>CP099851.1:1454949-2152142 GCA_030062745.1 Capitulum mitella | reverse complement strand
GCAGGTCCATTTTTGGCTAAATATCATTCTCGGAAGTTTCTCTTCACCCGAGAACAACATTCTCTCAAAATCACGTCGTCTATGCTAAATATAAAGCAAGCGTGATCGCTTTGATGGCAGAAATTGTGTCCAGACACCATTTTGACTTGCCAAATGTCTTCCCCAAACTAGAAAATATGAAAAATTTATTGAAAAGAGCTTACCAGAGTCCTCACTGCAGCACTGCCATCTCTTGACAAGCTTCATTAACACGAATGTAGCATCAGAATTTGATACTGATATTTTTTTTAGTTGCGTTTGCGATCCATTTGACAATTAGACAGCTACAAAGTCTTTTAGCTACCAAATTCATGCTTAGTAAAACAAAACAAAAGCACTGTGCAAGGTGAGCCAAGGGCGGATTCAGCGAGAGACATGTCTCTCCATTTCCCAAGTGCCAATGTCTCAAAACATGGCGCAAGTTGCGGCCTTTCCACGCCCTTCGAAGCTCGATTACACACCGCTGAAAATCGACATTCGTTCCCCAATCCCTGACCCCACCGAGAAAACTGCCCTGTACTGAAAAATGTCTGCCCCTGCGCCGGCTGCACCATCTGTTGGCCACGTTCGTACCAGTCATGTCACGCCCTTCACTAGGTTGCAGAGCTGCATCGACCGTGACGTCACCTGCCGGCGGTTCAACGGCGGAGCTTTATTCGCGAAAGGTTACGTCTGTGCAAAACAGTGCACAAGAAAATGGCATCAAAAGGCCATGTCATTTTCTATCCATTCTGAGCAAAGACTAATTGCGGTTTGTGAGTGTGAACTTAACCCTATTCCCGGAGGGCTAGACGGTATGGCCGATTCCCGGCAGGGGGGCGGATTCGGCCCCCCCCTGAGATCTCGAGAACTACTTATCCGATTTCATCGCAACAAACGGCAATCGATTTGCCGTGACGTGAACTACATTTTGATAAAAAGAAATTTTCAAAATTTTGAAATCTGTGGATGCAGGGGGGCAAAAATGTCAAAATGGGAGGTACTTTTTGACTTCTTATAACTCCGTTGTTTATGGACCGATTTCGATGAAACTGGCATCGATCGAGAGATTATGGATAGGGCTTTTACCATGGGTATTCAAATTTGAAATTTTGAGAAAATTCATGGGCGTTCACAGGGTTTCAAAAATAGGGGGATTAGTTTTCTAATAACGGAATGAACAAAAGAGGCAAAAACACTTTTTTAGCTTCTGCTAGTCATGTTATGCTAAAGAAGTACAAATCGCATTACAATGTTTGTATAATGTTAGCATAGGCGGTGCCAGGGACATAAAAAAGGGGGAACTGTCATGGTCACACGTTTCTCAGATCAACTTGTGACTTTTGACCTTAAATGACCTTCAGTGACCTTGGGGTCACCTGGAATGATGTCGTGTGCATTCAATATTATCTGTAAACGTTTTTAATCGATTAAATTCACTCTATTTCAAAAAAATCATTTTTTGGCTTTTGCGATATAGGGTACGTGCACTGACATTTTAGGTCATAGCTCCGTGACCCGACCTGATATCAAGCTGAAACTTGGTACACAAGTAGAGGGCATCTTTCTACGTCATATATATTCCGGGTTTGGCATTTGAAAAAACGGCGCCGAAATTATTGCGAAAAAAAACAAATTTCGACTTTTGACCTTGACCTGACCTTGTAAAGTGACCTCAGATAAACAAAATTACATATGCACATTGCCCAACTATTTAGCTATATATTCATATAAAGGTTTAAGTTCTATCTCAAAAACTCTGTTTTTGGCAGACATTTTCCTTTTACCCTCAACATGGCCAAAAATGACCTGAGGTGCCTCCCAAAAACGTTGCCTGGCTCCGCCCCTGAGCAAAATAGAATTTCGAAATTTTGTCACGGCGCGTAGAAGGAATAGCTAGGAAAAGTGACCAAGTTTCGTGAAGCTGCGTTAAAAAGCCTGGAATTGGCCAGCAAAAAACCCGAGGGGGGCGGATTCCGCCCCCCCCCCCCCCTGCCGGGAATAGGGTTAAAAAATGAAAGACATTTCCATTTTGATTTAAAATCCCCATATGGCGAGCATCTATGAAATTCTCCATTATCCTTCCTCGGCTGCCAAGGGCCTGTGCTCCACGACTGTTAGGCTGTGAGCATTAACATAACCAAAAATGATAAAAGGATTTCAAAACTGTAAAGCAAGATGATAAATGTCTAGTAGAAGATCAGTATTGTTCACGTTAAATGACAATGGCAATGAGCATACGTCGGCAGTCCTACCATGCAAAAATACCGATCAGGCGACTGCTAGTAAAAAAGTGTTAAGAGGAATGCGCACGTGTTAAATCTCCAGAAAGACAAAGCGCAGAGCCACGGTGACGGTGCTCCCCTGTTTCATCGTGATGACAAAGTGAACGGTTGGGTAAGTTAGAATTGTACTGGTAGGAGGGCTAAAGTCATGTTTCCTCTACCGCAAAAGTAGCGAGGTTAAAATAGCACAAAATGCCTTGATCTCTGTCTACATACTGATAAGACCATGACAATTCCACTGAAATAAAAGGGACATAAAATGTGTTTAAGAGCGACCATCACCAGCACCTGTCGATTCTGATGGTCGGCAGAGGGAGCTCCCCCGAGCCCCGACTACCCACTGATCAGGCCTGGTGCGGGGCCTGCGCTCTCCGGGACTACCGGACCTCGGCCCTCCTGTACCCGAGCCGGTGCCGGCGGTCGCCCCGGCTGGGGCCGGCTGTGTCCGCCTGTGCGGATGGTCCCACCCGGGGGCTCAGTGAGCAGCCGGCCTGAGGTCCGCCGGCTGATCCCGCCCTCGGGCGGGTGACGGCCGTTAGGCCGTCAGGCCAGAAGCCCTCTGAGGGGCAACCGGTTTGGGTTTTGGAGTTTCCACTGGTTGTGAAGTGCTTGTGGATACGGTCTTTGTCATTGTCGCTGTGCAGAAGAGTTAGATCTGGAAGTGGATCTGTTAGTGTGCTGACCGTGCATGTGGTGACTTGGGCTACCTGAACGTATGCTTTATTCCCAGGTGAAGATGAGGATAACATCTCAGTTTTGCGCGCTCTCGGAAACGATCCATCAACTGTGGCCTCGACCTTGTTGATGGCTCTTTCCTTCTTCCAGATTGGTCACTGAGTGGAGCTGGCGCTGTGGTGATTGCTCCCACAGCTGAGGGGCTTGTGGCGAACTGCACACGGCTTCCTTGTTCGGAGCTTCGCCATACTTGTGGAGCCTCGCTTTTTGCCGACCATTTCTTGAGTCGTAGCCGAACTTTTGACATTAGAAATACCTCAGAGAATTGGGAATAAATACTTGTAAGTTGCAGCGGAGATACCCGGCGACAAAAGGAACCTTCCGCGTATTGAAGACCAATGCCTGGAGGTCAGTGCCACGCCACCGACTTTCTATGGCTACGGCTAATTGTCTGTCGCCGTTTTTTTTTCCTTCTCATTGGGAGGTGGAGCCGAGATACAAGCTCCCGCTCCGGTTCAAAAATTGTACCGCGCCCCCTAAAGGCCGCCTGCGCTAAACTACTCGCAGGTAATCAGCAACAGCGTCTTCCTTCAGGAGAGCACTGGTATGGTTGCCAATCGATTTGCCATCACGGCGTTCGAAGGCGTTTAGAGCCGTAAGGCCGTCTGCACGAAGCACAGCTTCTGCGCAAACGCTTGTTGATTCGAGCTGAATGGGTGCGGTTTGCGATATACTAGCGGCGGGCCCCTTTTTGAATAAATATCATTCTCGGAAGTTTCTCTTCACCCGAGGACAGCGTTCTCTCGAAACCACGCCGTCTATGCTAAACAAGAAACGAGCGTGATCGCTTTGGTGGCAAGACGTTGTGTCCAGACGCCATTTTGACTTGACAAACATCTTCCCCAAACCAGAAAATATGAACAGTTTGTGGAAAATAGCTTAACAGGTTCCCCATGACAGCACTGCCATCTTTCAGCAAGCTTCATTAACACGATTGGAGCATCAGAATTTGGTACTGGGATTTTTTTTTAGTTGTGTTTGTTATCCATCTGAAAATTAGACGGCTACAAAGTCGTTTAACTGGCAAATACATGCTGAGTAAAACAAAACAAAAGCCCTGTGCAAAGTGAGTCAAGGGCGGATTCAGCGAGAGACATGTCTTTCCATTTCCCAAGTGCCAACGTCTCGAAACATTGCAACAATTTGTGGCGCTTCCTCGCCCGTCGAAGTTCGGAACACATCGCTGAAAATCGACCTTCGTTCCCCAATCCCTGACCCCATCGAGAAAACTGCCCTGTACTGAAAAATGTCTGCCCCTGCGCCGAGTCCAAATTCGGCTGCACCATCTATTGGCCGTGTTCGTACCAGCAGTGTCACGCCCTTCACTAGGTTGCAGAGCTGCATCGACCGTGACGTCACCTGCAGGAGGTTCAAGGACGTCACGAAATGCGAGTGGGCTCCCATGGCCGGCAGTTTGTCACAGCTCTCCCTTGCCTCGCATCGGTGCAGTCATCGAACTGCAACACGCGCAGACGGAACTGGAAGTGGTCCAGAAATGTAGTCGAACGATAGAAGGCGGTGAGTAATGAGGACAGCAGAACTGATGCTGCAGTAACGATCACGATCACTTCCGCCAAGCACCAAATGCCCAATAAATATTGACGGATGGTGGCATGCGGTCGCTTAGTGAACTGTGTTTCATCCACTTTATTGCCATACCGTCAACGATATTGTATCGGCACTAGCATGCTTTGTACGTTGCATCCTCGAGGACTTGTGCCCGGTGCACAGCAGTTGGAAGTTTCGCCGATTACGAGAAACTGATGTAGATGACGCGGTGAGATTTGTCGCTGATTGTATAGATGGCGCTACAGGCCATGTATGACCATGCCATTGACAGGGTGAGGATTACCGAGGACGCTCCCGACACACTGGAGCCGATTTGATTTTGCAGCAGACCACCTTCACTCTGCGAAATTTCGCGATAGTTGCCTTTGCACATTGCACATTTCGCGGTATGTGCAGTGTGCAAGGTATCGGCAGTGGTACTTCTAGATGAAAATAGGCAAAATGTCGGGTGGACCGAAAATGATACGAATGCATCCTGGGAGTAGGACAAGGTATTCGTGTACTGCCAGCTGCTCAACTCAAGTTTCTTGCATCCCACATCCGGTCAGCTGCTGCGACACGCGCGTCGGCAAGTTTCCTTTCGCTGTAGCCATTTTCTCCCGGAGATGCGTTTGTTTGGTTGAAATGTCTGCCCCTGCTGTACCCAAACAAAGTGCTGAAACGAACAACTGCAACTTAGACTTAGTTTTTCTGCATACATACGCGGGAACTTTCGTTGATGGCTGGTGGAGAGGTTTTAACTTTATCCGTTACATGAGGGTAAGCATTCAGTCGATGAAAAGGGAAGGCTCCTCCGTTTTTACCCAGGAAAACAGTGAGTCTATGTCGCCTCTATTCAGTTCAGCATTGTGTTCGGGTGAAGCAGGGGCGGACGTTTCACTCGAAAAGTGGCATCTCCGGGAGAAAATGGCTCCAGCCAAAGGGCACTCGCCGACGCGTGCGTCGCAGCAGCTGACCAGACGTGAGATGCTCCTTCATTTCGGACGACATCATGGTGGTAACAGCAATGGAAACAAAAAACAGACACGGGCCCTGGGTATTTTCAGAAATGGTACACACAGAATGCAGGTCGGTATAATTTCAGCGTATCCTCAAATACCGGCTGAATGCTTTTCAAGACGGGCGAGTCGTTCACAAACTCTGAGCTGACTTATCCGACATGGCTGCACCAATAGCTGAGCCAACATTCGCTCATTATGTTCATGAGAAAGTAAAGTGTGTCGAAGAACTGGTCGTTGGTGACGCTGAAGACTTGGAAGAGCACATATTAACAGGCAGCAGCGCAGTCGGCCGGGGGAGGGGAGACGTTGGGGCCGGCTCCCCGTCAGGTTTGTGTGTGGTGCTCGAAGTTAGATCGGGATGGCATACCTAACAGTCGTCTGAAAATTTAAAGGAATAATAATGCAAATGTTTATTGTTTAACCGTTATAATGACCATGTCAAAGCAGATGAGGGCCGGTGGAAGGCCACAAAAATCGTCGGACCCGCAACCAATTTTTTTTTCTGGCACCGCGTCAGCCAAACTGCTTTTCCTCTGCAAAACCTTGCCCAGGAAATGATAAACGAAATGATGTCCTTGGTGAACAGAGCAGTGCCCAATTTTTCTGTTTTTATGTTCACACGACAGAACTGCAGACGCTGATTACAAATACATCATTCTAATTACTTCACGACGTCTCAGGGGCGCAGCCTTTTCTAGGGAGGGGGGGGGGCGGAGTTCAGTATAAACTGATTTCATACGAAAATCGCCTGCTGGGAAAACGATGTGCCATGGTTTCCACAACAACATGCGAACCTAACCGTGAGGTGCAGTGGCCTCGAAACGCACTCGAGGCTATGTGACGTCACGAAAGCCCCGTGCGCCAGCGGGCTGCGGTGGCGGCCGGTCGTTTCGCGTCATATTTCGGTGTTTTGTTGCCGCCTTCTCGCTGTGACCATTCCCGCGGTCCCTGTCCAACGACTGCTCGGCGGAGTTGTATTGTTTTCGGCAACTACGGGCACTACGGCGACCTCGGGCATTTCACATGTGCCCACCTGGACGCCAATCGTCCCTCGCAGACACCCCCCGCAGTGGCTGGCTCTGGCTCCCCGGCTGCCAATTTCAGTCACGCGTGACGGAACGTGTTGAGCTTTGGGTCGCAGCGCCTCGATTAAATCCTCAGAATAAACTGATATTCATATCACTTGCAGTAAATTCTTGTTCCGCGATGCTGTCGACGGTGCTCAGTCTGCAGCGGCGTCGGGAGGTTGTGACGGACAATCGCGGGCCGCTGGAGCCGGTCAGTGCTTTGCAGGCTTTTTCCGTTGTTTTTTTTTTCGTTTGAAAGCCAGCTGAAGGCTCTAAGATCTGTATTCCCGATGATATGATGTACGAACCAGTATCAGTTCTTTCGACGTCGTGTTAAGCGTTTTACGTGACCTGTCGTAATCCGTTAGTTTTATCCATTAGTCGGATGATTCGAAGGCCCTGGCCTGCATCATGCAGTTGATAATGGAGTAATAAATACAAGTGGGCCTATGCGCAAAAAAATCACATTGGTTGCAGTGCTCAATAATATAGCCAGTATCAGCTACCCAGAGACCCAACAATGCGTGAGCAGCTGAAGACGCGGAAACCAATTACGGGGGCAAAATGGAGGAAATCGGAGCACACGGGAAACTACAGGTCCCGATATGCTTATTCTTGCTGCGGGGCGTCTTGGCTATTATCGAGACAAACGGAGGCGCAACCATTGTAAGATAGACAATCAATGTCTGTCAAGTGGGAGGCCGCTCATAATGAAGGTACCTGGACGATGATCGGCTCTTTCCGCCTCTCTTGGAGTTACAGACGTCCAACAGCAGAGCACCGCCGCTTTGGAAGCCCACAGAAAGTAAGTCACTTCACATTTGAGTTAATTGAACCCTATTCCCGCGAGAGAGGGCTGAATCTCCTTTGGATTTTTTGCTTAACATTTCCAGGGTTTTTGACGCAGTTTCACGAAAACTGGCCCGTTTTTCCTAACCATTATTTTTACGTACTGTAACAAAATTCCGTAAGTTTATTTTTGTCATGGGCGGGACCAGGCAACGTTTTTGGGAAGCGCATCGGACCACTTTTGAAAGGAAAATAGTTACCAAAAATAGCGTATTTAAGATAAAACTTAAAACGTTATGTAGGTATATAGGTCAATAGTTGGGCAAGCACACAAATATAATTTTTTAATCTGAGTCCACTTCACAAGGCCAGGTCAAGGTCAAAAGTCGAAATTTTGTTTTATAGTAACAATTTTGGCACCGTTTTTCCAAATGCCAAACCTGGAGTAGTCATGCTGTAAAAGAATGCCCTCTATTTGTGTCCCAAGTTTCAGGTTGATGTCCGACGGGGTCACGGAGCTATGACCTAAAATGCCGGTACGCCTACCCAATCGACATCCGTGAAATGCGACTTTAGAAAAAGAGTAAATTCAAATTATTGGAAACGTTTTCAAACAATACTAAATGCACTCAAGGCCACTGCATTTGCCGCTTAGGTCATTGGAAGTCATTTAATGTCAAAGGTTGAAATCTGACCTGATGAACATGCAACCATGACAGCTGCCCCTTTTCATCTTCCTGGGACCGCCTATGCTGACATTATAGAAACACTGCGATATGATTTTTACTTCTTCAGCATAACATGAGAAGGAAAAGCTAAAAAAAATGTTTTAAGTTTTTCCTTCATTCAGTTTTTGAAAACTAATCCTCCCATTTTCGAAACCCTGTGGACGACTAAGAATTTTCTCAAAATTTCAGTCGTTCGAAAAATAAAATATTAACCAGTGGTAAAAGTTCCATCTATAAGCTCTCGATTTATGCCAATTTCATCGAATTCGGTCCATAAACAACAGACTGGTTGGTTGTTGGGGCTTAGGGGTGCACCGACTGTAAGGTCATTCGGCGCCCATAACTTGTTTAAGTAGCTCCATTGACAAGAGTCAAGACGATTAACATATTCCGACGGCGTAATATAGCGCAATTACGCCAAGGCAAAAAACTTACCTACAAGAACATACACAAAACAAAAACACATGTGACTAGTAGGGTGCAAACACCGCAGAAAACCGATATCCGAATAAAAACCGGAACAACTGTCCCGTCCCTATAACACGGGATTCATCGCCCAGCAAATCCAGCAAAGTGCGAGGTGTCGCGCTGTGTCAAGAGTACCGCAAACGCTCTGAAATCAAACCATTGCATGTGATCAGCACATGGTGCACAGTGAAGGGCTCGCTGCAGCGGGTGCACATCCCTCTCTCTTCGCCTTTCAAGAGATGGTAATGCGTTACGTGTGTGTGGCCCAGGTGCAAACGAGAGGGGGAATAACATTCTCCTCGCCGGTTTTCGCGTGAACTTGGGGGCCCAAGTTCCTAGGCGGGGTTTAATAGCTTTAAACTTATTCGGACCAAACGCATCCCACTCACGCTGCCACAAGTCATGCATGTACGACGAAAACACAGGACAAAAGTCCTTGGCAGGCAATAACATTCGTCGCGTGACACACATGCGTGACGCACGCTTGGCGGCTCTATCAGCTCGTTCGTTGCCAGATATCTCCACGTGGCTTGGGATCCAGCAGAGCGTCACTCGCTTTCCAAGTCGTTCTAACGCTGTCAGTCGTGTTAAATTATCTTTTATAAGGAGATGGTGGGGATAAAAACACTTCAGCGCTCAAAGGCTGCTCAGCGAGTCTGTAAAAAAGTACGTAAAAACCATCGTCGCTAGCCTCAATAAAACAGAGCGCCTTGCCAATAGCCACAAGTTCCGAGGTATAAACCGATGCCACCCCATAAACAACAGAGCAATAACAAGTCCAAAAACACCCTTCATTTCGTTTTTTTGTATCCACCCCTTCCAACATTTTGAAAACTTCTTTTTGTAAAAATGCAGCTTACGTCATGGCAAGTCGATTGGCGTCTGTTGCCATAAAATCGGATTTGTAGTTCTCGAGATCTGAGGGCCTAATCCATCCCAACTGCCGGAAATCGGCCATACCATCTGTCCCTCCGGAAATAGGATTAAGTAGACACAAGATGCAGTTAAGCTGGCACACCGCAGCGACTGAGGTTTCCGGGGACTCCATGACGTGCGTCACCAATGTCAAGTCGTCCAGATGCGTGCTGATAAGATTCTTACTCTGCACGCGCACATTACGCGGCCCGGGCTCACGTGGGCACGAAACAGACACCGCATTTGAAGTCCTCTGTAGCCGGGGCAGTTGCGAACGTTTTTGACTAACCATTGCAGTTACGGTTACCAAAGAACACCGAACTGCGGTGTGGGCTTTCAGTGCAGCAGCGCGACGGTGTGGGCAGCCAATGCAGATTTTTGCACGGGGAGTTGACCCTGCATGTTGATGTTTAACGCGCAATGGTGTGTATTTCCAAAAACACTTATAATGTTCAGCTCAACTGTTTTCAGTGATGACGGCAAATTATACCCCATTGGTTGATAACTTAGCAGGTAATAAAACATAAAATCAAGTCAAATTTATCCCACAAAATTTGCTTTTTAGCGTTGTCTAATGCAATAACCAAGATGTACTGTTTCATTCAGCTCGGAAAAGTGAAGTGAATTTGTCGTTTCGACTGGCGGCATCAGAAGGCTGGGGAGGCCACAGACCCCTACAGTGGACTCTTACTCGACTCCTGACCGGTTCAGACCCCTCCAGCCGATCCATGTGAACTGGCGCTCGAGTCTCCTTCGCTGCATCGTTCTCGGACATTCCAATCAAGAAAATGCAGTCGGAGCGGGAAGCTCTGGCGCCCGCATCCCTGCCTGAGGACGCCAAACGATGCACTTCCCGAATGGCCCCGAGTGGTCGGCGTGCCAGGACGGTTCAGAAAGGGTTGGCAGGCCGCGGCTGCCCCCCCCCCCCATGCACGGCTGCCCAAGGTCCGAGCCGGGCCGCTGCCAACAAGGTTAGTGTTTACCCCGGCGGCCGCCGCCCGGCCGGCAGAAGTGGTCCGTGGCGGATCCACCTGTGCGGGGAACGTGCTCAATTTGGGCGAGTTCGGTGCCCAAAAGGCGAAGTGAAAATGGTCATTAAGATTTACATATCGGAAATCTCTGGCAACTTCGAGGTAAGAATGACCGCACTCCACCGCTTTTGCGTATTAATTAGAACCGTTTGAAGTGTCCACCTAGGTAGGAACTGTATTTTGTACTAGTTTAAACGTATGACGTTTTAATTCTTATGACTTACGACCTTATGACTTTAATTTTTATGAGGAAGTGCAGTTGACCTTCCTTCGTATTTGGCATCATTGAACGGTATCTATCAAAAATACGCTACTTCTCCGTAGACTTAAAAAGTATACCATAACCATTTCAAATCTCTGGCCATCCGTAGCGGTTGTGTAGCTACCTGCGCAATTCGCCTGTGTATGCATTTTCTCCCTCCTGTATAAATTTTCTCCCTCTTCCTCGTCTGTGCCGGGCTCGCAGGCCATTGTTGGCACACCTTACAGCGTACATTGCTCGGATGACAGGACACAGTAGCAGTAGGAGCAGTACTTCATTAAAAACCATACACAGCATAAGTAGCTATTACGGTCCCATCGTCAAACAACTGCGGATGGACACAAGTCATCCCCACACCAGGAGTGACAGTTGGTGTTTTTTTGTGAGGGCTCTGTCCCCACTGAACGTTTCTTTGCCCACCCTCGCCAACACTGGGTTCGGCCTCCCTGTGTTTTTTTGCGGGAATATTGCAAAAATAAGGAAACTGCAAAAAATGACGCAGTGCCTCCTTCCCCGCGCATTGTGCGATGGCCTTGATTACTATACTGTTATACTTTGCTGTTCAAATAAAGGATATTTGCTCCATGTCATTCGTGACTCATGGCTGGTTCAGTTGTTGATTAGAATATACCCTTGCACACCACATGAGAAACAAAATCGCGAATGGAACAAATGAGAAAAATCGGAACAGCGAAAATGAAGCGGTCGAAATCCGATGATCTCTTTTCTGGAGGAAGGGGGCAAATAAGTCAAAACTTGGTTTGCGCCCGGACTTCGTGGCTGGATCCGGCACTGGGTTGGGCCCAAAAAGTTTATGGAAAACCGACTCCTCTGTTTCCCAAACAGAACAAAGAGTGGTATTCTGCGCCGTTTTTGCGGTTAGCTATTTCCGTTCATGATTATGAGCCTTTTAGAGTTTGCTACTTTTTTGAGGCATTCATGATGCGTTTGTTTAGAACACAGATCTAAATACGTCATTTCCCACCTATTCACTGCGCGACTAACAGCAGAAATTGGAAATACAACGGGGCCAACCTTTTCAGTGGAAATCCCCCAGCAATACCGTTGTGAGGTTCATCTGGACAGTGCCCTCTTCTGCACCGGTCACATTCAGATAACATTCCGAGGTGGAACTGACAGTACTTTATTATAAAAAACTCACTGTGTTATTATGATGGTATCAGGCACGTAGCCAAAGGAGGGCCATGGGGGCCAAGCCCCCCTTCCGGAGCCAAGCGGTCTACACTAGATGTATGGCGATTCCGCATGAATACGGAAAAGTGATCATGTACATGTTTCAAAAGCAAACATTATATGTTTTCCTGTGAGTTAAATATGAAGTAAATTACATAACATTTCTGTTTTTTCCTAGAAATTTCGTCATATGTCAGTGGCACATGACGAAACTGACATTCTTCCCCGAAGGAAAATCCTGGCTACGTGCCTAGGATATGAAGTTATTTAATCCTATTCCCGTATCCAAAGAACTAGAGTGCATTCCCGCACTGCAATGATATCGGATGAGTTATTCTTGAGGTTTATGGGGAGGCAATAAGCCCCCCGCTTATTGCCTCCCTAAACCTCGAGAATTACTCATCCGATATTATTGCAACAAACAACATTCGCCATGACGTTAACTACGTTTTGATAAAAAGACGTTCTGAAAATCTTGAAATGGCTGGATACAGGTCGGGAAAGAAGGGCCGGAAAAGGGGGTATTTCTGGCTTCTTATAACTCCGCTGTTAATGGATCGGTTTTGATGCAAGTTGACATGAATCGAGAGTTGCAATTAACATGAATCGAGAGGTAACCGGTAAAACTTTTCTCCCCGCCCATATGCTTGGAATTTTTAGAAAATTTATTGGCGTTCACAGGCCTTGCAGAATGGGGGAAATATTGTTTTCGAAAGCGGAATTGAAATGAAAGTTAAAAATGCCGCTCTAGTTTTTACTAATCGTGCTCTGATCAAGAAGCACAAATGTAAAATATTGGTACAGGCGTCGCCAGGGACATGAAAATGGAGAAATGTCATGATCGCATCGCATGCTGATCTGGTCAGTTTACGGCCTTTGACTTTGAGTGGCCTTAAATTGCCTCAGAGTTACATGGAACGGCCTTGAGCTCATATTCTAGTGCTTCAAAACGTTTCCAGTTATTTGAATTTAATGCATGTCTAAAAGTCCTGTTTATGGTCCGTCGTGATATTGGGTGCTTGCACCGACGTTTTAGGTCATATCTCCGTGACCGCGACCTGATATAACCTGAAGCTCGAAATTCAAGTAGTGTGTTGAGTTAAGTATGCTCAGGATTTTGCATTTCGAAAATTAGCGTCAAAAATATTAACATAAAACCGGATTTTGAGTTATGACCTTTAACCGACTTTGTGAAGTGGCCTCAGATTAACAAAAATATTTTGTTTGTGTTTGCCAAGTTATTTATTTATACACACACTCCTAGATTTTTAAGTTCTGTTTTGGAAACTTTGTTTTTGGCCATTCATTTTACTTTTACTTTCCACAGTACCAAAAATGTCCTGAGGCTCACCCCAAAATTTTGGCCTGGCTTTTCCCCATAGCAAAATAAGATGATGAAAATTCGGCATAAAATGTAGGAAAGAACAGGAAATGGTATACGGGAAAAGTCACCAAGTCTCGTCAAGCTACTTCACAAACCCTGGCAATGGCGAGCAAAAAACCGAAGGGGGTTCTGAAGCCCGCCTGCATCCGCATACGGGAATAGGGTTAAAAGACTGAAAAGGCGCAGTGGACTTCAAAGGGCATTAAAGAAGAGAGGGACGGGTGAGGAATCAGTCCGCCTCTCTTTTTGCTACATCACGCGAACCTCGGATGGGTACCTAGCGTATTGTTAAGAAATAATTCAACTTATCGGCCGGATTTCCCCCATATATGATCTCTTACATGTGCTGGAAACGCAGTCACCATGGTGTTCAGGTCAATCCGAGGCTATTCATAAAAGGTGGATCAAGGAGGAGCATTCCCTTTAACAAAATATTTTTTTTAGAGCTTTAAAGTAACTTGCTGTGAAGGTTGACGAAAAGATGTGTGGCATTGCTGTAAGATTAAGATGACTTCATGCCTGCCAAAGTCATGCTAGGTCGCCGGTTTGGCGACAGACCAGGCCGGCCGCCGGCGGCCTGCCGGTTCTTGGGGCAGACCGGCTAAACGATGAAGCAGGGGGACCGGGTCCTTTAAGCCGTTATCACTATGGTCATGCACCATCTACCTTGCACGTTAGGACGCATTGACGTCAAAACGTGTTCCAAATTAAAGCTGTCGTTGAACCGCTTTTGAACTATCATTGGGTCTCAAATGTTGGCGCATTTTCCGACTCTTTGCCATTACTTGAGCCAGGTGCCACCTAAACCCGTTATTTTCTGTGCTTTTGGCCTTTGGTCTTTCAGGTAGAACTGAAAACCACTATGATAATGAAAGGAATCCGGCAAAGGGAGCAAACAGTTCGTTTTTTGAACGTTGTGGTGGCAAAACTGCCAGTTTTACACTGGAGCGAAACCAAAAGTGGATCCAGGGAGGGCCTTTGGGACCAAAGCTCCATCTTGTTGGAAAACGGAGACCACCATATTCTCTGGACCCCCTTCTCTGACGGAGAGGTGTACTTTTTTCGAAACTTTTTTTTAATACAAGCCAATTTTTGACAATGGAGAAATAAAGTGGTCGAAATCTGGAAAAAAATCAATATTTGAGGGTAGGTTACACTGCCGCTCATACGACGTTTCACACGGCCTTAGTGTGATGTGTTGCCATTCCCAAAAGCGCCTTAGAAAGAGCAAAGCTTCGTCTTGAGACCAATTTTGTGATAACGGCTGCCTCATGGCGAGACGGCTATGCTCACTATAGGCCACCTTAATCGCCGAAACGGTTCGGTGACATTGCGTGAAATACATCGTAAATGTACGTCACATGACTTATCGGAGCCAAGTGTTATGTACACCGGCAGTGTCGTCTAACGTAGTGATGACGTCTAATTCTGTAGTTGTATACGTCAAATGGGAAAATTAGTTAAACAAATAACTGAGCCACGACAAAGCGGCAATTTTTTTTGTATGTTTGATATACCGGACTTCGCAGTTAAGCCGACAGTTCGGTACGGCGGACTGAGGAAACGGAGAAAAGACAATCGCATGTCAGAATCCAAAACGTCGAGCACAAAGGCGCGGTTATTTTCTCCTTTAGCCTCCATCATTCGCCTATTCGAAGCACTTGTCCTTCGTACTTCTCGCTCAGTCATTATTGAGGAGGATTTGCAACGGGAATTCGTTTTTGCGACACATCGTGTAAAAACAGGCGAAAATACTTGTATGGACTCCAGTGGCAAACAGCTATGCGCGCAGACGAACCGGAAATGACCCAATGGAGCCCTTCCGCCAGCTGCATTTTGCTGTCGGTAAAATAAGACCAATTTATATCCAGACATTGGAGCGGGGTGGCTTTCATCCTGGGTGACAGTTTAACGGATTTTTTGTCTTTTTTAAGAAAACGGAATTGGTCTTCTATCGATGGAGGCGTGACCCGCCGCTGTACGGGCAGCTCCTCTCGCCTGACAACATGATGATCCCAGGATGGCGTCACATCAGTCCGAACCCGCTCTCTGCCGGCAGGTGAAGAAGCACCAGCAGAGGATAGAGACGGTGCTGGACTCGTGCGACATCCGCTACGACCTGGTGGACGTGGCGGCGGCCGACCAGCAGGAGGCGCGCCTCTTCATGCAGGAGACGGCTCGCGCGCGGCCCGGCGACCCGCATCCCCTGCCGCCACAGATCTACAACGAGGACCAGTACTGCGGGGTGAGGTGGACATGTTTACTAGGACCGGCACAGCCGGGTCAATTTCTACCAGCTGATGAGCACATCAGCTTTTCAACTCAACGTTGCACCTACCGTGTGCTGCACCAACGTCGCTCAGTACGCGAAACCCTTGCAAAGCGTGTGCCGAAAGCCCTGTCGAGGGCAACGCCCCCGCATGACGGCAACCGGACGCTGCCGGCCAGGACTATGAAGACTTCGACTACGCCAACGAGACGGGCCAGCTGTTGCAGTTTCTGAAGCTGCGCGAGGGCGAGGTGACGCCCCGCCTGCAGGCGGCGCCCTGCGTGGAGACGGAGCCGTCGCCGCCGCCGACGCCGGAGGTAGGCTTCATCGGCGCACGGACGCCTCGGGTGCTGGACCTGGGCGTGGCCGTAATTCCGAACCTTGGCCTTCACTCGTCGGGGGGAGGAGTTCTCGATTACCCCATCCCCAGGCACTTAGCCAGGATTTTCCCGGACGGGGAGGGGGTGCAAATGTCAAATTTTGCTACATGCCACTTGCATATGACGAAATTTATAGCAGAAAGCGGCAATTTTATCTCATTTACCTCAAATTTGACGCACAAGGAAAACATATAATGTTTGCTTTTGCAAGATATATATGACCGCCGTTACGCATTCCTGTGAAATCGCTATATATGCAGACCGCTTGGTTCAGGGGTGGGGCACGTCCCTCATGGCCGCCATGGCTGTGTCCCTGTCCGTCCCCTCAGGTGTTCTAGACAACAGAAAAAATTAGGAGAGTAAGGAACGTGAAATTACGGTACCTGTCGGTTCGTCATTTTAGCATCTTATTAAAAATTCAAAACCAGGTCGTGTCAGGTCAATGACCTATTTGGCCTTTAACCCCCGCACGACCGTCGGTTCGTTACGATCATGCGCGACTGGGGGGGCTGTTGGCCGCCCCCCTCTAACTCGCGAACGGTTGGTCGCACAATAAAAATAAGCACACCGTTGAAAAGCTTGTGACGAGTGAAGCTCGAAACTGGTCGCATTGTTTAGTTTTGGATAACATGTAAGCAATTTACGGCCTATATGTGTTTTCTCATAGCCGACTGCATGAGACCGAGAAATGGCCTGAATCTCAAGGACTGTGACTAATAACGCATAAATAAAGGCATCAGCGCAAAAGTAAAGGTCCGCAAATGCCGATACACATCCTAATTCTCAGATTTGTTAAATATATACGCCGAAACGTCGAGCTAAAGACACGGCAATTCTCGCCCGGCTATCGGCGTGCGCCGCAGCCGTATGCTGTAACAGATTGACGGAAACTAATTTTATCGTTCCTTTATTTTTGCGGAAAAGCCTATCCATGTAAATTTGTTGATTTTACTGGTCCTTGCGATGGTTTTCCATGCATAAATTTTGGGAAAATTCATTAGTTACTAATCTACACAATTGGCGGAGCTTTATTCGCGACAGCCTGTTTATTTCCAAAATATGCTATTTTTTTAACTTTTTCAGGTTCCTGGTTATGTTATGAAATATCCCGTCAATTTCCGAAAAAAACGACGACAAGTCTTAAAAATGGGCTTGACCTTAGGTCAATGATCCGGAAAATTCCGAAAAATCTGAGATACCATATTTGTTGCATCTATCATGTTCACTAATCCCTCAAAGTATTATTGAGATATCTTGTTTTGCAAAAAAGTTAGAGGGCGCTAAACTTTTTTGGACATAGGTCTGTTTGACCTGACCTAGGTGAGGCACCTGACCTGACCTGAAGTCAAAATGTTGACACAAGATGCAAAAATGATGAAGCAAAACGTACAAAAGATCCCGTGGCTCTGTGTTTGTTCGTTCTCTCGATCCCAATCCCAGAAAAACCTCAGGGGGGCTGTCAACAGCCCCCCCCAGTCGGGGCCGGGTTAACATGCGCCGAGGTGGGAGATCATTTTGACTCTTCCCCTAAGGTTTTCCGGAATAGGTCCCAAATGGTGCGGCGTAGCCGCACCAAATTTGGCACAGCTGTCTAAAACTGAATTGCAGGTATTTTGGTGCAACAAAACATCAAGGTCATTCAGCATCACCAAGTGAGAGCGGGTCAGAGTTAGTTCATAGTTTTCAGAAATGGTCATTATTAGGATAAATTTGAAACTGCTGCCGCGAAGAAGGCTTAAAGACAGACTTTCAAGCTTTTTACAGTTGCACAGATAATCAACTGAAAAATATAGAAAATAGACTGATTGATCTGAGGTCAGGTCACCAGGTTAGATCGAAGTCAACGATGAAAAATTATTCCCAAACAAAGAACTTTTGTTGTTACCATCTCCGCCAAAAACACGGAACACGTGCAATAGGCTGCGTTATCTTCTATGCCAAGTTTCAGGTGTGTCAAGTTTCAGGTCGACGTCAGGTCAGATGACAGCGAGATGACTAAAAATGTGTTCGCGCGTACCCATTTTCTGTAGAGACCAAACAATGAAACGCCATCAATTTGTTGTTCAATCCCTAATTCAAGGCTAAGATGTCAGAGATGAATTAGCAAACATTCCGATGGTTTTGATCTCTTCTAGGTCAACTCAGTTCATTGACCAGAGCTGAACGTTATTGGCCTTGGTACAACCGTTTCTGGAACATCTTTCCGTCGAGGGTGTCGAATTTAGCGCCGGAAATCACCAAGGCATGATCTTCACATCTTACGCCATCACAACGCACACGCCATCACACATTTTACGCCAAATCACAGTTGGCGTAAATACTTGTCAGAAAGAAGAGGATCAGGTGGATTTTGCCTTGGGTTTAGCATTCCGTGCCCGCGTGCTATTCTGACGAAGATGGAAGACACATTGAAGTTTCTGTTTACAAGCGCTGAATCTTTAATGGTAAAATTGTACCGGATGACGATAGTTGGTTCTGTGGATCACATCTCTGCGATTCTCATTTTCCGAGGTCATTTGAGGTCATTGACCTAGGTCGGCTTCAGATGACCTCGGGTGGTCTTGGTGGCAGAAATTTGAACTGTACTGATTCTGCGACAGAATTTGGGTGGAACATAATCTCGTATTGCGTTCTAAAGCCGAAATAAGCAAGTGACCAATAAGCGCCAAAATTTGCCCTGAGATACCACAAGACAAGACATATGACACTTTACGAAATTAAAGCCATATGGCTTAAGTTGTCCGGAAGCACTAATTTAATCATACTTATTGACCCAAGAAATTCAAGTTATATACCATCTCTTGCAGTTTTTGTGGCCTACAAAAAAAGGCTTTATAGTTCTTGGCGCTGTGACAGATGGTTTTCGGTGCATAAGCGAAAGTCATAAAGAAAGAAAATGGCGAGTCGCACCAAATTTGACCCTCTTTGACCTCATTTGACGTTGAAGCTCACACTCCAGAAATATGAAACTTCCACACAAGAGAGTTCCTTTAGGGTTGTATCTTCGCTGCAAATTTGGTGGATCTAACCCCGTTAGTTTTTGAGGTCTTAGAGGGGGCAAATTAACACCCCCACCCGAGTGAGACGTATTTAACAGGCCACTCGCGCGAGTGTTAAGCAATGCATGTCAAAAAAAGTTGAGGCGTGTGCCAGTGATTATCAAAAAGAGAAACTGACGAACGGAAAGCGACGTTCTAATTCCCAATCCATTCTCTGCAAAATGTATATTCTCAGTTTTTCGGCAGATTATTTGACTTAACCTCAGGTCGACCGTACTGGGATGCTGTTTTTGATTGCGTGCCAGAAGCTGCCCTGTAAAGGAGACTTGTCTGGATATGGAAAGGAATACAATAGTGTGATACGTTTTTATATGGCATGATCCAGCATGTCATTCGTCAGGGATCAGTTACTTCAGGTCAGGTCAGTTGGCTACAAAATGGAATGTTGATGTGTATAGTTCAGTTAATGTTTGGTCAAAGTTAAGGTTTTCAGATGTCCTGACCTTATGTGACCTTACATGACCTGATATCATTTGAAAGGATACTCGTCACTTGGGACACCGTAAAATTCCATGACTTCTTTAAAACTACGTATAGAGCTAGTTTCACATGTTTACTTGCCACTTGTTTCTGAGATTTAACGATTATCTATCTGACGTAGGTTGACCATGCGTGACAGTACTGTCTGCAAGTGCTGTTGTTTGTAGTGATTTCAGGTTGTTTTGTATGATCTCATACTCGTTTCAATACTTTGTTCAGTTCTTTAGCACCAAGAGTGTTTCGTATGAGACAGACACATTTGCCTGCTATCGTCCTGACCAGCCCTGATCTGTTCTTGACATCCATGTCGTTTAAGAGCACGATTGATTCAAGAACATTCGCATGATTATAGCGGTCAACTAGCATTTCCTTGACATTCGTAACTTTTCCCAATCACGAGATATGAATGATGTAAGAGCTGACTTCAGTTGGCCTCATATGACCTTACATGACCTGTACTGATCTTTTTCTGATGAAAGTTGCCTTATCACACGAAACTATCGCAACCGTGATTCCAAAACAAATGTTTGAGCTAACTTACTTGAGTACCAGCTTCGACATAACTCATTTTTGTATTCCAATGGCTGTTGAGCTGACCTGACATGAACCAAGAAATTATAACAAAAAGGTCTCTGACTTTTTTGGCTTTGTTCAATACTCATACAATCCCAAGATTAATCCTTTGAACGCCATGGCACGACCTTGCTTAACCTTCCGATTCTGAAATATTAAATCAGTGTCAATAAACATTCGTTTGTTTTCATGAAATTTAGCGAACTTTCGGTTGGTGCCACTCATTTCTGTAGCTCTTCGTGTTTCTATTGTTCTTGAGATCATGGAGGTTCCCGAGGACCCTCCCCCCGCGTAAGTGAAGGACGATTCGGACGCGCGCCTGGGTTAAAATGTGCAAGTTTGCCAGGTGTGCAAGGGCCAAATTACCGTACTCGTGTACGCATGTCGCTGCACAGGTTTCGACGCATCCTAATTCACTTGTACAGCGCACAGTATATTTCCTTTAAGATTGTTTCGGGGAATTACGTCTGTCGATGTTGGTTCACGTCAGTAGTTCACATCCGAGAATTTCGTGTATTAGTGGTGGTTCACGTCAGGAGTTAATGCCCAACGATGGAGAGTAGGGAAACATGCAATTCGTGTCATTATTGCTTTCTGATGAACGTTATTGGAGGTAGGATGAATCTTTTCCTGGGGCACCCTTGCGGCCGTACTGTGCATGCTGCTTATGGTACCGAGGCATTTGGGCTTGATTGCAGTCTTAGTGGAAATAGGCAGATGAGCGCCCGAATAGAAATTTCACAGACGGTGGGATACGCGTTCTGTGCCCACTGTACTGGGGCCGCCACACCGGAGACAGACGGCCGCGCTGACGGCAGAGGGCAGTCTTCTTGTCCCTGTCCATGTTTCCAGCCAGCACCGATTACTCAAAACGGAGTGACTCACGCGCCAGACGATGCGCCTGACGCCATTGCACCACCGCTGAAGCAGCCAGAGGAGATGCCGCCGCCGCCTGATGCGGACCACGTGGAGGAGGAGACCCACAGACCACGGGAGGAGACGTGGCAGGTGAGGCTCAGACCAGGCACGGAACTTCTCACCTGATGCACCCTGTCAGCGCACCGTTCTTGTGGGGACGGCGTACTGCTGCGTGGCCGTGACCACGGAGCACGAGTTCCGTCACATTCGAGTCAGCAGGGCGGCACGGCACGGCCCGCGCGCACGCCAACGTAGCTCCGGCTCCAGTCCCGTCCCCGCCAGGCCGGGTTCCCATAACGTCCTTCTCCCCCCCCCCCCGATCGTCAGCTGGCGGCGGCGTCGCCGACAGCCGGCCCCTGTGAGATGCTGGCCCGCCGTACAGGACCGCGTCCGGACACCCCGGTCAGGGCAGAGGTCAGCTGTCCGGACAACCCGGTCAGGGCAGAGGTCAGCCGTCCGGACACCCCGGTCAGGGCAGAGGTCAGCCGTCCGGACACCCCGGTCAGGGCAGAGGTCAGCAGCACGCGCCGGCGGCCGCGCTGGCGCTGACTGGCCGACAAACTCCACAGGAAGAAGCACGCTCCTTGTGGAAAATCGCACACCTTTCAGGGGTCTTCCAGTTTCCCAGTGGATGTCACTGTACTACACAAACCGACCGCAGGCAAGACCGATTGGTGACCATTGGATAACTGCGTGAGGAGGAGGTACTTTTTTCCCTTTTAAATATTTTAAGCAAATTATTCTGAATCATATTGCGGGTGTTATCAGATAACTTATCTGGCCCCATATCATGACCGTCACTGGTATCGAACTGTACTGGGTGATAAACAAAAAGGAGCGCAGTTATTGCAGTCCACTGCATGCTTAACGAGATGCATTTTTTTCGGTCGCGACAGACCATTCAGTCTCCTTTTGCTCATGTCATTTTTATCAGTCACAAACTAAGACCTACCGTCAGTACACGGACACACTTTTCATTAACGTATCCGTTCAGATACACGTTGACGTCTATTGATGCGAGGGCCACCGCCGGCGCCACCTCGCGGCTCGCTGAGGAGTTACCATAGCGGGAGCGGCGCGACCGGCACGTGCCATCGGGGCGGACCACCCACCGATCGGCCCTCGAAACAGCAGCCGTGGCAGCGGCTACTGCGCGCACATCTTCAACACTTTCTTGTGCACTCCATCAGTAGCAGTGCAGCTCCTGTAGGAACGTCGCACAAGCCAACCAGAACATAGGCGGAAAGGCAATAAGTGCAAAACATCATGACAACGCCGGCACATCATGCTTTTGCTCAGAATATGATTCTGTCACCAGCACAAAAACATTGTCATCCTTCACTGAATCGCTGCTTTTCCCGCTCGTTTCTGTACGGTATTATCCGTTCGGTTTGAAAGAACTGTTGTAAATGTATTCTAAATTTTTTCAGTGGAAAAACCTACTGTCACGAGGTTTGCACAAGGTTTACAGTACACCGCATAGAGGCACAGCAGTGGTGAGGAATTTCAACGTACTTTGGCAACGTTCCTGGGGCTAACCTCTTTGATTTCCATCTGTCAAACGCGTTTCTTTTTGTGAGTCGTCGATTCTAATGAATACAACTCCTTCGTCGGAAAAGTACCCAAGGCCTTTTTCCGTGATCCTAGTTTTCCGGATTGTTTAGATCTTTGTTTCCATTTTCATTTAACATGAACATCCTCCTTTTGGGAAGAGCATTCACCACACCTGGCTACCGAAAATGGCCAGACCTGCAGTTCGAGTGTTTCATGCACCATTGGATCGACAATTCAGTCTTAGAAGACTCAGCGAGACCCGGGATGCACTTTTCCAAAGAACTCCTGTTTAAAAGAAAATGTGTGTAACAATGGATACACCTTTTTAGGTTGACGAGCTTGAAGCTCCATGCGGAGTTATTTGTCAACTGAAGTTCTTGAACTTTTTTACAATCAAACGGTACAACAGGACTTTTTGTTCCATGGCTAATCAGGCCTCTGTCTCGCACGGGTCTCGGCACACGTGCTGTCTTAAGGCCTTGACATGCTTCAGGACCACGAGATGTAAGCAGAAAGGCCATGATCAAGGTCTGAATAAGTATAAGTACGCCTTGATTTTTTAAACGTCTGGGGGGAAATGCCGGACCGTCAAACAAAAACAGTGGCAACACACCGGCCTATGCTGAGTTATGATGCCCGAGCTGGAAAGCTGAAGATCAGGCTCTGAAGTATGAAATCTCGAGCACCGCAGCGGTGCTGATGTGTCTCTGTAAGGTCGCTGAAACAGGCATCCTTCAACTGCATCCCATGCGCAGCTCTATGACATAGCCAACGTCATGTAGGCGTCACTATATGTCTCAAAGGCTGCATAAAATTTATCCATTTCTACTGATTCAGTACGCAGTTGTTCTTGATAGACCAGTGCAAACCACCATGAATTGATTGCTTTAGCTGAGTTTAACTAGTTGGAATGAAATTGATCGTGGACGCCCATCTAAGAGGACGGAGTTATTCTGTAGCGCTCGGCACTAGCAGCCGTAACGATTTTGAGTTGGCCGCCTTTTCTCCGGAGAGAGTATGGACCAGCCTTATCGGTGGGAGCGTTGCCAGTCTCGGTTGGGGCGGTGGTGAGCTGCGCCAGGTCGTTGTGACGTGTGACGCTGTCCGCCCGGCAGATCGACAGATCCGGCGGTGACTGCTCGGACGCCGACAAGGAAGGTGAGCGCAGTCGGCCGCCCGCTGCCGGCTCCGGCGCACTGGCCGCCGTCGTGACGTCACTGCGCTGCGTGCCTAACCGACGGGCTGGGGGGGGGAGGGGCAGCTAGTCTGGGGGTGGGTCTAAGTGGACTCTCAAGACAAAATGGAATACCTTGCACCCTGGTTTTTTGATGTATTTATGCCGTGTAAGCCTTCGTGACTGGAGATTTCGAAAATTATTCAGTGGTGGTGCTGAAGGGGGATGGAACCTGAGTAGAATTCCTTAACGATTCTCTCCACTCATTGCAGTGTTAAAGTCTCTGAAAAGTCGGAAGTGTACCCACCCATCCCCTCAGCCGAGATCTCCAGCCATGCTGTCTGCATGACTCGCATCTGAAACACTGACACCTAGTAAACGCTCTATGGAAAGTGTTGTTTTCTTGTAATGTATGTGTGTTGTGTGTGTGTGGAGGGGAGGGTCACAGCTGGTCCCCCTCCTCCAGATTGGCAGGTGCTTTGTTTATTTGCCGTCAACTGCGTTTACGTTTTGTTTTCTGTGAAGCGCTTCTGGACCACTGTGCGTCACTGTTGGCTTTGTCTGGTACGGTGAGCTCCGGGGGGTTTTCGCGACCTGTGACCCAGACCCCGGTCAGCAGCGACCGGTGCTCAGTGACCCAGGCCCCGGTCAGCAGCGACCGGTGCTCAGTGACCCAGGCGGTCGAGTCGGTCGTGTGACAGACTGACCTGCTGAAGGCCGCCCCTCGCCCGGTGGAACGCTGCTTTGCTGCGTTCAGTGCGCACTGAAGTTTGCTGCGGTCAGTGCGTTCCGTGCGGCGGTCCGGCCGTTCCGTTCCACGCCAGGCCGGCCGGTGACGGGACTCGTTCCGCTCCCTGCCCGTTCCGTTAGATGACGGACCGCCGTTCCGTTGCAGTGCGCCTCTCCCAGTTCCACTGGCACGAGCGCTACAGCTATTCGCGCTCGCGGACCGGCGGCGTGCAGAACCTGCGCTACAGTAACCGACGCCCTGTCCCGTCCCGTCGTGGCCGGTCCAGTAGTCGTCTCTGCGGTGTTGGCAGCGTTTGTTGCAGTCTTCCGGCACCTGATGTTCGGACGTTCGCAGGCTGTATTCAGCCATGGTTGTAGCATTTGAAAACCAATCACTGGTGACATTTACAAGCGCTACCCACGAGATTCTTTGATAAAGCTCGGAAAAATTTCTTTTCCACGTGCTTCAACTTTTGCGTTCCCGGACATCTCCCTCTTGATGCGTTCGGACTGCTTCCATAAGGATATTCCAAATTCAGACCTTTGATCAAACCAAATCCTCTCTTTCTGTACTTGTGCGTGGTTGGAAGCCATCTCTCAGACAAGCAGCTGTAATGTAGGCAATCCAAATAGTACTTACATCGGCAGCAAGGTCGATGGCGACGGGTCCAGTTCGTGATGGGTTCACGGCATCTCCGGCCGTTCGGCGGCCCCGTGCTTACACTGCGTGTTTCTCAGTGACGTGTTTCTCAGTGCACCTGCGTGTTTCTCAGTGGCGCTCCGGCGCGGCGTTCGCGCGTGAACGGCCTCTGCCTTGCAGCGTGGCCGCGCGGCTTCTCCCCCGGCGGCTTTGGCCCGGGCCGGCAGCCCCTCTCCGCCCGCCGCACATGACAGCACACGGACATACGAGACCCGGGTCACGGCACACAAGACACGGTACACCGTACATGTACACCGTGCCCGGACCGCTGCTTCGCGGTCGGAGCAGCGTCATGGCACGCTGTCCTTAGCCGCGGCAGGAATGATTGCGTATATTGCAGGCCCTGCGAAAAGTTTCCAGGCGTCTTTCGCAACTAGCCGTGGTGCTGTTTACTTCGTGCTCTGAAGGTTGCACTGAGGGCAAACCAGATTTAAGTAAACCCTTTTTAACACCTCAACACGTAGATTGATAATGCGCGTGTAGGTAGATGCTAACACGTAGACTGATAGGCAAGGTGAATGTGCATTATGCTGACTTGAGAAAAGAAATGTTTCGTAGACGATGGTCGGTTGCGTTAGGCGTAGAAACGGGGATAGGTGGCCGTGGTAACAACTTTTGACTTACATCACCACATTTCGCATACTTCGTAAAACGTAAAGATTGCCTTATTTTGAGAATGCACTCTCCCTCCTGTTCCTAGGCTCCTGCAACTTAGTGCAATGTGCAAATCGTTCAGCCATAGGCTTAGCTTTCGTCTAACGACCAGTATAAAAAATGGCCGATGCCTCCCAAAGACAAAAATTGATCGCCCCTGGAGCTGCGTAGAACCAGACAACACCGCATCTGTGATAGTCGCGACGAGGTAAACGAACAGTCTCTCCCAAGGTTTTGCTTAACTTTCACGAAGCTCGTGCATTCCATGTTTTTATGGAAGAGTCATTCAAGTTAAACGGGATGGTGCATTCGTTTTCCGCGGAATTTGAAGAAAAGTCACGGAAATTAGCCGACGATATCGCGGAATTTGCGATGCACCAGTATCTCGTGCCAGATCGCTCTGCTTCTTCATCCGACTGTGCATGTTAATGCAACCGTCAAACCGTGTGCGTAGAATCGCTTGCCGTGAGCTTGTGCATGGACTGTTATTTACTGGTTGTTTAAACACGTGTGCTTCTTTTCGTCATTAATGCTTCACTGGCTTTCAGAGAAGCAGATTTACATTCGCACTTTATCAGACTAACGTCATTGTCCTAAAAGTTTTGCCAAAATGACTCACGGTCATTGTCCGTGAAGCATGACAGCCATGTTTGTTTTTTTTTCAGCGTAGCCGCACGGGCTGTCACGTGGCTTTGATGCCGGCCGGAGACGGCATTACCGGGAGCTCCTCCGCCGTCGTCCGCCTGTCCGTGGCTCCGTCTGGCGCCTGACGCCTAACGCCTGACATCTGGCGCCTGACGGCGGTGCTCATCGTGTGCCGCATCCCTGCCCCCGACCTGGGTATGGCCTGTCGGTGAAAGGGCTGGCCACAGGCGCTGCTGCTGTCTGCCACGGCGTGATTGTCCCGTTCACAGTACGCTTTTTACGACGTACGCGTGTTGTCGAGAGTCGTCGCAAAGTTTGTGTTAGAAATATGTTGACGTGGAGATCAGAACGAATAATCTCAAGTAAAAAGAGAAGAAAATGCATCATCAATGGCGTGGAACTGTAGCCGCAAATTTTTCTTTCAGTCTTAACGCATAATAAGCGCTTACAGGACTCAAAGTCCTTCATGGTGTGGAAAAGACCTCACGTCATTGGCGGAAGGGGGGGGGGGGCAAGCCCAACAAATCCCGATCTGTGTGAACCGTCTTAGAATTGAACGAATATAAGTATATTTACATAAACTGATTTGAACGCAATGACGATTTATTAAGTGTCGGTGTTTTAACTCGATATTTACAGTGTGATTACGGATTATAACGATATCTAAATAATGGAAGTTCTTAAAAAGGCACAGAGTGAGTCGTTCTTGACTGCTGTGCAAAATTTGACGTCACATATGACGCATCGTTCAATATTTAAGGGTCGGTGAGCACTTCTGCGAAGCCCTAAACGGCAGGTCATGGTTTGACCGCGGCCGTCAGATCTCGAATTAAGGTCACGGTCTGGACGCCATAGGTTCCCGGATTTCCGATTACACTGCACGCTTGTGCAATCACAGCGGCGGCTTCACCACCGCAGGCACGCTAATACATCCGTGTTCAGCAGAAAAGCAAGCAGTGGAGATATGGCACGCGTCGCCAACCATTACCCTGCGAATTTGCAGCGAATGGAAATGGTCGGAGACTTAGCGAACAGCCGTATGCGTGACATTAGCGGCGGTGAGTTATTACAGAGGCTGATAGCGACCATACGGGCATGAGTAACGAGAGTCGATAAGATACTTATGCGCGGAACAACCACCAAGGGCACTCGAAAGTGAGTTGTGTCCATGGGCATGCGACAACTAGGTGTGATACAGGCGATATGTCGGCGAGTCAGTTTTTTGCGTTGAGCAAACACATTTAAGTGAGGTACCACCAAAGCAGTGCAGTTTCATGGCCTTCAGCGCTGTAATGGGCATGTTGTCGCTCTTCGTGTGGGTTTTCCTTTGTCAGAAGAATGCAAATGCCTCTACTTGAACGTTTCATGATGTTACAGCAACATCATCTCAATCGCAGGACGCAGTGGTCACAGCGCCTATCTCAGATGGTGCTAAACATTTTTCAGTTGCCTTGGTTTGAACGCTGCGTGCGTTGGTGATGTGAATCCTAATGCCGCCGTTAGGATTCACATCACTGCCGACCCGCGGGGAAACGGCGGTGGCGGCTCACCCGGGCTCGTGTCGACGGCCAGCGCAGGCTGACAGTGTAGATCAGGGCGACCGTGCTGGCCTTGAGATTCACGCCCCGCCAGCGCAATACACCTCACGATCACAGCCTCTCTGATCGCCTCATCGTGTGCCCCGTATGACCGGTGGGGGGGGCTGAACGTTTGGCAGTGAGGGAGTGGGGGGGGGGGCGCCGGTGCGCTCTTCCACAGGCCGGCCCAGCAGCGGAGACAGTCGAGCGTCCCAAGGTGAGGGAAAGCCTCGCCTGCTCCCCCCGCCTCGCCGAGAACGGAGGCCGCCTCCCGTTGTGGTGCTGATCTCGTACCTGGCACAAGAAGCCGCACTGCCGTTAACTGGATCGGCATTCTCCGCCCTGCCGCCTGGCCGGATCTGGTGTAGCCGCCGGCGGCCTCGGGCGCGGGCCGGGCCGGACGGACCGCCCGACAGGGCGGGCTGGGGCGGGGGCCCCAACAGGGCGGGGCGGTGGGCGCGCCGGTACCGGACTCACCACTCATCCCCGGTCCCGGACCCAGTCCCGGACAGCGGCGCCGTGCTGAGGCCCCGCCGGCCGGCAGCGCGCCGTCCGGGCGTCTCCGGCTGCCGCGTCTGACGCTGGCGGCGCCGCACGACCACTCGGCACGCGCTGCGGTGGCCGGAGACCGTACCAGGCGGAGTACTGCGACACTCTGGACTGATCACTGACGCCTCATCTTTTGATATATTCCTTAAGAGGTGCTCGCCAGTGGAAGGTCGCAAAATTCTTGTTTCAGCGTGAAATGGTCCAGTTAATCCATATTTATTTTCGCCAACGTTTGCCATTACAAAAGGAGCATACAACTGGCATTTGCGTTATGGGGGTGAAACACAGTGAAATGTGAAGAAGGCTTGCATATAATGGGTCAATGATGCTGGGACATTAACTTTTGGTCCAGCGACGGGATGCTGGCTTCTAGTTTCAAGAGGTCTTTTCGTTTCAGACATCAAAATCGGAAGTCTGTTTGCAATGGACACGAGATTTTATCGGCAGCCATGTCAGAGTTTTCAACATTCAGCGGTAATTAGGGGATCATTGCACCGTCTCACGCCAGGCCGGGGAAGACAATTCGACCGTTCGCCCCCGCGCCAGAGTCCAGCCGAGGGAGGAAAATGTTCTGCGGCGGACTGCCGGCGACCGTCGGACTCTGCTGCTGCGCTCCGAGTCCCGCCAGCTGCTGCTGGAATCCGGCCGGCCCGAGCGACGGCAGCTGGCCGGGCAGCAGCGGCCCCTGCAGCTGGACTCCGGCCGCCGGCAGCTGCGGCTGAGCGCCGCTCTGGACATCGGGCGGCACGGAGCCGGCCAGCTGCGCCGCCGGCAGCTGCGGCTGCTGCTGCCGGACCGGCGGCCGCGCGAACGGCAGCAGCGGCCCGAGCACCGGCAGGCTCTGCGGCCGGGCCGGCGGCGGCGGCGTCACCTGCTGCCGGCCCGGCGCCGCCGCCGCCTCAGCCGGGTCACCAACCATCGAAGACTGGAAGAACGGCGCCTGGCCGGACGGGGGCTGCAGGAAGACGTTCGATGGCGGCCGAGCGGCGGCGGCGGCGGGCGCGGCCGCCGGCGAGCTCGGCCGCGGCGGAGCGAGGCCGCTCGGCAGTGACAGGCCGCCGGCTCCGGTCGGCGTCAGACCGCTGGACGGCGTCTGCACGGGGGAGAAGGACGGAGGCGGGGCGGGGGCGGCCGCTGGAGGCCCCGCTGGAACACTGGACGGCAGCTGGGCCGGCGCGCCGGACGGGGTAGCCGCCGGAGCGACGGTCGGTGGCCGGACGGCTGTACTGGTCTGCGGCCTGACGGCGGCGTCCGTCTCTCGCTGCTGTCCTGTCCGCCGCGGGCTGGAGGGTCTACGCAGCGCCTGCTGGAGGCCAGAGAGGTACTGCTCCAGGGTGCTGTGGTAGCCGCCCGGGTGGACGTTGGCGGCCCCTTGCGGGCGGCACTGGGTCTCCGTCCAGAGGAGGAGCGTCAGCAGGATCAACAGAGGAGCCATCGGGTCTGCGGCAGAAACACGGGGACGCAGATGTCAGAACACGCAGATGTCAGAACCGCGGCAGAAACATGACCGCAGCACGACGGGGACGTCAGATGAGGACACACTGGAGAGGCAGAGAAAATGTCAGACTCACAGCAGAAACGTGCCGGAGGTGCAGATTCCGAACCCACAGCAGAAACGTGACGGAGATTTAACAGTCACCGATGTCAGACTCACGGCGGAAACGTACCTGAGACACAACGCAGACACGGATGTCATTCCCACGGCAGAATCATTACGGACATATGGCGTCACATACAGGTGTCAGACACCCAGTAGAAAGGCCAGGGAGACAATGGAGGCACAGAGCAGACACCATCCAGACAAACACCAAACAGAATAGTGGCGGCGAGAACACAGGCATCACTGTCGTGCCAGCGCAGATGTCACAGACACAGCATACATAACAGAAAAACAGAAGAAAAGAGTGGGACGTATTATAAACCAAGGGCACAGGTATGCAGGAAAAATTGTCGAGTGAGCGTATATAATGTTATGGGATTAATTTATTAATCAATTTATTTATTTATAATTATAGTTATATAATATAATATATTATTATAATATATAATTATAATATATAATTTATATATTTATTTATTAATTATGGGATTAATTTTATTGCTGGGATTTTAGGGATTTTTTCATGCAACGCCAGTTACGCGTAAATGCGAAATATATGGAATAAAACATACGTGTTGAATATGTACAAACAGAAGTTTCTGCCCATTTTCATCTAGTCCTAACACCACCCACGGCTTCGAAGTAGGCGCAGTACCGACACAGCGGGTACAGTACAACAGACGCACCGCAGAGCACCAGATATTGCAGACACAACAGACTCGGAGACCAAACTGTCCGATCCGCAGCCATGGCTGTCACCGGTGCCACTGGAGGTGGAAAGGAGATGTGTCCGTACTATGATTAAGGAATTACACCTGTCGACGTTGCATTCACAAGTCGCCCTTTACCCGATGACCCCGTGATTTTTGCCTGCAACGTGTCGATTCCCCTCGTCAGCAACGGAGACAGTGATCACCTGCGTGAGGCAGTGCTGCTGGCGGCGACGACGACTCTGGTTGGTGAGACAGCTGACTCCTTTCCTCTCCCCGCGGAGCTCAGCCGAGCACCGTCGCTGCCTCAGCGCCGGCCGCCGCTGCCTCCACGCCGGGCGAGAAGTGAGCGCGGACTGGCGGGCGGGCCCTGCTGGGGGCCCGTGCCGGCGGCCGCCCGCGGCGTATCCGGCGGCCGGGGATTTCCGGGTCGAGCCGGGACCGGATCACGGCCTCTGGGTCAGGAGGTCGCCCGTCTGTGGTCCGCCGTGCAAGGGCGAGACCCCCCCAGCTGGGGAGGCCTGCAGCACGGGACCGCGGAACTGCGCAGAAGGCTGCCGTGGGTCGCGCACAGCGCCCTCAGGCGAGAACTGGAGTGTTTCGGAGCGGCTAGTTGGTTTTGTTCCCCAGTGCTCACGCAGGACAAACCTGACAGGCGTCCCACCCTATGGAGCAATAAAAAACATGGTCATCTTTAGTTTACTCGAACGAAAGGTTTTGTCATGTCAGTGTCATGTTCTGATAGATTCGTTCTGATTCTTTTCTTTTCTGATTGCTTCTCGAGACCACCGGTAAGGCATTGTTACGTGTAATTTTCTCATCGAGTTCATGCTTATCAGCACCATGTTACCTGAAATCATTCGACTGCTCTCTAAAACTGCTTTTGAGAAACGGGTAGCATACGGATGGGAAACCGTCGGCAAATTTTCGGTTTTGCAAATTTACCGCGGCACAGCTCAAATCCCCATCACGGACCACACGTGAGAGTTTCGGGGCTTTTTGGGGGCCTACGACAAGGATCAGGGATGCCCCTCTAAGTCCAACCTTGATGTACTTTTTGTTTCGCCTCCCACCGGCTTTTGTACAAGTCGTCTGCGATACACGCCCAATGTTTAATGTATAAATGGAGACGCAAGGCGGTTTCGGAGCATTAATTCGTTTTACATTCACGATCTGCCTAAGGAACAGATGCAATGCAGTATGTGCCAGTTACCTTTTTCGTCCGGTTCGACGTCATCTGAACGTAACTTGACGAAGACCGTGACGCCAGCGCTGTAAATATTCCTTCTCCTGCTGAGCATATATCTGCCGCTGTACGTCCGACCAGGTGACGTCATCGCATGCCTGGGAAGCCTGATGTCACGCGCTGTTCAGTGTGACATCTTACGTCACTCCCTCCCTGGACAGAGCCTGAATTCGATCTTTGCGGTTTCCCGACGACCAGGGTCAGGTTTGTGCTCGTGCGTACACTTTTTCACCTTTTGCGGGTCTGTGTACACAGACCTGCAAAACGAGAAATGGTTTTATTGAAGTACTGATAAATCTGCCTTTCAGTGAAAAATGAATGTCCTGATCTGGTCTGAATTGCTCTCGTTAAGCGAGAATCGTGAGTCCGTGTCAAGCTCAGTCTCGGTGAAAAGCGCCTCATGATCACGAAGAACGGTTCAGTCATGTTCCTCGATAACGCAACAGAAATGCGCCAGCCTCTGTTCTCCGCTCGGACGGGCGAACTCTTCAGAGCAACCCAGGATCAGCAGAAACGGCTTTCGAGCGTTTCACCATCGGTCTCTTTCGCAAACACAATTTCAGCGCGGGCGCCAAGACTCCAGACGAGCGGCGGAAACCAGCTGCGTTTCGCGACGGTGTATCCTGAGGCACCACTGATCACCAAACAAGCTACACCACACACCAACGGCCACCCCAGCCCCGGTCATGGCACGACCACCAAGCATGCTATCACGCGCCACACCGTCCTCTGCATGGTCCACCAGTATAATTTTCTCACGGCTCAACCCAACTCATAAGTGCCCTCACCTCGCCATGGACTGGGCGACACCTAAAGCCGCCTCACCGCGCAGCAGCCTCGGGAAGAAGACACAAAGCGGGCTCACAGAGCGCCCCTCTGGCACGCTGTGACTGGGCTTGCCTTCCAGACAAGCGGCGATTCCCCTCCCGCGCGCCATGGCAGACACCAAAGGCCGGCCCGAGACAAACTGTCGGCACATCGCTGAACCCAAGTCCGACAACGCTGCTGATTACTGAGCTATTTTCTGACGTTCCGACTACCACATTTCTAGCGCAGTTTCCACAGAGGGATTTAAGCCGTCCACAATGCGTGCAGGTCTGCGGCAAAAGCGGCGTGTCGCGAGCGATTCGAGCAGCATCTCTCCCTCCCGAGAGCGGCCAGCGGCCAGCGTGACCGCTTCCCGATGCCCGCGCAGGGGCCGGTCGTCCTCTGATCCAGTGCAGAGGGCCGGCGGCCGCCGCACAGCCGCAGCCGCGACCGCCCTTCCCGGCGCCACAACGCAGCCTCCAGGCGCAGCGGCGTGACGCAGCGACGCCTGACGCAGCGACGCCTGACGCAGCAACGCCTGCTGAGGCCACGCCTGACGGAAAGACGCCTGACGCAACGGCGCGTGACGCAGCAACGCCTGACGCAGCGACGCCTGACGCAGCAACGCCTGCTGAGGCCACGCCTGACGGAAAGACGCCTGACGCAACGGCGCGTGACGCAGCAACGCCTGACGCAGCGACGCCTGACGCAGCAACGCCTGCTGAGGCCACGCCTGACCGAAAGACGCCTCACGCAGCAACGCCTGACGCAGCGACGCCTCACGCAGCAACGCCTGCTGACGCAGCGCCTGACGGAAAGACGCCTGACGCAACGGCGCGTGACGCAGCAACGCCTGACACAGCGACGCCTGACGCAGCAACGCCTGACGCAACAACGCCTCACGCAGCAACGCCTGCTGAGGCCACGCCTCGGAAAGACGCCTGACGCAGCGGCGCGTAAAGCAGCAACGCCTGACGCAGCGACGCCTGACGCAGCAACGACTGCTGGGGCAACGCCTGACGGAGTAACGCCGGAAGCAGCGGCGCCTGACGGCCAGCCGCTCGGCGGACGGCCGCCGGTCTCCGGCGCCGGCCGTCGGCCGGTTACGCCATCGGCGGGAACTGGTCGTCGTCGTGCAGCTGGTAGGGCCCCTCGGCCGGCGGCGACTCGGTGGCGGCGCGCATCTCCTGGTATTTCTCCGACTCTGGGCACAGAGGCGGCGTCAGCGGCCGGCGCGGCCCGACAGGAGCGCACGCACGGCACGGCAGGCACGGCGGCGAGGCGCACGACACTCGGACGCACGGTCAGACGGGTCGACACACGGCGCAGCGGGACGGAGCGAGTGAGAGCGAGAGCGAGAGCGAGAGAGGGCGAGAGCGGCGGCCGGGCCGGGCCCGAGGTGCGGGGCGCGACCCGGCCGTGCTGCTGCTGCGGTCCCCGTCACCGGCTCGGACGGACGGGGCGGCGGCGGCCGGCGCGGCCCGGCGGCGGTCGCGGCGCGCCGGGCCGCGCCGGGCGCCGCCGGCGCGGCTGGCCTGCGGCTAGTTACCGGAGATGGAGGGAGTACCTGTCATGGCGTCGTCACAGCGACCGCGCAGCACGCCGGCGTAGCTACTTCCCAGGCCTGCGAGAGAGGGAGCCGTTAGGGGCGTGCGCGGCGGCCGGCGGCAGCTCCAGCTGATCTGGTGAACCCGTCCAATAGTCAGCTGATCTGGTGACCCGCCCACTGGCCAGCTGACCTGGTGACCTCGCCCACTGGCCAGCTGACCTGGTGACCCGCCCACTAGTCAGCTGACCTGGTGACCCGCCCACTGGCCAGCTGACCTGGTGACCCGCCCACTGGCCAGCTGACCTGGTGACTCGCCCACTGGCCAGCTGACCTGCTGACCCGCCCACTGGTCAGCTGAGCTGCTGACCCGCCCACTAGTCAGCTGATCTGGTGGCCTGCCCACTGGTCATCCTGATATGGTGACGCGGCCACTGGTCAGCTGATCCAATGACTCCACCCAGTGGTCGATTGATCTGGTGACCCACCAGGGTTGGAAATCTGGTCTTTGTTCTTGGTGTCAGGGCATAATTTTTGTTTTGGAGTACAAAATTTTGGAAACAGTAGTACTGGTTTAAGTTGTCATTCTTGGTGTAGGTCATTTATGACATCTTTCCTGCTTTTTACTGAATGGGGACAGTCACTGTCTTGCAGAGTTAGAAATTTGTCAAGATAGTAACAGTGTAATTTTTATGCTGGCATAAGATCAAACTTTTGGAGAAAAAAAAGTTATTGGAGCACATATTTTCTGGTTTTCTTCAACAACAAAAAACATCACCTTTTCCAACCTTGTGACCCACCCACTCGTCAGTTGATCTGGTGACCCCGTCCACTGGTCAGTTTATCCGCTAACCCTGCCTACTGGCCAGCTGATATGGTAACCTCGCCTACTGGCCAGTTGATATGGTGACCCGCCAAGTGGTCAGCTGATGTGGTGACCCCGCCCACTGGTCAGCTGATCTGATGACCCGTCCGCTGGTCAGCTGACGTGGTGACCCACCCACTGGTCGGCTGACCTGCCTCTGACGATGTCGGAGCGGCCAGTTTAATGACCGCCATACGCCGCCCGCTCACAGTACCACAGGCGTTGCGCTCACACATCGGTTGGCCTGTGGAGAACCAGAGCCCCGGCCCCTGCCGGCCACCAGATCAGCCGCGTAACAGGCACAGCTCCCCCGGCCCGCGGACTTCACCAAACCAGCTGAAGCTGCACCGCCGTCTACTGCGGTGCCAGCTGAGGCCGTGACCCTCTGGGTCGGGACAGTGGGACCGAAGAGAGCCGGACGCTCACACACGCAGGCGCGGACGCCCAGACACACCAGCGGGGAGAGACGCTCAGGTGAGGGCATTTACAGGTCTCCGGAAGCCGCCTCGTGCGCTCCGCCCCAATGCAAGGGGAAGGACGCAGTCGTGATAAGCTAACTATTTAGTCTTTACCATAACAACAATGACCCAAGGTTACATTTATTTCTTAAAGGCGTGTTTTGTCACCGGATGTTACGTTCGTTTAATACGCAAAACAGACGTTAGTTTAACAAAATTTCCGGACGGTGAAAAATCAAACTTGGCCGTTCCAACGGACAATTAACCATTCTCCGTGCTCCTGTCCGGTAAGTACTATTCCGTGCTGGGGGGACATTCTGTCTCCCGTGATCTCGAAAAGCGTTAGTCCCGTTTCTTAACGACAAATGACGTTCGATGGACTGTAACCGCATCTACATTTGTACAAAAAATTAAAATATCGAAAAATCGAAAAATCGAACAATATGAAGGGGGATACGGGGTCAAAACGCGGGCATAAATAGGGATTTACTAATACAAGCTTTCGGACCATATTTTATTTCCGAGTTTGTTCTATTTCATGTCATTCTGCCCACGATTCCGAGGTCAATTATGTGCTAGAAATGGGTCAATTTTCAAAACTCACAGATGTATCCAGGGCACATAAAAAGGGGTATAGGCCTTTGGAAATACTAATTCACTCTGCAACACATCTGACAGTCGGTAAGCTTCATTACGTTCTGAAAACTTTCCCAGGTGTGTCACATGTCGTATCATATACATATGACAAACGCCCTCCGGCGGATCCAGTTAACAAAAAAGGGGGCAACTTTCCACAAGATAAACCATTGACACTTCGCACTGAAACACACTGCCAACACTATTTTTTATGGCGCTTAATGCTCACGTTTTGAGATCACATAAGCGCATCGCATTCTGAGAAACGTGATCAAGGCGCAACCAGGGCACAGAAAATGGGATGATTTCGGAAATATTACTTTTTTGCGATATGCTCTGTATCTGGCGGCCTTATGTGCAAAGAAAATATTTCCTTATGTTTCACATGTCATATGTACGCACTGCAAGCGCTCATAGGCGGATCCAGGTGCCAGAAAAGAGGGGTCTAGAACTGCATGGTGATAGCGGTGAATAAAAATGTCCCCTTTTTGCATTGTCCTGGAGCCGCCCCTGATTTTTATTCTTGCTGAAATATTTGGTACATGATCGAAATGTATGTGGAACTGCCAAAACCATTTACTCAGGTCCAGATGTCTCCTACGCCCAGTGAACATGTTACTGATGCAACCCCAAAACCAATGCCTGTAGACGCCCCTAGCAGAATATAATGGAGTATTATATGCGTAAATTGGGATAAATGTGTCTATATGACACGCTACTTTTGGTTTATTTATACAATGAGTCGTTAATTCTTAGGCATAAGAATATATGAAAATCCCTTTTTAACATGCCCCTGGGTTCGCCAGTGGCCATCATTTTCCTGCAAATACTTCAAAGCGCAACGACATTTCTCAAACATGCCTTCCAAAAACGTGCCTCTAGAGAAGGCATATTTTTGGAACTTTTGTCACGTGTGAAAACATACAGGAAAAGTCACCAAGTTTCATGAAGCCGCTTCCAAGAGCCCAGAAACCGGAAGGTGGGGGGGGGCAGAGTCTGCCTCCGCCAGCACGGAACAGATTAATCACAAAGAAAACGAGTCGATGACTCTGGACGAGGCGTCTGGCCGCTCGGGCCGGTCCCGAACGCCGACGGCAGGAGACGGTGGAAGTCGGGTGAGACGCCCCAAGCGGCGCGAGAGGCCGGCCGTCTGCGCATGCGCGGCCAGCAGCGGTTACGGCCGAAGCGGAGCCAGACGACGCGCCCGCGGCGGCGGGCGGCGGGCCATGCACGCCGGGAGGGGTCAGTCGGGAAATCGCGGCAGCTGAGAGCCCTGCGGAGCCCGGTCGTCTATCTACAGGACTGTGGTGGCTACGGAGCCACGAAACTCGTCCGGCCGCCGTGGCTGGGGGGAACGTATCTGCGAGACCAAGACGGCTCAATAACTCTTTTGGGGATTGAACAGCAACAATCTGCGCAATAGTGTTCTTAGCCTGAGCCGAACCGAAATAGCCGAAAGGTTTTTGCCGCGGTTATTAAACAATGGTTAAACTCGCTAAGTTTTCAACCCGTTCAACACGACCCTCGATCGAACAAATGACGTCAAAAAGCGCAAACGATCGCTACCAGCACGGTGAATGGCCGAACGCGAAGCCAAATGTATCGCCGGGATGTGCGGCGTTCCTATTTAGCCGAGCCCGGCTGGGGCCGAGATAAGCGAGACTCGAAATTCAAATTCTGGGATTTCGTCCCCGCGCTCCTCTGCCGAGTCGCGGGACTCTGCGTCTGTGCACCGCGGGCGGGTCCACGTCTGACCCCGGCGGGCGGCTCACGCCCGCCATGGACGGCCCGTCGCCGTCTGGCGGCGCCGGCGGCCGCGGCTGGAGCGGCGCCGCCTCGCCGGTCGCTCGCCGCGGCCGCCCTCCTTCCCCCCCGTGTCGGCGCCGGGGGGTGTCGCCGGACACGGCAGTGCCCCGCCCACCCCTGCGCCTGTTGCTGTGCAGCAGGGACGGGTCGACAGACGGGCGCTCGGCCGACGGCGGCCGGTCGGCCTACCTGCCGGCCGCCTGGGCCGGGGACGGGCTGTGGCGCTCCTCCGGCTGCGGGTCGGCGCCCTCCCCCTCCAGCCGACCGTCCAGCCTGCCGGCCGGGGGGGGGGGTCAGGCGGCTGGGAGCTGACGGCCTCCGCCGCCGACCGTCAGGGGTCTCCGGTCGCGGGAACGTGTCACGGCAACAACTCACACCCAGCTCACGCCGGCCACACACGGCACAGGTCACGACCACCGTCTGCACTGTGTGCGGCCCACGCGGGGCACACAATGGGTGCGGGAGAACATTCTGTTCATGGCCAACGTCCTCTTGCCTGCTTTGTTACTTGCCAGACAGACGGGCGAAAAAGTTGAGCTCCAAGAGAGCAGAATGAAACCACTGAGTAAAGCCACGCCTTCCTGGAACAGTTGCCATTGATCGGGTACGATTAGCATGCGGAGAAAATGTCGACGCGGCAAGCGAGCACAAGTCCACATCAATTCACGGCGGACAGGACTAAAAAGCGGCCTCATATCTCATCACCTTCAAGTGACGTAAGCTCCACCAACAAAACGCCCGATGAGCTCAATCACACGGACTAATCGTCGAATCTGAGCGTGATTGGATTTCTTGCCAGGAGATTCCTGCGGTAACTGATATCGCTGAAATCTGAGAATGTCAGCACGTGTCTTCTAATGACCGGTTCCAAGCAACGAAGCAGATCAAAAGCACACACTGCAGCCTTAGACACGATGGTTCCTTTGCTGTGTTCTACTGACGACTTTTGCAAAAATGCGTCTACGATGACGTCCTCAAAGTTCGATCGGTGACGACGAACACCGGTCAGCCACAGCTGCGAGTGGGCCTGCACCAATCACCGGTTGGTAGGCCGCCTCGCCGATCCAAGGCAGTTCGTCCGCGTCACACAGCGAGTTACAGGACATCACTGCAATGTTCTGGTCTTACCGAGAAGGGCGACTTCATTTCATTTTTTGGATACGTGTGTGTGGGGGGGGGGGGGGGATGAAAATGACGTCGCATTTCGTGGCTTTTCCCACTTGTTTCCCCTCAAGCGCCTTTTTCTCACCATGTGTGACGGCGTTAGCTGAAATGGATCGCGTTCGAATGGCTGTCCCGTCCACGCCTTTCCCCCCTGCGACCCTAGTTTCGCACACGTCAAGAATCGCTGTCGTCGGTAGCGGGCACCAGACGACAGCGCAGCTCACCTGTGCTGTTTGATGAGATTGCAGTCGCCGCCCTCGTTCGTGTCCACGTTGTAGACGTAGAGGTAGCCGTCGGCGGCGGCGACCAGCAGACGCAGCTGCTTCTTGATCCTGCAGAACAAACCCCACTCAACAGGAAGATTCATACTGGCGGGCCCGCACCTCGGGCGAGGGCGTTCACGTGCAAACCTCTCCGCCAGGGCAGAAATCAACAGCGCAGCTATCCACGGCAGCACGCCAGTGGCCAGTTTGGACACTGGCCGCACATATCACAACCTTACCGCTACGTTACTGAATGCATCCCTCGCGAGCTCTGAAGGTAACCGGTGATCGGGACCATGCCACACCCTGAATCTCGGCAATGTACGCGGGCAGCCGACTCCTCGCGACCGACGTGAAAAGCCGTTCACTGGCCCCGGCCCGCTCCTGAAAGACAGCGTAGCACCCGGGAACTATCAGTAGCGTCCTCAACCCCTGAGTAATATTCGATTTAAGAGTCGCATGTTTAGGTCGGTCAGGAGGACGGCCTAGACGACGGGTCTGGGCATCGTGGGACCCCTCCCGCCATCTTCTCCAATAAGGCTGTTACATAGCCCGAGACCTGCTGACCAACCAGCGACGGCTAACTAACATAACGGTGCGGGTGCACACATACTACTGCAGGCGACCACAATGTCTGAAGACTACATCGACGACATCTGCCAATATGTAACTCCGCGGAACTTATAAAGGCCATTTATGGGAACGTCAGCGTGAGGACTCCTGCGGAGGGTATTCAGCTAGGTCCCGAGTAACCCCGATTGCTGCTGCCGGCGTTGGCTGACGGCGGCCGCCTCTGCCCGCTGTGGTCTGGTGGCGAGCAGACTCACATGACCAGGCCGCAGACTCCGCGCAGGCCTGGTACCGGCAGGTGCACTGTGGCGAAGGCGCGGCCCTGGTTCAGGACCTGCGGCACACACCGACAGCCAGGCGCCGTCAGCCGCAGAACAGCCCGGCGTCCTCACCCCACCCCCAGGGGCTGACAGACCACACAGCACGGCGTCCTCACCCCACCCCCCAGGGGCTGACAGACCAGACAGCACGGCGTCCTCACCCCACCCCCCAGGGGCTGACAGACCAGACAGCACGGCGTCCTCACCCCACCCCCACCCCCACCAGCGGCTGGCAGAAGATACAGCACGGCGTCCTCCCCCAACCATCATCAGCAGCCCACAGAAGACACAGCAAGTCCTCCTCCTCCCCCACCAGCGGCCGACAGACAACACCACGACAGAGGCGTGAATTCGAGCTCACACCGGCGAACACCAAACGGGACAACACAGGATGGCGTCCTCCTCATTCGCCCCCCACCGGCTGCCGACAGACAACATAACGACAGAGGCGTGACCGGAACTGAGACCGGCGAACACCGGACGTCCGTGACGGAAAACCACACGCCAGACGGCGCCACGGCCGCGGCCCAGTACCGGCAGCCACGTCAAAACACGCCTCCCAATGCTGGCCCGGAACATCCGGAAGCCCCGGCGTCCAGCCGGCCGGCCCCCCAGACGGCGGCGCTGAAGAGGGCACCCACCTCGGACACTTGGGAGGGCAGGTAGCTGGCCGAGGCCGTCACCGCCTTGCTCAGGTAGCCCATCCAGCTGCTCTCGTCCGATTTGGCCGGCCTGCACAGACGGTGGCCGCGGCAGGTCAGGTCCGGTCCCGTCCAGTCAGGTCAGGTCAGGTCAGTTCAGGTCAGGTCAACTCAGGTCAGGCCAGGTCAGGTCAGGCTCGGGTGGCCGGGCAGACAGGGCCGGGTACACAGAGTTTAGCCCTGATATACGAGTGTAAAGCTGATGTAAGCCTGATGCTTATGCGCGAATTCAGCTGACTGCTGCATCAATCTTAAAAACACTGGCTACAGAGGACAGAGAGCTGATGTCAGTTATCACAGGTGGTCGACTGCTGCGTCAGTCTAACTAGCACTGGCTACAAAGAGCAATCTGACGCGGATGTAGGAACATGATGCTGATATAAGCGTGACGACGATGTAAGTGGTCAGCAGACTGCTGCGCCAACCTAACGAGCGCCGGCTGGCAGCAAAACACTATTGCCACGACTGCAATCAGCGAGGCGAACCGCGGCATTCACTAGTGTGGGGAGGGTGAATAAGGGAAGTGATTGGATAACCGAGCTATTGGTAAAACGGTTATGGATTCTCTACGCATTGCCAGCAAATACCCTGGTTCCTTAGCATTAAAGCCATACTATAACAGTTATACCAGCACTGAACTTGTCATTAAATAACTCAACCCGGCCAACACTACCTAGCCCAACACCTCACGTCCAAAGCCTACCACGCAGCGAGACGACATGGTCTGTCTTTCCGTCGCGTTACGTCCAGGAAGCTGGACGGACGGTCCGCCTCTTCTCTGCAGGCCGCCAGGCCAGCCACCCTCGGCGAGACCAAAGCTGGGGGGTGACAGTCAGGAGGGGGAACTCACGCCGGCTGCGACACCGTCTCCGTCAGCTTGAACACGTGGATCGTCTCGGTGTTGCTGCTCAGCGCCAGGAACTGCGAGTCCGGCGAGAAGCACATGCTGGAGATCTGGGCGCACCGTTTCAGTCCGCGCCGCAGCTCGTACCCCTGCCGGGACCAGGTCCGGATCTGTTCAGACCTACTGTGGTCAGGTCCGGATCTGGTCCGCCCTACTGTGATCAGGTCCGGATCTGTTAAGACCTACTGTGGTCAGGTCCGGATCTGGTCCGCCCTATTGTGATCAGGTCCGGATCTGGTCATCCAGGTATGGATCTGACCCGGATCTGGCCAATCTTGCTGTGATCGGGTCTGGATCTGAATGCTGCTACAGTGGTCAGGTCCGGATCTGGCCCATCTTATTGTGATCAGGTTAGGATCTGATCACCCCCACACTGATCAGGTCCGTATCTGGTTATTGTTACAGTTAGTCCTCTTAGCCACAGTCCCGCGTATCAGATTCGAATATGGTGCAGGGCGCAGGATGCCCGATAGCTGACCGCCGTGGACAACGCGTTCAGGCCTGATTAACGCTTCAACTGCTATGATAAACTGTTCAGGTGATCCACATCAGAAGACACCTCGTCAAAATCAGAAATTCCAAGCAAAGACGAACAAACAAAGCCCATTACACGCCCTTGGCCTTGTTCAAACAATTCCTGTCAGTAAACCACATTAAAGCAAGCCCAATCTACCACGGCCCGAGAATGCCGAGACTGCCCCCCTAACAACTGCGCGAGCAAGTGCAACTGCAATCGAAGCACAAAACGATCAGACCGGACCCGCCCCGGCGCCGCGCGTGCCGTCGTCGGGCCGGCCGACAGGCCCACCTTGGTGCCGTCCTTGATGTTGAAGACCCTGATGACTGTGCCCTTCTCGGAGGCGGTCGCCACCTGGGTGCCGCTGGCGTTGAACGCCACCGCCGCCACGGGCGAGTCGTGCGCCGGCAGCATCGTCTTGGCTTGCTGCAACGGTCGACGGACCCGCGTGAGGCCGGCCGACACGCCGAGACACCCTCACGGGGGGTCACCCGCCCGATAACGGCCCGCAGGGGGGGGGGACGGGACGGTCCAGGGGCCGTGGACCCTGCCCCGGACGGCGACACGGGACACGTGCAGAGGCAACAGGGACAACACGCTCGAGACAATGTACCGGCAGCTCTGCCTCAGAGAACAGCATTGGTTGCGGTCGGAGGTGGATACGACCCGCAATGCATCTTAAGCTGCTGGGTGGCAGACCGGCCCTGACCAGCCTCCTGACCAGACTCGGAAGAAGAACGCACAGAAACGCCGACAAAGCCGGCAGATCCCCCACCTCCGGACGGCCTGACTGCCCAAGCTCGGGGAAGGGCAGGGGGAGCGAGAGGGAACTACACGTAACCATGGTTGGTGACTGGGACTTCGGGCTCCCGAAAAAAGGAGTGTAGTCAGGAGATGATGGGAATGGCCAGATTCACGAGAAAAAAACGCACGAGAACAGAACAACTAACAATCCTCCCCGCCGACGCTCATGGCGCTCGCCCTCTCGGCGAGGGCAGCGCGCCACTGACCAGGTTGAGGGCGTCGAAGACCTGCAGCTCGCCGATGCTGGCGCTGCCCGGGTAGGCCAGGTAGCAGTAGTCGCTGTTGACGCTCAGCGCGCAGACGCCGCGCGGGTTGGCCGGCGTGTCCCGGATCGTGTGGATCAGCTTCATGTCGCGGATGTTGTGGATGTACAAAGACTCCTCCAGGCACACCACCAGCCTCTGCCGGTCACAGTCGGGGTCCAGACTCGGCCACAGACGTGGTCCAGACACACCACCAGCCTCTGCCGGCCACAGTCGGGGTCCAGACACGGCCACAGACGTGGTCCAGACACACCACCAGCCTCTGCCGACCACAGACAGGGTCCAGACTCGGCCACAGACGTGTCCCAGACATACCACCAACTGCTTTCCGGCCACATACAGCGTCCAGGACACTGCCACAGACAGAATCCAGACACACCGCCAACGTCTGCTGGCCACAGACAGGGTCCAGGCACGGCCAAAGACGTGGTCCAGACACACCATCAGTCACTGCTGACAAACAAAATCAATGATGATCCTGCACCAGAGCGGGCATCTCAAAACACGAATCATCTTCTCAACTCTTCCTGTTCCGATCTTCATCTCTTAAACGCCATCGCATCCCTTCTCAGAAAAACATTTTCCTTGAAAGCGACGACACTGCCCTGCTGGGCGTCCCCCTCCCAGCCAAGCTCCCAGCCTGCCGGCCGCCACCGCCGTCTTACCGCCCTGTTGAGCCGCACGGCCACGATGGTGTTGGTGTAGTCGTACTCGCAGACCTTGGTGCCCTTCTTGAAGTGGCACACCTGGAGGCGGCGCGGCAGGGCCTGCGTCACGAGCGTCACCAGACTGCTGGAGAAGAGCCGCTCGACGATCAGCACGTCGCCGATCTCTGCGGACACCGGACACAGAACCGTGACGTCGGACAGGGCCGTGACGTTCCGATCTCCGCGGACACCGCACGGAGGCCGGCGACGCTCGACGGACGGGGTGACGTCGGATGGGAGAGATTCAAGGCTTCTGGTCACCTGAGAACCCGGACAGAGGGGTGACGCCAGGTGACGTCAGATGGGATGGCAGAGATTGAAGGTCTCTGATCACCTGAGAACCCGGACTGAGGGGTGACGTCGGGTGACGTCAGATGGGAGAGATCAAAGGTCTCTGATTGCTGGTGAAACCGGAGAGAGGGGTGACGCTAGACATATCACTGACACCAGAGGATACTATCACATGGGACTCACAAATCCCTGGTCTCTGAGAAGGCCAAAGAAATTGGTTATCAGAGAGGGCAAATGATATTAATGGCCTATAGGGAGACAGGAGAGGTGGCTATCAAACATGACAGCTTACATGCCATATCTCTGGACACTATACAAAATAATGCCATCTGACATAACACATTGCAACATCATATTCTTTTGCTGCATCGCCTACAATTCGACATTTTTACAGGAACAGGGCTATCAATTTTAGGATGTATCTAAAGGACTACTGACTCACCTACTTCACAGGTCTGACTGTAATGGTGCCACTGATTGTAAGCAGCCAGTAAATCGTGTGGGAGGAGTGCTAACTTACCTACTTCATAAATTTGTTCGATTTTATCGATACTGTTGATTGTAAACAGCCGGTAGCCCATGTGGGTGCCAACTGCCAGGGAACTGTGAACAGAAAGCCAATCACAATCAGATAGTGTTCACCACCAATGTCAAATGGTACTGGGATGCACCATTTCACAATATAATGTACAAGCATGAACTATGCTTTGCCTGGCACATAAATTATGCTAAAGAGCACCACAGTATCACAATGTTGGCTAGGGACATTGTGCCCCATGACTGGCTGACCCTTTTGGTCTTGGGTCACATGCATGTGAACATTCTGGGATGTAATCCACAGCAGGTGTCACCTTCCTTTGCTCCAGGATTGCCAAAGTAGCATGGGGTCTGATCCTAATAAAAAAATCCTAATCCTAAACACACTTCATCCCATTCAGGCCACATTTCTGAATGAAAACTGGGGGCATAAGAGGATGACATATATATATATATATATATATATATATATATATATATATATATATATATATATATATATATATATATATATAATATATATATATATATATATATATATATAGCATATTTATTATATATAAATATAACATACATATATATGTACATATTCTTTATATATATATATATATATGTATATATATATATATATATATATATATATATATATATATATATATATATATATATATATATATATATACTAGGGTTTATGAAATAAGTGAAAGTAAAACATCTTCATGCAGCGATTTCGTTTTCTATTGCCATACATACATATATATATATATATATATATATATATATATATATATATGAAGAATATGTACATATATATGTATGTTATATTTATATATAATAAATATTGCTATATATATATATATATATAGCAATATTTATTATATTATTGCTATTATATTATTATATTATAATATTGCTATATATATATATATATATAGCAATATTTATTATATATAAATATAACATACATATACACGTACATATTCTTTATATATATATATATATATATATATATATATATATATATATATATATATATATATATATATATATATATGTATGTATGGCAATAGAAAACAGAAATCAGCTGCATGAAGATGTTTTACTTTCACTTATTTCATAAAACCTAGGTAGCAAGGCAATAGTACCAAAATGTGTGCTTGTGGAATCAAGTTTTGAGATATATACCCATTTATGCACCTGCACATAAATTGTTTATACAGGGAAAAATATCCATAACATGACAAAGAAAAACACTAATAACAGATAAAGCATTCCAAACATGACAAAGGGGTGGCACAGCATCACACAATAGCACTGTGTGGTGTTATAAGAATGCTTACAGAAGGTGGAAATAGTTGTCTGCAAATAGGTATTTCAGTATCTGACTTAAAATATTACAAGACCACAAAAATATTCACTGCATGTTACATCAACCTTTAAAATTAATGCTGAAACCACAGATGGGGGTGCAATGTTATCATTCTTAAACAAAACCTGCCTGGCCCACATCATGACAAACTGTAAAAATACCTCACTGAAGCATTTTTTCACAGTGTCTGCAATCTGATTATGCAAGTGTGCAACATGTGCATTCAATTTCAAGTGATGGGAAAAAGGACACTAGACTGACTTAAAGCTATTACACCCACAGATGCACAATCCCAGTCATGAACATGCTACCTCCATGGCATTTCTTTTTAGTGCAACTGGTGCAATACAACTTGTCCTACTGAGTTCTGTCAGATTACTCTTTGCTAGTGCAAATAATCCTAATGCACCTGGTCTGAGATGATCAGCCCCACCAGGCCAGCTGACCAAGGGAGTATACACTTAAACTTCAGTTCTAAGCCCACATAATGCCACAGTGCAAACTGTGGCAAGCATGTGCCTGAGTTGTACCAGAGTTTAAACAATGCACACATGTCTCACAGCCACATATACTGTTCTAAGGGCTACTTAGCTTGGTTTTTTACAGCACAACTCTTCTGGGTGTGCATCAGTACACACACAATAGTGTTGTACATCAACGAAGTTGAGCTGTACGTCAGAATGCACCAGCAATAATTATTGTGTGAACAAGATTTCTTCGGAATATTTAAAACTGAATCTGGCAAAACAGTACCTCCACCTCCATACAATCATATGTTATCCTGAAAAATAAGCAGTGCCCAAGCCAATAAGCCAAGCTAATCAATATATCATTCTGTCTATCTCATGGGTCCACTTTGCCATTAAAATGCACCTGTGCATTTCTGTCACCCAAAGGCAAAAATGGGTATGTTATGTAACTAGGGATATAACATGCCATTTTTTGCCTTTGAATGACATCAGAGTAACTCATTATTTTCATTCTGTCATTGCTAATATGTCAGTCTGCAAACCCTGTCACAAGAATCAATCAGATACCTGTAGCAGTCTTAACTGTACCTGAAACAAGGCAACACAGACAACCCTCAACTGCTGATGTCATTGAATTTAAATTGTTTTATTAATAATGGCATTTCTGGAACACATGTTTCCTGTCATTACTGGCAAAAGCAACAAAAAAGGAAAACATATGTGAAGCAGCCAAAAAGTATGGCAATATGCACTAATGTTGCAACTAAAAACTATTATTCTACAAGAATGCAATGATAGCATGTCCCCTAGCTTAATTTACAACCCCTGCACACACCATTACACCCCAAGATAAGCCACCCAATCCGAAAAATTCCCCTAGTTTATGTATTCTTTTAAAGCTTTTTCAGATATAGTTCCCTGCCATAACAGCTTGAAACACCTGCCAGGTCCTGCAGACCACTTACAAGCAGACATGCTGGCATTGGGAAAAAATGCAGTGTGGACCATGGAAATTTCATAATGACAAAACTAACATAGCAGGTGAAAGAATGCCTCCTTTTTACGTTTTAAAACAATAATCGCACACAGAAAACCAGTATGATTAACACACTCACCTGAAATCTTGATTAAAATTGACGAATCGGACTGGTGCCATCCCAGCACTGACAGTTGGCTGATCATCTCCGACCCCCACAGGATTCATTGTTGAAGTCAAGACAACCGATGTGTCTCCTTATTGACTTCCAAGCTCAATATTCACAACTATACATGAGAACGTAGCTTAATGTCCTCAGTTTCACAGCCGTTCAGTTCTCTCAAGCCCGAATTGTCATCGTCCTACACGCTATCTGGGGTTTGCTCTAACAAAAGAACGAGAAGATCCTGAACATCTGCACCTAGCGACTTGATTGTTTTTACCACAAAAACCTTGACGAAGTCCTTGAGTTCCCTGGCACCTTGCGCAATTCCTGACTTTCTTTTGTTTACAAGTTGGTAGCCTGGCAGAACGGAACGGCGCAGACAAATTTTACTCTACTGGAAAAATGTAATTTGTTGCATCACCATTTGAGCACTTAAGGTATTTTTGCAACAGTAGAAACTCTTTGTGATTGCAATTGATTCGAAAATACACCCATGATAACCTTTACAGCGGTGTATCACCAAAACTGGTTTCATTCAAGAAGCTTCTTTTTGCTATGCAAAGACCTTTCATGAATCTGGTAGCATAGGTGTAACAGGCAAGTCACATATGTCTTACGCGCATGTTTTTGTTTGGAGTCAAGATTACCGTCCTACTTCGTTCTCGGCAGCAACGCCCGGAACGGTTCGGATGGGGTTGTGGACAGCTGCACCGGTCGATTCATTATCAGTACATTCCGAAACGTTCGTCTTGCGGAAGCTGCATTTCACCGTCGTCACAGTCGAGACACTGACCAGGAACACTGAGGTTGCAGTCAGGCATCTAACCAGGATTTTCCTCAGGGAGGGGCCAAATGTCAAATTTTGCTATATGCCACTTTTATTTGACAGTATGTGTGGGGAAAAGATCAGTTCATCAATTAACTTGCCTCATGTTTAGTGCACAGGTAAACTTGTCTGCTTTTGCAGTGTTGATATGACTGCTATTATGTATTCCTGCAAAATTGCTATATATCTAGTATAGACCATTCGACTCAGGGGGGGCATTGCCCCCATGGCCCCCTTGGCTACATCCTGGCTGCAGCACAGGGGCACCCATCTCAGAGGTGGCTCAATCTATTTTATCCAAAAACCTTCACCACTCTGTTTCTGGTGCACATTCTGTGCCATACATTGGAAGATTGTAACCTACTGATGCCATCATGACCTTCAAATTGAGCAATGGCCACTTTAAGCAATACAGTGACCCCAGTCTCAGAAACAAGGTACATAACTCATACACCCCAGGTCAACCCAACCAATTCTCAGGAGACCTGCACTGGTCAGGGGCAGATCCAGGGAGGAGGGGTGATGGGATGATCACCCCCCTTGAGGCCTTCAAAGGGGGCTCTGAAGGGGCCATGTTTGAGCTTCACAGGGTCTCTTTGAAAACCTGAGGTGTTCTTGATGTGGTCAGGGCCTCTGGTAGGGTTAGATAGCCCCAGCAATCAGTAGAAAGGCCTTAGCATTTTCAAAGTGCCTGAGACTGCATTATGGCATCAACATGGCAGAATGCCCTGAGACTACCAGAAGGGCCATAGGGCCCTTGTCTCAGGGCTAAGAACAGTGCAGGAAGGAGGGGGGGGGGCAGGGGAAGCAGTTGCCCTTGCAACCAGCAGGTAGGGAGGCAGGAATACATTCTGCATCCCCCAAAAAATTGGAAGCCCTCTTACCAGTAGTGGAAGTTTTGTGGTTTGCATGCACCATCAAAATCTATGTTAAGGAGGGCCCCATAACTAAGCTAGATGGTCCTTAATATTAAGTTCAAGAGTTCCTTCCTTTACCATGAGGCCCCTTTTATGAATTAAGTAGCTCCTGCCCAGGATCATGAGGCTCTGTTTTGTGTTGATGGAGACCCCTTTGCTGACTTTGTGAGGCCCACTTTAGGAAACAGAAGGCCCTGCTCTGGATAAAGAGGCCCCTCATTATGTCATGTGGCACCTTTTCTTAAATGGGAGGCTCTGTTTTGTGATGAGGAGTATTTGCTGGTTTGAGATGCCCTCATTATGAATCAGGATGCCCCTGTTCTGGATTAGGAGATCCTCTCTATGTATTAGGCAGCCCCTGTTCAGGAACAGGAGGCCATATGTGAGGAATAAGGAGACCCTTTGCTGGATCTTGAAGTCCCATATATGAATCTGGAGGCCCCACTTTGTCTAAGAGACCCCTGGAAGGTTCTGCCCCCCCCCCCCACCTCAAAATCCATGGTGCACTCCTGCTGAGTGCACTCTCAGGGCACTCTGCCTCCAGGAGGGTTAATGAAACCCTGAGATGGCAAGATGGCCCCTAAGATGGATAGATGGGCCTCTGGAACTCTCAGGGGGCCCTAGGACCATTAGAGGGGCCCCAACACAGTAAAGGGTCCATGAGACTGCCAAAAGTGCTAGGGGGGCCCAGAAATGGCAAGATCTTATGAAGGTGCCTAGGATGGCAAAAGAAGCCCCTTGCCAGCAAGAGGGGCCTGCTGAATGGGGATTTCTTGCTGACCTCCTCAACATCAACAGGATCCCCAAATGGGCTACACTGGCATTTTTGAAAATCTGAGAAATTGTTGATGCATTCAGGGGGCCCTGGGAAGGTCAGGTGGGTCCTGAGGCAGAAAGATGGGCCCTTACATGACAGAGAGCCCCTGAGACCACAGGGAAAACTGAAGGGCTCCCTTTAGGGCCAAGGCAGTAAGGGGGCCTTTAAGATAGCATGGGAGCCCTGGACGACCAGATAGTCCCTGTGTGTGTAAAGCTGGCCCCTTGGCAGGGAAAAGATCCCTTGAGACTGCCAGTGAAGCCCTGAAGCGCCAACAAAGGTCCCTGATATGGTAAAATGGCCATGAGACTTAAAGATATCCCACATAACAGAGGAAAATCCCCAATTTAGATATGGGGAGCACCAGGGATGTTCAGAGGACCTGTGAGCAGGGCTGCAAATTTCGTTTTTGTTCTTGGTACCAGAGTACAATTTTCTGTTTTGGAGTACAATTTTTTGCATTTAACAGTACAGGTTTTAATCGGTGTTCTTGTCGTAATTCAGTTATGGCCACATACCTGCTTCTTACTGGATGGAGGCAGTCATTTGCCTGCAGGTTTAAATGTTTGCCAATGTTATTGTAATGGAGCTTTTTGATGGAGGCACAAAACCAAACTTCTGGAGGTTTTGGAGTTCTTCAGCACCAAAAAAAAACAACATTTTCTCCAGCCCAGCCTGTGACACTGCACAGGGGCCCTGAAATCACTAAAAGGTCTTTTGTAAGTGCCAGGGGGCCCCTAGACGGCAAAAAAGGTCCCCAGAAATGACAAGAGGGCACCTAGAGACAACAGAGGTCCATGGAGACTGCTAGAGATGGGTTTTTGAGATTCTTAGACTCGCAGTCTCTAGCAATACGGGGCCCTGAGACGACCAGAGGGGCCCTGAAACTGTGGAGTCTGTATTCACGTCATTAGTCAACGCTTCGTTCCCTCCAGCATCGCTCCGTCTCGTCACCGGGAGTGAAGGGCAGCGGTATCACCGTCTGGCTCACCTGTCACACGGTCGTTACGTGCGACCCGGTATATACTGACGAGCTGGGTTACCGAAGAGTAGTACCGGCACCCAGCACTAAGGAGGGGAAGCACCTTCACACATGGCAGTATATTAGACATGTTACGTAGTCACAATCAGAATTTGGCAAAGATTTCAACCAGCCACACGAGTATTAATTATGTTCGCGCAAGAGCCAAATGTAACACAAAGCTAGCAATGCGGCCATTTTGAGCGTTCCAAATCAGTGCAGCATACAGCCAGTGCAGATAATCATATCTCGAGCCCGGAGTACACAGGAAAGCCTTCTACCATTTAACACCCAGGCCCACAATTCACCTCAGAACCGGGACTTACTCCAGAGACTACGGTGCGGATTGCTCCGATAGCCGGACGTTCGCGGTCCACATCATACGATCACATCATACACATCATACACATCACACCACGGAACGTGTCGCTCACCCCTTTGGCGCATGCGCCTAACCCGGCTGCAGCATGCGAGGGCACCTGATGCAGCGCCCAGCATCGCCTAGCGGCGGGCTTCGGTTTCATCGTCGGCGCAACCAGACAGCCGAGGCGTCCGCCGCCTGGCGACGGGCGCCTGAATCAGGCGCCTGCTGGTACCGGCCATGCACAAAAGGTGTGCTCGTGCCCACCCGCGTGGTCCGCACGCGGGCCATTGTTTAAGGGGCTAAGGGGTCAAGGGCTCCTTAGACGGCAAAATGTTTCGTGGACGACAGGAAGGACCCCGAGATGGCCAAAACGTCCCTGAAGCTGCTTTGGGTCTGACGGGTCTTTGGAACTGCTCAACGTGCCCCTGAAACTGCCGAAGGAGCGCCTGAGACGTCCCAAGGGACACGTGAAACTGCAGAAGAAACCTGAGACCACCAGAGGGCCCTGACAAGGCAGACGGTCGAAGACCACGAAAAGTGATCTGTGATTGCCGGAGGGGACTTAACCTAAGCAAACCTAGGCCAGTAAAAGTCTCCAGAAACTAGGACGAAGCAGAGGGGCTCCTGGACCGTACCTGTCCAAGTATCTAAAAGCTGTCAGATACGGACACGGGATTTCATGTAGAGGATGGGACGCGGCCGCCTAAAACCCTGTCATTTTTGTCATATTTGGCTATCCTGTGCGGCAATCAAACGCAAAATTTCCTCAAATAAAGCGAGGCGCTTCAATTTTCGGGTTACTTTATACGGCAAAAATCAAATTGCATCAAATATTTGCCCTCGGACCCGCATGGATCCAAATTTTTCCGTATCTGAAGCACAAAAAGGGGGACCGTCCTGGGAGGGGAAGGCCCACGCTGACCTTTCGTCCCCCCCCCCCCTTAGAGAATCCTGGATCCGCCTCTGGCAGCATTTGACAGGTGGAATTCAGTTTACTGTGGTGTTCCCATAGTTTACTGCGGTCTGCAGGCCATTCTCTTGTGGCAAAGCGTTACGAGAAGGGCGGGGTTGGCAGCGCGTTACGGGACTCCGTCAGATGAAAGAAGAAAACATAAATGACGTGAACGGACTTTAAAAAAAAAAACGTCCTTAGGAAACGTCCTTAAAAAGAAAAAAGGAACTAAAAAGGAAAGAAAAGAACGTCCTTCGGAAATTCATTACTCTAGCTTGTTTATGGACACTAATAAACATATCTTTCGCTGCGGCATGCTGGCAGCGAGAATGTTAAAACGTGGGGGGAATCGTCACGCCAGGCACCCAGAACGCTTATGTTGGTTGTAGTCTATACATAACAGACGAGGAAATACTGAAAACGGGATCGCCGTTGCCTCAGCTCTCGATCACCCGTCCACCCTCGGCGTGAAGAAGGCGTGAGTGATTGCTATGAGACGGAGACCTTGACATTCGGCCGGAGACGCGTCGCGGACTGCAGCGCCGATATTTGACGCCACCTGCCGCCGACTGTCGCACCGAGCACAGGCCACCTCGATATAAACCGAAATTGTACTAGTCATTTATTTTCTGTTCCGCTTCGCCCGGCCGCCATGCGCAAGTGATGACCATCACGAGAGATCATTGTTTTCTCCGTCCAAATTACATTTCCAAAACCGTGCTCACTGCAACATAACGCAAATGGTATAATGAGTTCCATCCGAACTCCGTAAGATCGAAATCACTTGAAAGGCTACCCTCGCAGTCATCAGAGCTTAACGAACACACAACTACATTCGCACCCGTGACATGTACAAAGAGCGACAGTTCTTGGAGAAGGCATCAGGGACACTCGCGGGAATATTTATACAAAACAAACTGCTGAACTCCGGACGCACGCGCGGCCCCGCGCACGGACACACGCCACCCACCCGCTCTCAGCGCAATCACGAGCGGCGATCGCATGGTTCTTTCAGCAGCTGGGGCGGCGGCCCGTGCCGTGGGCTGGCATTGACGTTTGGATCGGCCTGCACCGCTACGAAGAGGAGGGAGCGGGGCTAGTATTCGACCCTCGAGGCCCCCGCCGCCTCCATGGCCCGCAGCTGCCGCTCGGCCGTCTGCCGGGCGCGCCTGTAGGCCGACAGACGGGCCTGGAGCTCCCGAACCAGTGGCGTCATGTCGGGCAGCTGAGGCGGCCGTGGCAGCGCCGGCAACGCCCTCCCGCTGGCCGAGCCGAGCGACCGATGCGCACGGTCCACGGGACCCTCCAACCGGCGCACAGCGTCCTCAGCCCGACCCGCAGCGCCCTCCCGGCGGACAAGATCCTCAGAGTGGCGGACACCGTCTCCGGACCGACCCACCGGGTCCTCAGAACGGCGCACGTGGTCCTCAGAGCGGTGCACATGATCTCGGAACCGACCCACAGGGCCCTCATACCGGTCCACGAGGGTCTCTGAGCGACCCGCGACGCCCTCAGGGCGGCGCTCATAGTCCTCAGGTCGGTCGCCGCGGCGCTCGGCCGGCCGACTCAGTTCCAGACGCCGCTCGGGCAGGCTGAGCGCGGCCGGCCGGTCCCGGCTCCGGGCCGGGCCGGTCTCAGGCGGCAGGTCGTCCAGCAGGCTGATGTCCGGGAACACGACGTCGTTCAGCTCGCAGGGGCCCCAGGGCGGAGTGCCGGCCGCCGACGCAGAGAGGGCCGGACAGTCCCTGCGCGGACTTCCGGGGGAACAGTGCTGCTCATGAAGCTCGTCCCGCGAATGGGAATCTTCCAGACGTGGGCTCACATGAGCCGGACAATCTTCCACATGCGAGCTCACTGGGGTCGGACAATCCTCCACATGCGAGCTCACAGGGGCAGGACAGTCCTCCACACCCGAGCTTACAAGGGCCGGACAATCCTCCCTCACAGGAGCCTGACAATCCCCCAGAGGCGAGCTCAAAGGAGCCGGACAACCCTCCAGACGCGAGCTTGCAGGACGGGAACCGGACAATCCTCCAGACGTGAGCTTGCAGGAGCCGGAGAATCCTCCAGACGTGAACCTACAGGAGCCCGGACAATCCTCCAGACATGAGCTCATGGGAGCCAGACAGTCCTCCACATGCGAGCTCACAGAAGCCGGACAATATTCCAGAAGCGAGCTCGTAGGAGCCGGACAATCCTCCAGACGTGAGCTCACAGAAGCCGAACAATTCTTCCCAGGCGAGCTCCCAGAAGCCTGACAATCCTCCAGACGCGAGCCCACAGGAGCCTGACAATCCTCCAGACGCGGGCTTGCAGAAGCCGGGTAAATCCTCCAGACGAGGGCTCTTGGTCTCCGGGCCCGGCTCGAAGTCTGCCTCCTCGGACGGCCGCTTGGGCGGGCTGGGCGTCACCGTTCTCGGCGAACCGGGCACCGGCGGGTCCGGTCGGCGGCTGCGTTTGGCCGGACTCCTCCGCGGGGAGTCGACGGCCGGGCGGCGGCGGCCCGGCGGCCGAACCGCGCCGACGGCCGCGGACGGGCCGGACGACCCGCTGAGAGTCCGGGCCGAGGTGGCCGGCATCGGAGGACTCCCACCGGGGACAGACGGCCCCTGCCCGAGGCTGGCCCGTGCCGAGACGCCCCCGGCGGGGGTCGAAGGCTCCGAATCGTCCCGCCACGAACGGCCGACTGGCTCCAGCTCTGGCCGCTGCTCACTGATTGGCTCGGAGTCACACTGCTGCTCGCTGATTGGATCGGAGTCGGACTGCAATTCGCTGATTGGCTCAGAGTCCGTTCGCTGTACGCTGATTGGCACGGAATCGGGCCGCTGCTCGCTGATTGGCTCGGATTCCGTCCGCTGCTCGCTGACAGGCTCCAAGTCTGACTGCCGCTCGCTAATTGGCTCACCATCCATCCGCTGTTCGCTGATTGGCTCGGACTCCCACCGCTGCACGTTAATCGGTCCGCAATCCGACCGCTCCTCACCGATTGGTTCGGAGTAAGACTGCCACTCGCTGACTGGCCCGGAACCAGACTGCCGCTCGCTGACTGGCCCGGAACCGGACTGTCGCTCGCTGATTGGCCCGGAGCCAGACTGCCGCTCGCTGACTGGCCCGGAACCGGACTGCCGCTCACTGACTGGCTCGGAGCCGGACCGCTGCTCGCTGATTGGTTCTGAATCAGGCTCCCGTTGCGAGGCTTGCCCTGGCTCCGAATGGCGCTCATCGACAGGCTCGCAAACAATTTGCTCCAGGGTGGCCGAACGGCAGGCGGAGTGCTGCTGATCGGCTCCCTCGCAGGCAGTCTGCTGCTGGCTGGCAGCTCGGCCGGCTGCCTGCTGCTGGCTGGCTGGTTGGCAGTCGTCCTGCTGCCGGCCGGCTGGCTCACAGCCGCCCTCCTGTTGGTTCAGACGACCGAGGCCGGCGCTGACGGGGCCGGCGGCATCGTCCGCGGCCGCAGCGGTCCCGCCCGACCCGCCGCCGGCTCCCGAAAGGGACGCGGCGGCGCCGGCCGGACCCGGGTCGGAGTCGGAGTCTCCCCCGCCGACCTGGGGGAGACTTTGCAGACGGCCGGGGTCGGCGTCAGGCGTGCCAGACGGCGGCGCGGCGAGCTCCCGCCGGGCCGGGGGTCCCGTCGTCCCACGCAGCCGTCTCGGGGTCAGTAACGTCCTCACAGCTGCTCACCGCATTCGCCGCGTCCGTGGCCGCGGCCGCGGCGGCAGCTGGCCTTGGGTCGCCTGTCAAACCGCTCCTGCTGGTGTGGACGTTCGACCTTGAAAGCGTTTCTGGAACGAAGGCAGCTGCTCGTTTTCCGGTCGTCCCAGCTGTGCTCTCTTTCAGCTCACCGCAGTCTTCCAAACACATCTGAGCGGCGGATACCGAAACAGGACCGGACTGACTGGTCGGTGCGAGGACCGTTTGCGGAACAACTGTTGTGATTTCCATGTCAGCACTTTCCACAATGCTCTTGTTCGGCTGACCCAATGGTTTGACGACAGCTTGCGAAACTGTTGCTGTCATCTCCATGTCGGCACTTTCCACAGCACTCTTGTCCACCTGACTAGCAGATTTGAGAACAGTTTGAGAAGCTGTTGCTGTCATCTCCATGTCAGCCGTCTCCAAAACGCCCTTGCTAAGGTGAGTCATTGGTTTGAGAACAGCTTGAGGAACAGCTGCTGTCATCTCCATGTCAGCGCTGTCCACAATGCTCTTGTTTAGATGACTCGTTGGTTTGAGGACAGTTTGAGGAACAGCTACTGTCATCTCCATGTCAGCACTGTCCACAATGCTCTTGTTCAGCTGACTCGCTGGTTTGAGGACAGTTTGAGGAACAGCTGCTGTCATCTCCATGTCAGCACTGTCCACAATGCTCTTGTTCAGCTGACTCTGTGGTTTGAGGACACTTTGAGGAACAGCTACTGTCACCTTCATGTCAGCACTGTTCACAGTGCTCTTGTTCAGCTGACTCTGCAATTTGAGAACAGTTTCAGGAACAGCTGCTGTCATCTCCATGTCAGCACTGACCACATTGCTCTTGTTCGGCTCACTCTGTGGTTTGAGGACAGTTTGAGGAACAGTTGCTGTCATCTCCATATCAGCACTGACCACATTGCTTTTGTTTGGCTCACTCTGTGGTTTGAGGACAGTTTGAGGAACAGCTGCTGTCATTTCCATGTCAGCACTATCCACAATGCTCTTGTTTAGCTGACTCGTTGATTTGAGGACAGTTTGAGGAACAGCTGCTGTCATCTCCATGTCAGCACTGTCCACAATGCTCTTGTTCAGCTGACTCGTTGGTTTGAGGACAATTTGAGGAACAGCTGCTGTCATCTCCATGTCAGCACTGTTCACAATGCTCTTGTTCAGCTGACTCTGTGGTTTGAGGACACTTTGAGGAACAGCTGCTGTCACCTCCATGTCAGCACTGTTCACAGTGCTCTTGTTCAGCTGACTCTGCAATTTGAGAACAGTTTCAGGAACAGCTGCTGTCATCTCCATGTCAGCACTGACCGCATTGCTCTTGTTTGGCCCACTCTGTGGTTTGAGGACAGTTTGAGGAACAGCTGCTGTCATCTCCATGTCAGCACTGTCCACAATGCTCTTGTTCAGCTGACTCTGTGGTTTGAGGACAGTTTGAGGAACAGCTACTGTCATCTCCATGTCAGCACTGACCACATTGCTCTTGTTTGGCTCACTCTGTGGTTTAAGGACAGTTTGAGGAACAGTTGCTGTCATCTCCATGTCAGCACTGGCCACATTGCTCTTGTTTGGCTCACTCTGTGGTTTAAGGACAGTTTGAGGAACAGCTGCTGTCATCTCCATGTCAGCACTCTCCACAATGCTCTTGTTTGGCTGACCCAATGGTTTGAGGACAGCTTTAGGAACAGCTGCTGTCATCTCCATGTCAGCACTGTTCACAATGCTCTTGTTCGGCTGACTCTGTGGTTCGAGGACAGTTTGAGGGACAGCTGCTGTCATTTCCATGTTAGCACTGTCCACAATGCTCTTGTTCAGCTGACTCTGTGGTTTGAGGACGGTTTGAGGAACAGCTGCTGTCATCTCCATGTCAGCACTATCCACAATGCTCTTGTTCAGCTGACTCTGTGGTTTGAGGACAGTTTGAGGAACAGCTGCTGTCATCTCCATGTCAGCACTGTCCACAATGCTCTTGTTCAGCTGACTCTGTGGTTTGAGGACAGTTTGAGGAACAGCTGCTGTCATCTCCATGTCAGCACTGTCCACAATGTTCTTGTTCAGCTGACTCGTTGGTTTGAGGGCAGCTGTAGGAGCAGTTGCTGTCATTTTCATGTCAGCACTCTCCAATACACTCTTGTTAAGCCGACTCGTTGGTTTGAAGACAGCGCCAGGAACGGCTGCCGTAACCTCCATGTCAGCGGTCTCCACGGTGCTCTTGTTCAGCTGAATCGTCAGTTTGAGGACACCTTGAGGAGCTGCTGCTGTCATTTCCATATCGGCACTCTCCACAACACTCTTCTCCAATTGGCTGGTCAGTCTGAGGACAGCTTGAGGAGCTGCTGCTGTCACCTGCATATCGGCACTCTCCACAACACTCTTCTCCAACTGGCTGGTCAGTTTGAGGACAGCTTGAGGAGCTGCTGCTGTCACCTCCATGTCAGCACTCTCCATAACACTCTTGTTCGGCTGACCCGCCGGTCTGAAGACTGCGACAGGAACGGCAGCCGTCATCTCCATGTCAGCAGCCTCCGCAACACTCCTGTTGAGCTGACTGGCTGGTCTGAGGACACCGTGAGGAACGGCAGCCGTCATCTCCATGTCGGCCGTCTCCACCACAGTGGTGTCCAGCCGAGGTTCGTCCTTCTGATGAGCGCCGGCCGACGATTCGGCTCCGACCTCTGGGCCAGCGCCGACCGGCGGTTCCCGGCCGAGCCGGGCTGGCCAGACGGCCGCCTCTCCGCCGTCGGGAGGGCTCCGGCGGCCCGGCGGCGGCCGCCCGGCCCGCCAGCCGCCGCAGGAAGGGCGGCGTGCTCGCCTCCCCCAGCTGCAGCAGGTTCAGCACGCCGCCGGCCGCCGGCGCCCGCGCCGTCTCCCGCAGGAACGGCGGCGTGCCGGCCTCCCCCGGCGGCAGCAAGTCCAGGAGGCCGCCCGCTCCCGCCGCGTCCGTCGGCAGCGGCGGCGCGCTGCCGACTGCGCACCGCGCGTCCGCGGCCGCTGATCTCTGCCTCCCGCAGAACGTGCGCGACGCCACGGCCGCCGGCCGGCGGCCCGCCGAAGACGTCGTCCACCGCGGACGTCTTCGGCACCGCCTTCAGGAAGGGCGGCGTGCTCGTGTCGCCGTGCCGCAGCAGCTCGAGGAGGCCGCCGGCCGCCGGCCGCGGCGGCGGCGTGGCCCGGCCGGGCGCCGCCGCCGGCCAGACGAGCGGTGCCCTCGCGCCGGCCGGCGGCGGCGCCATGTTCTCCTTGTCCGGGTCGCTGTCCTCCCGCAGGAAGGCGGCCGGCGCGCCGATCACCGCCTCCAGGCCGGCGCCGGCCCCCGGCGGCCGAGCCAGCGCCGGCCGCGGGTCGAACACGAACGACATCTCGGCGTCTGGAACGGAGCGGAACGGCCGTCACGGGGCGGACCGCGCGGCCACGCGAGGCCCGGCCAGACCGGGAACCGAACCAACACAGTCCCGGCCAGGTAAAGCTAGTGCAGCGACGCTTTCTAAGGACTTGACAACTCACGAGTTCAAGTGCGACGATAAATCAGGGTAGGCACTTTTTATCGACAAACAGTGATTTCCGGTTAAAACCAGTGGTATCAATCGCACTGGCAAAAACATTGTGTCGGTTTCAACCATAAAGTGACGAAAACTCAATTTTTGAACATTCCTATTATTTTAATGCTTCGGAACTCGGTAGGATGCATCAATGTATTGTTTGGCCCTACGCCCAAAGGCACTGCGACTTCATCTCATGGAAAAATGTCCTGTGTGATGCCGTTTTGTGCGACAGGATGTTAAGGCCGGTTTGTTAAGATAATGCTTCAAGGCTAAAATGAGCTGTAATTTTTCCCTGATGAACAAAGATGCCTAATGATCGCTTTTTTCCTTCGTGATTTTAACTCAGATGTGCTTCTATTTATTTGCATTATATATATATATATATATATATATATATATATATATATATATATTACAACTATTTACTTCATGTGCTGTATAGTATATCACTGCAATTGTCATTATAGTTCTTGGTCAACAGTGCTTCGGTGCCGCAGTAATCGTTTAAGGCTATAATGACAGGAAGATCATTTAAATGGGATCCACCATCGGGACTTAAAGTAAGATCTACCAGTTGCCATAGATATTTAACGGTAGGAATCAAACCAAAATGGAATGTTTTGTCCCTCTGAAATTTTAGTTTTCTCCCCACACTTGGTAAGAATAGAAGCAGAAATTGATTTCTAACCATAAATAACATACACAGACATTATAGTAGCAGCAACACATCTACATTTAAACAATCCCAACAGGCTACCTTTGCTTTTATAAAAAAAAGAAAGGAAACAAGCCCAATTGTAAAAACTAACTCAGGATCTACTTGCATCGCCATCAGACGGCATAGCAGTCAAATACCTTGCATTAACTGATAATGCCATATCAATGATGCCCAGGCACTCTTTATCTGGCATCGAGTTTTTGCCACCAAATGCCGATTTTACCGCTAAAACCGGCTACCTACAATGACCTAGCAAAAGCTAATTTCTGCCGGCATCTCGCCACCGCTGTCACAAACCACAACAGACGGCGCGGACTGTGCACAACTGTCGCGCCGACACAGGCGCTGACAGCGGCCGGTCAGTGTCAGACCAGCAGAGCGGACCAGCTCCGTCCTTCTGACCAGTGAATTCCATGTCCAAGCTCGCATAGGCTTGTCACAATATTCTGATTCATGTAATGGACTCATTTCTTTTCGAGGCTGTTGGCAGTCACTAGCGTCATTCCCTCACAATCCTTACATTTGGCATTGGCCCTACTGTGTTGCATGGAAAGAAACGCTTCTACGTACACCAGTAGCCTCCAATTTCCCAATCTTCAACATGTGTTTCCTTCATCGGCTCACCATCACTGATACCAGCAGACACCAAGCTGGGCTCAGCCGTACCTAGACAGTCGCCCTCCCCAACCTCGACAGTCGCCCCCCTCCCGCCGCCAAACAGGCCGCCGGCCAGCTCACCAGTGAGGTCCATACTGGTCTGCACAAGCTGCGTGGTGTCCAGCTGACGACTGGCGCCGCTGCCACCCTCCAGAGAGGTGTCGGCGGCCAGCGCCTCCCTCTCGTACGCCTCCGTCCACATGGTGGCCGTCATGCCGTCATCATCGGTGCAAAACTCCCTGCAGGGAACCGAAATTGTCAGTGTTTTACGGCATTTTTGGTTACAACGCTGCCGTTGAAAACCATACTGAACAGCAATCCTGCCTCGCCTCCTACAGTATTACCATGCACACAGTATGTGCAGCCAGTTGCTTGAGGTACTCACTGGTTGTGGGCCCAGCTGTCCAGGATAATCACTGGACATGGAACCTGCTGCCTGGGGTACTCACTGAACGTGGAACCTGCTGCCTGGGGTGCTCACTGAACGTGGAAGCCGCTGCCTGGCGTACTCACTGGACGTGAAATCTGCTGCCTGGGGTACTCACTGGACGTGGAAGCGGTTGGCGAAGCTGACCCGGCGGGAGGCGCGCCGGCCGGCCGTCAGCTCCTCCGTCTCCTCTGAAGGCGAGGCCGGCGCCGGTACCTTCAGGATCTGCCGCGCAGGCATTAGTCAGCCCTGGGGACTTCAGGCTCTGGTGCACAGAAACGAGTCAGAACATGCAGCAGTGACTGGCCACTGCTCAGCACTCAACCCGAACCAAGCCGAGCATTAGTGGGATCTTTCCTGGGCCACTCCGTCACCTGAGAATTACAGGCAAGGAGCAATTCATGCTTGAGAGCTAAAAATATCAGTACTGGCTATTCCAATGGCAAACAATAGGCATTCACCCAGCAGCAACTGCTTCCATCAAAGCCAAAAATACATGACAATACAACAAACACTTTGTGTTGAGCTTTACAGTGGCAAATGGGTTAAAAAGGCATCTGTATTCTGTATCTATTTGTCAATAAATCTATTTAGAGCATATAAATGGTCATATTTGCAGCATATACTGGGTATACCAGTTTGCACCTGTTTGTCAATAAACCTATTTACAGCATATAAATGGTTATACCAGTAAGGATTATGGCCATGAATAAGTATTATATGCAGAGTGGAACACACTGCATTGATCTTAAACTAACACTCATGGCATTAATACTGCAGTCACTGACATTCCAAATAAGATGGAAATTGACATAAGCTGTGAATCTCATAATATAATACCACTTAGGCATATACTTATGCATACAAAGCATGTTTATGCACCACATAAGTTTTTAATGATGTATTACATGGCTATTTAGCCTGACACTTTTCTCTAAAAAGTACTCATAGTGTTCAGGCCAGGATTCTGAAAATCTATGTTGTTATATATGTGCATCATTGAGGACAGCATGGGGAAGAGAGGGAAAAACAGGGTAAAAATGTAAACAGCAGTTTACCAGTGACATGATTAAGGCTTCAAGCTAACTTAGCAAAACACTAGTAACTATTTTTCCTCCAAGGATTGCCAACAACAGGGAAGGGATACTCAAAATCCAGGTTGATGGAACCCAACATTGAAGACAGCATGGTGAAAAGAGGAAAAACAGGGAAAACATGCAAAAGCATTTTATTAGTTACTTGATGCATAGTTTAAGCCAACTCGGCAAGACATCCATAACTACTTTTTCCAAAGGCTGCCACAGAGAAGGATGCCATATCAATGAGCATACTCACTGATGAGCGCCGCCTCAACTTCAGCTTTTTCTCGGAAGGATCTTGCTCCATGATGCAACCAAGTATGCCATCAACTGAAACTGAGGCAATCCCATCTTGAATGGAAGCTGCAAGCAGTTGTGAGACTGCCATCTCATCATCTTATTTAACTGTACTAAAAACAAAACACATACATACTGCACATCCTTTGTCTCATCCACATGGAATGATGTGTAGCTGTGCCCGAGGCTACCACAGAAAATATTTTCATTTCACAAACAGATGGGAGTCCATGCATCCCTCACAGCAAAAGGAAGTAAACTAATCCAGTACCAAGACAACCATGTGTGCAGATTTAACTAGCAAATTCAGTTTGATATGAGTTCGTCAAACCTACAAGTGGGTGTACTATTCCCACTCCTGGGTGTAATGGAGGCTGGTGTGAAGTGCACTTCCAGCCAGTGAAAATGAAGTTATTTGGTTTATTACCTGCAGTTTTGGCATCTCTTCAGGGAAACTTTGAATAAAATGCATTGGGGACAAGAATGGTTAACTTTAAATCACCCAGTTATTAATCTGTCAAAGGTTCAGTATAGGTAAATAAATTAGGAAAAACAATGTTACAGCCACTGAAAATGTCAGGAACCATAAGCACATCTTTAATCAAGCTTTTCAGTCAGATGAGAGAATTACAAAGATGCATCCATGGTATTTTTACAATGGTTAGATGCATCCCTGGATTAACACAATCTAGATACATGAAACTATCAGCGAGGTTAGATATCAAATATTTGTAAGGCAACGTGCAATGCTACAAAAGCACACGCAACATATCATGCATGCTTCAAAATCACATCGCATACCGTTAGCAAATGACGAACCTAAGACAACAAAAATTTACACGAATAGTTGTGGAAGTATCCAAATCCAACAAAAACTAATCACATAACGCTCAAGTAATTACCAAGCGTGTGATACCTTAAAACTGAGTCAGTATGACACCGATAGCATATTTTACCACAATACTTCTTTTCTTGCACGCAGCTTATATCCGGAATGTCCCGGCAGACGTTTGAATTTGTTTGGGAAATAGAGATGGGCAAAATGTAACAACTCTCTCGAGCTCAATGAAAAACAGAAGAAAAGAAATGTGTGCATAAGTGCTTGCAAAACATAAATAAGTTTTAAAAAATTAATAATCGTCAAAATATTCCATTTTACTCTTAATTTCTCACCAATGCTAATTATCAGCACTTCTATTTTTAGAGTACCAATGCACTATTTGCACCCATTACTATGATCATGCAGGATTACATGGCTACCAATTTAAAATCGAGGATTTTTGTCTGAGACTTCACCACATAGTTTTCCTTACTTGCTCTTACAGCAAGACTGACAAAGCCCAGACGTATTTATTCCGTCATCGGCTGCCGGCGGTCAACTGATGGCGGCAGTGGGGGAAATGGTATGCCTGGGTTGCGAAATTAAAAACGCATTGCTCGACTTGGAACTGTTTCTAAACTGATTAAGCCGAACTCACGATGTTTCTGGACGCGATCGTTACGTGTAAAAAAAGCACAATACAGTAAGGATGTAAAGAACTGAAGAAAATAATGAAGGGAGCAGTTGAAATGACGCTGAGTTATTTAACTGAAAGAATTAATGATTGCAGGGATTTTAGGATCTTTTTTAAATGGCTTGAACTTTGAGCATGTCAGCACTTGCACTTGAACATCGGTGGTGGTTTATATAAGGGTAGTAATCAAGGGCAGCGTAAGCTATTTCGGGGTTGACGGGGCAAACCGTTTGCGGATCCAACCACCACATTCGGCAGGACATGGCTGGAGATCCCGGGGGGTTGTGGGGAGAGGAGTCTGGACTCTACCAAGATTGGGGATGGGGCAAACCTGGGGGTCAGGGGTATCCACTGCTTTTGGGCGTGCTGAGCCAAATAATATTGGATTGCCTTGCTACAACAGACCAGCATTATCGCAGTTATAAAATACGTTGATGTGCAGTACTACTTGCGTTTCAGCTGAACACGAAGTGACCTAATGCTCATCATTTAACGGTGCTTTTCAGTATTCCCGAAATATGGCGGTAACTTTAAGGAATGTGGGAGCCGATAGATGTTCCCTCAAAATGGTGTTATTGTGGCAATTAAAGCGATGGCACATGTTTCCCTATTGAAATTCCACAATAACAATGATATACATGGCTTCCTTGCTGGCACTGCGTTCATACAATGCAATCATAGTACCGTAGTGGTTTCATCTGCAGTACAGACGAAGTGAGCGAGGCGTACCAAAGAGATGCATTTGATGCAACAAATTAAGGGAATGTAGGACTATGGTTGGCGAATGAGTCAGTATAGATTAATGAAATAATCTGATTTCATCCCAATGACTACCTTAAGGCAGCTGTTTACGACAGAATGAAAAAAAATATGCCAAGAACAATTGCTGTATATAACAGTTATAAAAGACAATAGCTGTGGCGAATTTATTTGTAGTGGCTCCCGAGTTCATGCACATTTCGCATGCTTTTCGCGGACCTTTCAAAGGCCTACATCTTAGACGAAATATCTTGCACTGTGTAGTTGAAGGTCATTGAGTGAGGGACCGCCTGTCCTAGTTCTACGAACATAGCCTCATAACCGAAAGACTTTGGACTTGATTCTCGCAGTACAGTCTAAAACTGCGACCAGTCTGAGTGAGAGGTTGGCGGTAGAGACCGCTTCAGTAGTTGCAGGCATCGATAAAGGAAGGAAATAACAAAAATAATAATAATACGTGTCTGAACTGAGCCCTGGGCTCGGTGATGCACGGGGGGGGGGGGGGGCATCCTCTCCCTCCCCTCCAAAATGTCGATGGCTTTTGGGACGAAGCAGCAGGCCGAACATTTTATTTCGGCCCTGAGGTCTGGGAATGACAGTGGATGGAACGCCAACGCGGGAAGATCCCTTGGCTCCAGTACTACGAAAACTTTTCTGATTTCGTAACCACTATGTTTACATAAGCCATAACGGACATAATATGACACCTTCACTTCTCATCGAATTCGAGCCATTTTCCTAGCTGCTAAAAACATGTGCTGAACGACCAATCTGTTCGTTTTCGAGCTCTACATTTGACTTTACTGACTCATTTTTCCCAAACTTTCCTGCCGACGTTCGATTTGTGTAGCATTACGTTAGGTATTCATTTGAAGGCCTGCTCCAAAAACCAGGCTTTTGAAGGTTTCTTATCTTCTTCAAAGATGTCCCGGAAGCAAAACATGAGGGCTCGAACATTGCTTCCCCTCCCTCTCCACTTCGCCTGTCAATATGCCGCACGGTGAGTCGTCGGCGGACCCGCCTGATGGTCGGCTCTACAGCGGTAGGTCAGTTTTCGGAAACGAATATGGCCGATTACAAACTTTTTATGGTTCTTCTCACATAAAGGCTAAATTACTAGCACATTGACACGTTTCAGTAAACATATAAACGCATCTTGCCGCCATATACATTGCCTGTTGACAACAGGATCTGCACTTCTAACACATAGACACATGAAGAAGTGGAGCGGCATAGTTGCCAACGGAAAAGCAGCACAACATACTCTAAAGCCGAAATTCACCCCTTTTTTGTTCGAAGCGAGTCTTATCACAGGACATTTGAACTTCCGTCTGTTCAATTATCCTCTCCCTCCCGATAATACTTTTAGCCATATTAACAGGAAAGTCCACCCATTCGTCCAATTTGTTTTGCTGCTATAATTACATGATTGATTAAACGCTCTCTGCTGTTTCCAAAGAGCACTGCTTTGTTGTCCAGAATTTCATGTCTTCCTGATACGTCGCTCATAATCATTTACTGGCGTGCGTGCTCCCAAAACCTTCTTACATGTGGACAAATCGAAAATTCGTGATAAATTGGTTCTGAAAAATTCTTGTATCTACAACATATCGACGTATTTTTAGTTCCAGGTCTGTGAAGCAAGACATTTGTTACTATGGTTCGAGTAGTTATTTTGTAGCGCAAACTTCTATACACTCCAAGTTAATTTCGTAGAGCTGAATACGTTTACACCGAACGTCTCACCACAAATGGACTGACTGTCGTTGCTGCTGGACGTCACACGGATATTTTTCCCCATTTTGGCGAGCGCGCATTTGTCGCGAGATTCGTTTGTGCTATTTTGGTTTTCCGTTGTTGCTTCTGTGTGCACTTTGTTGTCCACTGCACGGACCTGAAAACAAAGGTGGTGAAGTTTTACTTCGAAATTGCTTCGATTGTCAAGACTCGACGCAAATGCAAGCGACTTTTCAAAGTCCGTAAAGCGCCGAACCAGGATACAGTTTTGAACATAGTCCACAACTTTGTGCAACGAGGTAGTGTGGGGAACTTGAACAAGGTTGGATATGGCCCCAGGTTCACTAAAAGAAACAAAGAGTGGCCGAAAAGACAAGGAGCGCCCTCAAGCGAAGCCCGAAGAAGTCTTTGCGGATACTCAGCCAAGAGCTTGGGTGCGACAAAGCAACAGCACGCCGGATCGCGAGAGGTCTCATTCGCTGCTCCTGATACAAGATCACCACCTGGTACAGCCTTCCCGAACTGACAGCCAGGCCAGAGCCGCTTACAGCGCCAAGTTTTTGAAGAAGTTTATTTTGCCAGTGGGACTGGAACCGCAAGTAAACGTTTCAAATGACTTTATCGGACTCGCATGCATAAAGGACGCATTGCAAATGTTTTGACAACTTGAGCACCAGTCGAGACGGTTTAAGTACTTGTGCAAAGGGAGAGTTTTTCTGATTCTATTCCGGTCCAGAACATGTCTTTCGATCTTTGCCTTACTTTGTCGGCCTCTGTCCGTCTCCGTCTAGATATGTTTTTAGTGATATGCGGCGCGAAAGCTTTTTTACAGTGTTTTAAATCCCGATTCCATTTTCAGCTATGAACAAAAGGAGTTGGTTTTGGACTGTGACCGGTAAAAATATCCAAAACGCGGCATGTCAACCGGAGTTGCAACACTTAATAACCGAAGGTACGGCACCGCGCATAAAACTTAGGTAATGCGTGCGTAGAGCGGGACCTGGGGCTTAAGAAGGTCGTGCATATGTCGTCTCTCCAAGGAGTGAAAACGAATATGGATATGAAATATGGAGTCTGTAACAACAATAACAGCTGACCACTTAGCACATGTATGATGGCTGTTTTCAGCTGTTCCAGTTGTTATAAACGTAAAATTATTGCAGATATGCTTACATGACAGACATTTGGTTGGTGACCAGCTGTCCATATCAGGCCATGTCGTATCCAAGCGTGTCCCGGTAGATCTATGCCATGGCTGGAGGCAGAGCAGGAGCCAGCATTTTGAAAAAAAACTTTCAGCTCTAGTGTTAACTTTTTATACGCATTCATTTGAATCAGTCTCGAAGAAATACGACCAATCACTTTCACAAAAGTGTAAAGAACTGACCAAGGAACCTAGCTGCGCAGCGGCATCGCTTAACCCGGCACCGCCTGGGGGGTGTGAAACAGGGCACCCCTCGGCTTTCCGTGAATAACTTCTGAACCGTCAGAGGCAGCCCAATCAAGCTTTCAGGACCTGTTTATCAATCAATTTTACATATTTTGGCATTAAAGTCATTACCATGGTAGGTCAGGTCAAGGAGATATGACGTTATACGTGAACCCTTGCATGTTTTCTCCTCTTCGGGCGTGGCCCGAACATGTCTTGTTTTTTGGTAATATTGGCAGATATAATGCATGGATTATTTGGATTCGCGTAGGACACGATCCCTAAAAGCATATACAACCGTGACATGTCAACATTAGAGGTCATGTTAGGTCACTTGCATGATGACAATGAGACTGATTTGCCTTGTGGGTGATAGAGACGTGTGCCGCTGACGTTTCCCATGGTTCATGGTTACCAAGCTCACCTTGTGACCGAAAGGTCTCCGGTTCGAGTCCGGGTAATAGCGACATTTCACCGTCCCTCGCGACAACCGGCGCGAGAGGATTCGACGCAGAATGACCCTGGCAGTCGAGATCGTCGTTAAATAACCCAATAACCAACCAACCAACCCGGTAAGGAGCAGACAGAGCAGTTTTAATTACCACGACACGTCATTTCTGTTGTGTACTCGCCGCAGTTAAGAATCCCAACGAGTAATTATTGCTCTTTGGCAGGAAAAGTAATGCTGTTATCTGACCTGACATAGAATGACCTTGACTGGATGAAGAGCAGGTAACGCAAAAGTGGCCATCGAAACGTTTCACTTCCGTCCTTTTTGTCACGTGAATCAAAACAGCTGCGAGTAAACATCGGTCTCTGGCATACAAAGTAAGACCAACATCTCACCTGACCTAGAATGGTCTTGACCCGACATGTTTTAAGATTTTGGCGTGCTTCTAATGCAGAAGATCGTGACCTTTCGTTTCATATCCAGTTGGCGATTCTGAGACCACTGTTGCCGACGATATAATGTACGAACCTGTGTCAGTTTTTCCGACGTCGTATTATGCGTTTTGCGTGGTCTGTGACGCCATCAGTCACGTGATCAAGACTTGCCATAGTATTTTCTGAATTGCAAGACTTAAGGCTATGGATTATTAGTAGGCCGGTTCAGATCTGATGGTCAGATCTTGAAATAACAGGGGGATGCTCTTTTTGGCAGCCCCAGGCGGTCGCGGGTATGAAAACACGTCGGATGGTGCCGGGCTTACGCCATAATCCAGTTGCTGTTTGAAGACCCAGTTGCCAAAAACTTGCACGTGGCACGAGGCCATTTTTTGGGGGAAAGGGCAAAAAGATATGTATTATCCCCATGTTTTTGGATGGGAGTTCTTCGTACCCGCGATCGGCCTTCAAATGGAACCAAATGACTTCCGATGCCATTAAGGATCAGGCAACCAAGATTCCACACCCAGCATCAGATGCAGTTTTCAGGCAACGTTCGTGCTCGGTGCAACTCACCGTCAGGTTATTGTGGCAATCATGGCTAAATATTTTTGAAGGTTGGAGGGTCTAGAATCCCCACTTTTCAAATATTTGAACAAAAGGCTTATGGCAGCTTGCATGAAAGGAACGGTCTGAAATTATGTTCAAGCACCGTCAATAGTTTTCGAAGATCTCCAGCAATGCTGGTGACCAAAGACAAACATGAATGAGTTGTGTGGTGGGGGGAGGGGATACAGCTGGCCCGAAATATTCATAAAATCAGACTCTGTTCCCGTGACACTGCGTAGAAAGGACGATTTAATTTAATTAACTATATTATTAACGATATTATTAATTATTAAACTTAATTACTTTTTTAAAACCAATTTAGTTAACTAAATTAACGATATTATTCAATTAACAGGCTTTTGCTCCTGCAGTTCTGAAAAGCCTGTCGAAAGTCACCAGCAGAAGTGAGAGAAAATATTTTCTCAAACTGTACTTGAGCCAAGAAGAGATTTAAAGGGATGCTTGTTCGACGAGCCTTCCGTACGTGTCAGAGTGCAGAGGTATTCCGCAGAAAATGAAAAGAGAGGGCGGAAGCGTTTCCAGCGCTTTCGAAGGCACCCATGACCCTCGAAGAAGCCTCCACTGACGAATACGCCTCCCCAGGAAGTTTTCTGGATCTGCCGCTGATTCGGGCGTTGCTGACGCACGCGTTTTTCAGAGTACCTTGGCTCGTCGTTAAGGATGAACTACATTTTTTCCTGCCCGGTGGCTGGAGTGACAAAAACATTTTTTTGCGCGATTTACGAACAAGACAAATGAATAGGCTGTAATGACTCATTTACAAGAGACAAGGCTGAAAGCTCCCATTCCTTTTCACAAGAGCCCTGCTACCACATGACGGTGTCGTCGAGTTAACCAAGTAATCTAAGTTCTGCGGAAATCCCAGACAAACTAGCCAAAAAAGTTAAACCGGCGACAGATGGCGTCATCACGCCAGGAACGTGACCTTCACGCCTGGACACAATTCTGCGTCTCGGAAATTCCGACGCCGCGCCACGAGGCACCATGACTGGCGCACTTCCTCGCCGCGGGGTGGTTCGGTGCGGTCCGCGACCTCCGACAAGGTCGCGACGCTGGCCGGCCGGGCCCGCCGCCCGATATAAGCATCGGCCGGTCCGGAACACAGCAGAGGGGAGCGACCCGGCTGTCACGCACCTCCAGCGAGAGCTCCCGCCCACCATGCGGCCGGTGCTGCTACTGGTGCCGCTGCTGCTGCTGCTGCAGGGCGTGCTGGTGACGGAGGCGCAGACCGTCACCGTCGGCGTGTCGGCGCTGGGGGCGGCGGCGCTGGGCGCGGCGGCGCTGGGCGGGGTAGCCCTGCTGGCCAGCGGCGCGGTGAGTCGGCGTCTTGACGTTTTCACCTTCCAGCTAAAATTAAGACATCTGTATACAGAAGACTGCTTTACGTTTTGTTAACCCGCTGAAAGGCCATGTTTTTAACGAGCCACTGTTTTAAGAAAGGCCGTGTTATTTTCAACATGTCTGCATTATGCATGGAAATACAAGACTAGACATTATTCATGGAGATACAAGACATGGACACAAGATTCTAAGGCAGATTTCGTGAGCTTTATCCTAATATACGGACTTTTTGGTTTAGAAGCGAGGTAATGACAGTTTTAAACCTTGTTTACCTCGCCGACTAGAAAACTTGGCTGCCAGTTTGCTCTAAGCTGAATGATTCTTAGTCCGTAACAATGTGTATACTAAATTTTCCACATGATTTGCGTTACTAACTGCTTCAGTCCGTTATAAAACCATCATTTTAACACAAAATATCTTTTGTATTAATACTGGTCATTCCAATGGTGAAATATTGGCTATTTTGATAACTGTTATGTTTGCACTTGGTAGATTGCAATCACCAAGACGGATTTAACTGGAACTAACAGATTGAAGGAAAACGGACAAAGTAACTCGTTGACAAATGTAACGCAGGTCAACAAATAAGTATGATACGGAAATCATTCAAGATCTATGAAATTCGTAGTAGGGGTTTTTTATTTGCAGTTGCTGCAATTCAGCAAAATACGTAAGTGATTTTTTGAGGGATAAGGCAACCACTGGTACCTGGCGTCTTCGAACTGTACACGGCGGTGACAGTACCACTACTCTCTTTCATGGAAGCACTCTATGAGAAAAAATAAACTGTGGATCAGTGTTGTCACATTGCGCTTGCGGGTCTGCCACATAAGTAAGTTTGTGAATAAGGTCAGTTGAGTGGACGGCTTTTCATTGTGTCTCACTTGGTAAATTGCGGATCAAGAATACATTAGCACCATCTTTACGTTGCGAATGCTTCCCGGAATCCATCAAAAGGTGTTACGAAGAAAGCCCCAGATGCCAAACAATGGAAATGCCGGCGGCGGTACGACATGTGTTGGAAAAAATTAATGATTACGGCGAAGAAAACTGCTTGGTCTCATTACTTCAGCCTTCAGGGTTGTGCAGTTCCTCTGTCCCGTGACCTCTGTTGTTACTTCATTCTGAGCAGTTCTTCTGACCCGTGCCCCTCTGTTGTCGGTTCGTTCTGAGCGGTCCACCTGACCCGTGCCCTTATGTCGGCAGGCACGCAGGGGCAGCCGCAGGTCCAGTCGCAGAAAGGGTCACCGCCGCGGCCGCGCCACCGATGACGAGGTTCTGCCCACCCCCGGTGAGTGGTCGATGTTTACGGAAATTCGCACGCGTGCACCGGAAGGCACGCCTCCTCGACTTCCTTGAGCTTTCAGGGAGAGCGTTTTCGACATTTCGCGTCAGTGTGCCAGTTTCGCCATCGACCGTGCTGATGCAACCCGGGCTGCCGTTCTTCCAGGGGAGATCAGGATCAGTGAGGGTCAAACGAAGGATCAACCTAACGAGAGGTCATTCCCCCCCCCCCCCGTTGACCCTGGTTGCGCCGTTGACGGTGTCCCCGGCCGGCAGCGCTGGTGGAGCTGGCCGCCTACAGGGACCGCTCTGGCTGCGCCCAGCGTCTGCTCTGCCTGCTGGCCGCTGCCGACTCGCTGACGCCAGCCGAGAACGACATCATGCAGCTGATGACGACGCCGCCGCCGGCCGACCGGCCGGCGCCCGCCCGTGCCCTCTTCGCCCGCGCCCTCAGCGTCGGCGCCGAGCGCGGCGAGGCCGACTGTGCTGCCATCTACAGCCGCTGCGCCAAATCGCGCGCTCAGCTGACGCGTTTCGCCACCGCCGTGACGGAGGCGGCGCGCCGGCAGCTGACGCAGCGCTAGCGGCGCCCCGGTGCCCGCGGGGGTTGGAGGGGACTTCACGTGGCCCGTGCCACCGCCGGTGGAGGCGGAGCCGAAGCAGAAGAGCGTGGTCCGTTCAGGGGGCGTGACGGTGATCTGAACGACGCGCTCTCGTCAGAATCAGTCCTGTTGCGATGCACGACATGCTGCAGGCTCGTTTTTCTGCAGTGCCGCCTTCTGAAGCTGTTTGCTCAGCGAGAAACTTGTTGAATGCGTGTGGACAATTTTGCCTACCGAGGTCTCATATCGTAAGAAGATGGCTCAGTAATACCATTCCACAGTATGTTACGATTTCTTGCATCAGAATCGTTTGAACGCTTGCTTATTACATGTACTTGAATCTCCACGCATGGAACTTTCACCAAATACACATTTCGCAACCACAAGATATATTAGATGGTGAAGACACTCGCTAACATGACCTTTGGACTAATTTATTTGCGTGCCAATTATTGATTTCAACGGAAGTGGCCATGAACACAAAGTAGCTGAAAAAAAACGAACGCAATAAAGCGGACATGAGTCGGCTCCTTCGACTGCCAATGGCCATACGTAACAGCCAGTCGCATATGTGACGCTTGGTAAATGACTGTCATTATAATGAGTTCCATAAAATATCGACGAGAAAATGACGAAGAGCGAAATTATTACGTTCAGAATAGTTACATCTGCGGGCAAAAAAAACGCACAAGTTGCCAAATCGTGAATTACAATCCAGAACTGACATGGAATTCTACTGTTTTTATGCGGAAACCGGACTTAAATTTTGAGAGTCCTGCCCGTTAACCAGCGACTGGGGGGTGCACCCCCCGAACCTCCAACCATTGCCGAACGCGCGCGTCGTCCAGCGCGCGTTGCAGTGTAGCTATGCCTTCAATAAAAACACAGCTAAAAGCATATCGTTTTGTAACGATTTGAAAAGGCAATCGAATGATGTCAATACTTTGCCCGGGAATCCCTAGATGATGCCAGGTAAATAATTGGCGTTTGTTCATATGCTAGCGAAAATTTCACATCTGTAAAGGCATCAACATGTTTTCCGAATGAGAATACAGGTTACCGGAGACACCAAGTCAAGACAAAAACATAACTGTCGATGGCAAGGAAAAGTTCCCTGACATCAGGTGAATTGAGAATTAACGGTTGATGCTGTATTTTATTGGCCCTGCTAAGGACAGCACAGGTTCGAGTCCTCGAATCGCCTTAACCCTATTCCCGGAGGGCTAGACGGTATGGTCGATTCCCGGCAGGGGGGGCGGATTCGGCCCCCCCTGAGATCTCGAGAACTACTTATCCGATTTCATCGCAACAAACGGCAATCGATTTGCCGTGACGTGAACTACATTTTGATAAAAAGAAATTTTCAAAATTGTGAAATTTGTGGATACAGGGGGGCAAAAATGTCAAAATGGGGGTACTTTTTGACTTCTTATAACTCCGTTGTTTATGGACCGATTTCGATGAAACTGGCATCAATCGAGAGATTATGGATAGGGCTTTTACCATGGGTATGCAAATTTGAAATTTTGAGAAAATTCATGGCCGTTCACAGGGTTTCAAAAATAGGGGGATTAGTTTTCCAATAACGGAATGAACAAAAGAGGCCAAAACACTTTTTTAGCTTCTGCTAGTCATGTTATGCTAAAGAAGTACAAATCGCATTACCATGTTTGTATAATGTTAGCATAGGCGGTGCCAGGGACATAAAAAAGGGGAACTGTCATGGTCACACGTTTCTCAGATCAACTTGTGACCTTTGACCTTAAATGACCTCCAGTGACCTTGGGGTCACCTGGAATGATGTCGTGTGCATTCAATATTATCTGTAAACGTTTTTAATCGATTAAATTCACTCTATCCCAAAAAATTCATTTTTTGGCTTTGCGATAGAGGGTACGTGCACTGACATTTTAGGTCATAGCTCCGTGACCTGACCTAATATCAAGCTGAAACTTGGTACACAAGTAGAGGGCGTTTTTCTACGTCATATATATTCCGGGTTAGGCATTTGAAAAAACGGCGCCGAAATTATTGCAAAAAAACAAATTTTGACTTTTGACCTTGACCTGACTTTGTAAAGTGACCTCAGATAATCAAAATTACATATGCACATTGCCCAACTATTTAGCTATATATTCATATAAAGTTTTTAGTTCTATCTTAAAAACTCTGTTTTTGGCAGACATTTTCATTTTACCCTCAACATGGCCAAAAATGACCTGAGGTGCCTCCCAAAAACGTTGCCTGGCTCCGCCCCTGAGCAAAATAGAATTTCGAAATTTTGTCACGGCACGTAGAAGGAATAGCTAGGAAAAGTCACCAAGTTTCGTGAAGCTGCGTTAAAAAGCCTGGAATTGGCAAGCAAAAAACCCGAGGGGGGGCGGATTTCGCCCCCCCCCTGCCGGGAATAGGGTTAATGCTCGATATTTTGCCCGCGTAGAAGCCGGCAACTGGACAGTATAGAACTGTACTGACTGTCATACGGTCAAATCGCATCATTGGTTGAACATTACACGTTCACTGCAAAGTGAGTAGTAACTTGTAATTGCTTGATCGGGTATATGCTGGAGTCTAAATGCGACAATCTGTGCGTAGGAGAAGCTCCGATTTCAACCATTATCTCAAGAACCATCTGGATTCAATGTATAAAGAAATGACGGCAATAACTCATGAAAAAAGTTGTGTTTCATGAAATCAGGCAGTAAAGTGGGGGGGGGGTCGAACCTCCTGCTCCCTCCTCCCCTCCACCGTGGCCGTCCCATGCACCTGCGGCTTTTCAGGTCTTAGTCGCGATGCAACTCGTATTACATTGCAAATAAATGTAAGTAGCGCTATACTGTGGGCAAACGCACGTCGATTACAAAGCGACATGGCATGATGACTCTCACTGCAGGACAAAGCGTCGCAGTGTCTCCCGAAGGGAGAGGGCCGATGGGCACCAGGACCCCACGCATGGAGGCTAAAGATAGGGAATTCCGCTAGAAGGTGGCAAAACAAAGGCATGCGCGTAACAGAGAGACTCTTCTGTGAGGAGCGGGAGGGAGTCATTTACTCCACTTCTCGCAAAAGGACAGGTGCAGGATGCGAGGAGACCGCGCGTTTCAACGAGGAGATTTGGGATTTCAAGTAAATAAAGTTCAGCTGGACCAAGGAGAGAAGCCAAAATAGCGTCTGTGCCGCTGCTTCAGTTGCCACTGCTCGAATCGCAGGCCGGGCGTATGAGCTGATGCGGACAGCCAGCACCAGAACGGGGGCAGCGGGTTTAACGGTGGTGAAAAGAAGCATGGTCTAGAAATTTTGTCTGATGAGTCGTGCCGGCTTGCTCCAAATCAGCCTTACGGTTTTCTATCCTGCAACTTTGCCACCCTCAAAAATGGCATTGCGACCCATTCGGAAAGCGTAAAACTTGGCTGACAAATATAGCCAAACGTCTCAGGTTCCGTTTTCTCTACGAGTGCGGGCCAACGTGTAGTTTATGGTTGCACGTTTGGCTTCCAGGTTTTTAAAGTTCACTTCAATGCCAAATGCCCATTTTATCGTGGTCAGGAAATCGAATCGCATCAAGCAGCACTAACTCAAGTTTTGTTTCTTGTTGGAATGATAACGCCTTGTCGGTCAATTTAAAGTTCACCAATCGGCAGAGCAAGCTACGAGACGCCTCCTGAGCCTCTGGCTGCGAGCACCTGCTCTGGGCCAGCGACGCCGCGCTCTGGCAGCCGGTTTCGCCCGTTCTGCCTCTGCCGGGCCGCAGAGCAGAGTCTCGCAGAGCTGGGCCAGCGTGAAGAGCGAATACCCCGTGACCAGGCCGACGAATCCGCCGATGTTTGCCAGGAGAGTGCTCGGCGTGAACGCGATCGACTCCCGGGTCTCGTCGGCGACGAGGTCCAGTCGGAGCCCGAGTATCGTCAGGCAGGGATTCACTGTGGCGGCGCCACTCAGTTGCTGTGACATCCGCAGGTTGTCCTGCTTCTGCACGTGGTAGGTGTCTTCGCGGCACGCTGGCGGGCAGTCGCAGTCGTGCACGTCTTTCATCAGGTCCTTGGGCACGGTCTGCTCCGACCCGCCCCTGCTCGTAAACTGCACGGACTGCGCGAGTGGCGGCGGCGGCGGCGGCGGCGGTCCAGAGGATCGTTTCTGAGCGGCTTGGGCACCGCCACGCCCTGTGTCGTCGACGGAGGACGGGGAGGACTCGGACGACGTGCCGTTCTTAGCCGCCTCCTCTCCGGCCGGGTCTGGCCGAAGCTCGAAGGCAGGCCGGCTCCACTCGAGGCTCCACTTTGCGCAGATTGTTGCCGACGGCAGCAACCAAGACCTGATCGTCCTCTCTTTCGGTCCCATCTGGACCAGTCGGCTGCAGGCGGGCAGGTGGTCGAGCGGGCCGCGCAGCTCGGGCAGGTACACGCCGGCCGAGACCATGTGCGGCAGACGGCAGCCGGTGCGCGCCGCCAGCCGCCGCCACAGGCACTCCTTCAGGCAGCGGGCCTCCGAGTAGTGGGGCTCGTCGCGGCACGGCCGGCGGCGCACGCTGACCAGCCGCCGCAGCCGCGCCGTCACGCCGTACCGATGGATGCGGCCCGCCCGGAGCATGAGAACCGTCGTGGCCGGCACCCTATGCCCCAGCTCCGGCGAGGGCAGGTCGTCCACGTTCGGCTCGTCCGGTCCGTGGACGAACAGGCGGTAGGCGACTTGGCCAAAGTCCGTGAAGAGCGGTGACACACCAAGCTCAATCTGAGCCTCCAGCACGCTCTCGGCCCTTCGGTGCAGGTACGCGCTGGGTTCAAACGTGACGCAGCGCGTGGGGTAGACGGTATCGGGGGGTCACGACCAGGTGGAACCGACTGCGCCACACACCCAGCGGGCCGGCACTGGGGATGACGCTTTTCCATTGCGTGGTGCCCGTCAGCGCCAGCGTGTTGAAGGTCGCCTCGTTGTCCAGCAGCTCGAGCGTGGTCTGCCGGTAGAACTCCTCGACCGTGATGGACCCGTTGGCCAGCCGGCGGTGCCAGTCCAGCAGGTGGTGGCCCTCGTCCAGCGGCGCGCCGGGGCAGAGCGTGAGCCGCGGGAACGGCGCGTGGCGGCGCAGCACCACCGAGCTGATCGGCTGCTCCCGGTACTCCAGCGCCTGCTTCCACACCAGGAGCAGGAGGAAGAGGAGCAGCACGGCGCGCGCCGTCCAGCGGAGCAGGGCGCGGGCGGCGCTGGCCGGCCTCCTCCGGTCGGCGGACAGAGGGGGCATCCCGTCTGCCCGGCCTGCAGACGGGCGTCGGCGGTCTGTGTGCAGGCTCGCACCGCCGATCATGGGCCCGGAGGCGGTCTTGGTGATCGATTGGCGGCCGTGCCCGAAACGGCCCGGCCCGTCTCGGCTTTGTCGCGTCTGTGTGCACTCCGACCGCGCCTCCAGAAGCGGTGCCCACGAACAGGCGGCTAACAATGCTTCATTGTTGGCGCTCCTGCTAGCCTGCCAGGCAGTACCCCTTTGTTGCGATGTGCCACTTTGCAGACGAATAGCGAGAGATGGACGACATGGAGCATTCTGCACTGCCATCGGCATTGTGGGTTCCATCGATTTCACCTGGTCGGACCAAAAACATCCGATACGACGCTCAAGCCAACCTGAAAACGGCGGAGGACGGGCCCGTGCTCCTCCTGGCAGCTGCAGATCGTTTTAGACATTTTCATGGACCATGTCATGTCAGATCATTAGTCATTCGGCACTGAAGCAAGGCTTAGAAAACGACTTCCTAGACTGAGCAATATACTGATCGAACACGGAAACAAAAACAAAAATTTGGCGCGGAATAATATTTAAAAGCGCCCTGGCGGGAGTGAAATAGTGCACCCGTCACGTTTTATGTAAATATATTTTGAACGAATAGAACTAGAGTGACCTATCTGCGCATTTCTTCTGTGAAGTCTGGTGAAGTCGGGAGGCCGGTCGTGCGGCCGACCCCCGTCGGCGCCGACGACCGCACGTGTGTCGGACGGCCGCCGGCTGCTGGGACATAAAATTTTACGGATAGTTTTTGCGAGACTAGGTTACATGCTGTGAAGGACAAATAAAAGCAAAATAAAAGACGAATAGCAGCATCATGTCAATCTACGTCATCCGAGGAAACATACGGGACGACGTCAACGGTACTTAGTCGGGGGCTAGTGTGTATCATTCAACTGAGTATCCAGAAACGTGCATGAACTATGTCAGGGCAACAGATGCCAACCGAGATCAAATGCGGGTAACATAAGATTCGAAAAAGCAGCTTTGGATATCTGGTGGGGACTTTGTCTGTATAACCAACGCATCCACCCCAGAACGAAATAACTAGATCTGGCCAAATGGAGTCACCGAAAATTATTTTGCTTTCGGACTAATGCCTCATCTTAACATCTTTTTGTCTTCTCTTCGGTGTTTTGTTATGTAACGTGCTCTTACGCAGCCAAAAAACGCCGTTTTGCCAAGTTCAGACGCAGCATATATTGGTACCTACATGGAAGCTTAAAACACGGGATACCTTTGAAAGGAACTGGTTACCTTACGTCTTCGAAAGTTGCTTGGCTACTGGCAATATTTCTGGGCGACTCAGAGACGGGCCAACTCGATATGGGCATCGCCGCCACGCCAAAACGAAACACGGGCGCAGCATCGCGCATGCGCAGAAAGCACGACATACTTCTCGTGCATGGGGAGACAGCCATTGTAAGGTGTTAGGTCGCGCATATTCATACATCAAGTGTCACGCACAGGAATGAAAAGCTGAAATATAATTTCCGTATATATTATATAAATATAATATGTATAATATAAGATATAAAACAGGTCATGTAATTTTCGTTCAACATCAGTTATACCCAAAGACCGGACTGCTAGCGACAGCGATAAAGCATTTTTCCGGTCTGGAGACCACACTGTAGGCCTCCCTCGCCTTGCGTCCCGCCAGGATTCTTGCTGGCTGGAGTACGATTTCTTCGTTGTGTGACGTCCCTCGTCACATCCTTTCAGCTAGCGCAATGTGTTGCGTAACCTCTGCCAGACATCCAGAAGACAGGGTCGGCGAGTTTTTGGTGCGTTTTCTACGCTGAAAATATTATTCCCTTTAAACGTCGTTCTGTTGCGACATTCAACCGGGTGCGGTCATGGACAAGGGCATTCCGACGTCGGCGGTGCGGGCAGCCATTACCACAGCGTTCAGTGTTGTTTCCTTCCCACAGAGCCGACGCCCGTCCTTGCGAGACAGCACCACGCCAGAAGTCCCGCCTCTCCGCCACCAGTTCACAGTGTGGCATGCCATGGTGTCAGGTGGACCTGCTGTGTGTCCAGCTGGGACAGGTGAACCTGCTGTGTGCCTGGTCAGGGATAGGTGAGCCTACTGAGGGCGTGGCCAGAGGCAGGTTAGCCGACTGAGGGCGTGGCCAGAGGCAGGTGAGGCGGCGGAGGGCGTGGACAGAGGCAGGTGAGGCGGCGGAGGGCGTGGCTAGAGTCAGGTGAGCCGACTGAGGGCGTGGCCAGAGGCAGGTGAGCCGACTGAGGGCGTGGCCAGAGGCAGGTGAGGCGGCGGAGGGCGCGGCCAGAGGCAGGTGAGCTGACTGAGGGCGTGGACAGAGGCAGGTGAGCCGACTGAGGGCGTGGCCAGAGGCAGGTGAGGCGACTGAGGGCGTGGTCAGAGGCAGGTGAGGCGGCCGAGGGCGTGGCCAGAGGCAGGTGAGCCGACTGAGGGCGTGGCCAGAGGCAGGTGAGCCGACTGAGGGCGTGGACAGAGGCAGGTGAGGCGGCGGAGGGCGTGGACAGAGGCAGGTGAGCTGACTGAGGGCGTGGACAGAGGCAGGTGAGGCGGCCGAGGACGTGGCCAGAGGCAGGTGGGTGGGAAATGGACCGACTGTTGACCCGCGCCACACCTGTTGACACGTACGTGTCGCACCTGTCGACGCGCGGACCACGTGCCAACACCCGACACACCTGTTGACACGTGACGCACGTGTTGACGCCGGAGCCGGAGCCATATCAACGGCCGCCTGAGTGCCATCGATCCGTTCGAAGCGGACTCAGCTGCGAAGTGTTCCGCAGCCCCGCGAGTCTGCCGACCGAGGCAGTGTAGTGCTGGCAACGCCGGAACGGGGAGCCAGCGCGGGGAGGCGTGCCCGCCGACCTCAGAGAAGCCTCAGTGGCCTCAGAGGAGTGTCCGGGGTTGGGCGGAGGCAGGTTCGTCATCGGCCAATAGCAGGCGGTTCACATCCGGTGCCGGAGTCCTCCATGTGATTTCCGACTGGCCAGCTAGCCCTTAAGCTAACAGTGAAGTCAAAGTAGCGGCGAAGAACAGCAGCCCTCGGAAAGGTGGGGAGCGCCGTCGGCGAAGTTTGTCTGAATTTCTGCTTCAGGGCGTTCTGCTCCCGCGCGGTGCTTCGCGTGACGAGGCCGTTTGCTTCACTTATTGGACACAATAAGTGAAAATTATTATTGGACAGGGAAAAATGGCTACGGGCGCGAAGACTGCTCTAGGTGTTTGGCCTTTGTTAACACAGCACATTGAAAGAAGTGAAAGCGTTTCTGGATCTCACAGAACGAGTTTCGGTCTCGTTCCTCCATAGGGAAATAGACCACGCGTTTCCAGTCCGCCTTTTTTCTGTCACGGGATACCGACTTTCTAAGACCATTTTTTGAGATCATATAATAGTTGTTTTCAGCTGTGATCCCAACTGAAAACACTGCAATGGGACTTTTTTCTGATCTCAAAAGTCGATAACAGTTTTCCGATCAGCTAATGCAAGGTTTCCTGGGGCAGCTATGGATGCTTTTGATTTCGTTTAACCCGTCCCCGACTGGCGGGGGGGCAGTTGACTGCCCCCCCCCGAGGTTTTTCTGACATTAGGAGAGAACCAACAAACACAGAGTCACGAAACGTTGTGTACTTTTTGCCCCATCAATTTTACATCTCGTGTCAAAATTTTGACCTCAAGTCACGTCAAGTGCCTCACCAAACAGACCTATGTCCAAAAAAGTTTAGCGCCCTCTAACTTTCTCGCAAAACAAGATATCTCAATAATACTTTCAGGGATTAGTGATCGTGATAGATGCAACGAATCTGCTATCTCAGATTTTTCAGAATTCTCCGGGTCAAAGACCCGAGGTCAAGCCCATTTTTAAGACATATCGCCGTTTTTTTCGGAATTTCGCGGAATATTCCATGCCATTTTTAGTGTGGAGTGAAACAGACATCTAGTTACCGTCAATGGGCGAAGTATCAATGACTTCCTGCCATTGACCTGAGGTCAGGTCACGAATAACTGTAGTGGGCCAAAATGCACCACCGTCAAAATCGACGATGAATTACTCAGAATGGGTAGAAAATGACAGAACTAGGTTGCACAGACGTAAGTAACACCAGGAACTTCAAAAAGTTTGAAAAAGTAGCATATTTTGGAAATAAACAGGTTCTCGCCAATAAAGCTCCGCCGACTTTGTTGATTGGTAACTAATCAATTTTTCCAAAATTTAAGCATGAGAAACCATCACAAAAACCACAAAGATCAATAAAATTTACATAGATCGTCTTTTCTCGCGAAAATAAAGGAACGCCAAAATAAGTTCCCGTCAATTTGTTACCGCATACGGCAGCGGCGCACACTGACAGCTGGCGGGAGAATTACGGTGTCTTTAACTCAACGTTTCGGCGTATATATTGAACAAATCTGGGGAAATTAGACGTGTATCGGCATCCGCGGACCTTTGCTTGTGTGCTGATGCCCTGACCTATGCGTTATTAGTCACAGCCCCTGAGATTCAGGCCATTTCTCGGTCTCATGCAGTCGGCTATGAGAAAACATATATAGGGCGTAAATTGGCTTACATATTATTTAAAACTAAAAATAAGACCAGTTTTTTTAGATCTACTCGTCACAGGCTTTCCAACGGTATGCTTATTTTTATCGTGCGACTAATCGTTCGTGAGTTAGGGGGGGGCAGTCAACTGCCCCCCCCCCAGTCGCCCATGTTCGAGACGGACCGACGGTCATGCGCGGGTTAAAAGAGTACAGGGATAAGTGTAAATGTTCAAAGGTGTGTCTGGCCCATAATCCATATGGTTCACTTAGCTCGTCTTTTTCGGATTAGAACCCCAGACACTGCCCGAAAGCGGTGCATCTGTATATTTCCAAAGCAAAGTGCTTCACGAGGAGCTTCAGAGTGTCCACACTTTAAAGGTGCTCTGCACTGTCCACGACAAACGGGTCCGGCAGCGGCGGCGGCGCTGAGCCCGTCTCGGCGCCGCCACCATCCTGCACACAGCCGCAGTCGCAGCTCTGCCGGCGGGGGCGGCGGCGAGCCGGGCCTCCAGCAGCCGCTGGCGGCCGCCCGGGCGGCGCGGCTCGTCCTCGCATAATCCAGCTCCTCCTCAGAGCCGGCCGGGAGCAGGAGCAGGCCGCGGCGGCACTCCAGCGGTGGGCGCAGCGGCAGGCTCAGGCCGGCCGGCGACCGCGCGCTGAACGCCCACACCGTCTGCCCGAGCTAAACTGGGAAATCTCAAACCGGAACATGTGGAAACTGATTGCCACTAATTTAATCAATACGGTAATGAAAGCCTTATTAAGTGTGCTGGAATTAACAATGGAAGTGCATACGTATCTCATACCTTACTAATCACGGACACTTAGCCTTCGACGATGTGTTTCTGACACATCTCATTCATGACTTATCATGCAAAGAAGTCACAACCACTCCTCGCACTAGCGCTCAAAGCCCACCAAGGCAGACGAAGCGTCAGATTTTGATGTTTGCTGGCATCAAAATCCGCGAAGTCCAAGACTTTTGACTCGCGCCTGGATGGGGGCCAATTCCAAAGTTTTTTCTCCCGGATTTTTTTCAAAAAGAGGCCCCAAACATTGTGGCGCAGCACACCAAATTTAGCACAGCTATACAGCACTGAACAGCGGATATTTTAATGTTAATAAATATCAAGACCCTTCAGGATTACCAAGTTAAAGCGGTTTAAAGTCAAGTCATGGTTTTTAGAAACGGCCATTTTTTTGGGTAAACTGCGCTCTCGAATATTAGGCCGCTAGCGCTAGCTAACTGAGCGCTAATTGAATGAGCAGCGTTATTACAGTCGACAATACAAATGAAAATAATCTGATGGCAATGATAAAAAAAATGATCGAGGAAAGATCTATATGTTTCAGCCGTGGGCATTCCTCAGCACAGACACAAGCAAACATTCGATCCAAATCACAAAGTCGTACATTTAAAATACCACAAAAAATACCACACAATGTCCTCGGGTAGCGCTATTTCGAGGAACTCCATCGGAAAGAAATACTTGACGTTATCGTATGGGACAGGCCGTAGAAGGTTCCAGGAGGAAGTCATGTTGTTCAGGGTAGGTTTGAGGTTTCTTATTTGAACAGATTCTACGGTTTTTAATTCAGCGACACCTTTGCACACCTGGAGGACGGATGTTCTGAATGAGCTTGCGTCAATGCTTTGAACACAATGTGCGTAAGTGAAATGGTCGCCGAATGGGGTGTTTTTGGTTTTGTTCTTGAATCTCGGATATGCTCGTTAAAACGCTCTCTAACACTACGCTTCCTCTCGCCGATGTAGGTGTTCGTTGTCGTTTTGCATAGTTGGCAAGTGATGAGCTGCACAACATTTTTTTGTGCGACAGTTTCCCAACAGACCCGCTATGCAGGCATTGCATGACCTTTTCCCAGCTGGGCAGGGTGGTGGATCAAGTACTGATGTGGTCAGGTGTGCAGCTAACGTTTTCCCGCTCTTCCAAGCAACGCCTATTAGTAGGCTTGATGCTCTGATCGCTAAGGAAACTTTCCTTGAAAGAATGTCGTCTGTGGACGGAAAACTGATGTATCGTCTGTAGTTCCAGCCACGACTCGGACTGCAGACAATACATACATCAGTTTTCCATCATAGACGACACTCTTTCAAGGAGTCTCCTCAGCGATCAGAGCATCAAGACTACCGCTACGCGTTGGCTGGAAGAGCGGTAAAACGCTAGTTGCGTACCTGGCCACCTCAGCACTTGACCCACCACCATGCCCAGCTGGGAAAATACCATGCAGTACCTACGAGTACCCCCCTCAGATTTTCTAGGCTCAGCGCAAAATCGAAGAAAGTTAGAAGTGTAAAGTTCTCAGTAATTACTAATACAACACTTTTACATCTTATCACAAAATTTGAAAACCAAAACACGTCAGGTCACTGACCTATTTGGAATTCAACACGGGCGGTGAAAGTGGGTTCCGCGCTAACGTTCACAGGAAGAGGACACTTTTGTTCCCTCTTCCGATCTCGGAAACAGAAAGAGCTACAGACACTAAATTTTAAGGGCAATGTATGGTCATAAAGAGTTACATTGCTTGCCATTTTCATGACCCCAGATCAGCATCTCCAAGGCAAAACTTAAGTCGAAAATGTCAACTATGGACACTTTCTCGGCCCGCACAGGCCATTCCGCACGGCTTTCGAACAAAACGGGAAAAGGATTCGTGTTAGAGCGTTGAAACGTGGAATACGAACAGTTTACATTCGCGTGACGTATTGAGGAAATATTTTGAGCCGAGGTCTTGCCAGGTCATTGACCTACAGAGTTTTTCTTTTTTCAGACCAGATTTCGAACGACACTGGCATACTTTCATTGAAGATAGTTAACATCTGTACATTTGGTCACTTCCAGCGTTCACTGACTTCTTCAAGGTCAAATGGCGTGAAGCGAGGTCTTTGGCCTTGGATGAAATTGTTGATCCAATGTGAGTTCTATGTCAACTGTTTCCAGTAAAAGTTTTCATTTTATCTAACCCGGATACATGATTCAGTTGTTTGGAAAAGTTAAAATTGTATATATATACATATATATATATATATATATATATATAATTGTATATATATAAATACATATATATATAATATATATAAAATTATATATATATATATATATATATATATATATGTATATGAGTATTACTGTGCGCGAACGTGTTTTTATTCGGTTCTTTGGATATATATTCTGTACAAAGCGACGTGCTGCAAGGCAAATCTGGACCAGGTTGTTAGCTGGTTGATCTTGACCATTGATGACCTTGATCTTCACTGCCCCTGGCTATGATCTTTGTGCATCCACCAGTTGTTCCCGAATGATGTCGGCTAATGACGTTCAAACGATAGTTTTAAGTATCATACCATAAAATCTTGTATCTTAAATCTTATATCTTAAATCTTAAAAAAATAAAAATCTTAAATCGAAAATCATAAATCTTAAAATCTTAAAACTAAGAACGTCAGTCCTTTCCCAAAGTTCCTATTTTTCTGCAACAACCGCTATTTTTGTTATGCTTGTTTGACTTCAAGTACCTCCACCCGATTTCTGATTTTGTTGCAACAATTGATGAACTATTGAATTTTCATGAATTTCGAAAAAGCTGAAATCCGCTCCAATCCGTTCTCGAAATTTTCAGGGAAAATAGATCCTTTCGGCACAAAGTACCCACCTTCCAGCTAACGTGTTAAACAAGGCTTGTCAAAAAAGTTACAGCGTGTGCCAGTGATTGTTAAGAGGAAATACTGACAGATGGAAATACGCTGTTATTATCGCCAGTCCATTCTCTACAAAACACATCTTCTCAATGTTTTCGGGAAATTGTTTGATCTGACCTTAGGTCAACCATGCTGAGATGATATTTTTGGTCTTGCTGCCAGCAATTACCCTGCATGGGAGACTTTGTTAGATGACAAAAGGGATACAGATCGTCTGACACGGTTTTTGAATGGTGTCACATCCGTTGTGGGGATCAGTGATTGAGGTCAGGTCAGTTGGTTTCAGAAATGAATGTAGGAGAAAACGGGGATGAAATGCGTTTGCCATGCACTTCTGGAAGGGTGAAAGGTGTACATTTCAGTTTGTGCTCTTGAAGACTTTAAAATATCGTCAGCTTATGCAGCCCGACATGACCTTGCGTCATTTTAAAGGTCACTTGTCACTTGGGACGCCGCAGAATTTCATGAAATGTCTTAAGACAACGTATAAAATTTGTTGCACATATTTACTTTTGTTTGTTTCTTAGGTGCAAATTAATATTCACATAATCCATAATGATAGTGTATGACTGTATTAAGCGTCAGAGCAATTGTTTCAGTGACTTCAGGCTTTTTCTACGCCATTAGACGTTTCAGTCATTTGCTCTTGTTCTGTGGCGCTGTGACTTTTCGAACGACACGGATACATTTTGCCCTCTATTGTCCTTGATCTGACCTGACCTGACATATCCTTGGTTTTCATATCATTCAGGGACACGCTAGCATGATTGTAACCATCAAATAACGTTTATTCGACATTCGTGACTTTACCTGGTCATGAGATACGAATGCCGTAAGAAATGACTTTAGCTGATCTTACATGACCTTAGATGACCTATATTAATCTTTTTTTCCTAAAAGTTGTCATATCTGTCCAAACATTCGCAGTGCTTATTCCAAAACGAATGCAGGAAGTAGTATTATTTCAGTGTCAGTTCCGACATAAGTCACTGTTGTATTCCAATCGTTGTTGACTTGGCCTGCCATGACCTGACTGATAGCGAATAACGTTTTGATAATTTAAAACGTTTCTAGTATGTCTGACCCTTTCTGAACTGTTCCGTACTCATGGTCAGTTTATAAGGGCGTAGTATTTGCTTTTATTATCCGCAGATTTCAGACATCATCTTGTTTGACGTCATGACATCATCTTGTTTGACGTCTTGACCCTAATACACTTGCTCAGAGTATAGGAAAAAATGTGTTCATTCTCCATAAAATTTAGGGAGCTTTAGATTGATGTAACTCTCACCTCTGTATCATTTTTAGTTCTCAAGATCATGGGGAATTCTCGAGAACCCCTCCCACGGGGAAGCGAAGTGCGATTCGGACACCCTGGAGTGCGGGGGTTAAACTTCGCCTGGCCGGGCGGTTCATGGAACCCCCTCCGGTTTTCTGGATATGGCTCCTAGCTCCTAGCTAAAAGCTCCCCCCCCCGGGAAAAAACGAAGAGGCACAGAGACATGAAACCTAAGAAACCTTTTCATATGCCATTTTTTACTTTCTGTCAGTTTTTTAACTCAAGGTCATCTCAAGTCATTGACCTAGGACAGGTCATATGTTCCAAAAGCCAAAGTGGCATAACTTTTTCTGAAAAGCATTGATTGACACAAAATTGGCTTGGCAGAACGTGACATTTGGGACAACTCTGCTATCTAAAACTTTTTAAAATGCTAAGGTCATTAACCCTAGGTCACCTAAACTTTCGGCTTTTTTAGTTTGCTGTTAAGATTATGAGTCTGATGCGGATGTTTGAAGGCCCTGGTGCTTTCCACGTCCTTTGCAATCATAACTGTACCTCTTAACCAGTGACCTTGGGCAAGCTCATGCTTTATACTGAATTGTCGTTCATACGACTGAATATAATTGGTCCGGTTACATCCCTGGTTAGGCAAGATTTTACTTGCCAATTGTGATGAAGTTTCATTTGACCCAAGATGACCTGATCTGAACTTTTGAAATGTTATTGCTTTTTCAATGTGGACACATTTTGTTTGGTAACAAACGACGAGAACTACAACCATGCATTTTTTCTCTGAGTTTGACGTATGATTCCCCATCCCTCCCATTTTTTCCCTCCAAAATGAAATCCCTTACAATCGGGAAAATAACTTCCCACCAAATATTGCCCTTTTGCATGGCGGCAGGGCCCGTTGCATGGCATCTGTGTGACTAAAAGTGAAAAATACTTTATGGAAGTGGTTTCACGGTGCAGAAGGGATATTGTACGAACGGATGTTATATAACTGTTTACAGTATCGCGTGTGATCAATGATAATGCGGCAGATGACACGACATACACCAGAAACGCCCGACGGGTAGGCGTCAATACGTTGACCTAGGTTGGCCTTGCTGGACCTTGGTATGATAGCTGCAGACTTCATATGCGTGCCAGACACATTTGTGGCGCCTTCACACCGAAACATCTAAGTAAACTTTTAGGAAAAAAACGCGACTAATGCCCTTACAAAAAGCCGACTTTCCCCTGCTTTCCAGCTTGATCAGATGGTCAGTTTTGACCTTGCATGGCTTTTACGCTTCACGTTTGTTAATCAGGCATTCTTGTTTTGACTGCTAATCCCTTTGGAACCAACATCAAGCCTGGTCATCAAAATTTCTGCCAAAATTTTGGCAGGATAACCTAACCCTGGTGACCTTAACATTGGCCTTATTTTACAAATCTGACTGCTTTCCTTTAGTCTCGCCAAGAGTTTTCCAACGTTGTTTTTGCTTGTTAGGAGATACTTAAAATTCTTGAAATCTTGGTGGGGGTCTCATGAACCTCCGGCCCGGTGAAGGTGGTTCCGGAGACTGGCCTGTTTTACTGATGGTTAAAATAACTATTCTTAAATGGCCCATTTAGTTCGGTTTTCAGCGCATCTTTTCCGGAGTATCATTTCGAAGTCTTAAGGGGAACCAGTAAGAGTGACTACCAAAAAGCAACCAAAAATATGACTAGAATTAGGTTTACGTTGAGATCACAAGCCCGAGGATTGGGCTACAGTAAACCATCCTGTGAAGTGTCCTGAAACTGTTTTCCCTGTGCAAGGTGTGCAATGCTCTCCCCATTTCATACTGCTTTCATGTCACGGCTGGAACTGACGATCATTTCTGCTTGATATTCACAACGGAAAAACTCAAGGTATCATCTTCTGAGAAAATAGATTCACGACGCGCAAAAAACGTGACATCAAATCTTCAAATCACCACGCTGGAGCTTCTGACCTAAAGTCAGATAAAAAAGTTTGGAAAAAATCATGAAGTGAAAATCACTGTCCGAATAAACCTCGTGAAGCAGGGTTACTAACATCGATTATGTTAAAAAAACACGGAGGCATTTTATGTTACTTTCGTCAGTAAATTCCCGGTTTGCCTATATTACGCAGCGATGGTTTCTTAATGATGAAGAACTTCTGGGTTTGATTTAAAAATAACGTTGTTATTCACAGCAAATGTAGTGCGATGTACATAGCAAGTCATAAAAATACCTTCCGGATGTAGAATTTTTTGATAAAGTTTTGCACGCTTGATTGTCTGCAAGGCGGCTCTATTAAATTTTATTTCATAAATCACGGCGTTTGGGAAGTAAAGGACACTTGATGCTTGGCCATCTTCAGCACAAAGAAAAACGGATACAATTATCCCAAACCAAGGAGGTCTGCCGTTATTGAACATATGCACAGGAGACCGGAAGAACATGAAACGGTAAGTCTAGTATTTTTGCAATAGAGTAGCTATAAATGACATATTCATCCCCTAAAAGCGACTTTGAGGGAGGTTTATCACCAAACGACACCAAAAGTTAATGTTGTACCCATGAGGCGATTCTGTTGTTGCTTCTTTGGGTTTTAAGGCTCCGTACTGTCGATTCAGCCTCGCGCCATCTATTCCACAGCTGTTGTACCCGGGCACGCTTGGACTTCCTTTTCCGTTCCAGAACATGTTCACGGTGGACAGTCCGTTCCATCTGTGGCTGTCCGCGCTGGCGGTGGACAGTGGGTGGAAGACGGCGGCCGCCTGCTGTGGCCTGATGATGCTCTCGGCACTGCTCGAGGGACTCCGCGCCGCCAGGTAGAAGTGGACGAAAAACCGCGCCAGTGTTCGCGCATTTGAGCTTTTGGCTCCGCGGAGGTATTCTGGACCGGAAGGTAGAGGTGGACAAACAACTCCCCGCTTAAGCGCCGAGTTATCTGGAGTCGTCATATTCGTGAAGACGAGTTAAATAAATTGTGGGCTATGCCTGGTTTTACCACTTAAGGCTTTTGACGATTTTTTTTCCTCCTCCAGAACGCTGATAAAGGATTCTCAAGGGAAGCCGCTGTGGTGGAATCGTCATCACTGGTAGGTTGCTGTATGACACAGAGGCACAGAACATTTGCCATCTTTTGATGAAAATACTTCTTCATGACCTGAAATGTTCGTTCAAAAGAACAACGGCAGACTTTAAGGTTATATTGGACCACTTAATTTTTTTTCGCGCAAAAAATATCGTCCTGACACCATGGCCACATTTGAACAATTCACGACGTGTTATGACTTGTAGCATCGTCTGCCACATTCCAAGTGCGCGAAGTTTCTGCAAGCAACAAGAACATGAGTTTGAAAACATGGTTTACCGAATTTCCCCCAAACACGTCCCCCACTTGTACTCCATATATTTACTGTTCCTATGAACTTAAAACGTGTGTCATGTGTTTTTTTTTGGGGGGGGACGCAAATGCCTGCACACATAGTTACATGCGGGAATGTCGCAGAGAAGACCTGTTGTGGACTGCGGTCGCGGGTCCAGACTGTACTCTTTGACCTCATTGACCTGATCTGGTGTGTTGTACCTGCATTCGTAGTCGCTGGAAATTTGCGAAACCAGAAGAAAGACCAAGCCACAACATGTGTCTCATTCGGGTACCTTTTCGAGTCCTAAGCGAAGATGTAGCTTTACTCGTCGTCCGTCAACGTATGTCAAAATGGCGTGTTTAGGCTAGGGATTTTGTTTTTAGTACGACTTGGAGAGCCGTGCAGTATTTTCAGCCAGCAGTTTTGGCTAGGCTGACGGTGCCGTACTGCTGGTCTCAGTGATACGTCCACAGTGTAAGCATCATATCAGCGAATGCTTACCATATGAATGGGCCTGGCAGATCCGGGCCAAAGGGAGACAAACAGCACGTAATATATTACAGATAATTCTGTCCATTCCTTTCCTAGGGCCGGATCCTTATGTCTTTCTTAGCACCTGTCACTCAAAGATGCCAACTCCCAGAATAGATTTTCTTCTTCAATTTGCTCCTGAACCAAGTCGATATGACATCCAAGAACCGCACGTTTTTGGAAGATGTACAGCATCCTATTATAAACAGCATGTTTTGCCTTTTGACATGTGATGTAAACTGTCTGATGTCTTTCCAGGATTCAAGTCCTGCTACATGTTCTGCAGGTGAGAAGTATATTCGAATTGCCTACAGCAACAATGTAAGTAGTACCTATAAATCATAGCTGAGTATGTAATAGTTGTTATTCAAAAAATATATATATATACATCAGGCGTAGAACCACGTTCACACTATTGGTGTTGCCGGTCGCAGGTTTGGGCTCATTCTTTCTAAGCACTGCTGTAGGTGTACTGTTAACCCGTGGATTGGTGGTGGTAGTGACGATGAGGTCCTTGTTATGAAGTGATGAGGTCGAAATACGGCACTATGTTGAGTATAAAACAGTTGCTGTTGGGGTAGCCAGATGGAAAACTTGCCATTTGACGCAGATGTGGTTAAGGTCAGGCCGATCGATGTCAACCAATGTCATATAATCAACCATAAATAATGGATGTCTCCTTCAAATCTGTTCCTCGAATCGAGATAAATTGCTTGTGAAATAAGCCCACAAGTCGAATGAACTTACCATAAAGCACAGACGAATTGGGTTAGGTCAGTCAAGGCCAACCGAGCTGAGAAATTGGAAATACCGCGTTTTGTATTCAGCATATTGCATGTGCGGCATGAGTAACTTTGGTGGAATTTGAACCGCGTGCTGAAGACGGACTTCCCAACACCGGACAAACTTGGTCAGGTCAACTGAGTTCCTCCAAGGTCAATTCGTGGAGAAGCAACATAATGTCTTCTACTTCGAACCTGTCATAATGATCTGAATTAGATGTTTCGAAGATGCATTAAGGTTGGCTTTGAAATGTTTAAGCATGCAGAAGCAAGCATAAGATGATTTAAGCATATTTGGCATATTTGGCTTACAGGTGCGTAAATTTGTTCCACCTACTGACAGCTCATTAGTCTGTTTTATGCTCCGTTTTTAACAGAATGCAGCATTTTGAAACATTAATCCGAACTGACCTCGATTAACTCGTCCTTGGTCAAACTAGCTTTGCGGTATTTAAGTTCATTGTACGGACAAAGATACCACAAAGAAAGGACAAAGAAAAAAGGACAAGAATCTTTGTCGTACGGACAAAGATTCCACAAAAGCTGGCTGCGATCGGTTCTCTAGATCTGAAGAAAAGGGTGTTACGTGTTCCGCCTTTGACTTATTTGACCTTGGTTTATTTCATTTACGTCACTTCAATTCAGGGATGTGAGAACACCATGCAGACTATCGTTCTACCAAAGTCCGTTGTTATTGGTTGAATGAATCAGAAGATGGAGAGAGGGACATGCCTTCGCCGGTGCGGGTAATTTTCAGTGGGCCGTCAGCTCACGAGGTAACTTCCATGATAGTACTGGTGCTGCAAGACACACGAGGATGACATCTCAAATGTCTCCGACAAAAGAAATTTCGCCCGTCTTTGTTTTGAACATTCATGTGCGTGGGCTTTAGTGCCTGATTGGTTGATGACTGTGATGACATATTGTATCAGTCTGATGACATCCCCGATGCCATTACGTCATGTGTGCTGTCTGAGAGTTAAGTGTCGTTGCCGTGGCTGATCATTTACGTTCCATTTACTCACAAGTCAGAGAAACCTTGCTTAGAACGTCTGAGCGGCGCCAACACATTCGCGGTTTCCCGACATCTTCCTTGCCAGCACCTGTGACGTCACCGTCCCCGTTCAGGAGGCGGTCGGCTACCTGCTGATGCTGGCCGTGATGACGTACAACGTGTGGGTGCTGGCGGCGGTGTGCGTCGGCGCCGGCCTCGGATACGCCATGTTCGTCCCCCTGGCGGTGGCGCAGACGGCGCCTCCGGCCGGCGGCGGCGCCGGGGGGCGCGCCAAGGACGCCGCCTCCTACAGCAGGATGGCGGAGGACTGACGGAGTCGCTGACGTCATCGCCGCCCGGAGGTGCTTGCTGCGAAGAGCGGTCGAATGGCTCGAGGTCAGAAACTTGCCGCTCGCGGTACAGGACAGTTTCGCCGATGTATGAAGCTATGAACCTGTGATATAGGTCGTTACGCGTACCATTCGGGAGCAGGGCATAAACCAGCAAAACACAGCTGAAAGATAAAGTTGGCAGCTGTGCCGTGGCGGTCGTGTAAAAAAACTGGGAGAGAGGCGAATTAGAACGGGAGGAATTACGGCAACGGACAGATAGCGAGAGTGAACGCATGCGTCTTCTGCTTGTGCGTGCTGTGGCTGAACAGTGGTCATTTAAAATTGAGCTTTATGTGTTAGCGACGCGTGTCGCGCCGTATCCATTTGTGGTATTTCTTGATCGCTCATGATCAGGGAACTCAGTGTCAGATCTACAGCGCCTTTTATTTCTGAATCAATTGACGTCAAACACGAATGGTATGTTCGAAGACACTCGATTCAGATTTCAGCAGTGGATTTTACAATTCATTCAGACATGTAAAATGCACGGTAATGTTACTCTCGGAAATATACGCGTCTAAGTTTCGTATATTTGCATTTTTTTACCCTTGAAGAGCCAATGTCGCTGACATTGGAACTGCATGCTTTCATAGTTATAGTAAATGTATACCGTAAATTAAATCGCGAATTACCGTTTTCACGTGCCGGGTATGTAACTTACCAGACTTTTTAAACACGTCTAGAACTAATTTCGGTGGCTGCCAATTCCAAGCTTTTATACTTAGCATAAAAGTGTGTCTTACATTTGGACGAAACTGCCATTTAAATTCCCCGTAATCATACTGCAACCGTAAGCGTAAGACATCATTATGACGTGACCCTTGCGTGTGAACCTGAATCAATACATGAAATAATGTTCTGTATGCAGTTTGTGATGTCATTTCACGAAAACCTGAGAAATAAGGCATGCCCAGTGCACTCTCAAATCATGACATTGCATCCGTTGTAGTTATTTTCAAGTCGGTTTACGCCTAACAGCAGGCCATTGGAAATATGATGGGTGAATTGTAAGGATAGTGCCGTAAATGTTGTATCATAAGCATTGCAGTAGATAATCTACTAAGAATAAAATCTGAAGTAAAAATAGTACTGTTTTTCGCGGCTCATTTCTACCAAGAAAATTACATTTTTTGCTGGACTCTGACATTTTTGGTCTAACATTCCGCTGTAAGCTTAGCACCAACACCAGTCGTAATGTTCTCGACCTCGTAGTCTCCATGGCAACCATAACAGAGAACCTACCGACTCCTTCGTCGCTTCCATGAATTACCGTTGGACACCACGAGAAACACACGGCGGTGGTGCACGCCTGCGGTCAGCTCATTTTGACGAGACAAAGCCCCTTTTCGAGCGGCTGTTGCAGCTGCGAGGCCGGCCGTCGGCCGGTTCTGCCGCGATCAGCTGATTAGGTCCAGCTCGTCAAGGCTCGCCGCCGAGCGCCAATTATGCCTTGAAGTGATTGATTGTTGGCTATGGATAGTGAAGACAAAATATTGAACAGCCGAGGTGGCTGACAAGGCTTTGCTGCAGCAGATGACGCAACCGGGACATAGTTCATGCTATTTCGATAATTTTGCAACAAAATGGAAAGCCCGCCACCTGTGGAATGTTCTAGTTAAACTATCGAACGATTTCATGCAGACACTCCAGAACTTTTCGTCACATTCTCCTCCAGTCTTTCACGAAACTAAAGAAACACATGGAACGAGTTGCGCAAGAAATGCGGAGTTCCACACCGTTTCAAATTGAAGAGCTGTGACAAAGACGGTTGGTGCTGTCCAGTGTTTGGTAATATTTAAACGTCTCCATTCCAAGTTAACTTTACCTCATCCTCACTATCCTTGGGACCTCAGACAGACAGAAGCGACGTCCAAACGTAAAGCAGACAGTATGATCGATGGGGAATGGTTTTCAATGTTTATAAAGTGCCAGAAACATGTGTATTTTGCCAATGTCAGTGTTGATTTAGTGCCAGAAACATGTGTAGGCGTATTCCTTCCAGGAATTAGCATGACGTCTTTGAACTCCCCGCGGCTGTTAGGAGCGCCTCCATGTTCATGGGCTGCTGCACCCATGAATGGAGTCTAACCGTCTCATTTGTCTAGCGCTTAGTAATTACGGCCCAGGTGTTACAACTGGCGAACACAACCATCATCAGTCCACAACACGACGACGATCATCTCAGACAAAGCAGCTCCACCATCAACCCGCTGCGCTGCCCCGCGGCACAGACGCGTCAGTGCCATTTTTATACGTATACGAGTACGGATTTGGCCCGAATGCGTTGAAGTGGGTCGCGTTCGGGTCAGTGTCCATGTTGCCGAGGAGGTCGCTGGGTCCTTACCACGCTACCCGGATGTTCCCAAATGTGAACTGGTTTTGCTCCAAGCGTCGAACCAGCTGGCGCGAGAAGATCTTTATCACGCCGTGAACTCCTCGACACGGCCGCCCCTGCCCGGCCGCCCCTGCCCGGCTGCCCCTGCCCGGCTGCCCCTTTCCATGTCGGGCCAAATGCACGTTTCTGTACTGGGATTCGAACCCAGCGCCTGCCACGCACCGGATTCTTGTCCGGCGCCGTGATCGCCAGGCCATGGCGATGGCAAATGAAGGACTACGAAACCACTTCACCCACGAAGTAACAGACACTACATCCACTTAATTGCGAAGGTGTGGATGGATTACGCAGATACGCAGACGATTTCCTCCCACTCCCCTCTCTCTGTCCATTTCTCTCCCCCTCTCTCCTCCTACCACCGCTCTCCTCTTTCTTTCTCCAGCCGCTTCCTCTCCTATTTCCCTCATCTCCCTTCCTCTCTCTCCTCTCCCAGGCTCTCTCTGCCGCTCCCGTCCCTCCCCCTTCATCTCTTCCAGACCGGCGCCGGTCAGTGTTGACGGAGGGGGGCGGGGAGGGGCCGGAGTCTGGCAACTGAGGGGCCCGCCTGGGGGGAAGCCAGGATCAATAACGCCGCCAGTTGCGGTCGGCCGCCGGCCTCGGCGCAGGTCAGGAGGCGGGGCTCGGCGGCGGCGGCCGCGGCCTGCGTTCCCAGGTCGCCAGAGACCGGCGAGGTCAGCAGGGGTCGCCGGGGTCGCTGCAGGTGAGTGATCCTCCGCCGCAGGGCGGTGGCGCACGGGCACCTCGTCGTTGGCAAAACGCCAGTTGTGCGGCGTCCGCCAGTTGGGAATTTAAGATCCGTCGAAAGCTGACTGCGATGGTGGGTTAGGTGTCAGGCAGCTTTAGGGGGGACGTGGGTGGATCGGAGCTGAGACATTATGTTTTTCATTCAATCTTATCAAGGCCAATATGGCAAATTAAACGAAAAACACCACCCACTTGAATAAGTCGCTCACTAGAACGGCCGTGATATGCGGTACTTGATATCAACCAGCTGACTGGGAATGACTTATAGATGTTGGAAAAAACAAAAGTGAAGGCTGCACCTCCGGTCGTGTTTTTGTCATTAGTCCATAGAATTCCAACCATTATCGAGGTCAAAACGGCCACAATGCTGATATTTGTTCTCATAAGCATATGATAAAATATAAAAGTACGTGTTACCTTTATTTATATTATCACGTTAAGTGAACACGTCCAAGCAGTGTAAATGTATGAAAGAAAATGTAAGGGCGTATGTTAAGAATGCATTACATTTGCATGAATGCAAGTCAACGAAGCCTCAATGGCAACCATCAAATAGACCGGACGTAGGATCAGGATACGGATTTTGACATTGAGAGATAGAGAAAATCCGCAAAAAGTTCACGGAGCCTCCTGGATTCGAAACTCTACGTAAACTGCAAAAATTGTCTCGCACTGCTGAAAAAAACAAAAATTCAAACGCTTTAGTGTAGACAATGTCCCCACCTAACTAAGCCTAGAAATAATATATATATAAATAAATAAGCACCGTAAAAATGCCTTACGTTTGGCTTGGCTTTGATCAAAAACCATAGGTAACCGATGTGCGTAATTCCGGCATTTTTCTTCTGCAATCGTTTCAGAAATGTGCGGGTGTGAATGACAGACAAGCAGTTGAAACATTTTGCCGCTGATGGAGGCATGACAACTCTGATTTCTGTTTTACACGAAGTAAGAAATGCGTTGTTACATTTTGGAATGCTTCCCCTATGCACTGGTGGGTCTCCCACACTGTGCATGTGTGAGACCCTCAAAGATCGCTAAGGTGACCTATGTCTAGGTCACTGGATCACTCTCCATTGCCTTGTGAAAACTGGACGTTGGTCGTGCTTCTTGGAACTCTTATATAAAGCGGTGACAAAACTCCAAAGGTAAACCTTGCATCTAGCACCAAACGGACCAGAGCGTGACCTCCCTTGGTTTATCATTGACATTAAAAGCGTACATTCCAACCTTACGGCGATATTGTTCGGAAAACTGGAGCGAGTCACGTCCACAGCGTACGTGGACAGGAAACTGGGTCTTCCAGCAGAGTTGGAACGGTCCACCGCGTGAAATTAAAAACTGAGATTTGATGAAGATGCCTTACAAAAATAAGACCCGATGAATTTTTTAGTTGTTTTTGTGCCGAAAATAATTATAGCGCGTCTGATACTTTACCTTGGTTGTCGCCGAAAGGTCAGAACTTGTGACTTATTATAACAATTCACTGCTCGCTCCAGACTATTGTCGTCCATTCCAAAGCCATTACCTGGATCGACTCCCGCGTCTCATTACGTGAACATCATCAACGGCCCGCGTCTTTGGCACTCGAAGATCAGCCTCTCAGCACTGGCTGTGAAACAGTCAGTTGAGCCAAGTCGTTGCAGGAAGTTCACCTGCTAGGATAATAATTATTCAGAGACAGGAGAGCAGACACGGTGAGCCAGCCTGCCCTGTATTCAGACGGTGCATTGCTCAGTCTGTGAGCGCTGCCAGGCCCGGGATTCATTTATCACTGACTACTGGCCGCAAAACGCGGCTCACGTTTGGCGCGAGACGTCCGCGGAGGCGAATCCGTATTTGTTTAGGCTGTGTGGAGAAGATATGTCCCAGTCCAGACAAACCCGCACGATTAACACAAGCACTTGTTCAGATAGAACATGACATGACATAAGGAACTCAGCAATGTTATCATTGCCATAAAAGTAAGGAGTATAAGCCGAATGAATGCAGCTGAATAAATAAACATGCAAGTGCAACGAGTACAACAAGGTTTATGCTTGAGAAAAGTCCTCGTTCTCCTGTAGGTGGTCCATGGTTCTGTCTGCCAGCTCCAGCCGGGCTTCTGTCTCTGTTCCTGGTCTGCCAGACGGGCTCCTGTCTGCGCTCCTGATCCACTGGACTGGCTCCTGCTCTTACTCCTGGCCCAGCTGTTTCCTCAGGTCGAACTGGGCAGCCGCTGGAGGGGTCTCGGCCGTCTGGCAGGGTGCCGCCTTATCTGACGCACCACACTGTCCCCCTCCCCCTGCGGGCCGGCCGTGGTGGCTGACCGTGATACGCAGTCGGGAGAGAGGGGGGGGGGGGGACGGAGGCCAGTGTTTTACCGCCGAGAGGAACTTCCCGGCCTGCGGAACAGGCCGCCATCCTTCCCACACGGCGGCGAAGCGGCGCCAGCTGAGGGGGCTACCGTGCCGATTCGGAGCGGAATTTTTCTTTTCCTGCGGGCACGAGCGCCATTTTGAAGTCTTTGTCAAGTCGTTGTCAAGTGAAGTCAAGAAGTCAAGTCGTTGCTTGCCATGCAAGGCCACAAGCGTAATGCTTTGCTTTCGTGCAGTTCAGGTGACAGGTGTAACCCCAAGTTGTACTAAAGGTGCTCCGATGTTTCGACTGTTTAGTTATGTTAGCAACCGTAACGAAAGGTGCACTTCCTACTGTTATGAAGCATGAAATGTTCACAAAAAATGGTCTTAACCATTAGCTGCCTTTTTTATTTTGAAGCGAATGTGGCGAAATGTTACCGAATATCTTGAAAGCTGCCCAGGCGTCGTTGCAAAACTCTTCCTTGACGCGGAGTGCCATCAGCACTTGCGTGACATCCAATTGCTTTCCTCATTACCATCGCAGTTTGCGTTCCGCACAAGTGACGAGGTCGCAGAGGACTCGCCCCGTGAGAGAGTGCGCGGCTGGCTACACACTTGTTAACGCCACAGCCGCCCGCCAGCTGCACCAGCGGCCGGACCGCCAGCCGCGCCGCCGGCCCGTCAGCCGGGCAGCTGGGCAACCGGGCAGCCGGGCAGCCGGGATGCGCGTGCCCGGCCGGCGGGCTGCCTGAGGCCGCCGGCCATGCACTTCTGGATCGACAAGCGACACGTCCAAGGCCCGACGGCGGCCCGGTCCTGCCGCCAGCCGCGTCCCAAACGCTGCCCGGCCGCCATGCCGACGCCCGTACACAGGTGAGACGGCGCGGCCCTGCTCCTCTGTGCGGAGGCGAGACGGCACGTGGTCGCGCCTGTGCGCTGGTGGACGCTGTTGGCTGCAGCTCGGCCCTACGCGCGCCGGTCGGGGTGAGCTGTCGTCAGTTCAGAGCGAGTGGTGAAACCGACGGGTGAGCCAAGGGTGAAAACCAACCCAGGAGCGCGTGGACCGAGCTTTGGTGGCGCGGATGCCTACAACGGGTTACCTGCAGAGCTTTATAATATGGAACTAGGCCGATTTAAGGCACGATTGACCGAGATGATGCTGGCAGAGATGGACTAGGGTTGGTGAATGAATGTAGCGTGCTGTGTTGACTGAATCGTGTGTTTTTGCTTTTTGTTCCCGTGTCTTGATTTTCAAACTTGCTGTTTGACGTCCCCGACTATCAACTTGTAACAGGCACGTCGTCGTGGAAAAGCTGAATCACCATACGTCTATGTCTAAATGGTGAGGGGATCGGAGCTGGTTGCGACACTGTGTGTGGCGACGCAGCGACTACCGTGGTCACATCGCAGCACAACCTGTGGCATGGGCTATAGGATAACGCTGGTTAGATGTGTGCTGATTTAAGATCGAAAGGAAGATCTCTCGTGCGCGGTTCAGGCGCCGCACGTCTGCAGAACTCACGCCGCTGAACTAGGATGATCTCCGCAACCAGGTGTGCTTTTGATCCTAATCCGCTGACGTCGGATATGCAGCTAGCCCTGAACAGACGACTCGAGTTAACTGACCTTACCTAGTGACTGCAGGTTTCCGCCGACCTTGACTTGGTGACCTCAGGCAGCTGACCTTCATCCAACGACCACCCGATGACTTTGACCCCGTGAACTCGGGTACCCAGTTGGCCCTAACCACGTGGCCCCAGGTACCTAGCTCTTCCTGACCCGGTGACCCCAGGCACCTAGCTGGACTTAGTCCAGTGGCCTCAGGTACCCAGCTGACTTTGACTTTGCGGCCTGATGCTCAGCTGAACTTAACCCGATGTTGTAGGATGCCCGGATGATCCTGACCTGGTGACCTCAGGCGTCCAGCTGACCCTGACCCGGTGGCCTCAGGCGCCCGGCTGGTCTTGACCCGCTGACATGTACTCGGAGACCTCATGTGACCGGCGGACCCTGACCCGGTAACCTCATGTACCCAGCTGGCCCTGACCCGGTGACCTCAGGTGCCCTGCTGACCTTGACCCGGTGACCTCAGGTGCCCGCCTGACCTTGACCCGGCAACCCCAGGAACCCGGCTGACCCTGACCCGGTAGCCTCATGTACCCGGCTGACCCTGATCGGGTAGCGTCAGGTGCCCGGCTGACCTTAACCCGTTGACCTCAGGTACCCGGCGGTGCCGACGGCCGAGCGCGAATCTGCCCGCCGGCTGGCCGAGCAGCGGCCGGGCGCCGGGACGGCGCGCGCTGCCGCGGAGCCGGAGGAGGCCGAGGTTCTGCTGGAGGAGCCGGCAACAGCTGAGCCGGACGACGCCGACTGCGCGCCCTGCTGCTGCCTGCTGGTCGTCACCGTGCTGGGCGTGTTCATGCTGACCCTGACCATGATGTACATGGAGCACATCTTGCAGCAGACGCCCTCCTCCAGCGAGATGACCGGCATCGGCTTCCTGGTCGCCTTCCTCTTCGTCTGCATGCTGTTCTTCGCGCGGATGCTGCTGCTGCTGATGCGGCGCGCGGACAATGGCGCCGCGGCTCAGGCGGACGGCGCCGGCCGCGCGCCGCCCGAGCCCTCCTGGGAAGGCGACGACGGCGAGCCGCCGCCGTACCATGAGGCTGTGCGGCTGCCGGCGCCGCCGCTTGAGAGCCCGCCGCCCGCCTATGACAAGCTGAGCCGCCACGACCGGCCGTAGGGCGCGGCGTCGGCGCCGCCGGGGCCGCCGCCGACCGCCCGCCGACCCGAGCGGCGTGTGGACCGTGGTGACGGACGGACGTCAGGTGTGGACGGCGGTACCGTCGCGGCGGAGGTGTGGCCGGACACGGATGACAGTGAGGGAGCTGCCGGTGGCTGAGGATCGTTGGCTGTTGTCCACTGTTGGCTGCATCGCAGTGAGCTGGCCAGAACAGGCAGTGAAAGGTGGCAGGTCATGAAGGTGTAGCGGACAGCACCATTGTGAGGGTAAAGACAGAGAGAGAGAGAGGGAAGGAGGTAAGGCGAGAGAGAAAGAGAGAGAGAGAGACAGAGAGGGAGAGCGCTCTTCAGCTGCACGTTGTAGCCGGTCTGATAAGGGTCACCACGAAACACGGCACAGGAAAGGAGATGCAGCTGCAGGGAAGAAGAATGGCAGCTGTTTGCTAGTGTGTAAGTGGTCTCCTCAATGATAGGGCCACCAGAACTTAAAAACAGAATCATAACTCGGCCATGTCTAGCATTGTGAACATACTTCTATTCCATTAATGGCAACGAGGAGCGCCTCCCGGTCGGGGAGACGATGTCTGCGTGTTGCCCACGTGCCATTGCTGATGGAATGCGTGTTTTTATACGAACACTTTAAATGAGCCTATTTTCTACCTGCGCAGCTTTCAAGGAGACACCAGTGCAGAAAGTGACGAGCTGTGATCTAGACTCCAGACATAATAGCCAAGCGTCAAGAATCTCCAGTACTGCAGTGGTGCTGGCGAGTGGTGCACGCCACAACAATTAGCCTTGGAGACAAAGGTCTGCGCTAGGTATTTGTACGTGCATTGCTATTGTGGCATTAGTAACTGTTTGAGCAGGTAGCTGCTGTTATTTATTACCGTGAAGACTAAGAAACTATTGTTGTATGTAAGAGGCACTTAACGTACACAGTTCTGGAATATATCACCAGCAGAACGCCTTGTTGGGCACATGACAAGCGCTGTGTATTACATGTCTCTTCAGATCTTGAGTTATGGTTTAACTCTGTTCCCGTGCCCAGTGCTCGCTTTGGCGGAAATTTTCGCTGGCCGGTGGCTGGAAAGTAAATAGACTGTCAAAGGTTTCATGGTCGATCGGGGCCGCGCCCTCAAAATGATGTTTCCTGATGAACGAGGTAAGATTCTCTTGGCCTGGAACCTCGTCGGTAATTATGGGCGGCACGCTTAATTTTGATGTATGCGGGCGAGTTCATAAGGCACCAATACTCGTTCGCTGTCAGTCACATCACTTGGTTTAATGAAACGAAGTTACACGCCATTTCCTTCTTGTTGTTCTTGCTCATACATGCCTTCCCTCACACGCATCAGTTTGTAAAACCATAAACCCGGTTTATTGCCGAGTTTCAGATCCCACAAGAAGACGACACGAAATAGGTCCCATATGACCAGCACACGAAACGGATCCCATATGGCCCACACACAAAACGGATCCCATATGTCCGACACACAAAGTAGGTCCTATATGAACGCGGCACGGATGCCAGCGCAATACTTTTGCGCGTTTGCGTACGTGCGCTTCTTGGCAAGATGCGTACTTGTTTGAGTTATTGCTATGTCTTAACAGCCGCAGGGAATGACATACCAAAAACACGGGCCATGTTGCGGTTCAGGCAGGTGCCCCCGCCACGCTCTCTGGAACTGCGATGGGATCTCCAAAACGTCGACAGTTGTCACTAAAGTCATTACAGAGAGCAGTCCAGTACAGACACAACGACCGGTGAGCTCATCGACTTCTTGCAAGGCACAATATATGCGCATTCGCTGTACAATAGCCCAGTCTTGAGACGCAAACCTGATCTTTCTACAAAACTGAATCACTTGAAATTAACTGAAAAGAACCAGACTTTTTTACGAATAAAATGACTTCAATGAAGCCACGCACAAACACTTTCGCAGTTGTTCCAATATACTTGACCAATATGATCATTGGCACACTCTTAAACGGACAAATGAACACTGGTATGAAACCGCTTTGGCTCATGCGGAGCAAACATTGGCCTCAAATTGGCAATGCGTCTCTATATCTAATTAATGACCTTGGAGGCGACCTCCACCTAGGTGTCGTACGTCACCAAGTAAAGGCTGACACCTGACACAGCAGATGTAATCTGTTATGTCGGAACGGAATGGCCCGGGTGGGGCACGGCAGCAGTCGCAGTTCGTTTGACGCCTCACTCGTCTTCACACAGCGACCAGCACTCTTCCGCTTCCATGAAGAACTTGTTGGCCGTCCGGCCCTTCATCATGGCGGATGCCTTCTCCGCGGCGCTGGTGAACAGCTCAGCTGGCGCAGCAAAATGGCGCCATTAATTTCCGCGCACTGAGTCAGGGCACGTGTGAGCAGGATAAACGCAGATTCACCACGGAACGGTGCCGTGGACACGGACGCTCGCGACTTGGTTAATGGCACGCCATGTAAGAGGAACATGGGCTTGCGCTATCTGGTGACTGTTGTAAATTCGCCCATGTACAGGCGAGGTGTACAAAGAGCTGGTGATTATTGTGAACACAAATCTACATACGCCGAGACCTCCCCCCCAAAAAACCTGATCCTGAAAAAACTGATCCAAATGGTTACTGGGAGATGTTACATACTGAAACCCATGCTAAGCAGAGGATGTTGTAGATTACCCCTAAACCCAGTCGAGCAATTCCAGGTATGACCTGATTTTGTGACCAAAGTTCATCCTGCTAACAAAGATTCGATACGGTACAAACAATTACCCAACTACAAACAGTTATCATCCCACTCCTCTTCTCTCTCCCCATCTCTTTCTCTCCCTCACTCACTCCCTCCCTCTCTCTCTCTCTCTCTCTCTCTCTCTCTCTCTCTCTCTCTCTCTCTCCCAATGACTGGCCTGCCCACTCGAGCACACCTCACCTGCCCGGCTACAGTCGGGCTCCAGGTGGGGTCCGCCCGACTTGAGCATCTCCGCCGCGCGTCCGATCAGCAGGTGGGCCGGCTCGCCCTGCGAGTCCCCGGACTCAGAGTCCGCCGCCCTGAGGTACCTGAGCACAGCGACAGCGCGGTCTCAGCGGCACCTCCGGGCAAACCGGAGCAAGCGCCGCACTCCGGAAACGCCGCGGTGGTGACCGCCGTTTCCGACGGTTCGTGGTGGGCTCGGAAAATGACGCGTTCGCGGAAATATTTGGCGTTTCATTGCGGTTGGGGTTCTGAATCGATACGCGTTCAATGCTGTAAGCCAAGCGGTGCAGAATGAGACGACTGAGCCATCGATCCGCTGTTCGTGGAGTGCTGCAGGTCCCGCTGCGGCAAAAAATCTTACAGTGCGCATCCTGCTCAGAAACACAGCGGACACCAAGGGGCGTCAACATCGGGGGCCTCTGTGTCCTACCGCCAACGCTAAAGGCAGTTGTTCCCGGGCGTAACTGAGACGAAGTGAAGCACATGTAGCCGAGCAAAATTTAACTGCCGATTCCGAGATCGGCATAAACTGCAGAACACAAAGAAAATATGCGCGGTGCAGTCCCACACGATCATACCGCAACGAAATGCCCAGGAGAGTGCACCCTTTTCAGAACCATAGCTCAAGACAAGGAGACCCAGAACAGGTCCCCAGGCCTTCGCATCCCACCGCCGGCGCTGACGGCAGTTACTACCCGGAGTTCCCTAGCCGGAAGGCCCGCCGCAGTCACGAGATGGAGCGTGACGAAAGGTGGCGTGACAGCACGAAATGGAGGACCGATGATCGACTGACGGATCCTCTTAGCGACAGCGAGCCCCGGCAGAGAGACCTCAGCTGTGCAGCACCAGCTGGCCGACGGTCCCCGGCCCCAGTCCTCACCGGCTGACAGCTCGAACGAAGTCCCCAGCCCTCTCCCAGCCGCCTGCCCGCCCCAGTCCCCAGTCCTCACCAGCTGACAGCCCGTCCCGGCCCTATGCCAGCTGACAGTCCGCCCCAGTCCTCACCAGGTGGCCGCCTGCTCCAGTCCTGGCCCTCACCAGGCGATCGCCTGCCCCAGTCTCAGTCCTCACCAGGTGACCGCCTGCCCCCAGTCCCGGTCCTCGGGACCGGCTGGAAGGTACGTCCCCAGGTCGTAGCTGCGGGCCAGGTCCACCATGGAGGCCCTGTCTCCGGCCTGGGCAGCCCGACTCAGCAGCTCCAGCCCGCGGACTCGGTTACTCGGCGTGGCGTCCATCTGCGGATCGGCGGCCGGTCAACGGTGTACGTCCGGTCAGGGTCTAACACAGCGGTGTAGGTCCGGCCATGTAGGTCACAGCGGTGCAAGTAAGGCCAGGTACGGTCACAGCGGTGCAGGTCCGGTCAGGTACGGTCACAGCGGTGCAGGTAAGGCCAGGTGCAGTCACCGTGGTGCCGGTCCGGTCAGGTACGGTCACAGCGGTGCAGGTCCGGCCAGGTACGGTCACAGCGGTGCAGGTCCGGTCAGGTACGGTCACAGCGGTGGAGGTAAGGCCAGGTGCAGTCACCGTGGTGCCGGTCCGGTCAGGTACGGTCACAGTGGTGCCGGTCCGGTCAGGTGCGATCACAGCGGCGCAGGTCCGGTCAGGTACGGTCACAGTGGTGTAGGTCCGAGCGGGTACGTTCACATTTTTTTTGGGTGGGGGGGGTTCGTTTGTGGTGGTTTGGGTCCGGGCGGGTACGTTCACAGTGGTGTAGGTCCGAGCGGGTACGTTCACAGCGGTGTAGGTCCGAGCGGGTACGTTCACAGCGGTGTAGGTCCGAGCGGGTACGGTCACAGCGGTGTAGGTCCGAGCGGGTACGGTCACAGCGGTTAGGTCTGGCCAGGTACGGGCACAGCGGTGTAGGTCCGGGCAGGTACGGGCACAGTGGTGCAGGTCCGGTCAGGTCCGGTCACAGCGGTGTAGGTCCGAGCGGGTACGGTCACAAAGTCCGGGCAGGCGACGAAAAAGGCAACAGAGATTCCGCGTATAACCGACTGAAAATTTAGGGAAAAAGCGGCATTTGTAGATACAAATATGAGTCCCAACATCCCAAACACATTCGGATAAAAAGGAAGCATCGCATCATCAAAACGCACTCTTGTCTGTTCCTGTCTACAGATGTGCAGATGCCGCAGGTGCTTCTAGGCTTATTGTTTGCTTCTGTTCTTTTAGGGGGGCGTTTGCTACCCGACATGACCTAGGACAGTTTCCCATTCTGTTTTTGCCGTTCCGTGCTGACCTGTATGTCGGTGAGCAGATCGTGTGGACGGCAGAGGTACAGGTCGGCGGCGGTCACCAGGGCTGCCAGAACTCCGCAGTCCACGGCCCGCTCCAGGTGGAACAGCGCCGCCGACCGGTCATAGTCTCCACTCCTGTCCACCGGCAGGAACCGGCCCACCTGAGGACGCACAGCGCCGACCGGTCATACTCTCCACTCCTGTCCACCGGCAGGAACCGGCCCACCTGAGGACACACAGCGCCGACCGGTCATACCTCTTCCACTCCTGTCCACCGGCAGGAACCGGCCCACCTGAGGACACACAGCGCCGACCGGTCATACTCTCCACTCCTGTCCACCGGCAGGAACCGGCCCACCTGAGGACACACAGCGCCGACCGGTCATACTCTCCACTCCTGTCCACCGGCAGGAACCGGCCCACCTGAGGACACACAGCGCCGACCGGTCATAGTCTCCACTCCTGTCCACCGGCAGGAACCGGCCCACCTGAGGACGCACAGCGCCGACCGGTCATAGTCTCCACTCCTGTCCACCGGCAGGAACCGGCCCACCTGAGGACACACAGCGCCGACCGGTCATAGTCTCCACTCCTGTCCACCGGCAGGAACCGGCCCACCTGAGGACACACAGCGCCGACCGGTCATACTCTCCACTCCTGTCCACCGGCAGGAACCAACCCAGTTAGCAAAAAAAAAAAAAAAAACAGACGTGATGAGATAATGACAGCCCATTTTTATCATCAACGTCATACATGCTATACAAAATAAAACACGCCCATGAAGCCTCTTTACAAAATCAGTCGACTTGGTGGCAATGAGGTCAAGAAATACGATGCCCGAAGTCTGGTCGGGTTAAGCCTGGAAGAATTCCTGGACGCGTCCAGCACACCACAAGAGTTATCTCTACAACTAACTAACTAACCTAACTAACTTAGAGTCAACTAACTAACTAACCTAACTAACTTAGAGTCAACTAACTAACTAACCTAACTAACTTAGAATCAACAACAACAACCTAACAACTTAGAAACTAACTAACCTAACTAACTTAGAGTCAACTAACTAACTAACCTAACTAACTTAGAGTCAACTAACTAACTAACCTAACTAACTTAGAGTCAACTAACTAACTAACCTAACTAACTTAGAATCAACTAACTAACTAACCTAACTAACTTAGAGTCAACTAACTAACTAACCTAACTAACTTAGAGTCAACTAACTAACTAACCTAACTAGCTTAGAGTCAACTAACTAACTAACTAAGCCCAACATGCCCGGTGATTATGTCTGTTCACGAGGCTACGGGAATGGCTGAAATAAAAACGATCGACGAGGGGATCGACAACTGCCTTGATGAACTAGTTCACCTCGTGGTACTTGGCCAAGTCGAAGTGAATCTGTCCGAGGATAGATGGCATTGCTGCCGACCCTATTCTTTCCCGTTCCGCCTTCACGTGTGAAGGGCGTTGCTTGCTGGCGATGGCTTCCTGAAATCGTATGACAGTCAGAACGGCTCTGAGAGGTAAAAAAGCAACAAATGGAAAATTGCCTTACTTCACTAATTTGTTATAAACAACGGCTGTGCAGATACATTGTTGGCGAGATTTCCAGGTCAGTCCCCTGTCACCTTTTGGGATCAGCGCTCGGTCTGTCGGGGACCCTCAGATCGTCCAGGAACGGGACCGCCTCTGACTTGGAATCGAAGGTCGGCATGACCGGGACCCCTGACTTTCCGGGCCCGAGCCGCCTCTGACCTGGTATCAGAGGTCAGTACATCGAGAACCCTCTGACCGTCCGGGCCGGCACGTGCTCTGACCTGGAATCGGGCTCGATCGGTGGCGCTGACGGAGCCGTTGGAGCACTCGCTGATGAAGCGGCTCCGCTTGGCCAGGAAGTCCGGGTCTTTGGCCGAGTCGGACGACTCAGAGAAGACGCCCAGAGGCGACTCCGGTTCCTGAAGGTCACAGTACCGAACGTGTGAGGGGAAGGACGGCCTCAAACCGATGGACAGCCTTTCGCTATCAGAGGCCCATTTTGTCTTCTGGTTTCCACCCATCGGTGACTTCGAAAACCGTTCATAAATTAAGACATGTCAATTTCAAGGCGGGATAACCAAAAACACCAAGAAAAAATGCTTTCTTCGTTCCACAAACCGGTCATCCCAGTTCCAGAACAAATCCCAGTCAAAGATATCGAACCAAATCCTAGCCACCCGCAGTGTGACGTCACTCACCAGCGAACTGGTGACGTCATCGCCGCTCCAGCAGCCGGAGCTGGGCGAGCGTCGGCGCAGAAAGTCGTTCCGGTTGAAGCCATACTCGCCCGGAGAATAGCACGGCTCCTCCAGGCCGCGGGACACCGTCTTACAGAGCGCCTGTCCCCCCAGACAGTACACTGAGAGTTATACAGCCCCTCCAGCCAGCGGGGCACCGTCTTACAGAGCGCCTGTCCCCCAAACAGCAGACTGAGAGTTACACAGCCCCTCCAGCCAGCGGGGCACCGTCTTACAGAGCGCCTGTCTCCCCAAACAATAGACTGGAAGTTACACAGGGCCTAAAGGCATTGTCCTACGCAAAGTCTGTCTCCCGAAATAGCAGGCTTAGGGCGATGGCGCTGCCACCGGCGTGGAACGAGGAGGAAGGGTACGGCCGGGATAACTGGTCCCTAATTCCGGGAAAGAAATTTAACAGTATCACAATGGCAAAGCATGCAAAGAACGCGCTCTACAATGTATACACCCACTGTACCGAACGCTTGGGGCCATCATTGACTGGGAGTCACACAGCGCATACAGACAGCACTCCGCACAGCGTCTGTACCCGATACAGAAAGCTGCGCGCAACGCCTTCAGACACCGTCTTACACAGCGCCTGCATACGCACCATGGCGTCTGGATGAGACCAATGACTAAGAATTACAGAGAGCCCGATTCCTAAACAATTTAATTTGTTTTCTGTACTCCTGCTGAAGTCACTATGCTATTTACCAGCATTACTTCAACAGAAATCCATCATCAAAAACCACAGCAGGCTGTAAAAGTACACGATCACTGGCATTATTTAGTTCGCCCAAATCGTCGTGTACCGTTGCCACCAGTCACCACCAACAGGAGCAGTAATGATGTCACCTGTTTCTGAACCATCTTCGAGAGCTCGATGTTCTCGGACGGGGCGAGGTCGAACTCGGTCAGTCCCAGCGACCGACAGATGGCGTTGCATACGTGCGAGTGGAAGAACAGGGCCATGCCGCGGGTTCCCAGGTTGCCGTCTCCGTAGCTCTCACCTGACGGGAACATACACAAACGTGAGTAAACCCCGCGACAGGAGGGTGGCGCGGAGAGCAGACAGACAGACAGAGACAGAGAGAGAGAGAGAGAGAGAGAGAGAGAGAGAGGGGAGGGAGAGGGAGGGAGAGAGAGAGAGAGGAAGGGGAAGGGAGAGAGAGAGAGAGAGAGAGAAGCCAAACCTGCAGTAGGGATGGAAACTGTTCACTTGACTGACGACAATTTACTGCCGATTTTGAGTAACGTATAAAGCGCTTACAAAGTACGCCAAAGGATCTTGCAATGTACAAAGATTACCAGAACGCACGATGCCACAGTCTGTTGCGCACAACGGAGTATGTGCAGCTGTGTAATGTTAACCGCGAAGTCCGGCGCAGCACAAAAAAAAACAGTTTGGTCTGAGCGCACTCAGCTGCACTGTTTCCCGTCACTGCGGCCAGGCCGGCGACGTACCGTCTGAGGTGTGAATCTGCGGGTCCGTGTACAGATCCCCGACACCCTGAATGTCGACCACCATCAGCTCGTGGCCGGACCTGGACGCCAGAGGCAGCTGATCACGGCCGGGGAGAGCGTAGGAGCAGGTTCAGAAGGGGAGGGGGACGGGAAGTAAGAGAAATGGTTCACATGATGCCTTTTGATGGAAGAAGAGGTTCGCCGTCCTATAGATTGAAGAGGAAGTTAAAAGGTCATTCGTGGGATAGTGACCTTCAAAGGTCCATTTTAATACAAAGTGATTACATCCTGAAGTTGAATGGCACACACGAGTGTCTGGATCATTTCTAAATGAGCGAAAGCTCGACAGCGTCCACCAGGCCTGATTCCTGACCAAAGTTCCGTCAACATTCAATGAAGCAAATGAAACGTTTATATTATGAGTTACATACATCGCCTCGCAAAAGAAATGTGACTAGGAAGTTCCCCAGGTCCAAAACATAATGGGGCTAGAGACGTTCCGACAATTAGTCGACGAAGCCTTGCTATTTCTCGAAGTTGCCGGTACTTTCCTCATCCCTTGAAAAATAAGACAAAGACGTATTTCACCTCCTGCAAATAAACGGAATACAGTACTCCGCACCTCTCGAAGTCAGTGCCATCGAAGCCCCGCTCACCTCTCGAAGGTGAAGTGGCTGAAAGCCTGCGGGGTCAGCCGCAGGTTCTCGTCCCTGACGAAGCCCGAGTTGGAGTTGTACTTGACGTAGTCGCCCTCGATGTAGTGCTCCAGATGGAAGAGCGGCCGTCCAGGTCGGTCGATCAGCTCCAGCACGCACATCTGCATGATGTCCACCTGCAGACGCCGTCCGTGAGCCGTCAGTGACGTCAGTCGTCGGTCTCAATGCGGTGCGGTTCCGTGCGGCTCCGCCGCGGCAGGCGCGGACATCGAGGGAGGATGTGCACGGCCGCGCTAGGAATCTTCCCGAAACGCACGAGGGAGACGTCACGTTCCTGGGCGACCATGCCAAACGAGGGACGCACGCCTAGGTAGAAAGCCTAAGTTAAACGTGAATCCTCAGACTTGTCCGTCTGTACCAGTAAGCTGTGAACGTGACGCTCGAAGACGCGAGGAATTCTAGAGATGTGAGACCACTGAAAGCTTACTTCACGGCGCAGACCTAACTTCGGGTGGGTACCACGTCACACGAGACTGGCGAGACACAGTGGAGAAACACTGACATTAGTGGAAAGTGATAATGCTAATGATGAACATAATGACAAAATAAAAAAGTGGGAAGAAGTGAAACAGCAATAATAGTGATGAGGAGAAAAAGAAGAAAAAAGAGGAAGAGGAAGGAGAAGAAAGAAGAAGAAGAAGAAGAAAAGAGGAAAACAAAATACGAATCAGGCAGACATGAAGGCAATGATGTCGTGTCTTAATTTGCTGCAAAAAATCCGCCTTTAGAAATGAAAATAAAACCAAGTTTAACTGTGCTTGTTATGATTCGCATAACTTTCAAAACAAGTCTGATGAAGCAAGACGGTCAGTTCCCAGTGGCCAGCGAGCCCCCGGCGCCACCTTTTTGGGCGGGTTGTGCTGGTTGTATTCGTTGCCCCAGAGCTTGGCCTCCATCTGCAGCCGCACGTCGTCAAAGTACACATGACGCTCCACCGGCTCCAGGTACTCCTTCGCCACGTAGTTGGTGTTGCCGCGGTGCCAGGCGTCCTTGGTGTTGGTGGCGAACGCGTTCGGCTTCTTCCTGTCGCAAGGACGAGAGGAACAGGTGTTGTAACGTGTCGCTAAGTTGCTTACCGAAATTCCAGCGCATGTAAGGAATGATGCGGCGACGACTGACGCCAGCGCTACTCCCTGGTGCCGGCCAGTGAATCGCGCCGATGAAAACCAGAAACTTGGGCTAACAACACTGACTGCATTGAAGTCAAGGATTTGCAGAGCGGCATCGGTAAACATGAACTACATGGGCCGCGAGATCGTCCTGCAGCAGCCAGAAAGGACGAAATCAAAGTCGAGAAAAAGCGACGCAAATGCCTTTTGTTTTAAGACATATTTCCGCGAAGTGAGAACACGTGGACAGAGCTATGTAGCCGGGCACCCGAGGCATCGCACTCACGCTCGGAAACAGCCGCGCATGGCGCCGGCGTTGAAGGACTCCGTCTCCATCTTCACCGTGACGTCATCGGAGACCCAGCGGGAGCCGACGGCGTCGTACCGGTACCGGACGGCCCTCTCTTCCGGCAGGCCGTCCACGTCGAAGCTCTCCCATTCGTCCCCGGCACTGCTTGCCTGCACCGGCAAGGTCAGGTCAACGTCACTGACAGGTCGAGGCGGAACGTGGGAGTGGCCGAAAGCCGGAAAGCCATGACGTCAACAGACCTGGGGTGCTCGACTCTGGACGAGGGGAAGTTAGATCTTGTTTTGTCAGTATCTGCACCAACTTCACCAGGTCAGCGTTCTATGGTACGGCGAAGCCATGAATGCATATGTCTGCACCTTGTTCATATGCTGTTCATATGCATGTTCTGCATGTTCATACACTGAGAGGACCTTCCACATGGTGGGTGTTCTGCGCCCAGTCCGGTATGCAGAGGAAAAGCAAAGCAAACCATATGCAGCGCAGCTAAAATGTACACATGGCAAGTCAGTGAAGTAAGCCCTTCAATTAATCACAAGAACTATGTCAAGGTTTCGTCTGGGCGGTCGCCTGAGGCAGGCAGTTCCAGGCCACGGCAAAACGGCAAGAGAGGTACTCGCTGCATCAGGATTTACCGGATGTGAAGAGAGCATTCGGTTTGCCCAGGTACGCTCAGCCTGAATCTAATGTTCGGGTCTACTACCGCGCAAGTATTCGTGCTGGTACTTACATGCACATGTATCTAGGGTTATCTGTCTTGAATGACCTCCCTATCCTTGGCATATTCATGAGCAAACTCTGCACATCATGATACCTTAAACAGCTACTTCATTAACCGCGATGAAAACGCTCTCCTTGATGGCAAGCTTTGTTCGAACGTCGAAGAACACTTGTAAAAGTCACCCTTGATGGAGCGGAAATGTGTCCTCAGTAAACCGTCAGCCCCTCCAGGAGGCATTCGCTTTTGCCTGGAGTAGGTTTGCTTAATACTGTGGCTGCTGGCGATGGAATGGTCGCTTTGCTAAAAAAATATTTTTCTTCCTCGTCCCGACGGCATCAAACCGGACCAGACTGGACAAGATTACCATTCTTCACAGTCTGACAGGAAGAGCAGATCTTCGAGACCGGGTCTCTATAAAACTGTTTATCCGGATAGTTCGGCCAATTCGGACCAACAAAGCAGCACATTAAACAACAATGACATTGTGCCCGTTCCATGATTGCCGTCCGTCATACACTAACTTCAGATATCTGAAAGCACAAATATGTGCATGCCGGGTACCCCTCTCTCTTGTGCTCTACAGCTTTGGTGTGAGGGGTTCAAGCTTAAGGGAAGCCTTGTGAACACCTGGCAAGAGCCGGCAGGTAATTTTAAACTTGAACCACGCGCATCACAGGAGTAATCACCCAACATCCAGAACCTTGAGTTCCATACCCACGGGTGTCCGGATACTTTTGCGCGGTACGGCTGACCCTCTCGAAATGCCTTCCCTACTCTCTATTGCGCACAGTGCAGTTGCAACCCTCGTTCCCACCGTCACGCCCTCGGCACGTGGTCCGGTATCTGCTGCACCGCCGGACATTCGGCGGCAGTGAACTGTTGCTAGGCGACGCAGCAGCGCGCGGACTCAGTGACCTTGAGCCACCGCTTGCGTCTGCTCGCGTCACAAAAATCGCGCACTCGCCGGCTGACGTTTCAGCTGTGGGGCTCAGTCACCCGAAGCCCCTATTATTTTGGCTTGCGTTTCACATTTCGTGGTCGGATCCTGCGATTTCCGTTGCGAACAGCGCCACGAGATTTGCGCGTAAAACCGTGGTTGCAGCAGCGCAACTGCTGTTTTTGTTCGTGTGAGTCCGCTGCGGCGACAGGTGATCCGGATTGTCGAACGTCGAACAAATTGAACAAAACGTGCCAACGTTTTCATTTCGGCTAAGCGAAAAAATCTGAAAACTGGTTTCACGATGCACGTGTTTTTTTTAGTAAAGCTCGCTCAACGTTGGTAGTTTAGAAATGTGAATAGAAATAATAACTTTAGTGAGGCGGCTAATTCCCAGCATTGACACCTCGCAGAAGACAATATAAATCAGTTTTGCGCAACAAGAACATCTGGATTGTCATAGAGGTGCCTTTACGCAGCGAAATTCATACCTACCGACTGTTCTGCCCGGAAACTTAAACATGAAAAATGCATGTCGCTCGGTGGCTACCATAGTGCTGGAACGTTTCCTCGGGCGAATGGGAAACGGAGGCGCCAAAAGACTGCTGAGGTCAAGGAATTAATCCTGTCAGTGGTCGTTCTGTCGATTAGCCCCATTTTTTCGCCTCGAAACCATACCAGGGCCATAGCCAAAGGAATCAGTTGGATCATAACCCTCCATGGAGCTGAAAATTTGGCGTTTTTAAGCACCAAAGATGAAAACTGGGTGCAGTTTCCAGAACGCGAAAAATAAAGTGGTCAAAATACAGCGGGATTTCGGTTTTGAGGGGGTGGAGTTCGTCCTGACCCCTCTTTGGCGAAATCCTGACTACGTCCCCGCACCAAACAGAGCGAAGCGATACAAAACAGCAAGTGTCATTTCCCACCGGATCCACAGTAATGGGATTGTTTCGATGAGTTGCTTGTTTGGTGGTGACGCGCGGCGCTTCATATTTTGTTGTCACTCCCCTGAAGCGCCAGTGCTGACTAGGTCCTGACACACGGCCGGAATAAAACACGGCGGAAACCGGGGAGTGGCCCGTACAACGTCGAAATGATCCAAGCACGGAAAAAGTGTGCGTGGTGTAAACGGTATGAGCCACGCGGTGTGTGTGACGTTCCGCTGTCGTCGCGCCTTCGCCGGCGCTCTGTTCCTCCTGACAAACAACATCGACGACAAGGAGCAACTTCATTCCTGACGTGTGTCCGTTGGTCCACCATTATCAGCCCCGTGGCTTGCGAAACTGTGGCTTTCGCAAGTGCCGGTTGTTGTGGTCAGCAGTGCAGTAAAGATAACTGCAGCGGACCAGGGGCTTGTGCAGCACATGCACGAGGCGGGGGGGGGGAGGGTTCAGCGGTGCTATCAGAACATGAATGTGGATCCAACCTTCTTCGTATCGCCAACGTATACGGCAACGGCTACTGAGCCTCAATTTTCAAGGAGAGAGGGTATACGAGCACAAATGGGACATGTTTCTTGAAATATTTCAGAGCAAATATCGGTTCTCATATGAATGGAAAATACACCCAGGACTGCCTCAAATGCGTTTATAACTGCTCCATTTCTAACGAAAGGTTGTTTGCTGTCTTGGTCATCTCAGAAATCCAATGTCACAGTCCGATAACAAATGAATGGCTAGGACGTTGCAAAACACGTCCAAAATGGGTCGAATCTATCAGGCTCGCAGGCATAAAATAGCATAGACTCAGCATCTTGTTTTCGCTGCCTAGTGTCAACGCCATGCAAGTCTGCTGGTGTTGAGTACGGATCTGTTTGCGCCTGAGACATAAGCAGATCTCTGTCTGGTGCCCTGTAGCGGGGCCGGTATCAGCCAGCGGCAGGGATCTGACAGCTGACGGCCGCTCGGTCCAGAGAGTACTCGGCGACTCACCCGAAGACATCTGCAGACTGTGAACCGCTGCAGCCCCCCCCCCCCCGTACTGGTCTCAGCACGACCACCGGGGCGCCGTCCACAAGCGCACTCAGTGTAACGACCCAAGGTCGTCCACAGGCGCACTCAGCAAAAGAATCCGGAGTAGGCGTCCACCTCACGAACGAGAGGCAGTAAATGGGCGCGCCCATCGAAACAACTGGGGGATGGTTATGTTACTTAGCTCAGAAGACTGCGAGATTCTGTGTTAAGCCTTGCTCAGCACAGGCTAATGGGAGGTCCATCAAGTGCACGTATATTCGACATAATATCGCGGAAAGCATGGATTGAGGTTTGTCGCAATGGGGGGCGGCGGGCAGGGATCTCGTATGCATTGCCTGAGTTGCTGTTATCGGAGGATTGGAGGGTCCCCACTTCATACCATCATAGTTAAGCTTAGGGGAGTATTTGAGTAATTTAATAATAATGAAATAACAATTAAATAGTTAACATAATTTAACTTAGGGACTTAGGGGAGCGGATCAAAAGGATAAAACGCAGAAACCATAACCACTTCACTGATCCTGGCGAGTGCAGAGATCCCACCCAGACAAGGCAGAACGACTCAGAGCGTTTCGGTGGCATTTCGTAAGACCGGGACACACAGCTCCCCTAGCACGGCCGGGGGTGCGGTGTTGACGGTCAGCGCGAAAGGTCACCCCGCCGGCTCTGCACGACCGCCGCCCAACTGGCTCCGGGGGGGGGGCGCAGTTCTCCGAGCAAACACCGAGCCGAACTGCGCAGTTGCGCAACGAGCGTTCGATAAATCAGAGCACGTGCTTTTCGCCAGAAGTTTCGCTCACGAAGTTAGCTTTCATGCAATTAGTCGTTACAAAATCGAACTCTTTCGTGACGAGCAGTGGCGTGTTTAATAGCATGAGTGGATCTGAGGGATCGGAGGTAGTCTGTCAGACGTGGTTCTTAGCGGAATGGTGGCGGTGCTTAGAATCGGAGGCCATTATTGCGTAAGACAAGTGCTTCAGGTTCTTTGCAATGCCGAGCAAAAGAGCTACGTTACCAATGGACCCTGGAAACAACATGGGCGAAACAACTTCTGCAGGTGAGAAAACATTCATGTTCCCGGATGGCGGAGGCTCTTTTCGAACGCGGAAGCCCAGAACCTGTATCTGCAGGGGACCGCAGACAGAGCATGATCATCGCATCCCCGGCGGTACGTTTAACTTTTCCCACAGAACCAGCCGTTACCTGGGATTGCTCGATCGGGCGCAGCGGTCGGAGATGTTGCAACAAGTTGTGCTCAGCACGGATGCCGACCCCTAACATCGCCCCAGCAACCATCCGGACAGACTTTGAAAAATAAAAACAAAGAAAATAAAGAGCTGCCGAGGTCATGTGCAACTGGAACCTGACGAAACGGGAGCGCCGGTCTTAGGCAGAAATGACTGCACGTGGATTTCCAGAGCAGGAAAGGTCGAGAGGCACGAAAGTGGAGGCTGTCAGAGGCACTGGCGCCCTACATCTTTACCGTTAACGAGGGCTGCGCTCTTGCGCTGCTGCCCAGGGTTCTAACAGGTCATTACCCTTGAGACTCCCCGGTTGTGAAAGTCGCATGCCCTTGGAAAAACCAGGAGGGTACCGATGTCGAGCCTACTAAGGTTGACCGATGCAACGTCGTCATGTAAGATTTAAGTTACTCCTCACGTACGATTATGAAAGCATGAAAACTGGTTATGGTTGCACAAATAAGGAGACATTTGGGACAACAGGTGCACGCAAACCGAGGATATCATTCGATCTAAATGAACTGATTGTACCGTAGTCTACTGAAACGTGCCGTCATGAACTACAGGCGGCGTGCGGTAAAGTGGCCTGTTTGCCGACTATATTTAGACGTGACTATCGTGCCGACGGATCGACCGACCAGCACTGACCGGCCCCACGTGAGAGGTCTGCACGGTCCGATGCACTGTGCCGCCTGCAGAAGCCGCGACCGAGCCCGCGCAGTCGGCTGATAATGCAGCTCAGCCGCCGCCGGCGGCGGACGGAGAGACGGCACCGACCTCCGGAGACGGTCACCGGGAGAGGGTCCACCCGGCAGACTGACACTGGGAGATGGTCCACCCGGCAGACTGACACTGGGAGGGGGTCCACCCGGCAGACTGACACTGGGAGATGGTCCACCCGGCAGACTGACACTGGGAGATGGTCCACCCGGCAGACTGACACTGGGAGGGGGTCCACCCGGCAGACTGACAGCGGGAGTGGGTCCACACAGCAGGCTGACACTGGGAGGGGCTCCACCCGGCAGACTGACACTGGGAGGGGGTCCACCCGGCAGACTGACACTGGGAGGGGGTCCACCCGGCAGACTGACACTGGGAGGGGGTCCACCCGGCAGACTGACACTGGGAGGGGGTCCACCCGGCAGACTGACACTGGGAGGTGGTCCACCCGGCAGACTGACAGCGGGAGTGGGTCCACACAGCAGGCTGACACCGGGAGAGGGTGTCCGAGTCTGCACGGCAGACGGCCAGTGCCGACCGTCAACAGACAGTAACAGACCATCGCCGAGGTACAGCAGACCACCGTCGCCACACATAAGACTGTCGCTGCGGCACAGCATGCCGTCATTGCTACACGTCAGGTCATTACCAGCACATAGCGGACAATGGCCGGGACACATCAGATCGCCGTCGCCGTCGCCACACAGCAGGCGTCCTTTGCGAGGCGTCAGTTGGAGTGCGTGAGCTGGGGTTGGACCTCTACAGAGCTGAGCCGTTCAGTGATGACAGCCCAGCACAAACGCCGGGCCAGCCCAGCACAAACACCCGGCCAGAGACGGACAGAGTCTTTCAGATGTGACGGCAGACGGTGACGGTCAGGACCGCAGGGCACAGCGTTTGATCACAGCGTGCTGTCACAGCGTCTAGTCATAGCGTGCTGTCACAGCGTCTGAACACGATGTGCCGCAGACTAGGATCGCAGTCAATGGGGCCAGGCTACTGGCCATGGGGCCAGGCTGTTCCTTATCATAGTCTGGTACTGAACAGTTGATGGGGTTTTGTAATTTCTTCTGTGCTCAGTAGGATACACATTTCGAAACCTGGCAATGACTCTCCCAACATGTTTTCCTGGATTGCCAACTAATGAATCAGGGCAACATTTCCGGGACACTTCATGTAAAACAATGCTATTAACAGGAAAATTCGGAAGCAAGTCTATTAAAATCAAATAACATGAACTTAGAGAAGGACACGAAGCCGTTCAAGCTATAAATAATACCCGAACCTGGTTGAAAACGCTGCGGCCTCTTTTTACTGAGTCGCAAGTTACGACAGATTTCGGCCTTGAGATGCAGATAAGGCTGCCAGTTCTGGGGTTTGTACACATACAAGAAGTGAAGTGGTCTATCCGGATGTCTTGAGGCAGATAAAAAAGCAGAACAGCATAGCCAGTGAAAGGGCAACAAGCAAGATTTTGTTTCTGGATAAGGGCTTTTCGATACGCACCCTGACACGACAAAATTCAGTGACAGGCCATCAGACGAGAACAGCAGCAAATTTTCACCAACTTCTGACTTACTATTTTCCGGATGCAATCACAGGGCGGATACGCCAATCAAACGGCGCAGTGGAATAAACGCGGGCCGGTGAATAGAAATATGCAGCCAGAGAGCTACCAAAATGACCTTGAACAATGCGAGTCGGGTATTGAACTACGAGTTGGCACAAAAAGTGGTCAGCTGCTGGGTAGCATGGTCAGAATGGCGCCTCGGTCTCTCAGACTTGGTTTTGCTTTCGTCAACCGTCAAACGACGTTAATGATAGCACCGATGCTGTTAGGAAGCTGAGCATGCACCACTTACATCTACAGGCCGATGACTGCATAGGCGGCGATGACGGTATGCTAAACAATCACAATGCAGATATTTCTGTATGACATCGCGCAACTCGTGATAAGTCTCGCAGTGGATCCAGAATCTAGTATGAGCACGTGATAAATATATTTCTACGACGAAAGTCAAAAGAAGACACGACCCATTAAGGGCGACTGACCTTGGACAAAGCCCTGTTCCACAGGTTATGATCCGACTGAAGTTTCGTCACCCGCTTCCGCTTCCCGAAACAGAGCTCGAAGAAGTGGTTTCGCCTGTTCCATTCCACGAGTTCACTGGAAACGCGATGAGAGACAGTCAGTTCCACAAACGACTGAAAACCAAACTCATACATTTCCGTTGGGTCATAGTGTTATCATGCACGCAACTGTGAGTGAAAGCTGTCTTTCATGCTGTTAAGCGGCACAGGAAACAGTGTTGTCAAACGCCCACACTTGAACTGAACAGCCCGGATATCGATGTGACTAAGACTATCCGCACATAGCGAAGGCCATAGTGGAAAGGAAAACAAGATTTTCCTGAAACTGTCCCACTGGCTCACGCGCAGTATAGCCGTAGTCATGGAGATCCGCACAAAAGCATGCAGCTAAATGTCGCTGCCATTTCGAGACAGGTCACGGCAGCTGCAGCAAGCATCTCGTCAGAGTTCAGTTTGCGTTTACCCGCACTGTGCACGATGTTGTGGCATCTCAGTCTACTCCCCTCGTGGTCGGGTTGCCGTACGAGACGATCTACACAGATACGGATAGCGCCATCACAGAGAGAGAATGGTATACAATATGGCGTGCATCCAGATGCCTAATTAATGCTAGATTTAACATGCCATTTAAGGCGAGGCCGATGCAGAAAACGAAACACACGGAACCCTGTCTGGCCACTGAAGCGAGCCGGGACGAAAAGCAGTCGGGGAAGTCCGGTGCCAACGTGCAAGAGGACTCAACGTCTCAGAACATGAAGATGTTGTTCCATCAACAGAACTGATACGGCAATGCAAACATGGCGGAAGGGGTATCGCTTGTCTGCTTTGATACCACTTGGTGTCACGTGGGGTACCAGAAGCATCAGCTGACCTCCGCAGACCCGCCGGAGGTCGTTTTGGAGCGGTCGCCCGGCCGGCGTGGAGGCCCACCTTTCGTCCAGCTCCTGGTGGTCCAGGCCAGCGCGAATGTCGTCCAGAGTGATGGGCAGCAGGTTGACCAGCTCCGGGTCGCAGTCGTCGGCCGGCTCGCCGCCCGCGCCGTCCTTCGTCTCCAGCGTCTCCGGCTCCGGCATCGCGGCGCGCCGGAAACGCCGCCGAGCTGCGATTGCCGCACATTAGAACACGGAAATGATGCGCGGTCGATCGCTTAGGCGACGGAGCTGCTCGAGCTGAGCTTTTAATCGCTGGTGCGAGGAAGAAACAAACACAGACGATCGGGGGCCATGGCCGGTTGTCACACTGCCTTTGCAGCTTGTACGGACTGTTGCCACGGAAAGGATGAGGGAAATATGCTGACTGATTAGGGCCAGTCCTAAACAAGCCGAGAGAGGCCGATAAACATGGCATGCATGTACCTTCCATCTGTTTCGGGGCATTCTGGGCCTCGAGTGAGCTGAGTGAGCTATTTTTCATTATTTCTACTTCATTTCTGGCTTTCTAGCCAGCTATTCATTCTAGCTCTCAGCTTATTTCTGGCTTTCTAGCTTAGCTTGTGAGAACGGCTTAAGGTAGTCAAACACGCTATAATGACTGCTTCATGTGACAAGCCTTGCGTGTTAGCCAGCAGTTGATTTTTCCGCCAAACAGGTCGGAGTCGGGACCGCAATCTCTGCCGGCCGTGTAGTTCGGGGTTCACCTGGCCCCTGAGCTGTAGACCGGGCGCGGCGACCGATGGCGCTGTGCAAACCGGAATCGGGTTTACAAAACCGTCAGGGAATGCCAAGATAACTTTTACTGTGGGTAAATCGAACCAGAGCTGCCGGTTTTTTTGCTTAAGGGTGCTTGGTCTGAGATTTGGATATTTTCGCTTTGCTCCTCAGGTTCCTATGCTTCAAATCACCGAAGTTAGGTGCTCAGAAGTTTCATTTTGTTCAGGTAGTGAAAGTCGTGTATCTTAGGTGTGTTTCTCTAAACCAGGAGCTGCTGGAACACCTTCTAAAAGACATAAAACACCGCATGCCGTGCAGATTACGAATCTGGCAGATGAGCCGATATCGCTCTCAGCAACGTCACTGACGGAACAACCACGGCGGAATTGAATGTGGCAAGACCGCTCAATGTACTCCAGCTGAAACAATGTCAGGCAATACCGACAACAGCTTGCTCCTTGATGATACCAGCTCATTGGAATAACGCCTCACGAGAGCACACTGTCTCAAATTAAACTGCGACTTTGGGCGGTCGGTAAGCCCTCTCCACAATTATTGGCTTCAAAGCAAGTAAAAAAAATGGGCCACTGAAAAAATGAAAACCATGTTTCGGCCTTGCTTTCCGCCCAACTCTCGGCCATGCCTGCAGTTCACGGGAATTCGGGGGTCCAGGTCCTCATGCGCGGAGATACCAGCAACGGCTCTGCGTCTGGCCACTGAAGAAACAAGTGAGGACCTGAAACCCAGCCAGATTCCAAATAATGCTACGAAATATCCAGTATTTAAGTCAGGATTTTCTTACGGGGCGATACTAAGAGGCTGCCAGATGTGTTTTGAACTGCCGACAGGTTGTTCACAAAGCCGTTACGATAGCACAACGAAAACATCGGTGCTAAGAGAGGACCCAGGGACTCACGATCCTCCTTCCCGAACTTTGTCTCAATCATAGGTGCAGCCAAAGGGGGCCCGAGGGGCTCGTCTCACCGTTAGGTGCGCATTTTTGTGAAAACCATTGCACGTCGTCTTCCTAGCATGCGGTTTTCGTATGGTTTCAGTTCACACTGACCTCCGCCCTCCCCCTTAAGGAAATCCTGGCTGCGCCCCTGGCCTCAACCATAAATCGATGATAACCTGGTTAAGCAGGGACGACCAAAGATCGCAGTGTACTCACGAGGGCGCTGTTTTGTCCCGCGCCGCCTGCTGGCTCAGCTGTTCCGGACGCCGCCTCGCGCGCTCCGTCTCCGATCGCCCCCACGTACAGCACGCAGCAGCCGCAACCGGCGTCCGCAGGCGTCGCGGCGGGTGGAGCCGCGCTAGAGCTGCAGATTTTTGTGATACGTCGCGCCCGGATAAGCAGCGCAAGGTCACGGATGCCGGGCGGTCAGGCCTCGCTTAGCACGGGATAAGCTGCACACAGGTCTGCGCTGCGTTACGGTTGAATGCATGCGACTAACTTAACCGGAGCAATGAACAGCGTGCTCCCGAGGATGTTCGAAACGCGTTACCTGGCCACGCCGGAGAGTTTCAACAGTAGGCGACGTATTAACCATATGTAGGCCTTGTGAGGCCGTGATGCGTGCAGCCTGCCATCTGTAGGCTCTGCCTAGGACTATAAACTAATGTCATTACTGTTAGGCCGTTCAATTACCGTTCGGAATACTTGCAACTATCTTTTCAGCACGGTGACACGGGCGTAGGAGCGCTGGAACAGCTGGCGGTACCAGACCCATTTAGAGACAGTTTTTTGTCCATGCAGCACAAAATGACACGACAGGGAAACCGATGAAAGTCAACGAGGTTGCCACCTTGCCCTCACCTGTTTTGTGGTGTGCTGTGCCCCTGTATGCCTTGCGTAACATTTTTGCGCCACTCGGTGTCAGGAGTTTCTTTTGGGGGGAGAGGACGGCAACACGTCCTCCAGGCTGCCACAGGGAAGAAAGGAGCATGAGAAGTTTTCAGTCCTTAAGATTTTGCAGAAGTAATCGTGGCTGCCACGTACGCTGCACCCAAAATGTTATCAAACGTCTCTGCCACCGCTCTGCTAAACTGAATAACCATTCATTGGCCCACGACGGAACTGTTGTCCGTCATCTCAGCTAGAACCAGTGCTTTTAGGTTATCGATGCATATCTGTAGGGCTTTAGACCAGACCTGTGCTCGACGTCTTTTGGGTGATCCGGATCAGGTTCTGAATCACAGTGACTTGATCCGGAGCAACATTTGGATCACAACTGTTTTTTAGATTTGATCCGGATCAAATGTGATCCTCACCAACTTGGAAAAAATGGTCCGGACGATACATTGATTCACGAGATCTTCCTTGGTTCGGACCAACCATTGATTCAAAATATCGATTATGTATCAACGTAATTGCATTGACTATGAGGATTATATATATATATATATATATATATATATATATATATATAGGTATATATAGGTATAGATATAGATATAGATATATATGTATATAAATATATATATACATAGGTATAGATATAGATATAGATATAGATATACATATGCCTCCACTATTTTATTCCTTCATAGTATAAAATCTAAGTCTAAAAAGGACTTGAAAAATGACAAGATGTGTGTTACACCACGTGTAAGTATGGAAGATGGCTACATACATATAATATTCGTTGTAATAAATGCACTGTATGGAATATTACAGTTAGAAATATACAGTGAGGTAGCGTCTAGTTTCTAGGTATTTCACTGAGCTAACAGGCCGCAATATAGCATATTATTAATATGCACCTAAAATTAGAACATGACTGCGGCAGCCAAAACTTTTGGTGTTCGTATGTGGCAGTTTCAACTACTAGCTACTGCATTTTAAAGCCGATTACCCCTTGATCTTCATCCACCACTATTCTCCCAGTCACGGCACACTAGTGACAGTAGTTTCCGTTACTTTGTGGTATACAAAAAAGTCAATATAGGCTGGCGTCCAGTGGCAATCAGATCAAAACTAAATGGAATCAGTTACACGATGACTACTGAATAGCACAAAACAAGTCACGAGAAAATTTAACGACAAGGGCAGGTGTCACTTTCGGATTACCCAAACATGGATGCCTGCTAGTGGCTTACTACCTACCTATGCAGTACATGGTGGTGGAGATTTGGGATCGATAGAAGTACACAAAGGCTTTGAACGCTTACGATGCGAAAAAGGATCACATACTTCATGAATATCTGTAATCTTACATTTCCTTGGTGGCACATGTTTGGTACTGATAGGCACGCTTCAAAAAGCTGGGTTATGGAACTTTGAACGTTGTGATGTTGTGAAAGAGAGCTGGTTGTCTGGTTCACTCTGCATCCTCTTGTATTTTGGTTTGGTGGATGATTACCTGGATGTATTCTTCAGAAGCACATTGTCAAGTTATTTTATCACCCTGCCTTACGCATATAATTTGCTGAATTGAATCACACTGACGATGTATGATCCCGATCAAAAACAGGACCACAATGCTTGGATCCGTATCAACATTTGAATCACGGCTGCTTTTAAAATTTTGGTCCAGATCAAATGTGATTCATGGCTATATTTTCCAACTTAATCCGGATCTAATGCGATTCACCACAACAACATGTTGGCTTTGATCCAAATCAGACCCGGATCGGAATCAAGCACAAGTCTGCCTCAGACAAGGTCAAAGAGATATGACTTTATAAACATCAATATGAAAATGCTTATGTAACAAATGCTTGGGCAGTCACAAAGTACATAGCTTTGACAAGCCACGACCTTCGGTTGTCTACCGAAGATTTTCAAGGTTCTTACATCGTTCTTTCTTCGACCACATTTCAGTCACGATCATGCCATCTATTTTGTTTCAGCCGTCATTACAATATCGACTCGAAGGACGACAAGCGGACGGAGCAGACCCAGTCGATCCCACTGGCTCCGTGGTATTCGGGAATTCTGCTGACGTACTGGGCGTCTCCCCGCACATACGGGCGGCCACATGACACCCAGCGCTGCACAAAGGGGCTCCGCCGCCAACCCGTGTCGGCCGGGGCACCCCTCTCGCGCGGATACCGCCAGCCTCTCGTCATCAGGTCCGAACCCGCGCCTCGGCTCGCGACCTGCCCTGCGGCACGTGGTCCCGTCCAGGCTCCGAAGTCGCACCTGAAGCTCACCGAGTCCCCGTTCGCCTGGAGCAGTCTCTGGAATGGCATGATCGCGCAGCGACGGGGACCTCCCGTGTGTGTCGCGCGGTGCGGTTCCGGCCGGGCTGACTTCGACAATGTACCGCACATACGCGTAAGATGCTCTGTCCCACGGAAAGAGCTCAGTCGCCACCCGGAACCGACAAACCAGGCCGGGCTGGCCAGCACGACCTTTTGACGGACGTCTGGAGTCCACAGCTGTCTTTTGTATTATTGATGTGACCCGAATGGTTACGTGAGCAGCGTTGAGATCAGGACCCATACCAAGGAGAACGTTTCTCTGTTTCCGTGGTAGCGTGGGGCATAGATACCGGGGGGGGGGAGATCGGGGAAACGGGACGGAAGGGCAGCACCCCGTTCCCCTGACGTCACAGAAACGAAAGCTCCCTGGTAATGTAAACGCTACAAGAGAACTGAAGCAGGTGACATTAACGCTCACCGGACGAGGGGGTGGATGCCACCCTGCCAAGCAGTTTCCGGGACTACGGCAAAACGGAGCGTGACAACGTCGTGAAATTTGGTATGGCTGACGACACATTCATTGCGCATGTTTTGGAAAGAGGAATGATCCAAGGTCATGTCAGGTCACCGAGCTATGGTGCCATTACTGAAGATTTACAGAGTGGGTTTTGCGCCAAATGTCGGTTTGTGCAGTTTTAGGGCAATAGATATGCGTAAACGGCAGATGGCGGGCATAAAATCGGTTCAGAAAGGTAGTCTACAGAACAGGTCGGTTTAGATAGGTCAATGACTTTTTCAAGGTCAGACGAGGTTATTGTCCCATTAACCTATTTTTGGCGCCGAATGTGATAAAGGAGGAGACTTTAGGCCCATTTAGTCCCAACTGTGTCGTTTTCAACTCCAGAAAATCGATTTGTAGTTGCCAAGCATAAAGTTTGACCTGGCCTGGGACCTTACTGGTTAATCTGACGTAGTCGACTCAGATACCGTTGGATTTCGTGGGCACTCAGTTATCGATTGCTTTTTGCTTCGAGGCGCTAGCTCAATTAGAGGCCAAATGGCGAGGGGATGCCTACCACCCCACTTCCCGTCGACGGCGCCAATGAAAATCCCTCCCGCCCGGCGAGGACTTAGCTTATACGCGTTCCATGCAATAAAACGCGTTTAAACCTCGACCTCCGCTCAGCTCCCCGCCTGCTGGCGGATCCCTTGCACGTTGATCGCGAGTCTCGGTCGGTAGGTGGGGGGGGGGGGGGCCTCTGGCAGTCCGAGGCGCCGCTGCGCAGACGTAGACAGGGGGTTGGGGGGGGGCACGTCGGCAGCGACAGAGTGGGCCGCGTCGGCTCGACGTTCGGTCAGCTCGCGAGCCGTCGTCGCAGGTGGTCGGGCGACGGCGGTTTCTGAGACAAGGTCAGTCCGGACAGCGGCGTCTCAGACGAGGTCAGTCTGGACAGCGGCGTCTCAGACGAGGTCAGTCTGGACAGCGGCGTCTCAAACGAGGTCAGTCCGGACAGCGGCGTCTTAGACGAGGTCAGTCCGGGCAGCGGCGTCTTAGACGAGGTCAGTCCGGGCAGCGGCGTCTTAGACGAGGTCAGTCCGGACAGCGGCGTCTCAGACGAGGTCAGTCCGGACAGCGGCGTCTCAGACGAGGTCAGTCTGGACAGCGGCGTCTTAGACGAGGTCAGTCCGGACAGCGGCGTCTTAGACGAGGTCAGTCTGGACAGCGGCGTCTCAGACGAGGTCAGTCTGGACAGCGGCGTCTTAGACGAGGTCAGTCCGGACAGCGGCGTCTTAGACGAGGTCAGTCTGGACAGCGGCGTCTCAGACGAGGTCAGTCTGGACAGCGGCGTCTCAGACGAGGTCAGTCCGGACAGCGGCGTCTCAGATGAGGTCAGTTCATGCCTGACACCGTCCAAGCGGGATATGATTATTTCCTGTTAAAAAAAAAATTCCGCCCGATCTGGCGGTTGACAGATCTAAAGGGCAAAAGTTAGGTCACACTGCGCGGTGATGAATGGAAAGGTGTTTGGCTGCTGCTACCATATCAGAACGTTTCCTTCGTTATGGACGTTTCTGTTCGCCAACAGTTGATTCAAATGGCGCGACTTAAGTCTTTTATTGTTCACCGTGAAGTGGCAGAAGACACGCAGGATTTCGCCCGCCATGTAGACAACATTTCGAAAGAACCTACCATTTCAATTGCTGTTCAAAATTTTCAGGCTTTTCCTCGCCAAGAGAGTTACTTCCCAGGAAAATCCAAGAGAACAGCAGTCCAAAAATCGAAAGCACCATGAAGCCCGTCGTTACCAGCATTCCTTAATACATTTTGAAACACTGACTGCTTAAAATCGTACTGTTCAGCACACATAGTTTCCGATGCAGTACCGCGTGGAGTCATCTGTGGAGTCAGATAATCAGCATTATTGGAAAATTTCCTAGCTGCAAATGCATCCGATATAAAATCGGATAACTTGCTGAAAAACCACTCCTGGCGAGATATAATTGCCTTTGGACAAAACAGTGTTACAACAAGTGTTTCCGCCCCCCCGTAGAAAAAACAAACTAATTTTCTTAGTCTCATCAACACCTACTATGAACAAAGTTCCACTAATCGCCAATATCAGCTTATAAGTTAAGTGCCAACTTGACACTTAACACTTGCTCAAGTGTTCTGAGACAATGTCAAGTATTCGGGAGTGGAATCTCGTCCAAATTACTGGTGCTGCCGGGCGGAACTTTAGTCTCATTCTTCCCATGCACTACCAAGGGCTTAATGTTGTATATTGCGACTACTGGTAATGCAATGTCAAAAGCACAGTTGGTTTCACCACTGAAAGTAGTACATATTTCAGTTGCTGAACAGCGTGTCTGTCATTAGCTCTAAAAATTGGGGAATTTCTGTCTTCGTGTCTTCTGTCTTCTATTAATTGCTTCTTAGATCTACATTTACTGAAATCTATAGAGCTATCCTTGAAACACCAGGCAGACGGAGCGTAGCCCGTGCATTCGACAAAAAAGACTGCACCGAGAAAACACCAACGTCATTCAGAACTCCCCAATCTCGAACATAATGTTTGCTAGTGAATCTGAGATCCAGTAAAAATACATACCAGACTAGGCAATTCGCCAAAGATGCCTGGCAGAACGGTTCATGACATGAATGAACATCCTTGCCGTCTGTCCTGTTTTGGCCAAATAACACCCAGTTGTTCGTTAACGACAAAAAAGACAAAACACTGAGCTCGGTGCCGTGCAGTTCCGCAAATTCCTCCACCGCAGAGCGGCGCTAATGGCGGAACTGCAGACTGGCTGTGCCCGTGGATGGAAGATTGCACGTGGTGAAATTTTCTGCTGAGGAAAATGAGCCCGGAAACGCTCGATGTAGAATTCAACGCAAAATTGCGCAAGGCCATTTGCGCTGCAGATACTTCACCGATGCTGAGCTTCCGCTTGGCGTATCACTGCTAATGTACCGTTTTTCGTCTGGATGAATATTTTTTACTTTGTTTTTGAAATATGCACCGTATGTGCTGGTGGGAACACGGTGAACCGTGTCCTGTAGCAGCCGCATTAACTTCCCTGACGGCAAACAAAACCCTCCTGCCATTTGTCTTTCTAATGGCATACTCACCGTCTGTAAAACATTTGTCTTCCAACCATTTGTGCTTTCACACACGTTTCAGTTGCTTCAGATGCGTGTTCACCGCAGACTCTGTTGAGATTCTGTTGAAGTTCGCAACGAGAAAATCAAGTTGCATGCCATTTTGATATTATTACGCGAGACCTGATCTGCTGCCAAGTGGTTTCAAATATGGGGTAATAATACCATTGGAACATTGGTTACCAACCAACTGTACCACTGAGTACCGGTACTGCTAGCTTTTTTTGGAAAATATTCGCTTTTTGGCGTCATTCCCTCCCAAAAAACTGAATTGCAACCTAAAAAAGACAAGGAAATAGTCAATGTGTTAGAAACATTGTTGTCTACAATACTTTAGAAAAAGCTCAGTTTTCTTGCAAAAACTTCACCTGCGGTTTTCCAGCAACAGCTCAGTAAATAATGTATTTTAACAAAGCGTACAATGTCCAACACTCATCTAGCAGCTCAGTCGAGGACCATACAGACCATTTCAGCGCCAAACTGCTCATTGGACAACTGACCCTCTTCAGTATCGAGACACGACCAAGAACCAGCGAAAGCTTTTGAGGAGCGTGCTGGGGAGGGAATGATTTTGGTGATGGTTTATGGTGATACTGCGCCATGTTTATGTTTCCATTCACTGTGGTACTGGAAAGAAAGAAGACGTCATCTAAGCTGGGGAGACGGTGGGCATGGCCAGAATTCGTTCCTTCCTCCGTCCCAACAGCCTCGCCTTGAGCTGTAAACGGGTGCAAAAATGATGTCCTTTTCTGTTGGAAGTCAGCGGCATGCTATTGCAAGTAAACAGCGTATCCTCTTCGCGTTGGTTACATAGGTTTGAGTGAACCAAAAACTGCGCCGACGGGCAGCGATACTGGCAGGAGACGATTGGAAGAAATATGGCGTCGAACGTAACGGTTTGTTTTCATGTCCAGAAGCAGAAACCAGGAGAGGACTTCCAATGACATGGAAGCACTGTATACCAGAGCTCCCATATAAAAAGGAAGTTTAAGTTTTTCCCAACTTTCAGGGAAATAACGTGATGTCGGTGATAAGTTATAGACAAAAGAGATTTTATATTAAAAACTAGGGAAAACTCACTGCTCGTGAGGAAAAACCCAGTAAAATACTCAGCAAAATAAAACATTCATCGAAACCTTGAATCGATCTTAAAAAATCCAGCGAGTGAGTAGGAAATTCACTGTTGGCAACACTGATTAGGACCTTTGTCATGCGTTGTGGGTCCATGGCACGGCCATCCATAAGCAGCAGAAATGGGTCAACTCTAACGTCCGTTCTTGCGGTCGGCCGTGGTATCTGACGGTGCCATACGCCAACGGAGTCGTCCATATTCATTTAGCCACGAAGGCGACCCTTTTTCAAAGGTATGTGCATTGTTTTGCTTCTTACCGTAGTATCATGAATACTTACAAAACGTTGAAACCCTGTCTTTCGTTTCAGTTTATTGTCCACGCATAATTAGGACGTTTTTTTTCAAGAAATTGAGATGTACACGTAAAAGTGTTACGACGTAGCATGTCAACGCGTCAAATAAAAAGGTTCTGATATGGGGAATATAACGGAGGAAATTAGACACACTGAGTGCACAGTGAATACACATTTTAGTAGTCAAGGCTGTAGGTGCCCAGCTAGATAGATTCGTTGTTTCATATAGCGTGCTCCGTTGTTGCAAATGCTTCCACACGAGGTCAACATTACATTTCCGGAGCACGAACATGAGGCGCCAGCATGTTTTGATGCACCACAAATGCCCTTCGACCTCACAATTATGCAAGACATGAGACCGCTCTGTTTCATAACATCACATGACACGCGCACCGCTCCACTCCGGAGGCCGGCCATCTCCGGAGCCGGAGGTGTCTCTGATGGACACCAAATTTCTCCGGAACCGGAGGTGCCCTCTGATGGAGAGGAAAGTTCTCCAGAACCGGAGGTGCCCTCTGATGGACACCAAATTTCTCCGGCTCCGGAGATACTCTCCGATAGAGTCGAAAGTTCTGCGGAACCGGAGGTGCCCTCTGATGGAGACCGGATTTCTCCGGAGCCGGAGGTTCCTTCTGATGGAGAGGAAGTCGAATCACCCGAGCGTAAACAGCCGCCGGCTATTTCGAGCGGTCCGGCCGAGCGGCCAGTGTCAGCCGGCCAAAAATACTGGTAAACTGGCGCTGCCGCCCTAATAATACCAGCGGTCGGCGGCGGCCTCGCCCGAGAGGCGCGCCTCTCAGCCGGTCCGCAGCGACGCATTGTGGCTCGTCGGCAGAAATAAGCCGGCTGATTTAACTGTGCAAATATGCCTCCGCCGTCCGCCCCGACATTGGCACCTGGCTAATAGCGGGCAAGAGTCTGGCGCGTCGCCAGCCGGCTGGAACACTTTGGCAGCGGCGAGATCGCCGCCGAAACGCTCGCGGCTCGGGCAGACGGTTTACGGAAAACGAGCTCGGTCTGCCCCGCTGGCCGGGGGTCAGCTTGTGCCTTGTTCCCTCCTGGGTCGATGGCAGGTGAGTGGATCGGGAAATATGGCTGGAAGTGGTTTCAGACGACGAAGACATCTCGAGGTCTGGTCTTGTTAGGACAGTGAATCATCAGCAAAATGTTGCCAAGGTCAGATTAGCTATGCAAACACGATAAGATAAAGACATCAAGGTCAGCCCAGATTGCTCCCTTTTCGAAACGGAAGTTTAAACTTCTGCTTAGCTGCAAGGCCACGTGTTCATTTACCGGCCATCGTCGCTGCGCCAAACAAGTCCAGTTTGAACTGGTCGTCATTTCACAGTCCTTAGCTTATCGACTAGTTCCAGACCGCAGAACTCGGCACTTAAGAGTAAATAGGGTTTCTTCATTGCCTTCCTCAAGACTGCAGTTCCATGGAGCTTGCAGTCCACACGGTCTGAGGCAGGATCCGTTCATCCCCCCCCCCCACTTTCTGCCGTGGGATTATGTTTCACCGCCTGCTGCAGGATTCTGCTATTCTGTCTGACACAGGGTTCTGCCACGCCCACTGTCGCAGATTTCTGCCACGCCGTCTGTTTGTCGTAGGGTTCTGCCTGCCTACCGGTTGAAGATTTCTGTTGCCCGTCCGTCGTAGTGTTCTGCAGCTATCGCTGCTCCATCCATCCATTGATCGTAGGGTTCTGTCTGTCAGTGAAAGGTTTCGGTTGCCCATCTGTCGCACCATTCCGCCGTACCGTCTGTCGCTTGCGTCTGCTTCCTTGCCTGCCCCAGGATTCTGCCGTCCTGTCTGCTGCGGATTCTATCGCCCTATCTGCCGCATATTCTGTCGAAGCGGTCTGCCGTACGGTCCAGCGCAGGGCTTTGCCGCCTCGTCTGCCGTGGGGGTCTGCCACCCCGTTTGCTGCAGGATTCTACCACGGTTCCGTCGCAGGATTCTGCCGCCCCGTCTGCCGCTGCCGGCCCGCGCCGACGGCCGGATTCTGCCGCCGCGCCTTCCGGCGAATCCGGACCGGTGACCTCCAGCGGCAGTCGTCACGTGACCTTCCAACTTTGCGCCGACGCCTGACCTTTCTGCCGGCGGCGAGGTGGGCCGGGGCCTTTGAAGCTGGCGGACGGCAGTTTGTTTAGCCTCCGCCCCCTTCCGACTGGGCCGCATTGTCTACGCACTAGCGCCCCGGGCGCTCCAAAATCCGCAGCTGACGTGAACTGAACAGTGGCCATGAATTTCTTCCACTGCCAAGCAGGTAGGAGGAGAGAGAGGAGGGGACAAGGTCTCCATAACCTTTCAGGAATCTGCATCTTTCTCGTCAAATTATGGGACAGATACCCATTTTTTGCAAAAACGTATGTAATCTTGCTTGAGAAACAAGAACACATTGCTGACATAAGCGAGGGAAATGTTTTCCTTACAATAGAGGACGACCCCCGTATCCTAAAAATGCGGTATCCACCACTGCGTGCTAGTGTCTGATGGACAGTAAAGCCTGTTTCTTGCTCGCGGTAGCTGACATAGAGTGCCACCAGATTTTTCCAAACAATGTTTCCCTTAAAGGGGCGTTATTTACACAGCACAAATATTTATACATAACCTCTCCTGTTTACAACGGTTTTGTTGTTAGGATTTCCTTGTCCGCGTCGCGTCCGATTTTCTACCGAAGACATTTACTAACAAGCGTACAAGTAGACAGCAGGCGCCCCCTAATTCAGTGTCACTCGTTTTGGTTGACACTTACATCACAGGCAAAATGGAAACGTATGTAACAACAAATAACAAGGGGACCCATTCGTGACGGGTTTGAAAACAATAGATGTGGCGCTGCTAAAAGTGGCACGGATGCATTGTGGATTTTGTGGGTGGGGTTTCTGATGCATTTTGAGTTCTCATTCAGTTGTTTTAACAAGCACCGTCTGGTACGATGAACACATCACTTTCAGCAGTACTATGTAATGCGTTTTATTTTTATCACAGTTTTCAAGCATAGTATTTAATGTATGAGCTGGGCTCGGCCCATCTGTTACTGTGCTTGAAACTTACATTTATAGTCATCAGACGCGCAAATAATTCCCAAAAATGTGTCAATGACGAAATATGACAATGACAATGGCAAAAATGACAAAATCTTGTACATCATACGTATCGTACAGTGTTCTGGATGAATTATCCACGAAATGTACCACATGTTATTTGTTTCCACAACGCTGAAGTTACAAGTCTTATCCGACGTGCGACCTGAAACGCCTCTCCATATACAAGTTTTTCCTAAATTAATGCCTTTGGAACTTTGGAGACTTAATAATAATTAGCACCACATTTTATGCCCAACCCCTCTGGCTTCGTTTTTAGCTGTGGTGTTATTTGACAGCAACTTTTAGGCCATTTACAATACTTAAGTATGTCAGAACATCCTTCTTTGGCTGTAAAGAAAAAATGAGGTGCCATAACGGGCCACGTTTAAACCAAACCGTTGTGAAAATGCCTTGTTTCTTCCAAGCACTACTTTGATCGTTTCAGAATACCAAGAGCTGTACGGAATATCTTTTAGAACACCAAGAACCCTATGGTGGATCAGACTAGGGTAAAACCAGCATTAAATTAACGGATGGATCAAAAGCCAGCAGCAAGAAAAAGGTGGTTAGAACGAATTCAAAAGGCGTTCAAAGCAGCTGATTTATGACGATCCCCGGGTGATATTTCAGCGCAGCCGGTGGGATAAATCTTAGCCGGCTAGCGCGTGATTCCTGGAGACCAGGGGCGCTCCAGAGTGTAGCGAAGAGAAGGCTCGTCTTGAAGGGAAAGTTTCATAAATGTACGGATGTTTCTGAAGAGGGGCTAAATGGTCACAAACGATCTTGCGATGTCGTCAAAAGTGCCGCGCGCGTTGCTGGTAACTTCGCCAGCCAAGAGGTTTTTAACTCGATGTTGAAGTGAGTGCTGAAGTCGGCGAGTACGCGCTTAGAATACTGAATGCGAGCAGGCGGAAAAGGAGAGATATAGAGAGGAGAGAGAGGGAGAGAGAGGAGGGGGGAGTTCTATTAAAACCTCGATCAACAATGGACATGCCAAGACTGCTCACAACGGAACTTCAATAAATAAAAGTGCGTGCAAAGTGCCAGAAATCCCGACAATGTGCTGCCAAGTCCCGTGCTCTGTTGGCACCGCGCGCAGCCAACTTCGCGCGTGGTGCGTTGCTCGCGACCCCACCCCCCTCCGTCCCCACTCCCTCGTCTCCATCTGTCGCCGACGCTGGCAGGGGGCGGGCGAGGCGGCGGCGCTTCTCAGCCGTTCAATTTGGCCAGTCGATCGGCCGGCAGACAAAAGGTCAGCTCTCCATCAGCGGGGACGCACGGGCGGCGCCCGGCTCGGGTCAAGGTCACCTCCGGTCGCCGGCGTCTGTGGCGAGTCTGCCGGCACCCCTGGAGGGCCAGGGCACGGCGTGAGCTTGTGGCCAGTGTGTTCGATTGCGTGTCGCGACGATCTGAATTCGCAGATCGATGTCTTTATGATTGTGATATTGCATTTTGGACGTGATAACAGCGTGGTGAAGTGTTACGGCACGATATGGTCTAGGCAATTGGAAGCACCGATGAGAACATAAGAGAACAGTTATGGATGCATGTATTGATTTCCTCCTTGTACCTCCACGGGCATTTTACGGAAAGCAAGACCAAAATCACCCAGCATCAACGCGGGAATGTGAAAAGCCCTCTTGCTAACTCTTCGAAAAACGTTTCCGCCTATATTCACGTACACAGCTGCTCTCATTTGTTTTACTGTCTTATTGCCAGATTCGTTCTTTTCCTCCGTCGAACATCAGCAATGGCCGTGGATGAAGTCTCTTTTCAGTCATAGAACCATAGGTGTAGGATCGGGGAAGATCAGAGGGTCTTTGTATCCCCCCCCCAGCCTTTGGAAGTGTAGGGGTCAACAATGCTTAGTGACCCCTCCACTTCCGGGTGATTTTTGCTAAGTGTAAGGAAAATCGGGAAAACATTTATTTTTTGTCTAATGATGAAGCGGTCAAGGAACCATATCATGCCACGCCCATCAGATCATCGAACAGCTAACAAAACAATAATTTCCAAAAGACGCTTTCAGTAGCGACGTTTTAGAGATTGCCCAGTTTGCTCCGCTGATGAGTCTGATAAAACAGCATCGACCGATTGTCACTTTCATTTCCCGATTTCTGAGCAGGTATGATTCAGGAGTATGTGACCGTCCTCTGTGGTCTTTGTGCGTCGGACCCTGCTCATCCTCTTTTTTTCTTGGTAATGTCGACACTTCTGGCTCCTCGTTGATAAAAGTTTACATATCGTCATTTCAGCTGAAGCACCAAGGTCTGGAAATGGGCCTGCCAAAATTGGACATAAACTTTTTTAGCACTTCCTATACTATAGGTACTTTCTATAAGAGCCAATGCTTCGGGAATTCATGCTATCAGGGATGCCCGGGTAGAGGCTTTGAGACCTCCAATTACGTCATGCATCACATTAGCGACCGGGTTGACATAAGGCGACCGATCCGATTGGTTGACAGAAGCATAAACATGCCCAAGAGGGAGAAGACCTTGCGCCCGAGGCCCTCTTTTATGCCATCGGTCGAGGTCATTGTAACGCATGTCTCGGCGTAAACTATGAGGACATAAATAACCGTGCTATTTGGATTAAAAACATTCCAACGTCTGACGTAATACACCTGGGTGCGCGCCTGATCAGAGAAGCGCGGTAGAACGGGCCAGCTGACATGTTTGCGTACACCAGAATGTTCTGATTTTGAATGCTTCGGCTCGCATATCGTCACGTTTGAATGCCTGATTTTTAAGGGTAAATTAAGGTCAAGTTTTTTTATATACATTGCATTAGATGATGCTAGCGATCTAAAAGCTAAAAAACTGGGGTCCGGACGGGGTTCAGTTGTTCACGATTTTTTCGTCGTTTTTTACACTTTCCACGTTTCCGGAAATTTTGGGGTACGGAATCTGTGTGCCCCACGTTTCACAACCGCGCGCCTATTTCCGAAAATCCAGGATTGCGTCGTCCCAAGGCTGGCACCGGGCACTGCTGGCCCGAGGCCAGTCATGGCGGACATGCAGGTGGACATGACATGCAGGGGACGGACGTGCAACGTTACGGCTCTCGAAGAACCGTGCCGCTAAGCCTGCGTTTCCTCCCACTCTTAGTCACGTTTTCATAATCTTTGCAGGCCTCTCTAAAGAGCACTTCTGTTGCCTGGCTCCATAGACGCAGTCAAGGGAGGACCCGTAAGGTCCGCCCCTCCCCTTAACACACGCATTTTTTGCGAAAACCATTGCACATCGTCTTCCCGGCGGGCGTTTTTCGTGTGATTTTAACAACGAGCCCCGGCTCCCCCATCCCTTTAAGAAAATCCTGGCTACGCCCCTGCCTGGCTCTACTCGTATTCGTTTCTATACGTATTCGTTTAACGTGGCGTTCTTGGTGTTTTACACCACGCCACCCTTCCCGTTCGGCAGCGTGGTTGAAATGACCTGTTGCAAGGTCAGTCTGTCTCCGGTCGAAGGCGAAGCTTAGATTTAAATGGTGTCACTTTTCACGTAGCCTCGACCAAAATGCTGCGTCACCAGAATTGTTTTAGCACTGAGCGTCTTAAAAAGTACCCTTATTTACTGTCCGGTTTTGACCAAACCTTTTCCAAAAATTAGCGCTATAGCTGAAATGGCTATATTGAGAGTTTCACCATCTTAAACCTCTTATTGGTGGAAAAAATCGGGAATAATTAACCCGGCATTGACGGGGGCACGGGTAATAAATGCGTTCCCCGCGACATTTCTTAGATATTTGCCTAACGAATGAATAACGTACACTGAAGCTTTCAGCACCTTCTCTTACATCAACTGTGTACATGCTGACAAAAATTTGGAAACGAGGTCATCTTAGGTCACGTCTTAATGGCTTCATGAAGGCATCCGTGATTTTGCGATTCGACGTTCAGTTTTATTTCCCCGCCATATTGTCGGTGATTTCATCATGTATGGTGAATGTGGCTTGCATTGCATATCTGCATGACCTGAGATTTTGTTGTCTTTGTTTTGTTGAGATTTTCTTGTCGTCGTCTGACCTCATGGTAGATCGTCCCAGGCCAAATATATATCGTCCATTTTCCGAGTCCGGTAAGCATATACTTTAAATAAGGAACTGAATAGACTGTTTTTTGGACACGGCCAGATATTTTATCGAATTTTCTTGCTACAAACAGTTCCTACATGCGCAAAGAATCTTGCAACAGTGCGGTATTTTACTCGTAGTTTAACCTCGAGAAGTTTTACGCGGATTTCGGATTAGCTGGTAAATTGGAGGCGTCTGTTTGACGTCCTGGGTGACCGGTATGGAGATGTCGTCCTCGTCACTGTTGTGCAACATTCTTTGGAAATGTGCAGCATGGGACAAACTGACTAGTAGGGTCGTCTAGAGATGTCTGGTAGAGGTCAGTAGTTTGCTCATGGAGTTTGAAATTTAAAAAATGCTGCATTATTTCATGTGGGCAGCAATTTCAAGGGCTTGTTGTGCCCAGAGCTCTTTGAAAGCGTCTTTTTTATAATCTCCGTGTCAAACTGGCCGGGAAACATTGTTTGCATAACGCGTTATAACACGCGCACTGGAAGGGGGATAGAGGCGAATCCACTCCTTCCCTCGGTTTTTTTGTGAATGCATGTCAACCGATAACACCTACAGGTCTGATTTTTCTTCTTTAGTTTTCAATAAACGAATAACATGTTGGAAAAAGATAAAACCGGTGGAAAAATTTTGAAGTTTGTGACTGTAAAATCAAAGAACCGGGCGAAATAGTGCGTTCAAATCGACGGTGAGGCACGTTGAGATTACTTCCAAGTCCTGTCCTTATGTGGATAGTGATGGCTGCCTATTTTAGATATATGGTCAGTAGATGCAAAGGTCAAACAGCGTCATTTAGGTAGGCCTAAGTCAAGGCCTTGCTATGTCAATGAAAATCCAGCGGGAGCGTTTGGTTGTTTTGGCTTTCGACAACACATTGAACAAAAGTTACGCTCATCATCGAAACACGTCACAGCACTGGCAGTGCCCCATGGTCCAGGATAACCTCGTATTCCAACCAGCTCTACAACGACTTTCGTCAGGATTGTATTTGCCATACCGTATTCAAACCATGATTAAATAAAACTGTCTTTCTTTTCAATAATGGTAGGGGTACATGTAATTGTAAAGGTGATGCAAAATCATTTAGCTCGGTCCAGGCCAGGGTCATGGTAGGCCACCGAGTTCAGTCCAGCTTGAGCTTAGAATCACTGGCATTGTTAAATTGTGTTTTGACTCATTTACCAGCGACAGGAAACTCACTCAGATCAGGCCAAATGAGGGAAAAGTTCAACTGCATTTGTATTTACTCTTAATCTCGGGAGGGGAGGGGGTGGAGCGAGCAGTGATGCAAATTTGCTTTGTGGACCCCTATATACTTGGTACTGTCATGCACTTCATGTTGTCGTGGCAACGCGAGCATCACTTCCATCCGAAATCCATGACACAAAAGTGGTCGAAATCACAGATGAGTTCGTCATTTAGGCGACAATGAGCTGCCAGATGACTCCTACCCCAAACACACATTTTTGAACCTCTCCTACACCTTCGCATTGAACACTTGGATCGGCTACTGTCATATTTGCGATCCTTATGTTCTGATACTTATCCCGTATTTGTTGCGACGCACCAGTGGCCGCATGTCCCCGTGCTTGTCCTGAATTTTTTTCAGCTAATGCAATCACGGACCCACAATATAAGGAGTCACGTGCCAACGGGGCGTTGGTTCGGAAACTGCTTTGGCAATCAATATATCATAGATTCTCATTTCTCCGGTTTTCTCCGTCAACATCGGAGCCTCTCGTTCCTCGGGAATATCATCAGCAGCCACCACACCCACAGTCCATCGTCAGACTCGGCACGAAGCTCAACATTGAGCGCCGGCGGCGCGCCCGTCCGCGACGGCAGGACAGCCGTCGTCCGCGACGGCAGGACAGCCGTCGAGAACGACGGCACCGGCGCTGGCAGCTCCCCAGACACGCAGGACGCGGCTGTCGAGCTGCGCCGCCGACCGCCGCCGGCCGGCCGTCACTCATAAATCGCCCGCGGCCAAACGGAGCGCCGGCGCCGTACCTGGCACCGGCGCCGGCACTGTAAACAGGGTTCGCCCGGGCGGCGCCCGCCTGCCAGCCGGCCGGCGCCGCCCGCCGCGCCGGCAGACGTCCCGGCAGACTGCTGGCAGACCCGGCAGACTGCTCTCAGGAACCTCGACAGACTGCTGGCAAAGGTACAGATAGACTGTCGGCATAGGTCCCGGCAGATTGCTCTCAGAAGACCTTGGCAGACTGCAGGCAGACGTCCCTGAGATTTATGTGAGGACTTATATGAGACGTCTCGGCAGACTGCTGTCAGGGGCCTCGGCAGACTGCTGGTCAGACTGCTGGCAGGGGACTTAAGTAGACCGCTAACAGATTTACGGGCGGATGCTTTGACATCCGGACGGACCATCGACAGACTATTGACAAACGACTGTGTGGGGCACCGACAAGTAATTCTTTTGAAGCAGCACCGTTGGGCCTGTGTGCAAAACTGATGACCGATGGACTTTTGTGCTTGTGCTGTTGCCTTGTGCTCTTTTCCTCCCTCCCCTCCCATTTTCTGCAGATTGTCAACCACACCACCATACTGGGAACCTTCTTGTGAGGACGCAGCCAGGAACATCCTAAATCAATGGTCAGCCCTGAAAGGAGGACTCATCTTATTGCAGATCATAAAGGGCGGCCAGTCACGGAGCTGCTGCCATCTGCCGGTGGTCCCCTGAAACAGATGAGCGGCTGAACGGTCGGAGCAGTTCGCGGGTCCTGCTGACCCAGAGCCGGCACCATGTCGGGCCGACGACCGAAGAAGCCCTACACCGGCGAGAAGAAGAAGGCCGTCTCCAGACCGCTGACGGTCGGACCCAACAAGCAGCGCAAGGTGGGAGATCGCTCAACAGTCGGTCACGTGACGGACGGAAACCTGCGAGGAACCGTGACTGATGGAGTTCATGTGTCAGTTTCGTCTCGCTCTTGTCGCGCGCCAAATTGGCCGTGTCAGAAACGGTGCTCGCTGACTTTTACAAGTCATCAGTCATCGGGAGATTTGTTTCATCTCTTTGCCTTCAGTTCAGAGGAGGCGATTCGCGAAACCCGTCGTTGGTGAGATCGGAATTCGTCTCGCGGAGCGTCGCCTGGCAGACGAATTCAAAGCGACATTTCTTCTTCAGGTCCCTGTGGGAGTTCCAGAATTCTAAAGTTCTTCAAATTCTAGGTTGTAAATCTTCACTAGAGCACATCTCTTACCAGTATGTAAGTGAAGGCTGATTGCTTCTTTACAATGGTATTTTCAAACATTGGATGTTCCTTGAAATGTTTCATTCCTCCTTTGGGGAGCACAGGTAGTCGGTGATCTCACATAAGGGTATTTGTGCGCACGAGCATGCTTCCTTGCAGCAATGTTATACTTTCACAAATTTTGTGGGCGTATACGATGCGCTTTCGACCGTGACAAGATCCGCTTCAAGGCACGTGAAAATGCGACGTCTTTTCGAGATTTCGAGCGCTCGCCAGCGGGAAAGCTGGAACCCAGGGTAGGAACACAGCACTTCCCGCTACCGTGCAAATGGCTCAGGTCGAGCAGGCTGGAAATTTGGTGCACCGATTAAAAGTGAATTCTGTATGTTGTACAGAAAACCACTTAGGCGTTTCGTTGCCGCGATAGGACACAGCGTGATCAATTAGCGTGTGGGCAGTACATGCCGGGCTAGTAAAGCCGCTGGCCAAAGCGGAACGTCATCATGTAAAACGAGTCTGGTTGGGAGACGCTCATATCCGGCAGGGCGTAGCCAACAAAAGGAGATGCTGGGCGTCCCTATATTATCGCGTATCTCGTGGATACTGCTCGCTCCACTGGACGCAGACAAAGTCCCGACCTAAAATGTTCTTCAGTGTTATGCAACGTTCACCTTAAATACCTTCCGTTCGTGACTTGAATCTCTCAGATTTAATACCCTATGCACCGAAACCTAAGTGTCCCACAAGAACAGCACTTTTATTGTTCTAATCACGTTTCCCGTTAAAACCTGTTAACGGTGCCGGGATCGCTTACGACGCACTGAACAATGTATATTCTTACTGCAAAAGAGACCCACCTTTCTCGTTTGTTTCTCTTGTCCTTGTCCCTCGTCTCGTCTCTTTCCACTGATTCTGGAGCGACCTGACATGTTCGCTGCCAGTGCCGCGTTTTGAGTCTCGAACCCAGAGCGTGGCCACCTGTGACCGACTGGTTCCTCTCCTTCATGCCCCTCGAACTCGAAGTGCAACTCAATCTTGCCGCTGCTTTCAGTCACCACTCGATAAGGATGACCACAGCGCACTGAGTTGCTCGAAACCCTGTCAAGTTTTTTTTTCTTTTACAGGATCCATTGGGACAGATGACAGAGAAGGAGCTCGAAGGTAACTGAAGGTCGCTTGTTGCCTAGACTGTGGTTAGGAGTTTTTATGACATGTTATGCATCACAATGAATACATTTTTCATCAGTTGGCGATTTTCTTGGTAGGACAACACGAATTGGTTTGAGAGGAGAACTTTTCATCGGCCCCCGACAGTCGGGGTGTTGCGGGATTTCATGACTGATTACCCGCGTCATTTGCGATCAGCTTTCGCCGTCTTTCGCATTCTTACTTTGCTCTTTGCTTTTTGCAATGTCGTCCAAAAATAGAGCGTTACTTTCTGCCGAATATTGGCATGTTTTTTCCACTGTGCAGTGCATGCTCCATTGCCGGAGCTCTCGCATTTACCCCATCCTGAAGTGCCCGATTTGAAGTTACACCAGTTCTGAAACGAAAATGCTTGACATCACAAGGAATTCCCAGCAATTCGTCAAACAGAATGAGGTCGGCGATCATCTGACAACCGGGGGCCTCGCTTCTCAGAGCTGAAGATGGTGTTCCGCCTGACGGATGAAAACGGCGACGGCAGCATCACCTCGACAGAGCTGAAGCGCATGCTGCAGGACAAGCTGGGCATCGACGTCGACGACTCTCTGGTCGTCGACCTCATGAACTCCGCCGGCGATCAGGGTGAGCTGCAGCTGAAGAGCAGAACGATGCGTATTAGAACAGGGCGGAGTGCCAGGAAAACAGAGCGAGCTTTAGCAGGAGAACCGGGTGATCCATTGCAGAACAGGACGAGATGTAGCAGGGTAACAAGATGGCCTGTAGCAGGGCAGCGTGAGAGCAGGATGGGCTGTAGAAGGAAAGCAGGGTGAGCTGTGGGATTGAGCAGAATTAGCTGGCCACGGTAACAGGACGCAAGCTTCTAGAGTTTCAGAGTTCTTAGGACCTTTGGAAAATTGTTAAGGACATCTTGAAAGCTGTCAAAGCGGGAGCAAGTTTACAGCCTTTCTCGGCATGCGACGTCATATGGCTCTTCCCAAAACGTTCTAAGTTCGTTAGGCGACCGCCTTAATGCCCATAGACTGCATATATACGGAACAGGATGACCTGCAGATAGTAAACAGATTGAGTTTTTGGCGGGGTACAGGATGTGCTGAACATCAGTAATAAGACGAGTTGTGCGCTGTAAGCAGTGTAAGCTGAACGTCAGGAACAGGCTCCCATCTACACCATAGCAATGATCTGGAGTCTTACGGTGGTGAGATGCAGATGAGTAGCATTCTGCACTGTCAGCAGAAATGACGTGTCAGGGCTTGGTGACTGCACCAGAATATAGTTGTAGATCAGCTTTGATGGTCAGCGTAAATTTTCGACGAATAAAAGAGAGGGAACGTTAAAAAAATGTAGCAATCAGGGATTTGTTGCTGGCAGTCTAGACAAGGCTTATGTGAATGATCGTCAAAACAACCCAGACAACATGCTGTATCTGCTTTGAAGTGTTAAATGGATTCTGGGGCATGCATTTGTTTCACAAATATTTTGAAAAACAGCAATAGATTAGGCCATAAGCATTGCAGCCAGTATCAGCATCCCGCCTGCCAGACCTTCGTGGCCAACAGCTTAATTATTCGCGATGTGATGATGTCAAAACCATGTCATTTTCTCACCATCTTGCACAGTCACTGAATTCTCGTGACCTTGGCCAACCATGGAGGAGGGGGGAGGGGATGGCACGCAGCTCAGAAGCAGCGTATTGTAACCAGGTCTACGTAACTCGTCTCTGATTACTGTAACCAGGAAGATGAAATACCTTGATCAACTTTGCCATTGAAAAGAAGATTCGAATGATTTCAGTGCGCACGCAAAGGGTATTAATAGCCGCGAAGGGTAACAAAGTTGAACAGATTCTTAACCCGTCCCGTACCAGTGGTCAGATCCACCTTCCACACGCCCGAGGGTGTTTGAACACACCCTCCCCCTCCTGCTCGCGAACCATGTATCGGAAGAAAATAAATGATACATCACTGGAAATCACAAAAAGAGTGAAGCTTTGGAGCCGGAACAAGCTTCAGAACTGCCGAGCATTTTAAGGAAATGTAAGCAAAAATTTCAAAAAGCAGAAGTTTGGCTTTTCTCTTATTTCTTAATAGCTCAGCAACTAATCAATATTTTGCCCCAAATTATGCCATACACGATAGCCGAAAACACGTCATACAAACTTTTTTTAGTAAAGTTACCCTTTTTTACCTTCAGCGCGAGTCAGGCCAGGTCACGGCATCGTTCCAAAATGGTACGTTTTCAGAATGTTCGTCCTCTTTTTGTTCTTTCTGGTAAACATGTTTGTATGGCGAATTTGTATTTCCATGTATGAGGTTGTTGGTGAGATACCCAGGCACCCTATGAATACCCAAGTACGATTTCAGGTTGAACCAAAGGTCAGCTAAAGGCAGCTAAGGTCAAATTTTTCAGTGGTAAAAAAATTATAAGTTTTGGTGGGGTCTACGTGGTAAATGGAATATTTTTCAGGGTTCAGGAAGGGTCGATGGAGGCCAAAAGAGGTCATGTGAGGTCACCAGCCGACGGTCTCCGACGCCACTTGATACGCCTGCCTTTGGGAGGAATAAGTATGGTGCATACGGTGCATAGTCAGAGACACGCAAAACTGGATATTATTCCGAACCTGGCATGCGCATGTGGTCCAGATAGAGTGCAAGTTATCCTCGTTTTGTGTTCGATTCTAGGCTGATCATGGTGAGTGGTTCGTCCTCTCGGAGATCGCACTGTTTTTCTCTGTAGAACACGATCTCGCCGAGGCGCGACGCAGTTACACGCCCAAGGCAGCGAAGGGCTCAATACAAAACGGGGATAGCCTGCCCTCCATCGGGATCCGGGCACAGCGGACCCGATGGAGGTCCGTTACCAGCGGCTGTCGTTAGCCGAACAGTCGGGCCCGGCTGAGTGTCAGCCCGTTTTGTTTGAGTTTTGAACTGGGTTTCGTGCGTTTTGCTGGCCGGAACGTGACGCCGTGATCGCCGTCGGCAGCCGGCGGACTCATCAACGAGGAGCAGTTCATCACCTGGTTCCTGAAGATGCAGACCCTGTCGGCGAGCGACAAGACGCCGGACATCTCGACAGACCTGTTCGCCGCCTTCCGCCTGTTCGACAAGGACGGAAACGGCTACATCACCATGGTAGGAGGCAGGGCAATCCAATCAGCGGTCTCCTAAGGGCTGAATCACTAGGGACTACCTGAGGAATAGTTCCCGTGCAATGACACATCTTCATATTACTGCACAACTCTACCAAACATGCAGCGAATTCTTGGTAACTGGTGAACGCCGTTGTCTCACCTCTATATGAGTGTCCTTTGTCTCACGTTTCCACCAGATTTAATGGTATTCCACATCGTTACCGTTTTACCACAATATCCCCAGCAGCAAAATCTAGAGCGCACATTGACGTTAATTCGCGGATCGAAGGTTCACGGCTGGAGGCTATCGCCTTGCTACTGGCCTAGCATCCCATCGCAAACAGGCGCCTCAGGATAAATATCTTACTGCATTCGGCAAACTCACACTAAGGGCATTGCAATGATCATGTTCAATCGCCTTCGTAATGTCATGAACAAGCTGGCAAGCATTCATAAGTTGCTAGCAGTTTCGCCTTCATTTGTAATAATGGACCATCGTCTGTTTCACTTATGTTGCGGAAATTAACCCGCGCACGACCGTCGGTCCGTCCCGAACATCGTCGACCGGGGGGGGGGCAGTTCACTGCCCCCCTCTAACTCACGAACGGCTGGTCGCACGATAAAAATAAGCATACCGTTGGAAAGCCTGTGACAAGTAGAGCTCGCAACTGGTCTCATTTTTAGTTTTAGATAATATGTAAGCCAATTTAGGCCTTATATATGTTTTCTCATAGCCGACTGCATGAGACCGAGAAATGGCCTGAATCTCAAGGGCTGTGACTAATAACGCATAGGTAAAGGCACCAGCGCACAAGTAAATGTCCACGGATGCCGATACACGTCTAATTTCCTCAGATTTGTTCAATATATACGCCGAAACGTTGAGTTAAAGACACCGCAATTCTCCCGTCAGCCGTCACTGTGCGCCGCTGTTGTATGCGGTACCAAATTGACGGAAACTAATTTTAGCGTTCCTTTATTTTAGCAGAAAAAGACGATCTATGTCCATTTTGTTGATCTTTGTGGTTCTTGTGATGGTTTCTCATGCTTAAATTTTGGAAAAATTGATTAGTTGCCAATCTACAAAGTTGGCGGAGCTTTATTCTCGAGAGCCTGTTTATTTCCAAAATATGCCACTTTTTCAAACTTTTTGAGGTTTCTGGTATTAAATACGTCTGTGCAAGCCATTTCTGCTATTTTCTACCCATTCTGAGTAATTCATCGTCGATTTTGACGGTGGTACATTTTGGCCCACTACAGTTATTCGTGACCTGACCTCAGGTCAATGGCTGGAAGTCACTGATACTTTGCCCAATGACGGTAACTAGATGTCTGCTTCATTCCACACTAAAAATGTTATGGAATATTCCGTCAATTTCCGAAAAAAACGGCGATATGTCTTAAAAATGGGCTTGACCTTAGGTCAATGACCCGGAAAATTCCGAAAAATCTGAGATAACAGATTTGTTGCACCTATCACGATCACTAATCCCTGAAAGTATTATTGAGATATCTTGTTTTGCGAAAAAGTCAGAAGGCGCTAAACTTTTTTTGACACAGGTCTGTTTGACCTGACCTAGGTCAGGCACCTGACGTGACCTGAGGTCAAAATTTTGGTACGAGACGTAAAATTGATGGAGCAAAAGGTACACAAAGTTTCGTGACTCTGTGTTTGTTGGTTCTCTCGCAATCCCAGAAAAACCTCAGGGGGGGCAGTCAACTGCCCCCCCAGTCGGAGGACGGATTAATGAGACGCTGGTTTGCGTCGCTCAGGCATGAACAGGTGTTTTCCGACGATAGGATTTATGTCGCGCTTCTCGGCGACCGTGCAACGTGGTGCAAGCAAGCTGTCAGACGCGGTGTATCGGAGAAGCAGTGATGGAACAGTGACATTAGCGTCACTCGGACACCACATGCTGGAGGGAGACCAACTCGTGGTTCCCGTCTTTTTGAGAGAGAGAGAGAGAGAGAGAGAGAGAGAGAGAGAGAGAGAGAGAGAGAGAGAGAGAGAGAAAGAGAGAGCGGGGGAGAGAGAGGGAGAGAGGGAGTTCTCATAGCAGCGTTTTTCTGCTTCAGGACGAGTTGCGGAGAGCCATGGACCTGATCGACGAGAGACTAACCGACTCCGAGCTCAACTCGCTCATCAAAATGGCCGACGTCGATAAAGATGGCAGGATCGATTATGAAGGTGAGAAAAGTCTTGCGATTCACGCCCAGCCTAAATACACATGAGGTCATAATAGCGACGCTTTTTGACAATGAGTGACTGGCAAGCCATGTAGAGTTTCAGCAAGGGAAAGGAGCAAACCTACGCTAACTCAAAAATTGGATTTGCATTTGTGGGGAAATTCCTTGTTATGTCTTAAATGTCTGTGCTGGCGCGTCGCTATTTAACTGGTTTTAGAAGAGGCTTAGCGCTGTTGCGGCTTGCCGTTGACGTGCTAACAAATCTATTAAGTCCGTCATTTTGGTTCCGTACGTTGACAGGCAACATTAGCCTCTCCTTCTGGACATTTTGCTGATATAAATGCCGAAGCAATGCGTTTTGCAGCTGGATGATTTTTATGGCATCGTCTGTTGAATGCGGAATGCCATCTAGAGGATAAAATAGGACTGCGACGGGTATGCTATCCTTTTTATTGTCTGCCATACCTACATCCAAAATATTTTACAAATTATTGCTTCTTCCTCAGAGTTTTTGAAGATGCTGCTCTGAAAGCCTCGGGAATGGTGCCCAACAAGGGCCAGAGCGGTCGCCAAAAGACGAGAACACCCCGTCGAAGAACTTCCGAGATCGCTGCCATCTCTGCTGCCGAGCCGTCGCCACCGCCATCTGGTGGGAGTTGACGCAAGCTCTTGTGCGAGGAATCTTCCGTCGGTGGCGCTAGTATCGACGATGGTGGATGAATGGCTTTGAGCCGGAGGCACGGTCGGTGACAGAATCGTTTGACTGCGGTGCAGGTCCGAGCTCTATTCTGGATGACTGTGAGCGCCCTTCCTGTCGTTAGGCGTTATCGATTAAGTCGCGAACTTTCCAAGGAGAGAAAGACGCTGCTAGGCGTACCTGGCATTGCGGGAAGCACTCGCATCGCTTGCTCTTTGACAACTTCAGTTGCGCGTTTCGCCTTCTCCACGTGCCTGAAGTCGTGTTCAGACGCGTGACGGCCGGCGGTGGGGATTTGAGGCCTGGCGCGCTGCTCACGGTGGCCAGTAGTACCGGCCGAGCTCGAATCATCATCACCTTCCGTGCGCGAGGCGCGCCTTGACGCCCCCCGGACAGTGGGGGCCCTGACTGTTGCTGTCACTCATCTGTTAACTCCGGTCTGTCCGTGTACACAGTCATCGGCCGGTCGCTGGCCCGGCAGGCGCCGGCCCCGGGAACGGCGACCGTGTTTCTGTTTGACCCGCGGAGCTGCTGGTGCAGTGGTGCCGGGTTGTTGGCACGAGGCCGGCCGGCCCCCCGTGGTGCTGTTGGTGCTGCCGTATGAGGACGCTGGGACGCGGCAGACGCCGCCGCCTAGTGACAGCTGCAGAAAACCGGTTTGCGGAGCTGGCCCACAGATGGTGCTGCTGGCGTGGTGGTTTCTGGTACCGAGTGTGAAGATGAGGCCAACTGGCTCGCCCGTGATGCTGATGGTGCTGCGATGTATGGTCGACGGGACATGGCCGACCCCGCAGCCCTGGCACCGCCTGCAATAAACTGAGCTGCAGTGTCGGCCCACAGATGGTGCTGCTGTCGGAGGCAGGCGGCGAGTCGACTGCAGCATGATTATCGACTCATGATGGATGGATAGGATAACTTACAGTCAAAACTTGAGTGAAGTGAGAGAGGGTGGTGTGGAATCTATTTTTCGAATTGGCATGGAATGAACCAGAAGCTGCGCCACAAATGTGCAGTGGAGAACCCACCACCTACCCTGCGACTAAACACGACTTCAAGCAGCTAAGCGGCCGTCTGTGACAACCGAGATTCTGTCAGCGGAGAGTGCTTTACCAGAAGTCTGTTAATTAGCAGAACATGGTTTTAAATGACAAGCATTTGAACGAGGAGGGAACTGTCAGCACAAAAAAATGACAAGCGCTAGCATGTCTTACCTCAGCCCATTTTTTTCCAAACAAAGGCGTGACTGCAATGCAAACATGGTAGCCAAATCAGAGAGAATCTGAACAGCCAGGCACTTTATTTCCCAGCTCATTCAGGTCCCAATTTATTCAGGTCCCGAATGAAATCGATATGTATTTGAAAACTGGGTCTTTGCAGGGACGTTCGGTGTTTGTCTGATAAGTTTCTCGGTGTATAACAATCCTCTCGTTCATGTAGATAACACATTCGGGCGCATCGATATCAAGTGCAGCATTGGAGCTCACGAGGCGTGCTGAATGCCAGTTTCAAAGTCATGTTGCTGATCTGTGAAACCACTTTCAGAATGACGTCTTTGGAAAAAGACGTCCTAGTACTTCAGAACGAGGCTCACAGCGAATGTTCTACCTCGAAAACGTGCTCTGAACTGAGAGAGCTAAGTTGGAGGCTGCTGATACAGAAATCGATTGTAGTTACACTTTATCTTCAACCCTAGATTTACGGAATTTCAAAACATTTTCCGCGAATTCCGCATGAATTCCTCATTCATGAACCGTGTCAGCTGTTGCGTGACGACATAAACGGATGCTTGCTAATTAACACCAGCGGAAGACACCTATTGCATCATCATGAACGGGTAACATCATAATATAGTTTTTGGTTCATTACATTTTGGTGCTTCCTGACACTGCTCATGAAAGCAAGTGCTGACCAAGCGACCAACCTCATTTCCAGACCGTCAAGATCTGTTTGTAAAAAAGACTACCTTGTCCCTTTGCCATGTTCCCTTTAATCATCTCAGGTTCTCTGTGCCATGCGCAATCCGTTTTTCCTGCCCAGAACTTGAGCTGAATAGGATTTGTCAGACCCCTATGACTAAATCTAACCAACCAGCTGCGGAGATGTACGCCTGGTATGGGTGAAAGATACATTCATTGTATGATGGAATGCATGTAATCCATGCAGCTGGCAGGTACCGTAGCTATGTTAATACTCAAGGCAGCGTGATAGATACTCATGACTGCATCGCACTGGAATCGCTGTGGAACAGCAATGGAATCGCTGGACGTTCGCATCTAGGCCTCAGTGGCTGTTTGTAGCGGCAAATGCGCACGATGATCCACCACATCTGGCTCGGGAGTTAGGGTAGTCCTTTCCATGCCTCGGGTGGGAGGGAGTTTTCTCCCTGGCTCGAGAGGAAGGCAGCTCCCTCCCCTCGCTCGGGAGGAATGGAGTCCCCTCGTCTGGCTCGGGAAGCAGGGAGGGACGACAGAAGGCGCCGCCTCTGCCAGAGTTCGAACCATGTTCCAGCTCCCCTCCTCCCAGCGACCTGTCTAAGGTCCCACGACTAGTAAGATCAGTGCCACAGGCTCTGACAACCGGCAGGCCGGCCGGACGCTCGAACCCGGTGCTGAGCTGAGACTGGCCGGGATACATCCTCTGGGTAATTAGACACCGCCTGCGCTTTTGTCATCAAAATGCGCTAAAGTAAGCCTGCAATTTATAGAGAATCTATTTGATACTAAAATATTGGTGCTTTGAAAGCAAACGGTGTCCAATAACAAGCGGACAACGCTCATCATGTCTCGTGCCTTGCTTGATATCCCTCGGCAGGTGTTTCACTCTTTGTCCGCTGAACCGTTTCGTCTCTCTGAAACCAGTCGACCAGATCCGTCTCTGGACGTGGCTACACGGGTTATCCAGTTTCCTCTAACCCGAACAGCGTTCACGTGACCACGTGCGTTCCGAATAAATGGCATATGGCTCATCAGCCTAAAGGGCGTCGCACCCAACAGACTGGGCTGCAGCATTTCGCCAGACTTTAAGCCTCCTTGTTAAGCTAATCTGACATTTTGCCTCTGCGTGAAGTCCCGCGTTTGATGGGTGCGGCATCGCACACGCTGGTTCGTGTTTCCCGGCGGAAAACGCACAGGAGCGCGGAATTCGCGGCGTGGGTGCGCCGAAATTGCCGGCTGTCGCAATTATCCCATCGGCGACTCAGGTCAGTCCCAAAGGGGCCGTTGCCTTTACACCGCAATGTCCGAGACGCCGGAAGGCGTCAGTGGTTTGGTCGTCCTACCACACACCGACCGAACATTGTTTTCGCCGACGAGCCGAAGCCGTCGTCACCCGGTGCTGGCCGAGGACCACCGGCGATCGCGAATTCGTCGACGGCGAACCTTCGCCACTTGTCGCCGCTGCTAAAGCCAAGGCATTCCTGGCGGTCTAAGCCCGGATCAGCTGACTCCCAAACACGGCTGCCGGCATTGGCGACAATCTGCAGAACAATCGCAGGCCGTCAGCCGTGTCAGGCAACGCGAATTCAGAAACAAATCGCGATTAAATACAACTGGAACAGCGTGGAGATGACGCGGCTAGTTTCTGCGTGGGGCCTAAAGCATTCCAGCCGTCGCTTCTTGGTATCTAAGAGCAACCGCCTCGCACAAAAAGACTCGTCTGCGCGGAAAATCCGCTGTCTCGCCAGCAGACCGACTGTGACTTTGGCGGAACTGGAGACTACTAAATTACACGCTGACCATAACAACACATGTGACGCGGCGAAAAATTCTAGTCGTTTCGGAAGAATTCGTATCTTCTTGGAATTCGAATGAGTGTTAAAACGAAAAAGGATCCCTCCCCTTTCAAGGAAGTATTCGAGAGGTAGCTTCCAATGAAGGAATGTTATGATTTGTCTACCGTTGCACAAGCAGTGTCAACAACATTGTTCGCCTACCATTGAAATATATAGCAAGAATCGAGGCAACTGCCCATCATTTTATTTCCCTAATAGCATCTGAATTTACGGGTGAGGTCTTACGAGGTTTTCCTGGAAGCCAATGCGATTTCGAAAGATTCCGGCGGTGAAGAATTTAATGGAATAAAAAGACGGTTTTTATGAAAATTTGGTACATGCAGATAATTTTCTTTTACTTTACTATCATGCCTACCGAGGCTCGAAACCTTTTTGGCCAGGTAAAACATCACTGTTTAGTTTGGATCGTTTTAAAGTGTTGAGATGTAACTTGCTGCTACTTAACAAACAAAGCCGAACATAGTGGTTTGCACATGTTCGGCCTCATATAGGGATGCACCGTCTGACCTTGCATTTACTGTTCTCTTGCAAATCAGTTTACAAGATTTTATTTCCCGACGACCTAACATAAAAAGTGACTTTACATACTCGCAACTTGGTAAGCTAATCAGCAGGTTGATTAAAATTTGTCAACTGAATTTGATACCTGCGTTCGCAACTCAGTTTTGCTACAACACATAATAGGGCAACTTTGATGGCAGATCATAATTTCATTAAGCCTTTTTTCAGAGTGGCATGCTTTATGAATTAGTATAGCATTTTCATACGGATTATAGATGCGTTAAATGGGGCATTCCATTCAACTTAAAACAGCTATTAAAGCCATAACAATTTTGCTCTATGGAGAAAATGCGAAACGTTCATCTTACACAGCCACTTCACCAGCGGGCCAGAATGTGGGCGGAGCGGTGCATAAAGTTCAAGTTTAAACAGGACTTCATGAAGATCACTCTCCAGCGTTCGTGGGAAACATGGTGGGAAGCCGTGTTTGGGAAAGATAGAAAAGCGCTTCGCTCCGACGGAAATCGAGATTGTACTAAGCAAACGTTTTTGACCTGTTTATGATGTTATCACGCGCCCGTGACCCAGAATACTCGTAGGTGTTTGTGTTTTATTGGGAATATGTGTCATTTTTTTCGTAGCGCTTCGTTTTTTTTTTCATCTGTTCCCCATATCTGCCCTTTACATTGTTTCATTAAGTGTATTTCTTCGTCCTTTTCTTGCCATGATCAAATGTTTTGCATGGCTCATTTGCTAAAGACTTTGCTTTGCTGTCATCTGATCGTATTTTGAATCAATGAAAGCGCGTGCAACTTTAGGAAACATAAGAAATGCATCACACCGGGGCCGTGTGATATCCCGCCTGGTTCCGATTCGTTTCACGCATCAGCCGAACGTACGACTCCCCGGAACTACGGACGAGGCCGCGTGAGCCAGCACTTTACGCAGGAAGGACTCGGGTGACATGTCTGCAAACAGAACCTCCGCCATTGGTCGGCGGCCACCGTCTGGGAAAGCTTTTGACCTGGCCGGCGGCGCAGCCGTGGCAGATTCGGACAGCCGGCAGCAGCTGACGACTCAAGACGACGCCTGCCTCGCACGCCAGGTTGGCACCCATTGCATGCCCATGCAGTGGCAGTTCAGCGCGGTGGCCCAGGAGAACGACTCACCCCAGCCAGACGCCCAGCACTAATCGAGGCCACGCTGTCTCACCACCGGCAGCCGAAGACAGGTGGTGATTGTGTGCACACAGCTGGCACAGCTCCTGCAGCTCGTGGGCACCTTTGCACTGCCCAGAGCAGAGGAAAGTGCTGCACGTGCCAGGTGTTGGAAGGAAAAGAAACTGACCTGGCCGCTCCCTACCGGCCACACGAGTCGACCTGCCGCTACCTACAAATCATACGAGTCGACTTGCTACAACACATGTTCCAAGAAAGACCTCTCATTTCGGCCGCATTTGGGGTGTGGCACAAATTGACGCACCTTCCTGGCTGCGTGTAGAAAAGACGTGACATGTTTGAATTCAGCTTGTCCAGCATAAATGTCTTGTTATGTTATGAAAAGTACTTGCTCCCCTACGCAAGCGGCTAAGGCGGATTTTGGGAAAATTGCCGCTGAAATCCCAACGCTTGTGGTGGGTTTTCCAGGAGATGGTTGCGTCTGCTGCAATCCGGTTAATGTACAATGGTTATTAACCCTATTCCCGGAGGGCTACACGGTATGGCCGATTCCCGGCAGGGGGGGCGGATTCGGCCCCCCCCTGAGATCTCGAGAACTACTTATCCGATTTCATCGCAACAAACGGCAATCAATTTGCCGTGACGTGAAATACATTTTATAAAAAGAAATTTTCAAAATTTTAAAATTTGTGGATACAGGGGGACAAAAATGTCAAAATGGGGGGTACTTTTTGACTTCTTATAACTCCGTTGTTTATGGACCAATTTCGATGAAACTGGCATGAATCGAGAGATGATGGATAGGGCTTTTACCATGGGTATGCAAATTTGAAATTTTTGAGAAAATTCATGGGCGTTCACAGGGTTTCAAAAATAGGGGATTAGTTTTCTAATAACTGGATGAACAAAAGAGGCCAAAACATTTTTTTAGCTTCTGCTAGTCATGTTATGCTAAAGAAGTACAAAAAGCATTGCAATGTTTGTATAATGTTAGCATAGGCGGTGCCAGGGACATAAAAAAGGGGGAACTGTCATGGTCACACGTTCTTCAGATCAACTTGTGACCTTTGACCTTAAATGACCTCCAGTGACCTTGGGGTCACTTGGAATGATGTCGTGTGCATTCAATATTATCTGTAAACGTTTTTAATCGATTGAATTCACTCTATTCCAAAAAATTCATTTTTTGCCTTTTGCGATATAGGGTACGTCCACTGACATTTTAGGTTATAGCTCCGTGACCCGACCTGATATCAAGCTGAAACTTGGTACACAAGTAGAGGGCACCCTTCTACGTAACATGTATTCCAGGTTTGGCATTTGAAAAAAAACGGCACCGAATTTATAGCGAAAAAACAAATTTTGACTTTTGACCTTGACCTGACCTTGTAAAGTGACCTCAGATAAACAAAATTAAATATGCACATTGCCCAACTATTAAGCTATACATTCATATAAAGTTTTAAGTTCTATCTTAAAAACTCTGTTTTTGGCAGACATTTTCCTTTTACCCTCAACATGGCCAAAAATGGCCTGAGATGCCTCCCAAAAACGTTGCCTGGCTCCGCCCCTGAGCAAAATAGAATTTCGAAATTTTGTCACGGCACGTAGAAGGAATAGCTAGGAAAAGTGACCAAGTTTCGTGAAGCTGCATTAAAAAGCCTGGAATTGGCAAGCAAAAAACCCGAGGGGGGGCGGATTCCGCCCCCCCCCCCTCTGCCGGGAATAGGGTTAAGAAATAGTATGGGCAATGTAAGGCGAGCCAATAAAAGGCAACGTTGCATTACAATTCTTGCCGATTAAATGTGTAGTTTCATTTTCAGTTACCTGCCTTGACTATGCATTACGACTGAAAAAAACGTACTTCAGAAAGGCAATCCCTCACAGAAATTGCAGAGAGTAAACCGGCTGATAGGTCCCACACATTCGCCGGACAATTGCTTATGACATTTGCTTCTAGGTTAGCACCTTTGATAACATTTTTATGGCCACAGTTATTCAAGCAAATGTATCATGGGACTTGATATGGCAGATGGTTTGACTGGGTTGTTACTGAGACAGAGATAACGATAGCGGTTATCGGACTCCCGTTAGCACCTATTTTCATTGCCTTACAGTTCACAAGGCCACCGTGCCCATGTTGCCGTCAGTATTTACTTCAGTCTGCCGACCGCTGGGGAAACGTGACCCTGTTACACTGTTACACTGCCGGCGTCCGGCGTCGACCACCGGTACGACGGCTCCTCAGACAGACCGCGGCGGGGGAGGGGGAGATACGCGGGGACGGGTCGCGGCACGTGCCGGCCGCGTTCCGCCGCACGGCACGCGCCGCGGCCGTGACGTCACCCCTGTGTGACGTCACCGGCCGGGAGCGGGTCTGAATAAAACTGGCGGCGACGGCGCGGCGGCCAGTGCTGCCGGATCGGAGCGCGGCCGAGAAGCGGGACCGACGGAGAGGGCTCGCCTGCCAGCGACCGACGGACGCAGAGGTGCCCGAGCCGCCGCCATGCCGCCGCAGAACCTGTCCAGCCTGTCCGACTCCGGCCTGCCGACGGAGATCGACCTGCACAAGTGTGAGTAGCCGCATCCCGGCCCCGGCCCCGAGACCGCAGTCTCGTGCCGATCTCGGCTCTGCCGCCGCGCGTTAAATTTACATTACAATTTACCCTTAAGTTCGATTCGGTAGCTTTTTTACTAGTACCTATTCATTTTTTATTCATTCGTCTGGTTTCTTTTCCTTTAATTTTTTTCGCATTTGTTTTATTACCACACGCACACAGTTTTATTCAAACTGCGTCTGCTATTACACACACACAGTTTTGCATTTCAGTGCAAGCTCTTTTTGAAATTTAACATGATATGTCGTCGTTCCATTTCTTGGAGAGCACTCTTGAATATGGTGCTGGAAACAGCAAAGCATTGGAAAAGACAAAGAAAATCACCCCAGCCACATGACGGGAATGTTGTTAGCCTTCATTTTCGCTCTCTTCATGGATTTTCAGTGTGCACAGTCAAGTCAGTGAAAGTCTTGCACGAGTTAGATTACGAACTTTTCTTTGCGTCGTGGGAAACACGAGCGGAAAATGCCAGCATACGTGATATGAGTTTTTAGGTTAATCTGAGAATTAAGCATTTTTATTTGAGAGTTTCGTCCCTGAGACGTTTCCGAAACAAGGGTAATTTCAGCTTTGCTTTTATAGGCTTTCTCCCTACAGAATCTGCGTTGTTCCATTCGACTGGACACGCAAGGTCTGATAAGCATTATCAATATATAAATTTGAGCAACTGAGCCTTGTTAAATATTAATGCTGTTGATTCTGCGCAAGCAGCGCTTTTGCAAGGCATGTCACCACTTGCAACAAATCATTCGGTTTTCATCGCAAATCCTGTCGAGCCGGTTATCATTTCCTGCTGCGGCTGCCGAATGTGTTTTCCACACTGTTCCATGGCTGCGTTCCAAGAATCGTGAAGGAGAAGGGGAAAGAGAAGGAGAAAGACGGACAGAGAGAAAGGGGGTTGGAGGGAAGGAGAGAGAGAACACAGTCGGCACGCTGCCACGCCATAGCAGCGGCGGCCGGCAGTCCTGCTGTTTCTGCCGCTTCTCTCTTAAGCAGCGGCGGCCAACAGTCCTGCTGTTTCTGCTGTTTCTCTCTTGATCAGCGGCGGCCGGCAGTCCTGCTGTTTCTGCTGTTTCTCTCTTGATCAGCGGCGGCCGACAGTCGTGCTTTTTCCGCTGTTTCTCTCTTAAGCAGCGGCGGCCGACAGTCGTGCTGTTTCTGTTGTTTCTCTCTTAAGCAGCGGCGGCCGGCAGTCGTGCTGTTTCTGCTGTTTCTCTCTTGATCAGCGGCGGCCGACAGTCGTGCTGTTTCTGCTGTTTCTTGATCAGCGGCGGCCGACAGTCCTGCTGTTTCTGCTGTTTCCCTCCGGGCTGCCGTTCCGCCGCTCTGCCTCGTGCCGTCGTCTGCCGTCTCGGCCGAGGACTCCCGCGGCGCGGACAGCTCACACGCGACGGCGCGCCGTGCCGGCCGAAAAAGCGCAAGGCACGGTCGGCGCGGCGGCTGCCGCAGCGCGAGCGCGGGCCGCGTGATCGCAGCGAAAGCACCGCTCTCGGTCGCGACGGGCGGCCGCGGACTGTAGTCTGTCTGCCGGACTGCCGTCTGCAGTCTGGACGACTCACTCGGGCCTCCGCCTGCGCGGCACAGTGCCTGTGCTGGCCTTCAGACACCCTCGCGCGGTCTCTTTGTAGGACTTGTAGTGGAGTATGAGTTTCTTTAATTTTTGTGCTCGGTCTTTAAGAAACGATGGCCACGTCAGGAGCTTGTGTCCGTTTGTGCACTTGGTAGATATGCTTTCCTTTATATGGAAGTGCGTGGCTCGTAGAATTTATAAAGAGACATAAGCGTGGAACTGCTATACTAGCAATACTAAACAATCGACCATAATGACTTAGCCAACCGGGGAGGCCGCAGCGTGTGGTAAAGCTGACGTTTATGTTGTTCCTATTATTTGCGAAGTGTTCCGTTAAATGTGTCACCTTTGATCATTCGTAAATCGCTTTTAGTCCAACAATCCTTTTTCTTTTCTACCTTTTTCAGTCTTTTTTCAATCCTTATTTCTTCTCTTTGTAGCTTCCAAACTGGTTCACGCTACTATCTGTGAAAAAATCTCATTGAATAACCATGAACGTTCACGACATACGGAACACGAAAAATGAGTTATTGAACACAAGAAGAGGCGAATCATTAAAAACCGATTCCTCTTGTACTGCTTCAGATGACCAGGCTTTGACGTTGGAATTTACACAGGGGAATACCGATTCGTAAGGAATGCAGCCATACCATACCAGCCTATAGCAATTACCTGGCACCGCTTGTCCTCGCTTGGCCTTCGCGTAACGCTGAACATAAAACGTTGTGGTATCCGCATTGTTTTAGACCAGTGAACTAGAATTCATTATGGACAGTTACAGCTTCATTAAAACCAGAACAGATCCATGCGCGTGATTTTTCAGTTTGAGTTCACCCATTCCACAAGTGCAAGAAAGGACGAGCAATGAGATTATTTTAGCTGGAAAAACGCGAGCATTAAGAGAACATTCCACAACCCAATGGGCAGCCTTACGTAATACGGCAAGGGATTTTTACAGCTGAATCGACTGATTCAGCTGTTGACTGATCATTACACATGGCGTCGACTCCCAGCATCTGCGGCGGGCTGCCAGTTTGTTATTGCTGTTGAGGAACCTCGAAGAGGCCCGAAGTTCCCGCTTGTCAACCGAACCGGTACCGCTGGTCGATTACGCATGGTAATGCCATGCCTGAATTCTGTCTGTACACTTGTCGGCTCTGGGCCACACTGTTTTCGTCTGTCCCAGGATGGAGGAACATCACTTCTCTCACGGCCCGGTTGCATTGCTCCAAAAGTTTATTTAATGGCCTCGTTTCAGAAGAGGCCTTTACTGAGCCGTCTGCGCGCCATATAAACGTATAAATGTCGGGGGAGTCGGAGCAGGTGTACTCCCGATACGACCGACCTCAGACGTCGGCCGAACAACGGCGCGGTGATGGGCGCAGCGCTCGAGCTCTGCGCCCCCGACCGCCGTCCGTCCGTCTAACGGAACCCCCGGCAGACGCCGGCCCGCTGGGCCGAGCCGGCTAAGCTCGGTTAATCCTCGCAGACGCCGAGGTTCACACCCGCGTGAGCAGCAGGCCTCCTATCATCTCCATCAGCGACGCATTCAGCGCGTAACTGAATCCGTTAAAAACAGGTGTTCCGTTTTTGCGCGCCCTCCCGGTGTTTTCCACTCGCTCACGCGCTTTTTACGCGCGGGCGCCTGCGTGTTGACACGCACAGCGGCGGGAGAAGACGGCTGCGGTCCTGGCGCGGCGTCCACCCCGCTCGGCCGGCGGCCGGCCGCCGCGGGGCCGAGCACCTCTCCAGGCCGGGTCACGGCTGCCGTTCGGAGCCGCTCGGCCGCCTCGCCTCGCTGGCCGGCGCGGAAGCGAGGCGAGGCGACCACCCGGACGCAAACAGGCCGGCGCGGCCTCGCCGTGGCAGGAGCAAGGACAGTGGCCCGAGCTGCAGCCGTTCCGCCCGCCGGCGGATTCCGACCGGGCGGCGGCCGCGCCGGGCGGGAGGACCCCTGAGGCGCAGGGCGGTCGGTGAGTTGGACTGGGGGGGACGATCCTCTTCCGTGGCGCGACTTGATGCTGCTCGACTTCGGAGCGGCGCAGCCGCCGCCGCCCTTGACGAACTGAAGCCCGCTGGCGTCCTCCTCGTCGCACGGTCGTCCCCGACACCGTCGACGACGTGTAGCGTCTCTCCGACGTAGCGCGTCCGACACGACCAGTTGACCTCTGAGCCTCGCCGACCCGCGCCGCGTGGCCGCTGCAGGTGCTCCGCGTCTGCCGTGCATGCAACACCGGCGACCTGGCCGTCTCCTGGCTGGAGTCCAGCTGCAACGGTCGGCCTTCCCTTCGACGGCTGACGGGAGACGACACGACGTGAGATGACCAGTCGAATGCACTGGTGCATAACGCAGTCGCGCAAACATTGGCCTAGGCCGCTCTGTGTAGGCTACAGCCGTCACGCGTCGCAGATAACGGGTGTGTTCCTTTAATCACCATCTGTCAATTTGCTTTGCTCCGTTGTTAAAGCACGGCATATCTCTGCACCACTACTCTGACTCTGTTGGCTGTATGTATGGGTCTCTCTCACTCCCGCTCCTCCTGTTTCCCTCCTTCTTTCTCTCTCTCTCCGTCTATCTCTTTCATGCCCTCTTTTCCTTTTTCTTCTGTTTCTTCTTCCCTTCCCTTTCCTTCTCTATCCCTCTCTCTCTCTCTCTCTCTCTCTCTCTCTCTCTCTCCTCCTCTTCATTTTGCTCTCAGCCATCTCGTTCTTCGTCTTCCTCCGTCCCTCTCGCCTGTTCGGGACAAGAACAGACTGTTCTCCGAGGGCGCCCTGGAGTGTCAGCGAACACAGCCCGCGCGTCGCGTGTTCAAACACGGGCGACCCAAATTCCCGGCCACTATTTGCCGCCGGCCAGCGGCGGTGTTCCTGCTTCTGGAAAAGCGCGCCGCTCACCAAACACTCGCGGCGAGTCGGCCGCTGTTCACGCAGGTAAATACGCGCCAGCGTAAAGGTTAACCTTGGCGACGCATAGATAGCTGGCAATCGTTGAACCCGGCCCGAAGGACGACGCATTCGTGGCTGCGTGTCCCGTGGTTCGCGGTCAGCTCTAGGCGTTTCGGCGAAGACACGATTAACTTGGCGTGCAGGCGATAGGGTGTTAAAACCATCATGCGCTGTTGCGACGGCATGATTGTAAAGGCACCCGTTAGAGTCCATGGGATAGAGCGACGACACATGCTTGTTCATCGGATGCAAAACTGTGACGAGCATTGGTTGTCGTCGTCGGCAATGACAAGCTGCCTCTCGTCCCCACCTCAGAAATCGTTGACAAAAAGTGGGCACGCGGTGACCTCAACTCACCCCAGTAACCTGACCTAGTGTCGTGGTGGCCGCCACCTCTGATCTGTAGGGCAGTCTGAAAAGACATCGTGTTGCGCCACGCCTCAGTTCCACGTTCTGAATGGACCATTGGATGCGAAGACGGCCTTTCATAGCATCGGCTCATCGTGCACCATATCTCTGGAGGGCCTGGATGCTTACGACACCTGGCTCGACTGCGCAGTACTCGGAATACGACTGGAATTTAATAGCCAGCCGTTTATTTCAATAAAGGGAACGTCCTACGTCCTGTCGTATTCCCGCATTTACGCTGCCTTTCGTTTAGTTTCGGTTTCAGGATCAGTTTGTTTCAATCCAGCAGTCTTTTCATCAGAACAAAAATGGGAGCAGTTTATATCGTACTGCGCGAAGCGCTTTCGTCTTGGACGGAGTCTTTGCTTCCAATAACTATGAAATGTGATGACAGCTATAGGAAGTCACAGAAATGCTTAAAGGCTTTATCATGAATTATACTCGTGCCTTTCCGACATGACCACTGACATCTTCTGTCTGGCATGCCGGCGACATCCGGAATAAATTCCCACATTTCAAACAGGCCACCCGTGACGAGTTACGGCCACGTCCGGCAGTCCTCGGCGACCCTCGGCATTTCTGCCCCGTGTCCCGTGTCCGCGGCGCTGCCGGTTTCCCCAGTGCTTGGCTCCTGGGCCAGCCTGCGTTCGGCCGTTTCCCTCGAGCCGCCCGGCCCCGGGCCAGGGCGCGGAGTGTCCACGCGCCAGGTCGCCACCTGCCGCCCGGCACCGGCGCTGCCGCCGGCCGAGCTCCGACCGAAAGGGCTGCGTCAGCTCCGGCCCGACCGGGTCAGCTCCGGCCGTCTGTCTGCGGCGTCAGGCGCCGAGCTGAGCTGGCGCAGCTCCGGCAGCTGTGACAGCTCCGGCAGCGCTGTGCGGCGCCGGAATCCGGCTCCTGTGAAGTCTGAGGTTGAGTTCGCTGTTGTTTCTCCTCCGCGCCTGGCGCAGATCGCGTGTCTTTTTTTTGTCTTTTTCTTTCTTTGGCGATGGCCTTACCGCTCTGCCGTGTCAGACGTGGGCTGGAGGTTTTAATCGCTCTGCGGCACAAGGAGAGCTGCAGCCCTTGTACAACGTCGGAAGGGTTCAAAAGGACGCCTTGGAATGCTTCACATGTTTCTAACAAGTAATAGTGCGGTACGTTTCTTCCATTTCTTGAGGAAACGAAAAGTAAATATTTATTTGCCCAGCGTGTCTCTTAAGCAAGAACAAAAGTCAAATTATCGCGCCAACATTCCTGATTGATCATTCATAGGAAACAATGTGGACTGCTGCGAGGAAAACATTTGAAAGCCCTTAATGATGTACGACATCCAGCTTCTGCCCCAACCCGTCCTACATTCTCGACTGGTGCTAATAACACCCTATGAAAATCAGCACCGAACATTTCCTCGAGTCTGAAGTATTTTCTGGCACGCGGCCTATCTTCAGCCACATTCCACCTCGAGTTTGGGCCTGCGCGTGGAAGCGCACCCCTCGTGCGTGAACAGCGTCGGCCGAGGTGGGAGCGGCGCTATCAGGCCGGGGTATCTGGCCTGTGATCGGTCACGATCGGCCCACCAGCGCCGAGTGGCGCCTTATCCGCGCCCAGCGGGGGGCGTGCAGGCGCCGCTGACCCCCCACTTCACCCCCCCCCCCACCGCCACCAGAGCTGCGGCACTTCCCTTCGGGCGGCGGCGTGACGCGGTGACATTCTGCCCCGAGCGGCGGCGTGACGCGGTGACGCCTCGTGATGGGGGTGAAGCCCGGCATCCAGGGTGAGAGAGCGCGGGCTACGGCAGCGCCCCGCCCGCCTCTGTCGACCGCTGCCGCCGGCTCTGCGGCCGGCGGGTGTGCGAGAGATTTAGCTCAAAACTGAGGCCCGGGAGTCGCGGAGTTGGAACGAAAATTATATCCTGCTGTGGCTAGATGTCCAGTAGTGCGTCGTTATTTTGAGAGGTATGGACCCGGTTTGTTTGTGGGAAACTCGTTTCAGTACGATCACTTAGTTCCTTTGGGAGCAGATCACCTTTGAAACATCTCTGAACGAGCTTGACGAGACTGCTCGGACGTACAGCAAAGGTCCTAACAGTTTCAGCTCCGTCCTGATCATGGTGTTTTTGATTCTCCTCCGAAAGATGTGAGCGCCATTCATTTCGGTCTGTTTTTCCAGTGGACCATGGAATAGTAAGCAAACATTACGTGGTTATAACTTTTCATTGGTGATTCACGTAAAAACTTGAGGTTTTTCGAGTGCTTTCGAACAAGACTTGAACGTGCTGCCTGTCACTTCTCTATCCGTGTTGCAACGAGATTTCCAGACATTTGAGCTCTGTGACATACCCGTCAGTTGTATTATTTTTTACGCATCTTATATTTGTGAATATTTAATATGTCTTTTTAGCTTGTTACCTGTGCATACATATACCGAGACGTTTAAGGAGAAGATGGAGTTTTAAATTGCAAAGTTACATATTGTGGCCATAGTCGAAATCTGCGGTTGGTGCAAAGCGTTTTGAAATTTGGCATTTAAGTCTGCCATTTTTTGCAATAAATGCGTTTTCCGCTTGCTGCAGCAGAAGCTTAACTTCATGTATAATTTGTGCTGGCAGCCAAGGAAGTTCAGGCCAAAACGCTACCTTTAAGCTACAGATGACCTTTTTTAGGGTATCTAAGCCTCATTGTACATCGTGGGTTGGGAACCACAGCGATTTTACAAAAGTCAACAAGAACGTGCATTCTGTTTTTTTTAGCAAATGTTGTTGCTGCTCAGGCGGGGTTGCTTTAAAATGGTCTTTATCAGTAACGTCGGTGCAATGGATTGATAGCAAATCAGAATAATGCGACGTGCTCAAAATTTTATGAAAAAGGTCGCAGAAATGGGCTAGGCCCTTGCAAAGCAGAGCTGATTGTGCATAATTCACGATACCGACAGCATTTTCGTTGGGTGAAGAAACATCTTATAAAATTCCTCGATAAACTGTTAAAAAAAATCCGATAGAAGTTTAACAGATCACAGGCGGAAACGGTGGTTACGGCCGGAATAATAATGGCTATACCCCCTGTCCGGAAACCTTCCGCCTACGGTATCAAATCTTATCGCGTCTAAAATGAAAAAGAACGAGAGCTTCTTTGAATCAAATGTCCGTTCCTACCGGCGGGACAAAGAATGGTATAATCCAGTACCGTTTCGACGCTTTTTTGTTCCTCATAATCTAGATGGGGTAGTTACCTGAAAATCCTCGGAATTCCTCCATGGCATGCGTAGTTTCAACAAACCTACCGGCTGGCCAAACGTTTTACGTTTTCGTCAGCTGCCTGCTGCAACCGGTCGGTACTGGCACTCCTGAAAGCAGAACATTGGGCCGGCCGTTGTTGACGTTGCATTATCTGATCGCCGGCCGAAGAGAACCGCTCAGCTTGAAATCATTTGTGAACACAGGAGGCCTATCGGCTATCTCGAGTAGCTTACAAGACCCCTAAGAGGGCGCAGATGAACACCAGCTTGTTTCAAAACCCAGCGGCGCAGGGTCGACAAGCTGCCCGCCGCGCGGAGGAGTCAGAGTCCAGCGTCAGCAGCTTCAGAGGAACGAGACACAGCCAGTCGCCAGTCTGACCTCTTACCCAAAATTTTACGAAGAATGGGCATCTGGGCTAAGACTTTGGCCACGACTTCCACACAGTGCTGGGATTCTTGCTTTCTGCGAAATAAGTTGTGGTGGACCCCGACTACCGGTAAGAGACGGGCGGATGGGGAGAGGGGGGAGCGGAAGGGAATCGTCTTCAACCTCGGTAGAGTTGGAAACGTCGAATATGGATGGAATGAAAAGTAGTGTTTGGGCCAAGGGTTTGGTATCTCCCGTCTCATCGGACGGCGGCAACGCTCTACAGTGTGTTTTTGCTTTTTCCTTATCAGAAGCCGCTCAGTGGACTCTCCCTACGATTAATCCCGGGTTTAGACTAATCAACACGGCAGACGAAGGGATGATCTCGGGCGTGACTCCATTTCACCGCGCTGCCGGCGTCCGCCGCCGTGTTTTGCCCACACGGGCAGCCTGGGCCCCAGGAGTCGCTGACCTCGGTGACCTCTGGTGACCTCAAGCGGCCTCTGGCGGCTTTGAACAGGCGACGCCCAGGCCGGACGTTCCTGGGTCGGCGGGGGCAGTTGATTTCAGGGTCGGGGTCAAGGTCAGCCGACCTGACGAGCGCAGGCTCGTGGACCCCCCCCCTGCTTTAAAGCCGTCAGGAAGTCGCCCTGGAGAAGAGCTCTGGCGTCACTCTCCGTCAAGATACGACGCCGAGTCTCCAGGGAAGGATTAGGCAACATCTGAGATGAAAGATGAAATAAGGGTAAAGAAAATCTCGTTTGGGGAAATGACTCGGGTTTCCACCTCTGGACGCACTACTTAACATTGGCAGCTGCATGTCCCCTGCTTACTGGAGCCTTGTTCAGTCTCGAAATGATGGTTCCGTAGTGCGTATCTTTGCGATCGCGACCCACGGAACCAGTCATTTTTACGACAAAGAGCACGTGAATCGATGCAAACGAGACAATAACGTCGTTATGAAATGCCGCATTCCTCGCCTGACCTTGGCTTTGGAGGTCACGAGCCAGGTTTTCAGAAACACAAATCGAGATAGGCACATCCGCTGTCGCTGCGTCGCGTTCCCCGTTTTCGGTTCGACGTTTGCTTCGCTCCGTGACGTTTGCCAATTCCATCAGCCAGTATGGATTTTTGCATAACAAACCTGCGGGGTGACGGAAGTCAGCCGTGTTTCCCCTCTGCATGTTTGTCAAATTAATTAGCGGACACAAACAGCCGAAATCGGTGCTGCGAGCGGTTGCGGGGTCCACGCCACTAAAGATTCGTGCACACCTTGGCAGCGCGAGTATTTACTCCGTCGAGAGCCGGTACCGCGATAACGAGTGCAGCACGGAGAGCCTCGGCCCCACCCCTCTGACGGGAGTTCGAGAGGCCTCGCCGTTGGGCGGCCGGCGGCCGGCGGCGGGGTGGCCTCGGCGGCGGTCTCCGGCGGCGGTCTCCGTGGTGGTCAGCGGCGCCCGGCCGTCTGGAATGCCGCCCGCCCGCCGGCCGGAACAACACGAGAAGGCCGCCATCCGTCTCCGTGACGGCGCCGTGACGTGACGGGCCCTGCAAACAGCGCCGCCGGGCCGCTGTTGTCACAGCGGCCCGGCCGGCCGGGCGCCGGAGAACTCACGAGTTCCCGACGGGGCGCATTCCGCCTGCGTCGGCCGTCCCGGCGGCGTTCGTGTTTATTGTGGCGTGTTATTGACGGCAATATCGGAACGTGCTGAATACAGATGCGGCGCTTCCTTCGGCCGCACCTGGCTCCTTTGCGTTTCGTGACTGATGGCGCTGTGGTGCAACAGAGTTGTCAGTTTGCGTAGTTTATAAAGGAGTCTCATTTTTGTTGTCTGCAGAGATGAGCCGTCTGCGCAAGCAAGGATACTGTATGACGATAGAGCAAAGGATTTTTAATCCGTTTTCTATGATAACGAGGATGTTTTGCAGGCCATCAACATATCTTTTTCTGTGCAACGTCATACAGATAAGCTGAAAGGTCAGTCCTGCGTTCATCTTCTAAATAAACTCCCTTCCAGGAGCTGTCGTCTGTACTTCCAGACGCATTCAGATGGAAATCTCTTCCCATCATAGTGCTGTGGCCTGTGATGATGCATGGCTGTTTGGTGGCAGAACGTCCGAGTTACGGGACATAACACACGCACGCCACGGTCGCCTCCCGGTGCCAGCCAGCATCGTGAAAAGTCGTAACGGTTCCCGCCGCTGCCTCTGATTTATTTCCTTCCGTTTTCCGGCTGCCAGAACAGGACCGCCATTTTAACCCCAGCTGGGCCACAGCGGCTCACCGCAGCCAGCGGTTCGCTGGAACTATCCGGGTCTGCCCGGGGCGGACCGGGCTCGAGCGTGACGTCACGGCCGGCGACAGGCCGGCGACGGGCGGTAAATCACAGCCGCCCGTCCGCTGACCCGACTCGCCGTGACGTCGCGTCACGGGTCGGACGGTTCCCGTGACGGTGACGCAACGACTCTCCCGGGCGGTCTCGCGGCCGTTTGGGGGCGGCCGGTCGGCGGCAGAGCCCGTTCGGGTTCTACGACGGGTTCAGCCGGCTCCCGAAGCGTGTTTGTTGGGCCGCGGACCGCGTCGCCGTTATGTTGGCGTTGTAAACCGCGCGCGGGGGCAGAGAATTCTGACACGAGGTCACTGCTGTCCACCGCTGGACCGGCTAGGTAGATTCTCAGGCTGCATGGCGCATCGTGATAGCAAAATGCGAGATTAACCCATATCAGTTTCCATTTTTTTCTCAGTATTCTCCTTCTGATGTATCTTGCGTGGTAAAAAGGTGTTAGAATCCCGGAAAGGAAAACAAGACTCTAAATCATTCGGGTATTGCTGGGGATAAATTGCAAACATCCGTGCACTGAATACGACCTCAAATAATTTGCAGGCTTCTGCTCTACAATGGCCTCGAAAAGCAATTTGCCTCATTTACAGCAAGAAGCACTTTGGATTCCCAAATGGGTGGACTGGTATTACGTCCGCCGCCCTACGAATTTCCAAAGGAGAAAAAAACCTCGAAGCCAGTCATTTTCCACTTGTCTGACGTATGCGTTAGTTTGACTCCGAGAAGGCGTCGATGACGCCTCCTACTGCCTACAGTTACAGTTCGCATCGATCTACGAGAAACACGTCGATCGATCAGTGAAACACACGGACGAAACGCACACCTTTTGACGCTGTGCGTGCACCCGCCGCTGTTCGTGTTTCGGCATTGTTCTGACGTTCTGACGATTCTGCCGTCTGTCCGGCAGTTCCTGTGTCGCCGTACCAGGAAGAGGAGGACACAAGCTCAAATGACACCTCAGCCAACTCGGACCTGCAGAAGCTCCGGCACTGGGCTTCGGTAAGACCGTCACCCACCTCGGGTGGAAACGCCAGGAACCCGGTGTCACCACTATCACGGGGATCAGAAAGCGATTCCGCGCCGACTTTTTGAATGCGATCGAATACTTTTGAAAAGCTCCAGACAACATAAACAGCACACTTCAAAATTGCTCATATTTATCGCTCACAGTTTCAAATCGAAGTTCTGAGTGTACCGTTTGGCCGCCAGGACCGGGCCCGCCAGCTGTTCACCAAGGACACTCTGCTGAGCACGCTGCCGATCCTCAGCTGGGCGCCCAAGTACACCAAGTCGGACCTGATCGGCGACACGATCGCCGGCCTGACGGTCGGGCTGACCGTCATCCCTCAGGGCATCGCCTACGGCAGTCTGGCTGGCCTCTCGGCGAACGTGAGTCACCGGCGCCCGCTCGCGCACGGCGCGGCGCCCGCAGCGGCGCCCAACGGGCCTTGACGCGTCTGAGAAGCGGTTTGTGAGGCGAAAGGTGGCGTCGGTTCACTTTCCGTCACGCATGAGGTCTCATGAGGGGAATGTTTTTTTTGGGGGGGGGCATCGGTATGCAATATAAAATCGGTATATACGGCGTAATGTCTTATGAGAACACGAAACAATATAAAACCTCGTTGCGTTTAACCATGAAAAATTCACTTAATTCTTTAAACGACGCAGGAACACCAAGTTTGTCTTTTAAAACGAAAACACACCAGTTATCCGATTCCATGATAACGAGACGGCCACGCCTCTCCAGTTGGCTCTGCCGGTAAACAATTCAGTATCCCGTTTTCTGTTACCCAATACGTCCACTGAGATCTTATCAGAGCACGAATTAAATGAAATCTCGTGAGATATATCACTGAAAGTACATTTAAGATCGCACAGTGTACCAGTTAAAGCAAAAAATGCACCGGTTATCTGATTCCGGGAATACGTGTCCACACACCTGGCCATAATAGGCCATAAATAATGGCCTCTGCCGGTGAATGTTTCTTCGACTTCCCCATCGATTAACTCACCTGGCTCATTCTTCGGTGGTCGGCGCTGAGCCCCTCAGTGCGGTCCGCGTCTGGCCGCCGTCCCCTGAGGCCGAGCCCGGGTCGCCGCCCGCGGTGTCTGGACCGATGACGTCAGTTCCGGGTAGACTCCCGCGGGGTCGAGCGGGGCCCGGACGAGGTCAGGCCCGGGTCGCGGCACGCTTCCGGCTCGGGTAACTTGAGACGGGCCGCCCGGGACCGCGGAGGTCGTCGCAGAGGTGACGCCGCAGAATGGGACTCCCGGGACCGGCCTCTGGCGGCTGCTGGCGGGGCAACTCCTGAGTGATGCTGGAGCCACTCTGGGTCTCGATGCAGAGTTGACAGTGAAACTGGGAGAAACAGCATTAGCCTGGGGAACTGTCGCTTCCTTGCTAGACGTCGAACAGTTTTTTTTTACCATCAAAGAGCAATAAGCAATACTCCGTTTGATTTTAGTACGATTGCATTTACATTTTGATGTAGTTTCATTCAGATTGATTAGTGGAGGTGCTGCTCATGTTGCGTATGGAACGGCTGACATTTTGCCATCAAAAGCGTATCACAAGAAGTACCACGATGCTGTATCGCAATTCATCGCGTTGAATGTGGTGTCCGGGCGTTTTCAGCCAGGCTTCTCCGTGTGCCCAACTTAGACTCTTCTGGCAAGGTTCTGTAAGGTCACACTATCCAGATGACCTCTGACGGAGTGGCAGCCACTCCCGATAACGTCCGGGGGCTGTGCGACCCATTCACCGCGCGTCACTGAAGGCGGCTTAAGCCATCACGCGTCATCGCCAGAGTCTCGGCCGACCTCCGTCCAGGAGCCTTTTCCGCGGACTGAACGATGACTTCTCGCACAGATCGCTGTCTCGGTAGTTCCAGCGCAGTAGAACTGTGAGAGCCGGAGGGAGCAGCGAATCAAAGCCAAACCGACTGGGTTCGCTAGATGACGCCTTGTTTCCCGCCTCCTTTCCAGTGGTTTTGATCCGCAAGAGTATCCGGTACGCACCCGGTAATACTTGGACAAAAATATTGGTCATTTTGCGGACTACGTTCGGGATCTTTTACCTCCGCGCGTGTGACCTCAATCATCCCACGCTGTTGCGCAACCTGCAATCACTGCGTGTTTGGTATCAATGTGGGGCGCAGTGTTGATGCGCGCGGTCGAGTGCCGTCTAAGCGTCCTTTGCGCAGCATAAACTGACATGAATGATAAGGCGGACATCGCGCAGAAGCTAGTTTGGTCTGGCGTAACCATAGAAGCTGCCGGGAGTATGTTGCTCTTCCATTTCTCTCCACTAAATTCCCTTAAATTTGCGCCGGATTAGTATGTCAAACAGATGCTTAGCACGCAGAAACACAGTTTCACTATGAGAGCACGGTAAAAATATCCATTTCGAACGTATGTCAGCGGTCCTCGTGAGACCGTTAGATCCCATGCAGAGCGAACTAGTTATGGTAATATGTCTATTTTCAATAATGCCTACGATGCGAATGAGGTCATCTTTTGATAACCAAGCCACGTCACGTGCCACACTGGCTTAGCGTTTCTTTAGAGCGTCTTGCCCCCGTCCCTGCTGCCGTCAGCTGACAGCCACTCTGTCCGTCACGTGGTGTCGGACAGGATCGGTTGACGCCGGGACGGCAGGGGATGAAGCGGCCGGATGTCGCGGAACCGCGCCACTTCCTGTCGTCCTCGAGCCCCGTCGGAGCGCCGAGTCGCGGCGCGCGGCCGGTTTCGGCGAAATCGATTGCCGCCGATAAGCCCGTTCAGGGAGATGCGCGCGACCTTCCGCCTGACGCGGTCGCGGCGGGAGCCGTCAAAACGGATGACGCCGCGCATTGACGCGCGCCGGCCGGGCGGCGGCGTCTCCGGCCGGGCGGCCGGCGGCGTCGGCCGTCGAGTGTGCGCCCGGCGGCCGCCTGCGCCGGGTGTCGACTGCTGATGGAGCGGGGCTGCGGCCGCCGCGCCGTCCCGTGTCGCGTCTGACCGCCCGTCGGGGCGGCCGTGACCCAGAGTGCGGCCGGGACGAGTGCCCTCCGCCGCCTCCGCCGCCCCCGACGGTGACGGCTTCGACAGGCCGCGCGCACCGGAAGAGGCCACTTCCGGTCTGGGGCACCGGCCGGCCGCGGCCACTGGGTACCCGAGCGGTGGGGACGCTCTTGGCCGGCAGGCGATCACGGCCCAGTCAGCAGGAGACGAGAGAGAAGGTTCGCGAGGTTAACTGTCGCCTCGGTAGGGCACGCCATAACGCCAAGGTCAGACTGGGCATTCTCCCAGGGGTTGCTGCAGTGAAGCTAAAATGTTCGTGCTGAGTCTCGCACGGACGTTGTCGGGATATTCTGACCTCGAACTGGTGACGGGATGGCGTCGTGATTATGATGTTGGCGGTGGACCGGAAGGCCCCTAAATTCAATCAGTCTGACGGAAATAGCTGCTGGAAACATGCACGGCTGCCTTTCGCCGACTTCCAGTTGACATGCCACCGATGCAGAGAGGTCACTGCATGTTACAAATCAAAGAGCCGTTGTTAGAGTACTGTAAAAAGGCGCCGTTAATCATGGCCGGAAATTTCCGAAAATTAGGGGAGCCCACATAGGATTTCAGGTCGATTCTTTTCAGTCATTGCCATAGGCCTAATGTTAAAATTTCTGGATATTGGGGGAGAGGAGGGGGTCCGGTTCCCTCTCAACCCCCCGGGGATCTCCAACCATGGCCGTATCCCAGGCTTTTGACTTAAGGGTACAGCCATCGGCTGTGGGCAACAGTTCATCTTTGGTGCCATTTTTTAGTCAGCCAGATGCTATGTTCGCATGAAGTACCTTTGAAACGAACTCATTTTCCATGACGAATAAAATTAAACAAAGTTGGCCACATTGCGCGGCTATGAGCAATATCATTTCCAACCTCACCATGCAGCTATGGCTTGAAACGTTAAGTCGCAAATCTGGAAATCTCAGTGCGCTGATGTGGAAGGTTTCACCTTGCATTTGATTCGTACAAAGGTCTTGTTTACCTTACTCCAGCTGCGCAATCTGTGGTCACTGAGCTTTCTACCTCATCCTCGATCGCCTCCGGCACATACTATATCTGATCACGTGATCGGCAGTCAAACACCCCACGCTTCCTCTTGGCCTCTGGCGTGAGGTCCCAGCAAAGGTCACGACCGGGCCCCGGCCGGGCTGCCTTGCGCGCGGCGAAAGCGCAAATACTCGGAGCCTCTTCTCGGAGGCAGCGATTGGTGACAGGGACGCACCGTGGAGCCATGTAAACACTCGCCGACGGACAGCGACGCATTCGAACACGCATAATGCCCTCCGCTAATGAGCGACGCACGACAGAGCGGCGGAGCTTCACGCGTGCGGAATTTCCGGCGACTCGCCGCTGCCACGTAATCCTGGCCTTCCGCGAACTCAGTTGTTTTCGGATGACGCCCGGCTCGGGCTCGGCGATTTCTCGCTGCGTGCGTTGGACCTCTGGGCGGTAATGCCGTCACCGTCCAGCAGTCTGGTTGTACGCTACTTACGACAGCGCTAATCCGCCTGTTACGCAGAAATTTCGGGGAAACCGCCGCGGCTCTGCGTGGATATGTCGTTAAGGTGTGGCCTGCCCGCGGTTACCGGTATCCAGGTGGCACTCCCCGGCCAGACGTCCAGTCGGACCTTTCAGCTGTCATGTCGGCCTACTCCTGTGTGTGCAGCACGATGGTGGCACGTGCGACGTGCCACGGAAACTGCGGCTGTCCTGTCTAGAGTAGTGGCGAATTGGGTGCGAGGTATTGAAAACCGACTTTTTATATGCTCGAAGCAAGTAAAACAAATATAACGTTGCCATTTGAGCATCTCTGAAGAGATGTATAGGTGTCTTCAGGAACTGTGCGCACGAGGAATCCAAAAAGTCATTGCTTTTTTGCTACCAAGCGTCTTATAACTTAAAATTTATAAAGGACTAGTATAATATTGCATATGTTATATGCTATATAACTTTCCCATCAGCTTTCAAGAATCTTTACTGAATAATTCTTTATTGCATTTAGCCCTTTATTGCAGAACACCCACAAGCAATGGGAAAGTCATGCCCCAGTTACTAGATGTGGTGTCAGTTTGGTCTCTTCTGTTCGCAGTACGGCCTGTACAGTTCGTTCGTGGGCTGCTTCGTCTACTGCATCTTCGGCTCGTCTCGAGCCATCACCATCGGACCGACGGCCATCATGGCGCTGATGACGCACGAGTACGGTTTCCATGGCAACGGCGACATGGCCAATCTGTTGGCCTTCTTTACGGGAATTGTCATCCTGGCGGCTGGCATTTTTCAACTCGGTGAGAGCAGAAGAGGCGTGAGACGCATTGCATGAAAGCTGCGACATGTCTTGTTAGTCTTTTAGGGGTGTTGATTTGTATTCTTGTGAGAGGGCCCTGGTACACCCAATGTTGACTTACTCCCCCCCCCCACCTCCACCGAAGGAAGGTTTGGGTCCCCGTATCTCCTGCCGGTTTTAAAGGGAAATGATAAATAATAACAAAAAGGACGGGCTGCAATAAACGAGAAATTGGCAGAAAGCCAAGAATAAAGCCTAAAGAGATGTATTTGTCTTTCCTATCTTCTATCTGTATAACTGTGTATAAACATGGGGTTAAATGCAGTTTTTTATTTGATAAATAGTAACAGAAAACTCATAAGTTACCCTTGGTCAAAAGATGGTGGGCTCAATCCGTTGTGAAACCCACATTTGGGAAAGTTAGGTTGCCGGGCCCTCGGCTTCCCTCCCAATCATTCACAGAAATCGACGCCCGTGGTCCTGTATGCACTATACATAATATATGTATTATGTGTATATATATTATGTATATATATGATATATATATATATATATGTATATCACTTACCGCAGATTTATTGTTACCGTGCCATATTTGAAACAAATGACCTATAGCATCACCGTGAATTAGGCATTAATCCGTCATGTGTATGGCGAGTAACGTCTCTAAAAATGGCTATTATAAATACAATGGCGGTTGATAAAGGAGAACACATTGCAATTTTCTTATGCTCGACCATTGAGCACCTACCAACTGTTGCTCTTTCGAAAATGGAAAAAAGGAGAAATGTTTTGTTCTTGTTCTGACGACTTTATATCATTCCTGGGAGGCGTCCGATACTCCTGGACGTTGTCACCGATGTTTTGACGATCTGCTTGCCCTGCACCTTGGTCGTCATAGCAAATTCCTCGCCTCGCTCACCGACGTGGCCAATGCACGTCATCATCAAATTCTCTGGGCCCCCGGCCACCGGGGGTTCTGAGGCCGAGCTGACCTGTCACAGGGTTCCTGATTGACTTCATGTCGGGGCCCGTGATCGCCGGCTTCACCTCCGCCGCCGCCATCACCATCGCCGTCTCCCAGCTCAAGGGTCTCTTCGGCATCAAGGTAAACAGGTCGGCCGGACGGAAAGGACGCTCAATAATACAACAGTTGGGGAAATTCAGAGGCATCAGCAGCTCTCCATTTGTTTTCATATTTCGTTTTTCTTATATGGCGTTTTCATATATTTCACTATTGTTAGCACGATTTATTCCCAATCGCAGTGTGGCTAGGTAGGCTCTCGTCGTTAGTCAAACATTTTCACGTTTCGCGATGCGTTTCTTAGCCTTTTGACCTCTTATGAAAACACCGTCCACGCCACTGGGATCCAGTTGTTTCCCGGTACGTGGCGCAATTTAAACTGCATGAGAACGACGTGTCTAGCACCACCTGCTACCAGCTTCCCTCCGTGCAACACGTTCGATCACGCTGTCGGTCCCCCCTTATGACGTCATATGCGTCAGAGGCCCGCGCCTGCGCGGCGGTCATCGTTCTCCGACCTGAATCCGCGAACGGGTTCACAGCTAGGCGCGCCCAGCCAGCACGTTGACAGCCGGCGGGTCGCGGGTACTCCCGGCAGGTTCTGCAGTTACTCAGAACCTGACAGCGTGATCTGGGACTCGGACGATACGAGCCTGGGCAGGCGTAATCTGTGCTAATGTACACTAAGAAAGGCCGTGGATGAAAACGACCCCTGAAAGACGCTAATTACGGCGTAGGCAGTAATTGACGCCACGAGTTCTAATAAAGCAAATAGCAAAAAAGGTGCGCAACACAATGCGACATCTTGTTCGGCGTGTTAAAACTCTGGTTTATAATAAGTATTACCACAGCGTCAGTTGATGTAAAGGCTGCATTTCAAGTCCGTTCATGAGAGGCTGGGCATTCAAAGTCTGCTTGGATCCAGCGATATCGCACCTCAGTCCGTCCAGCGTTGCGAAAATCGCACTGAGTCACCCCGCAGATGAACATCGGCTACTGTCGCGCTCGGTTTTAGCGGCACGTGGGCTATGGTGCCGCCGTGCCGGCCCAGCGGCCGACCCAATATCCTCTGACGGGACGGCCTGGCGTGCTGAGCACTGCCTCGGGGCAGGCGAAGAACGCCAGCCGGCGGGTCACGTGAGCCCTGTCAAGGTACGCAGACTCAGGTCAAGAGCCATGAAGAGCTCTCGTTGACGGGTGCTTCGGGACGGGTGACACGGCATTCCCCAGCTCTGAAGGCACAACTATCAGAACGAGCAACCTCTTGGAGTTTATCTGGCCCTCACTGCCGGTGCTCGAAATGGTACACGCCCATGTCGTGGGGCGGGGGGCGTACTTTGGTAGGTCCCAGACACATGATAGAATTACTGGGCTGTAAATCGGGCTTCGGTTTCCACGTCGGTGTCGTTTCAAAGCCCACTCTCTGACTCATCAATGAGCCCACTCATGTTCAAGGCGTGACCACATCTTGATCCTGAGTTAATTTGGCAGCCACGCGAACCAGGGATGACCGTGATCGATGGTTTCTTGGTTTCATTTGAACCCAGTTTGCGGTCTGTTTTCCACCTGGTGCATAACGTGCGATTGCATCACCCCCGCTCCTTGCGCGGAATGGAAGGGCTAGACATCCCGCTTTTTCGCCGCAAAACTCCGTGACTGAACTGAAAAGCGCCGTCAAATTTTCAGCACCCGTCGTTAAGTCAGTGTGGCTAAAGAAGTCAAAGCTCATCCATGATCTTATCCAAAGGGCGTTTTACGTTTTACTACAACGTTTCATGATTTATCTTTTTTAGATTGTTTTGTCTTCATCGATACACTGTGCTGCAAAGGGCCAGTTGTATGCCGTAGGGGCTATGCTGTTATGATTGACCAATGCCGACCACCCTTGACCTCAAAGCAGGTCATCGGGGGTAAAATTTATGTAGGTGCTGGTTTTCAAATAAATGCGAAATCTAAATCCCATTGCATCTGCTGTATGAAGTTTATCTCGCGCAAATATGCGTACTTAGTGGGATTTTATGAAGTTTTATGGCGTTCCCTGAGGCCTGTTCGTTATATTAAGCACATTTAAACTAGGATGTCATGGACATCTTAGTACTGCATTACCTAGCCTGATCTTGGTCACCATTTTCTTAGACAGACTGGTATTAGTTGTTTTCGCATGCTTTTATGCACGTTTCATCTTCAGGACATTATTGATCTTTGATTGGTGCGCAAAAACGGCCTTCTATAAATGGGCCAAATATTGCGTTTTGACATGACCTGTGGCCTAAAACAATCACCTTAGGTCGCAAAATGTAGACTACCTAGGGTCGTACCATCCAGGGCAATTCATTGCCGTATGCATCAACAAATCGGTTGATTTTTTAACTGAGGAGTTTGTGAGTGGAATCACTAGACCCCTCCCCAGCAAGTGCAACGTAACGACATATTTGAGCGGTATCAAGAGAATAACGGGTGTTGACATTCTTGCTTCGTACGATTAGCTCACAAAGTGTATTAACAAAAGTAAGGAATGAACATACACGGAAGGGAAATAGCGCAAACCAGAAAAAAAATCTGGTCATCTTATTTTCCGCGTCTTTTTTTACTAGTCTGGTGTACCGTGCGTCTCTCAGAAAATCAGGACACTCATCAAGGGATTCGCTGTTGGGGCGCACAATGGCTGGTCAGCGTCGCCACATAACCTTATCACACATCCTTGTAAGCTTAGAAACAGAACGATTTTCTGGGAACGTCTGCTGATATTGATCTATCGGTGACTCTGTTAATCGCGGAACGCTGATTGAGAGTTTATTGAACACTGCAGCAGCAATGCTGTTTTCGTGTTACCAAACGATGTGGAACGGCCCGTGTATTATGTTGTGAGTGGCGTAGTCACCAATCACCAGGCTCGGGTGGGCTCAGTCACCGGGCTCGGGTGGGCTCAGCTACTGACCAGATGTTCTCTCGCCGCCCGACGTCGTCACGTGGTTTCCGCTGTTTCGGAAAGGACGATAATAACAACGCGACGAGCTCGTCAGTGTTGTCCATCTGCTGGTAGACATCGCCACCGCGCTGTCTCAGTGACAGCTAACACGCTCTGACATGCCCGGCGTTCTTTTCAGGTGGACGGAGACGGGTTTATCGCCACGCTCCGGTCCATTTTCCAAAAAATATCGCAGACGAACGTCTCCGACCTCGTTCTGGGGATCATCTGCATCGCCATCCTGATCGGGATGCGGGTGAGTACCCAGACATTCCGACCAGAGGTGCCGGGCAGTTAACATCGGAGCAACACGGAATCTTTGTTCGTTTTTTCAGGCGAGCTGAAGGACGTCATCGGTATTGTTCTCAGGCACACCACAGACTCCATGGCCAGTCAGTGTTGGAATTTCTTCCTGTCGCCGTTACGCTCTTGCACGTGTTCAGCATACCTTGTTTCGGGCCTCATGCGGGGATCTTCTTCTCCTCCTGTCGGTGCGCTGAGTGCCGATATTCAGTCAAGAACAGGTGGGCTTTCTCGGAAAGGTGCGCATCTCCTCTTTTATGATCCGTCGTATAACGAACAGTTTCACGACCTTCGTGCAGACATGCAGAGTACGTCGGCAACGAGCAATGTGCGCACCATTTCCAAATTTCCTCATATATTTCTCTCTCCGGACTCAGCGGCTGTCGACGACGGTTTTTAAGCTGACGGCAATCATCATCAGAGAGGGTGGAAGCAGAGAAACACAGGTGAAGCAGACGGAACTGTTCACTTGGCTGATAAACGCGGCACTGGCTTCAGAGGAGAGCCACCAACACTAAGCCAGGACAGAGCTCCAGCCGAGCTCCCCCACAGCTGGGCGTACCTGCAGCCTTGTGCGCGGCCTAGTGCCGATGTTGACCGCGCTGGTCTCGGGCCGACGCGTAACTGCGATCGTGTAACACCGACGTGTAACGCTGACGTGTAACGCCGACGTGTGACGCCGACGCGCCGCAACCCAGAGACAAACTGTCCCGAGTGATCAGAGCAGCTGCCGACCCGGGACGACCCGGCGGCTGCTCTGTCTGAACCGGCAGCTGCTCCGTCCGGGCCTGCATCTGCTTTGTCTGAGCCGGCGGCGGTTCTGTATGAGCCCGCTGCTGCTTTTTTTGGGCCTGCAGCTGGCTCGTCCGCTGTTCCGTTCGGCGGGAGCGGGTCAGCAGGTGAAAGGCGCGGTCACCGGGCCGCCCTGAGCGGGCGCTGTGTCGTGCCGTCACGCTGTTGACCTGCTCCACAGTGTTTACCCGCTGTTCTTGCGTGACGCGGTGCAGTGTCGGCACGTGCAGGCCGCACGGGTCTGCAGGTGTCTTCCCTGACCTAGCTCGGTTCTTCCGTCACCGGCTTTGACCCGGTTCGTTGCGTCTCTGCTGCAATGATGCAGGATTTGAGGTCAACACGCTAGAGGTCAATCTCGGACTCAAACCCTTTTTGTCACCAATGCGCTTGTATGCTTTTCTTTCGTTCTCGGACCTTCTTGAGCCATGGCTTACCAGACACACCTGTCACAACTCTGGCAAGGCAGATTGATAATCTGGAAGGAGTATAAGTTCGGGGATACATCCTCCGATTGATGAAGAAACGCATAGAATGTTGTAATGTCTTTCGTGTCATGATGTCATGTCCAAAGGAAAACGTTGTTCGGTTTTCATAGAGCATAACGCTCACAAGAAAACCCAGTTTTCGGTCAACGCTTATTGTAAGCCCGTGAGTTCTGCAAGTGAGATCGCATCGGCGTCTTCCCACGAGCGTGATCCTCCCTTTACTGTCCCGGGAATGCCGTCTGGTGACCGTTGATCTCTGTTTCAGGAGATGCGCCGGATCCCCGTGGTGCGGCCCGGGCAGCCGGCGAGCGGCCGTCGCCGCTTCCTGCAGAGCTTCATCCGGTTCACCTCGATCGCCCGCAACGCCATCCTGGTGATGGTGGCCGCCCTGCTGGTCGGCGTCCTCAAGAGCTACGACCTGGAGCCCTTCACGCCCACCTGTGAGTGCCAGCTCGGCGGCAGTGAGCAGAGATGGGACAGGAGCTGTCACACGCCACCAGCGACACAGGCTGGAACATAAACTATATTTCGAAACGTTTATTGCAACGCTGCGGTCATGTTTTCACTTTGCTCGGAACTGGAGATGCAGCAATCTTAAATCCCATCATGCATTAAAGATTGCACCCAATTTGGGCCTTCTGCTGTGGCTTTCCAACGTTCGGCGAATATTCCGGCGTCACGTAATCGGGACTCGTCGAGCCGGCACGAGCCGCTGATCCGCAGCTACCTCCGGCCACGGAGATTCGGCGGCACGTACGATCCACGAAAAGCCGTGAATCATCACCGTTTAATGCTAAGATTGTTGTCCGGTGAAGTAATCACATTACCGAGGCATTTTGATACTGGGTTTAGAGCCCGTGATTCATGCTTTGCGGTTCTGGCAGCAAAAACACTCGGACCTGGTGATCATAACATTCCTAAAACTCCTGCGAATTTCAAGTGCTAAGGACCACTATTACGAGCCATACGTGCGGTCATTTTCTGTGAGACTATGTCAAGGATTTGCACGGCGAAACGTCCCCAAAAAGGAAAGAATAAATAAAATTTGCCGCTGGCACTGCACCATAAACTCCGGCATCTCGTCTGGCAAAAGAGTCCAACTGAGCCGTTGGTTTGTATGCTGCATTCTGATGTCGAAAACAACGGGCACAAACGACCTGGTTCTCTCCAGGCGGGTCACCGGCGAGGCTGCCGACGCGGACGTGACGTCAGTCGGGTGGGGGGAGGAGGTCTGGAGACCGGGCCTGGTGGTGGTCCGGCAGGGTCTGTCGCGTCGTCCTGACGCCTGTCGCGGCACGGCTTGTAGAGTGCCAGTACCGCGGAGGGCGTCAGCACGCTCCAGGGCGTCCTGCTGCACGCGGAGGCCACCGTGCGCGGGAGGGCAGATAGGCCAGGGCTGAGAACCTCCGGAATGCCCGCCTGCAGACGGCCGCTGAGGCCTGCCGGCGGATTACGTTGTCAGAGGACGCCGACGGCCCGCCCGGTTGGTCGTCCCTCTCGCCTTCAACCCCGTCCCGTCCCGCCGGCAGCGTCCGTGCCGGCCGGCCTGCCGAAGCCGAAGCCGCCGCCCTTCTCCACGGTGGACGGCAACAGCACGCTGAGCTTCTCCGACATGACGTCCACGCTGGGCGTCGGCATCGGCATCGTGCCGCTGCTGGCCGTCATCGAGAACATCGCCATCGCCAAGGCCTTCGGTGAGAGCCGGCGGCGCGGGCGGCGCCGCTGGGGTGGCCGCCGACGGCCAGGGTGACTTCCCGGTTTTTTTAGCGGTTTAAGGCCTGCGAACATGGCTAGAGATTCTGGGGACGGGAAGGGAGGATGCACATTTCTGGTTATCAGAGGCTTTAACATGAGGCTTATGACAATGGCTGAAAAGAATAAGCTTGGAATCTTAGTCACTCACCGCCCAGTAATGCTCGGAAACTTCCAGTCATGGCTGAGAACTGGACGAGACAGTCATTCGCACACGTGAAGTCGTTATCTTGCGCGTTGGTTTCATTCACTGGAGACCTGGCGTCAAGGAATGGTTCGCTCAGGAAATACTGAACCAGCTGTTTGTAATCTCTCATTGCAATGAATTCCATTCTTTCGAATATGTTCCATAAGTTTGAATGTCCTAATGTGTCTTGGCCTCGGTGAGTGATTATTCATCCTGCCCGAGAAAACGTTTTAGGCCGTCTGTATCTACTGAAATGTCCCAGCCAGTTCATGTCCTCTATTGTGGGTGAGTGAGTGTCAGTTCAGTTCAACATCTGTCTCACTGCCAGTTCAGTTTAACATCTGTCAGTGTGTCAGCCAGTTCAGCATCGGCTAACGTGTCTGACCTTGCCCATGTTTTGTCACATGCGCAAATCTGCATGTCGGTCCGCTCAAGTGTCCTTCTCTGTCCCGTGCTGTAGAGCATGTCCGACTCTGTCCGTGTTGTGTAACGTGTCCGACTCTGTCCGTGCTTTCTAACGTGTCCGCGCCCGTCGGCGTCCTCTGACCCGGTGGCGTGTTTCGGCGTCCGCAGCGGAGGGCAAGCGGCTGGACACCACGCAGGAGATGATCGCCCTCGGCCTGAGCAACATCGCCGGCTCCTTCTTCTCGGCCATGCCGGTCACGGGCTCCTTCAGCCGCACCGCCGTCAACTACAGCTCCGGCGTCCGCTCGCCGCTGGGTGGCGTCTTCACAGGTCAGTGGACGGCACCGTCTTCAGCTACAGCTCCGGCGTCCGCACACCGCTGGGCGGCGTCTTCACAGGTAAGCGGACGGCACGGTCTCCGGCTACAGCTCCGGTGTCCGCACGCCGCTGGGCGGCGTCTTCACAAGTCAGAGGACGGCACGGTCTTCGGCTACAGCTCCGGCGTCCGCACAGCACGTGGCGGCGCCTTTACAGGTCACTGGGCCGGCTGGCGACGGCGGCCGCCGCTGCGACCTCCGAAGGGCGTGTTTTCGTAGCCTGCGACTTCGTGACCGGGCCTGGCTCGCAGAAGCGTTCGCTCCGGTGCGTCGAATGACGGTCGTGATAAAAACCGTCGGGTCGTCTGCGCGTTGGACGCACGGCAGCAAGTTCAAAGGTCGCTGATGTGTTCGGCTGAGCCTTTTTGTAGAGGTCGGACGGCGTTTGACCGAGACGGGTCGGGAGATGTCCAGCCGCTGACAGCAGTCTGCTCCTCTAATCAATTTGGGTAAACTGCGAGGAATCTAACGACGGCGAAAAAACACCGGAGACATGGCTTGAGATCGGACAAAGTTCCCCCCCCCCCTCTCCTCCGGCCGCGGTCTGTCCTCTCAAGTGCCGCTGTCGTCAGTTCGTCCAGACAGATGCTCGACGGATCGGCGTGACCTTTCCGGACAATCTCCGAGATAGCTCGACAGAAGCTGGTGCGCATTCTGTCGCACTTCAGAGCAGGCACAACGCCGTGGGAAACCGGCGTATGTGGGTCACGGTGCGTGTCACCTGGGCCCAGCGGCCTTGAATGCTGTTCTTTCCGATAACCCGCTGTTTATTCAGACGTCTCCTTACCGTATCGCGCGCTTTTCGTGGTGGCGTAGAAGCCAACTCCAGACCGTTCCCGAGACTGACCCCGCCGTCACTTCTGTCGCGTCACGCTGTCCAGTCCAGTCCAGTCCAGTTCCCCTGAGCCCGGCGAGGACCGGCGCGCTGGTCCAGGCGGCCGCGTCTGGCTCAGTCTGACTGCTGACGTCATCAGGGCGTCAGTACCCGCCGCCCGTCGTCGCAAATGGCGGCGGGCTTGAAACGGCGGCAAACTCCTCAAAGCCAATAAATGCAATGGCGTGTACTACTGGGCATACAGAGGTGCCATAACCAGGAAGAGATATCGGCCGATAAGGGGTTTATGACTGACGCGATGGGCGGTGTTCCCTAACATCAAGTCACACGCCACCAGCGACAGAGCCCTTCCTGATTTAGGCTGCCTGGGCGGAACATTAACGACGTTAACACTGGAAGTTTATTGCAACGCTTCGGTCATGAACTCCCACAAAAAGTGGGCTGTAGTAAAGTAATACCGTGTCCCGGAAACGTGGTAATATCCCCATCATGCCAGTAAAGCAACGCGCCCAATCTTGGGCCTTACTGTTGCATGATTTTCCATACGTTTCCGTGAATATTCCGGCGTCACGTAATCGGGACTGGTCGAGCCGGCACGAGCCGCTGTTCCGCCCAACCAGGAACTTAAACCATGACGCTTGCCTACGATGAACGCGGTTTATTTTTTTTTTTTTTTTTGTATTGCTGCGTTATCCTGGGCCACTCTCCAACGCTATATACAGCCAGAGTCGTCAGTTAAGCTCAGCGACAGAGAAATTCGAATCCACGGCACGTCTCAGAACCCATGCCACCACCGAAACCCATCCTGGACGTCCCATTTTCACACGCCGGCACAGTTACCGTACGAATTCCCGTCCGCTTGACCGCCAACTCGACGCTCCTGGCCATGAGCGGTGTACTTGTGAGTTGCATGACGGCCAGTCGTGCGGACCCGCGCCGGACCGTTTCCGTGTGCCGCGCGCTGGCTGGGAAGTGTGAGTGGGAAGTGTAGCTGGGAACGCTTCACAGGGAGCGTCGCTGGCCAGGCCGGCGCCGGCCGTGCCGACCCGGCCCGCTCACTGCCACTACGCCGTCGACGTCGACGATTCCTCGCCGGTCGATCTCGGTGTTGCATGCTATTAGCAGAGAGGAGGACGTCCGGCACCCCTGCAGTTCCCTCGCTGGGTTCCGGTCGCCGGAGCGCGGCGGTGGAGTCGTGGTAGTTCTGAAGACCCCCCGCTGCCGTAGGCTCTCCAAGTGACAGGCTGCGGTTTTGAGGTCCAACGGGCGTTACGTTTGGACCACCTCATGTGGATATTTCTACACGGAGCCTATGGCGCCTGACGTGCAAATCGTGACCCAGTATCCTGCTGGACTCGCAGTAGTTTTCAGAAGTATCCGCCCCTGCCCAGAATCTCTGGAAACGTGACTGGCTTTGCACAGGCCGTCTGCAATGTTTACTGTTGATTTTCTTACGCTGCGCTGTTGTTCGGACAGGCCTGCTGGTGATCTGCGCCCTGCAGTTCCTGACGCCGTACTTCGTGTACATCCCGAAGGCGACGTTGTCTGCCATCATCATCAGCGCCGTCGTCTACATGATCGAACTGAGCGTGGCGCGGCCTATGTGGCGCAGCAAGAGTGAGTGCTGAGAGCGGCTTGCTGGAGACGCTTCCGCACGTTGTCAATAGACCAATGAAAGGGAGGGGAGACGGATAGCGTCAGTCGAGAGGGACCTAGTCATCTTGGCGAGCCATGAATCCCCTGGGATCCCTCCCATGGCTGAATATTTCCGAAAATTATTTGGGGGATCCATGTAGAATTTTAGACTGTTTCATAGATCATGGGTCTAATGTTAAAATCCGGGAATATGGGAGAGAAATTCGGGGCCCCATCCCCTTCTATCGCCAGCCATGCTCCCTCCCTGGGCGCGCCTTGGGGCCAACATAATCCCCTCCATGAAAAAATGCAAAATAGGCGGGGTGAAATAACGTCTACTGGACGACTGTTTTGGTGAAGTTCATGGAAACGTGCCGAATGAACCAATTACCCGGGTGAAGTGGTCCGCAAGAAAAGCGATTGACCCCGACGTGATTTGAACACGCAACCTTCTGATCTGGAGTCAGACGCGCTACCGTTGCGCCACGGAGTCGGTGACGACACGCCGCTCTTACGATTGTAAGAATGGAATGGTTTCTACGCCCTCATTTATGAATCTGCAGCTGATTGGAGATCGAATAATTTGGGTGTTTTGGCCTTTATTTTTCATCATTTTCTTTTTGAATGAGTGCCATTGTTTCTCCCTCTCACTGCAACACGCGATTCCTTTTCGCCAGAGCTGGACCTGTTGCCATTTGTGGCGACGTTCCTGGCTGGTGTGTTCTGGGGCCTAGAGTACGGCATCGGCATCGGCACCGCCATCAGTCTGGGCATGATCCTCTTCAAGGCCGCCCGCCCGAAAGTCGTGATCCAAAACCGCAAACTGGTGAGTAGAAACGCCGACCTTACGTGACAAACATGGGGTCCTTGCCTGCTCGAGACGCCTCTAATCTCTACAGACAGCTTCAGCTTTTGGAACATGCTTCTTGTTCAGCATGAATCGATAACAATCAACTTTTCACTAAGACAGTAGGAAACAAGGTATAGGCTCCGGTTTTAACGGAAGGTAGAAGATTGCATTGAAACATGACGGAAATTTGCGGCGAATGCGACTGGCTCTAAAAATGCCGAGGATCATTTACCCAGTTCAAGCATGCGCCACGTTGGTAAATACGCCAGCCCGGTTTGTCGGCTGTGCTGAGCGCCCCGCCCGGCCCGCCAGGCTGACCGTACGGCACCTGTTTCAGCCGGACGGGTCGCAGGACTACATCTACGTGTACCCCGACTCCGGACTGACGTATCCGGCCGCCGAACACGTGCGAGCCGTGGTCACGGACGCCGCCATCCTGCACGGCCGCAGCGTCGAGCCGGTCGTGCTCGACTGTAATAATGTGCGCTACTCCGACTTCACGTCGGCCGAGGTAGGTGGCGCTGCGGACGGTTTTACAGGCGGCGGTAGTATCGCCATTTTGTCGTTATGTTTAAAACGGACTTATGACATTCGTCTGGTGGGAGCTACGAAACACATTTTGAAAGCCGCATTTCCATAACTATACGTGTTTATTACAAACAGGAATATTAATCATAAATACCTTTGAGCGTTTCTGTATCGTTAAACGATGACCCAATGCGCCAAATAAAACGACGCATTATTTCGAGCACGTTTCTGTTGCGGCTGACACGGCTGAGAGCTGTTCCACGGTACGTCCACGGTCACCGGTCAGCGCCGCCTCACGGGTCTCTTCATTTCGGCAGTGCATGAACCAGCTAGTGAAAGAGTTCGCCGAGCGGGGCCAGACGCTGGTGTTTGTCGGCATGAAGGGCAGCATTCGGCGGTGCTGGGACGGCGCCGGACACGCCGACGGACGCGTCAGCTGCGCCACTATCGCCGACGCCGAGCTCATCATCAGCGGTACGGTTCGTTTAAAAGTCAAAATTGGAGCCCCGGCCAGCGAATTTTCGGACCATACGTGCCACTTTGTTTCTGGTTGTTTCTGGTTCGGATCATATCCATTTTAAACCGTAACATGACTTCGCCGACGACTAGCGTCGGTGAAAAGGTGATTAGACTGGACATTATTAGGTACAGGTTTTATTAAAAGTCCAGATGGATACTTGTTACGGCATGTGTATGAAGGGTGAAGAAAAAATTGCCAGCTGACTGGGTTCTAACAAGCTAAACTTTGCAGATCATCAAGTGCCACAAGTGAAGGTGGAAGGAGGTGGCCAGTGAAAAAATGTGCCAGGTCTGCATGCAGCTATCGAACCTGGAGTACAGAATACTACGGGCGCTGCCGATGGCGCTGCTGGACATGTTTGTCATTGTTGAGGTGTCTCATGAAACCTGCTCTACGATTACGTCCCAGCCGCTTCCGTAGCCTCTGCGCAGGACCGCCAGGCCGTGCTCCATTGGTGTTTCGAAATCCTGGACGCACTTGCTCGACGCAGACTCTCACTGCAGTGTATCGTAGGCTAAGGCTGCGAGGCGGGAGTGGCGTCGTCGCGGATATATGTCCGCCTCCGTGGTCTTGTTTGTAGTATTCGCCGTATTTTAGAGCGGGCCGCCCGCAAGTGGTGCGCAGTATCGTGTTTGGATGATGAGCGCATTGATTGCTTTCGTTCTTTTCCGCTTTTGTGCTGCGCATTCTGCTGGCCCAAAGGCAACGAAGTCTGCGGAAAATGCTCTTAAGCAACTTGGTTTCTCAACAAAATTCCTGTTTCGCTGTGCGGTGTGTCAGACTGGTTACGAGAAATTTGCAACGCAGTTCCCTGTTATAATTTCCCTTATCTGAGGATATCGTCCCTATATATATATATATAATATATATATATATATATATATATATATATATATATATATATATATATATATATATATAGATGGTATATAAACTATTACAATCTAACTGTTTTGCATTTAACTTTTGCGCCCGATTGGGCGTACTTCATATGCTCGTCTGTAGTTGGCATAACTGTTTGGAGTTATGACGCTGAGCAGGATGTGTGTGTGTACGTGTATGCGCTTTTTTGTAGAACAGGGCGTTACTAATGTTGTGGAATGTAACCATCTGCAGCTTCACTTTTTCTAGTGGCTTTTGTGAGATCAAAATGTAGCAACCCTCCCCAACATGTTTCGCACAGCCTACCTGACATGCATTATGTTCGCAGTCACTGATGCCATACCAGAAACGACGCATGGTAAATTGAACAGATGGTAGCATAGAAATGATTACATTCCAGATGACGCCGTAAATGCAGACCATGACACTCGCTTGTGGCGAATTCGTGCTGAGCAACGGTTCAGCTCCATCTCATCATGTCGCTATGATCCCCGGGCTGATCTCATAGGGCTATCATTGTAAATCACCACCACCCCAATCGTTAGCTGCTGGCTGGCTGACACATGTAACCCACCGCGCAGTATTTTTGTTTACTAACGTCTGTATACGGTAAATACTTTAGTTAAATTATGTAAATTATGTAAATTATTTGACACGAACATCCTAAATGAGAATCGTATATCGGAGGAAGTGAGAGCTACTTAGGAATGTTTCTAAAAAACAGAAAGTCACCATGGTCATTGTAAAGTGCCTTTGGAGCTGTCATGCATTATCCGCTAATGACGTCACTGCTTCACTGTATGTGGAGTCGCAGATGGTCTGAGCTCCGTTATGATTTTGTACATACCGTGGAGTGTATCTCGACATTACGGTCGAATCTTGTGTCGGTGTCGATATCGACACAATGGTCGAACTATATGTCTGTGCTGGTATCGAAGCATGTGTCTGCGCAGAATAAAATGGACCGTAATGTGGTTTTTGTGAGTCTCGGAACATCCACGCATCACATGGGGTGTCTTTACACATGGTTTTCATGTATTGTCCTGTTAATGTATGCCTTGAAGAGCACGCGCGGAAAAGCGACGTATGATACATAATTGCCTCAAGTTTCCAACTGAAACAAACCCTAGCTCACGGAACTGGAAGGACTCCATCATATCTTTCCTGCCGATGGCAGCAGAAGACATTGTGCGATTTGCAATGTAGCTAGTTTTGAACATTTTGAAGAACGTCTTTAATAGCGTACATCAAGCTTAATTTGGTTCATTCCGTTTTTTTCTACGGCTAAGGCAGAAAAGATCATTTTCAATAACGTTTAGAATCGCCTGGTACGTGATCTTCAAAATCAAAACACGAACATACTACGCGCATCTTAAAAGTTAACTTTATATCTTTAGTCTTCAGCTTCGCCCTGGGGAGAAGGCGGAATCCGCTCCTCCCCCTAGCATTTTTGATCGCCGATTGAAGGATTTTTGACGGGGCTTCACGAAATTTGGCCACTTTTCCTATTTATTCTGCCTAGGTGCTGCGACAGAATTTCGTATTCATTTCTATTTATTCTCTTCAGGGACGGCGCCAGGCCACCTTTTTAGGGGTCATCTCGGGCTATCTTTAGCCCGTTGAAGGTAAACAAAATAACTGCAAAAATGGTGTGTAAGACAGAACTTAAACCTCTATATGGGTATATGGAAAATAGCTGGAAAAATATACCAAAACAACTTTGCTAATCACAGATTAATTAAAATGGTCACGTTAAGCTCGAAATTCCAAATTTGGTTTTATTGCTATTATTTCAAGAAAACAAAATTCGAATGCCAAACCCGGGATACATAAGACTTCAAAGAGTACCTTCTGCTTGTGCACCAAGTTCCAGGTTGATGTCCAGTCAGGTCACGGAGCTATGACGTAAACTGTTGGTGCGCATGTTCGATATCACGGCAGCCATAAACTGAAATTTTAGAAATAAATAATAAAGATAATAAGATTAAATAGATTCAAACGATTAGAAACGTATCCAAACAGTATTAAATAAACTTAAGGTCATTTCGTATGGTTCTGATGTAAAGAAAGGTCATTTCAGATCAAAGGTCGAAAGGCTACCTGATGGGCATGTGACCATGACAATTCCACCTTTTTCATGTCCCTGGCGCCGCTTATGCTAACATTACGCGAAAACTGTTATACAATTGGTTTTTCTTGAGTGGAAAATAAAGAGAAAAAGCTAAAAAGTGATTTAAACCTTTTTTTGTTATTCAGTTTTGAATAAAATAGTCCTTCCATTCCGAAATCCTATAAACGGCTATAAACTTTCCCAAACATTCCAGACGTATGGAGCAATGGTAAAATGCGTCAAAATCGGTCCCTAAACAGCAAATTTGTAAGAAGCCCAAAAAACTCACTTTTGGCTTTTCCGTCTATTTACTCCCTTTCACAGTTTTCACAACTTCCTTTCACGAAAATGTAGTTTACGTCATGGCGAATCGATTGTCGTTTGCTGCGATGAAATCGGATATGTAGTTCTCTCGACGTTGGGGGGGTAGCAAATCCCTCCTGCCGAGAACTGGCTACACCGTCCAACCCTTCGGAAAAGCGATGACGCAATAGTCTTTTAATCCTTATTTCCTCTACATCTTTTTCATTTTCGTTCTTGTCCAAGACATTGCCAACAAACATATACCAGCTTAATTTACTTTATGGCAGAAAGCTACAGGAACGTGTTATTGGTTGTGCATGTACGGACCGTTCAGGCCTCAGTCAGGAGGGTGGTGCAGGTCTCTTAAGGTTTTTTTCGCAAGTTATCCCGACAAAAATGCTCCGATCGCTCTGAATTTTTTTACGGAACCGAGTTAAGAATCTTTTAGAAATCTTCTAAGAATTTGGTATCCGTGCCTTGACAGATCTCTAAACTATGACCTGTTTCTGGAGGGCATGCAATAGCAAAATCACGACTCGCGACAGTCGTTACCGGGTAACAACCTTTCGAAGTGCTTGCGGCACAGTTTTCTTCAGTTACATGCTTCAGTGTCACATATCGTGTCAATACCTCCGAACATTAGTCCTCACTTTGGTCAAGGTAATCTTACGTCAAAATCGTCAATTTAGGCGAGGTCACCATTTTGGTCTGACATCAACCTCAAAGGGGTCATGGAATAACCGGAAACGCTGATTAACAAAGCAGCAGAAGTTTGGATTCATGTTCACCATCGGAAATCGTAGTCGGCCTTTTGACAGCACCACATGGGTTGCGCCCAAAGGCTACATCACCGCCTACGAAGTGTAACATATGGATGCAGGCACTTACATAAAGCCTGCATATGAGGCGCGTTCGACCCTGCCCGAGCGGTGCGTTTTTTCGCAGGCGCATAACATCATTGCTCCTTTGAATTTTAACATTTAAGAGCGCTTATCCAGATTTAAGTTCAGACCCAAGTGTCCCGCTTCACAACACGTCCAATCGGTTTAAATAGTCTCATTCATTTTGTCGGCAGGAAAACACAGATTTGCACAAAGAGACAGCTCGCACCTCTGTAAGGACCACTGGCGCCGTCTGTCTCGGATCAAATCACCAGCATCGACAGCCAGTCAAGGCGTGACAAACGCCGACCGCAGGCTTGTGACTCATAGACGTATACAATGACAACACCATAACCTTTCACCAAGCACCACGCACAGATCGTTATCTGGGACTGAAGGCAAAACATAAATCAGCCATGTCGCAATGCAAAAACGACTGCAGTGATACTGTATCAGCAGGCTATTCACCAGTCATTTTTTGTGAACTGGCAAGATGCCTCTTGCATCTTTTATAACGTTTGGCTGATTGGGCATAGCGCCATTGTTTGAAGATAAAATCCAACGTTGCTCACCCAACCTACGGAGGATGGAAGCAAAGCCAGCCTCGCAAACGGTGAGGAGTCGGTGACGCGACCAGACCAGCCAGCACTCAGTTCTCGCACGGCGGAGTCACACAGCCGTCTTGACTCCACTCTTGAGTCAAAGCCACCTCGTTCAGTCCGAGAGGCTCGCCGGGGTCTTCCAGCGAGCAATCCGCGGCATTCATTGAACCTCTGTCGTCGTCAGACTCGCCAGTTCGTGACCAAAGGCTGGGAGGACCCCTAACAGTCCAGTCCGCCTTCGCATCAGATAGTCGGACATCGTTCAGCATGCCCGGCAGGAGTCCGCCAGGTTCTCGGTGCCTCCGCAGTGGCCGGACTCGCCTAGTGTGTGACGAACTCCTCGTGCAGAGTCCCCGGAGTCCGGCGTATCTCCGTCTCAGTCGGACGGACTCGCAACGTCCAGGAACGGCCGTGTGACGTCAGCGGACTCGGGCCCGCCGCGTGTTGCGCCCTCCTCCCCGCAGCGGCCGTCTGGGGACACAAACATAACGTCTGATCACGGCTCGGAACAGTGATGATCATCACCCTGAGGGCAGCTGATCTTGACGTAATTCAGTGGTAAAGACTTTGCGGCTCATGTACCAGCGAGCAATGAAAAAATGAACATTATAAATGATTAATTAGGCTGCATACACATTGAAAAGACCGTGACATTTTCGATATCATGTTGCAATATAGCAACCACGTGATTATAGCAGCATGCGCTCTGCAAGCAAGCTAACTGGGGTTAAAATTTGCTGTTTGTATCTCCAACATCGGAGGACCATCTTAACCTCCTCTAATGATCTTCATTTCAAGTTTAAATGTGTGCGGTATATGGTCAGAATCGGTAACGTATGTATATAATTGTGATAAAAATCGTTCCTCCTCACGGCGGACATTGGCCTCGATTTAACATCGTAAGTCACGTGAGTATTCTGTTCGCCAGAACAGCAGTTCCGCGTGCCATTACCACCGCCGTCGATCAGCTGATCGGCCTCGGCCTCTGATTGGCAGACGGTGAACGCCGCCCGGTCGACGCCCCTCCAGACGGCCAGGACCGACGGCTTCACGTGGAGCAGCAGCAGCGGCCGACCGCCGGCCCGTTCCAGAGAGTGGGCCGCCGCCGCCATACTCTGCAGCGGCGGCACAGGTCAGGGTCAGAGGTCAGGTCAGAGGCGAGGGAGCCAGGAGCACTCTGCAGCAGCGGCACAGGTCCAGGTCAGGGACCCAGGTCAGTTGCCGGAGTCAGAAGCCAGCGCCAGGCGACAGATTCCCGGAAGGTGGCCACATTCCGCAGGATTGTGGGAGGTGAGGTACATCCCACAGTCCTGGTCCAGGCCCGAACAACCATTGGAGTGGGTGCGTGATATGCTGAAGATGAATGGCATGGGCATTTCTTTCTAGATATTTCACACTGTCCAAACCTATACAGTGAAGCTTCCGCGTCGGGTCGAACTTGGTAGAAATCTCAGCGACAATGAAAAAATAAAGATTTGAATTCACAGCGCACACGCAAATTCGCTGTCGGCAAGAACAAGGCTGTCGTCACACAAACAATCAGCTTCACCGCGCAGATTATATGCCTTTCCTTTCAAATGAAAGCGAATCACGCCGGCCTCGAACACGAACAGAAAAGTCTTTGCCTTTGCTGCCGTGAAGTCCGTGTAGCGTATGTTGCGGCAGTTCAGGACCACAGGCAGCAGGAGAGCCGATCCCCTCTCTCCACCCGGCGTCGGCCTCGCTGCTGACGACTCCCCGCCGACGCTGCTCCGGCGGGGCGTGACGTCACCGTCTGACGTCACCTGAAGCCGACAGACGGCCGAGTCGTGGCCGTTGCCCCGCTGGTCAGGACTGGCCGCTGGTGGCGGCGGCGGCGGCGCCTGGCTGGCCCCGCTCGGGGCTCGGAGGTCTTTCAAGCTGCGCCGAACGCGCCCAGGCCGGCTGTTTCACGGCGGGAACTTCCCGCCGGCCGGGAATCACTTCAGCTGACTCCGGGAGCTCGCCGGTCTCCAGCGCCGACTGCGCCGCCGACTCAGCCTCTTTGGCCGCAGTGGACTCGGCTATAGGTGACGCTGCGGGCGTGGTTATAGGGGCGCTGTGGGCGCCGCTGACGGCAACTCAGCCGCAGATGGCGCTGCGGGGGTCCAGGCGGCTCCGAGGATGCGTTCGCCGCAGGTGTTCGGCGGCCGGGTAGTTGAGCCCGCAGTCGGGCACCACCAGCAGGTAACGGCTGCCGGACGGCTGTGGTAGGGGAGGGGACGCGGCGAGTCAGGGGAGTGGGCTGGTGACGGAGGCTGCACCCGAAACGGATGTACAGTCTCTTCCAGGTGATTTAATCATGAAAGCGCCCGAGAGCAAAATTTCCTAGTCAAGGCCTTTCTTTTTAACTTCTGATGACAATTTGATGTCGGTTTTCGATAACTAATGTGATGATAAATTTTGGCTAACGTTAACGAATCCGAAATGCAGTAATATCACGCATTACATTTACGGCATTTACAAGGACTGATAATTTTGCGAATATTTGATAGCCTCTGGAGAAAAAAACGCAAGAAGTAACACAGATTTGACCACAAATGCATTTCTGGTCCTCAGTGATTACTTCGGTACACTTCTCACCCTCTCACGCAACAGATTTGCCTGCCTGGCTTCTAAACAACACCGGGGCCCGTTAATCCGACACCGCGTCAGACGGCTGGACAGCTGCCCTCTGGCGGCCGGCACGCGGCTCTGACCGTTTGTCGGACCGTCAGCGAGATCTTGGGTCTCGCTGCCCGGTGCAGCAGGAGCAGGAGACTGACGCCGGTGCCGAGGAGGATACCGTACTCCAGCCGCCAGAAGAGGCCGACCAGAAACGTCACCAGCAGAGGCACCAGGTCCGGCTCTGTAACAGCAGCAACAGGCCGACCAGAAACGTCACCAGCAGAGGCACCAGGTCCGGCTCTGTAACAGCAGCAACAAATCACCGACCAGAAACGTCACCAGCAGAGGCACCAGGTTCGGCTCTGTAACAGCAGCAACAGGCCGACCAGAAACGTCACCAGCAGAGGCACCAAATCCGGCTCTGTAACAGCAGCAATAGGCCGACCAGAAACGTCACTAGCAGAGGCACCAGCTCCGGCTCTGTAACAGCAGCAACAGGCCGACCAGAAACGTAACCAGCAGAGGCACCAGGTCCGGCTCTGAACAGCAGCAACAGGCCGACCAGAAACCACCAAAAAAAAGGAAGGGCGGCTGTGTAACAGCAGCAACAGGCCGACCAGAAACGTCACCAGCAGAGGCACCAGGTCCGGCTCTGTAACAGCAGCAACAGGCCGACCAAAACGCAAAAGGCTCCAAATCCGGCTCTGTAACAGCAGGGGCAAATCACCGACCAGAAAGTCAAGAGGCACCAGGTTCGGCTCTGTAAAAAAGCGAACATGGGTCGGATTATGTAACAGCGGTACCAGGTCAGGCTCTGTAGCAGAGACATGGCTGGCGGTCCCAGGGGCGTTGAGGGGTTCCAAACCTCCCAATATTCAGGAATTTTAGCATTAGTCCTATGGCAATGACTGGAAAGAAACGGTCTTAAATTTCATATGGACTCCCCCCCCCCCAATAGTTTTCGGAAATCTGAAGCCATGAGCAGAGGCAACAGCTCAGGCCCTGTGATTGCCTTTAAAGGCCAAGCCGTGTACTGGGGACAGCAGATCACGCTCTGTGGACAATGCGTCATGCCACCCTGGATAATAAGGCAGTGAGGCACCACATACGTCTGGCGTAATCGGTACGAGGGCAGTGTCTGTGTCAGAGACGCGTGATCTCTGAGTGCAGGAGGTCGAAGTAGGAAGAGGAGGCCCAAACCGATATCCAAAAGAAAAGCGCATGACCTTGCTGAATGTTCTGAGACAAAGCAAGGTCACGAGTGTAAAAGAGCGACGCCAAAAACGGCGTCTACCAGCATTTCCACCGTCGAAAATGATATTCTTTCTCTCCGTGTTCACGCGCTATCACTTACTTCGGGACCTCCAGAGACTGGGTACAATCTTCCAGTCGATCATGAACACGACAGCACAGATGATGACGGCAGACAGGGCGGCGGTCGGTATGTACCGGAAGTACGGGGTCAGTGAGCCCAGAGCGATCACCACAAACACGCCTGCGGGTGTAGCAAAAGAGCCGATATGGCATAACACGACATATCACCATCCAATGACGATATGACACAGTCAGCCAAAGTCTGACGACTCAACGAGACGACCATTTAGTTTTGCCACAGCAGAAGGTATCACTGGAACAGGAAAGAACAAAGTCCGTCTCCGATGAATAAAAAGTAGCAAATAATCCTTAAGTAACTCTAACACTTTCTTAAGTTTTGTTAAATATCATCACTTTCCCGTCATCAAAGTCGACCACTGAATAGCCTAGACGATGTGCCACAACTAGTTTTTTTTAACCAAAAGAGCAGATACCGTCAATGAGTGAAACTCTGCTCCAATCTGAACTCCGCGGTACAGGCGGCGCATACTTCACCGTGAGGCGATGCCAGGAGGGTGGGGGGCGGGGGGCAGGTGAGAGTTTGGACGCTCACAGGTGATGACCCCGGCGATGGGCGTGGCCGCGCCGGAGGCGTGGTTCAGCGCCGTCCTCGAGAACGAGCCCGGTCACCGTGTACGACGAGAACAGCGAGCCGACCAGATTACACGCGCCGAGTGCCACCAGCTCCTGCGACGGGTCCTGACGCCGGCTCCGCGACGCTGTGTCAAGGTCACTTGTCAGGGTCAAGGTCACACGTCAGGTTGAAGGCCAAAGATGGTTACAGCACAGACTTCCGGGTCCGGGTTCATGCCGCCATGTGGTGAAACTCACACTACAGGCCTTCTGTCAAACAGCAGGGTCAGATTACGCACTTCGAAGAAGACAGCAGCTCTTCAGACTGGCTTCGTATCTATGCCCAGCTGGTGTGCGGTCCAGGCTTAATAAGAAGGGAGTCAGGCAAAACGGTAAGGTCTGGATGTGATACCAAGCAGAAGGGTAAGGCCAGTCAACAGCATCAGTGCAGTAAATCCCCAGTTACGGATTTCGAGCGGCGTCAGATTCAGAGAATCACCCCGAAGCAGGGCTTGTGTCGCCTCGCTGCCCATTGGTCAAGCAACGTCAGATAGCAGGGGTAAATTACCGACGACTAGACAGTCCGACCACGCTACAAGTTGTGCGGCATCTGTTTTTCACACTCTGTCATCGTTTCTTTTTCCTCTAACTCCCCTCTCTTTTTCTCTTCCTTTCCCCCTCCCTCTTTCCCTCGCCCTCCGCCTCTCCTCTCGGGATAAGCGCCACGCTGACGGAGCCTCACCGAAGGCCTTGGCGATGGCCATGCACTCGATGACGGAGACGAGCGGCACCACCAGCAGGCCGACGCCCAGCCGCCGGCTCAGCTCCAGCACGCCCGCCACGCTGCCGTTCCCGGGCGCCGCCGTTCCGTTCCCAGCCGTTCCGGCCAGCGCGCGGAACGGCGGCAGCTGCGGCGCCGGGAACCCCACGGGAACGGTCTCTGGGAACGGAGCGGAACGAGGCCGGAAGTGTGAGGACGGGCCGGGAGACGCGGGCTGAACTCTGAAACTGACTGAACTGAGGCTGGAGACGAAGTGGTCGGCATTGACGCCGACCGTTCGTCTTAAAGATGAGGCGAAGTTCGGGGCGACAAACAAACTGAAAATATATCGAAGAAAAAGGTTGAAGACAGAAGCTGAAGACTGAGGGTGAAGACGGAAAACTGTGAGCGAGACTGAAATTAATCCTCCAGACAGTACTTGTATTTTGGCCGTCGTCGTTGCCGAGCCTTAAACGAAAAACCCTTGTAACCAGTTATCCTGTTTATCGCAGACAAAAACAGTCCTTCACCGCAAAGTACCCTCCAAAACTGTCAAAACGAAACGGTAGCGGTCTCTGCACCAGGTTACTGGGGAAGTACCGGTAGTGGTAAATGGATGAACGTAGTGGTATTCCAGCACCAGCACCAGCAGGCTGGCCAGCATCACCACCACGGCGTTCCTGGCGATGCTAAGCAGCCAGGCCAGACGGGGAAGGAGACGTCGGCAAACCTCTTCGTTCTTTGACTTGAGGTGGGTGTCCCGGCGAGCGTGCAGCTCACCAAGCTTCTGCGCGGAAACAGGGAAAACTGGAGGGTCTGCTGATATCCTGTTCTGCCATAGCGTTCGCTTCATAGTCCTGAATACATGGTGCCTGAAGGGTCATTTATGCGTGCGTCATTTATGCTGCGGTGCGAAGGTGCATTCAAATTAGCAGTTCGGTCTCTAAAAACGAACAACAAAAATGTTACGTAGTGCCTTTAAGCAGAATACCATAGGCATAGGCATGCTCAGGATATTCCGTGTTTTCCTCGCATAGGCATGAACTCCGTGTATTGCTTTCTGCCAGTTGATCGGCAGTAAAATCTGTTATCAATCGTATCCATTCAATGGTGATTCCGCGCATAAAGTTAAATGAGTTATTACGGAATGGCAACTTGAGGAATCAAATGGTTCACCATGGTCTAGCAAAATGGTTACACTGCACTGAAACACTGAGTTGGAACGTACCCTCAAACAAAGTAGCACAACAATGCACGAAACGCCTAAAAGAAGGTCCCACAGTTTTGTTTCTCCGATGTGAGCGAAAACGTGTCCCAAAGTGTTTGCCATCGTTTTTCCTGAAGGTCCCTGCAACGGACGAGTTGGATGATGACATCGGATCGATGGGCATTCCCAGTTCAAGTGCTTTGCTGCCTGGCGTCACTATTGCTAAACGAGGGGCAATTGCATAATGGCACACGCGCACACGAAAATAGCAAGGCCAAGTCGTAGTTCAGAAAACCGAAGGCAAAAAGCTATGAGGGCCAAGTGTATACCAATGCCATCGAAGCTGCGATGCGCACTCAGAGAAACTGAATTCTAGGCAATGCGTTTGGCGGAACAATCAAAAATATTGCCGGTGAGAATTTTCGCTACTGGGAATGTGCCTGCTGCCAACAGGTGTTTCTGGTCACAGAAACGACACGAGAGAATTGTGTAGTCCGACTCACCTTTATCCCGAAAAGTCCTTTCAGCTGGGTAGAGCAAATGGTGATCGAAGCTGCCGAGACAAAGCCAGAAACGACGGGTACGGAGAAAAAGTCAACCAAAAAACCTGCGTAAGCAGATGGATAACATTCCTAAACGGCAGTGGTGGGCAGCGCAAATAACAAAAAAGTCCCATATTAACATAAGTAGCGCCTAAAGACAAGGGAAGTGAAGAAAAGGAACTAAAACCTAAGAAGCTTTTGCGGAAAAGAAAAAGAATCTGCACGGGCAGATGATAAAGCGCGTTGAACAACAACAGAGGATGCTAAATCAATGGCAATGATTCAGCTGGTTAATAATAGTGCTCAGCAACCGACTAATAAAAAATAAAACGCGTTTCGACGACTTTCTAAGTGCCTTGTTAATGACTGCATAAAGCATCCTACAAAAAAGTATAACAAAGAACTTATCATGCAGTCTACTACGGCCAGCAGATAACGTGCCGTACAGTACATCAGGGTCGCCGAACAATTCTGCCGAGTTCTGCCGAGTATCAGAACCGTTTTGGGCACGTCACCGCCCAGTCCTACCGAGTCGGACGACGCCTGCGGCCATCACCACGGCACCGGTGAAGAACGCGAGGAAGACGGACAGCTGCGGGTCGCCGGCGGCGAAGTCCGACGTCAGCAGTGACATCACGGCCGTGGGGCCGATGCTGACGACGTCCGTCGTGCCGAGCAGCGCGTAGCACACGCCCGTCAGCAGACACGCATACAGGCCGAACTGACGGCAGGAAAACACTGCGTCGACCGAGGGATCGTGTCAGACTGCGGGCGGAAATGATGATGCAGCCACCAGTGGAGGGACATGAGTGTGATGAAGAATGAGGCAGGCCAGAGTGAAGGAAAGCGGAAAGAAATGAAAAGATAAAAGACAGAGAAAGAGAGAGAGAGAGAGAGAAACAGGGTGAAAGGGTGGGGAAAAGAAGGAATCTTTGGAATTTAACATTAATACTACGCGCAAATACCGGAAGTTTTTATTAGTTGTATCGCTTTGAGGGAGACATACTGTAAGGAAATGTTCTTGCTTGGTAAGCAATCCTGAAAGAAAACACCGCAAGGGTCAACAAGAATATTTAACAGACATATGTCGTAGCAAGAAATCGTGATATTTTTATACCTTAATATGAAAGGACAAAACGGTGCAATGATTTTGTCTCAGATCCTCAGACTTGCACACTCAGCTGAGGGCAGACTGATGCAGACGATTTTGAGTTTTAACTTACAATGCGAGAAGTTCACCTTTATCAGTCGTTTGAACTGCCGGATATAGACGGAGAACGCGGTAAAAAATGAATAGGGTGTATTCCACCCCGCTTCTTTTCACTCATGTGCCTGATATGACGAAAATAATTCCAGAACCTTGCAAACATTTCGATATTCATACAAAAAAGCGTTTCGGTGCCCTACATTCACATAAACGCAGAGAAGGACCCGTTTCGGCGATTGACATTTCCGCAAGCCCAACAGCCCCAATTCAGCCGACGTGTAGACTGTGTCGGTAAACAGCGTTGTAGAGCTGTCAAGTGTCGCAGTGGAGCTGCAGACAGCCAAACAGGCCTGAATGGTACTCCACGTAGAAACGCGGACGCGATGAGGGTCACGCAAGTTCGCTTTTGCAACAAAAAAATAACAATGACAGTGAAGATCATTTATATAATGGAGTATTTGCAGAATGCCTTGGGCCAAAGACATTGTACTAAAGACCAAACCCTGGGCTAGGTGGTCCTTAAACTAAGGCTCCTTCACAAGACCTCCTGGTTCCACGAGCAGTAAAACAAGCGTCGATAGCTCGCAAGTGCCTGCATAGGAATAGCAGGACCCAACCACGGCAGCGGAGGCAGGAGTTCTGCTCTACTCACGTGCGGCGGCAGGCCGGCCAGCTGGCCGTAGGCTATGCCCTGGGGCACGGCCATCAGCGCCACGGTGACGCCGGCCAGAGAGTCCTGTACCAGCCGGCCGGCCGTGTAGTCGGGCAGCCACAGCAGCAGCGGCAGCCGGCGGCGCAGCGTCGTGCCCCGGGGGCACCTGGGCACCGGCGGCTGAAACCGGCCGTCACGCGGCGAAGTGTAACGCGGACTGCCGTGCGCCAGGACAGTGCGCTGCAGGCCGTAGGTCAGGTGTGGGCAGCGACACAAACTTTGGATAAATTTAACATTAGGTCTATGGTGGGCAAGGAAAACTCTGAAAACGGCTATAGCCCCACCAACTCTCTCTCTCTCTCTCTCTCTTACCTTTCTGAATTTATCTGCCAACGTTTTGGAATGGATGGTGTTGAAACCAGAGTAAGTGGTAAGCCGAGCATGCTGCCCAATCCTGAACCCATTATTCAAGTTTTCTTTGAAATAAAATGGTGTCCTCGGTGCTGAATCAGATGGCTCTTGAGGATCTTTATCTCGCCGTGCAGCCCCACGACGCGGCCGTCCCGTGACCAGCTGACTCTTTCGGTCCGGTTCAAAATATAGGTGCACGTTCTTGGACTCAAGTCCAGTGCCTGTCATGCACCGGACTCTGTTATCCAGCTCCTTATGGGCGTTGGAGCCATGGGAACCATTTTGCTCATGGCTGTAAATAAATTCTTATACGTGTGTATATGCTATTCCAATGCTTTTCTATGCCAGCCTGAAACCAGACCATCTGGGCCAAACAATGCTTGTTGCACGGACTCTGATCCCAGTACCCGATAGCGCAATTCCAGTTTCACGGCGGCATAATTTATAGACGGAAATTTAACGTGCCATCATGACGACAGGGTCGTGTGGTTGCCAGTCTTCCTCTAAAGGTCAGATGCGAAATGACCTGCGATAGGAATAGCGAGCGCCGAGACAACTTGCACCCATTTTGACATGGTGAAGAACGAATGAGGATGTTTTACCAGACCATGTCACGACACCCTATGAAGAATGCTATGAACAGGGAAGACTGCTAGGAGATACAGTTTTAATTTTGGTAACATTTGGATGTTACCACTAAGTCGAATTCGTTGTTCTTTCAAAAGCAAGGTTTCAAGGGCTTTGTGGCGCAAACAAAGGCACCTCGGAAACCATCGCTGCAGCCTCAGAAAGGATGCCCATATCGTTCTCGCAACACCTGAGTGCGATAACCGTTCGGGACGTGCCGCCGCCGGCGCTTCACCTGACGTCACGACGAATTGTCGAGCCGGCGACTCGCAGACTGACCTTGACCTTTGCCGTGCACGAGCCGGGTTCTTCGACTTTCACCTCTTCAGGCCTGGCAGCACCTCCCCGCTGATGTGCCATCTGAGGGATCAGTCGGGAGGTGATGGCGTCTGCTGCTGAGGGAACATTGTTGGTTGACCTGACTGGCCCAGTTACCTCACGCGGTCATATTCGGAGGCTGTTCGGAGGCTGCCTGTATGTAAATAGCTGATAGCCAAGTTTAAAACAAGAAAGACCCCAACGCATGGCTTCTTAGGTGTCTGCGTTTTATGGTTTCTGTTTAGAATGTAAACGCGTTACGGTTGCACGGAGGCATGCTAATTAATTATGCATTCACCCATCGATCTGGGACCAGATCATGCGCTGGGAAGAGAGATCATCTGCATTATTGATATCCGATTCATTCATGTTACAGGAAAACATAGCTCATTGTATTTTCCCGAATGAACTGAACGACGGTCGCAGGTATCCGTTTTTCAACATTCTTATTTCTAGAACTTTGTTTGTCACGCATTTTTTTCAACGCATGGATTCAGTTTACGACAAGCTTACACGAAGTACTTAAATGCTAACCTCGAAACACATATGCATCGAAACTGATAAGTCATAAAATGCGCGATCGCATTGATTTAATACGCGAATGTGCAAATGCGAACATTCTGAGTAGGTGTTGACCGGAATTGTTTCCATTCGCTGCAGTTTTGCAACATACGGGTATTCGTCGATGGTGTAGTTGCCAATTAAAAGCTTTCAGTTTGCGTGGTTAAACAAAATCAAAATGGCCATGGAAGAGACTCCATTGTCACTTTCTGAGAGATGACCCAAACGCAGGAAATTTCATAACGTTGGATTTATTTCCTGATAAAAATATTTCGACTGTACTCCACCGGAAAAAACGGAGTTCTTGTAATGAGGTAACTGGAAACATGGAAAGGGACTCGAGACCGGTCCTCAAAATGCAAAGATTCGCTACAGTCCAAATGTTTATCGCATGCTATGTGGCTGTCCGAATAACTTTACCCGATATGTTTCAAATGTACATGCCGCGTCCGTCTGTACATTTCATATGCCTTTACAGTCCACATGCTACAAAAAACGCATTTTCGGTGATCAAGAAAATATGTTCCAGAGCTATCCATCTGTCTTTATAGTTCAAATACTATTGAAAACACATTTTCGTTAAAAAAGAACGTTTTTGGCTGTCAGGAAAATGCGTTCCAAACCATCTATGCTACCGGAACGTAACTTATCAAATGATTACAACGTTCTCGAACGACAACTGTCCGCCCCGTGCGAGACTCACCGTCGGCGCCCGACAGCGTCCAGCCCGCCCTGCCGGCCGCTCGCCCGCCGACTGCTCCGCCGGTCGCCGCCGCGCCTCCCGCCTTCTCTGCCGCGGCCTTCGGCGGCGCGGCGGCCCGCACCTGTCGTCGCCGACGCCGGCCGCCTGCGGTCGTCGCCTCCGGTCGCCGTCGTCGTCGGCGGCGGCGAAGCGATGCGGCGTCACCTGCGCCAGACGGCACCTGGTCGTCGTCTCGCGGGCCGCACCTGAGCAGGCCGCCGCTGTTTGCGTCACGTGCCCCGCGCGGTGACGGCCGTCACGGCCGTCACGGAGGGTTGACGCGACGTGACGATGACCTCTGATTCCTGCCCCGGATTGAGCCAAGCTCTGTCGCCTCCTGAATAGATCAGCCAGAGGCAGCCGGAAGCCGCCCGTTCGAAGGAGGCCGCTGGAGCTTTTCGTCGAGGCTCATCATGTTGTTGTGCGCATGGTCACCTTGGGGCGCTTTGAATGGGCCATTAGCGGATAGTTGACTTGGAGACCTGGCGCTGGAACGTTGAATCCGTTTGCTTTTGCTGAATCCGTTCACGTAATCAAGTGTTCATCTCACCTGCAGCTATCATTGCATCAAATGGGCATGGTATAAACAATGGAAGTGTCAAAGAAATGTGGAAGTAATCTGCGGGATTTTATACCGACTGTTACACCACCTTTCCTTCTTTAAACGCGCACAGTCGAATGCCACTTGTGCACACTTTGGCTTCCCGAGTTTATTGGTGCCGGAACGTGGTGGGAGGCACGGGGCACCGTACCCCTAGCCCCTTTACCAAGCGAAATTGCACCTTAACCCCATTGTATTGCATGGAAAAATGGTTCCGAAGGCTTGTGGTGCCCTACCCCTTGTCGGGACACATTCCCCCCCCCTTTTTGCCCAAGCTTCAGTTTTCGGCGGCATAGAAGTTTATCATTTAATGTGGCCGCGAACAACGATCTCCGACGCATTCTACACCGGCTTCCGCTCGATCTCCAGCAGGTCCAGAGCTACCAGGTGCTGCTGGTCTGGTAACTTCTGGTGGCGCCCACCACGTCCAGTTGGTCGGCGATGATTTTCGGACCAGGTGGCTGCTCGGCACACCTAAGATCGTTCACAGCGCGGCACTACTTTCAGACTGGATGCACTGATGGTGGTGCAAGCGGCACCTGGAAGACGGCACTTGTGTCTCGTTGGGCCACGACGATTTGCTGTCGCCATAGTGGCCGTACCTGGAAGAGGGGGTAAATGATCCCTTTGGAGTGTCCTAAGCCAAGAGCCTGAAGCCCGTCTCAACACTGCTGGCACCAATCTGGACAAGAGCTTCTCTGTGTGTGTGTATGTGTATGTTTATATGTATGTGCGTATGTGCATGTTGATACAGCTGTGGCTCTCGGTCGAATGTATAAATGAATTAGCCAGTTCGTGTCCTACAACACACCCGCTCAAAGTGCCAATTTTTAGCGCACGATTCGAGTCGGCATTACTGGTCTATCTCGGGACGACCGCCCGGGCCTTGGCCGTGGATCGGATGAATGCCATTGAAAGGTACATGCATCAGCATGTCATCTTCCTGTATTTTAAAGTAAATCGGAATTAAATCGATACCGATTATATATATATGTGTGTGTGTGTGTGTGTGTGTATGTATGTATGTATGTATGTATGTATGTATGTATGTATTTATACCAGAACTGCATCGATCGTCTTAAAAACCATGCCGTTAATCTAAATGGTAACCATTTTTAGCTCTGAAAACCAAGGAATAAAATGCAGTTTTTAAGTGAATGAAGCACAACCCACCAAAAATTCAGTAAGAAATGAAAATAATGACACCTACATGTCAAAAGAGTTTTATTAGTTTAGCTGTCTTTTATCTTTTCGCCTTGTGCGGCGTTTGTGCCAGTTGAATGCGCCATGTTTATATTTACCACAGCTTTGTTGGGAATGCATCTTTAGGGTTAAAGACTGATCGAAAGTGTAATCGGCATTCTTTGTGTTCAACGGTGTCCCATTTCAAAGCGGCTGGAAAGCATTCTACGTGTTTTAAGTATGTCTGGAAAAATTCATGGATCCTGATACTAGTTTCGGGGCAGCCGTTTAACATCTTGGCCATCATCTCTTCCCACACTCGATCAGCTGGCTTGTTTATTTACAGCTCCTTGCGTCTCTGGAAATCATAGTGGATTTTTGAGGTGTTACGGTGGTTCCAAGGGTGATCGTTTATGCTGCTGTTAGTTCAGCTGTTCATCAGAGTGGCCAAATTTGAGGCAATTAGTTATTTTGGGAGTATTTTTAAGTCTATGGCAGTCACTTAAACAAATTTTGATGGAATTTTTGAACCTCAGTTAAAATGCACTTAACCTGAACTGATGTAGACTTGCTGTCATCTTTTGCCAAAATGTCATAGATTGTTGCATTCAGAAAAGAATGATAAGTGGTACATTTCAGACTACTGGTTTGTTTTTTTTCAAAGGTCGTAAAGGGTGTTTAAAGGAGATAGTCTTTTAAAAAAATGGACCATAAGGAGGAAAGCATTAGGATTGGCATAAGGAGGGAGGGTAATGAACTGATAATGTGGGAAATTATAGTTATGTTTTTAAAAACAAAACAAAGTTTAAGCAACCATCCTGAAGCTATTGCGGTCAAAATCAAGCATTGTTGGGCTTTTATGAAACAAAAAACCATAAGTTAAATTTCCATCCATCACAAGAAATCTAGAATTTGGCTTCATTTCTGCCTGTATGCAGTTCTTGTGAATCCATTCCACTTTTTAATGCCCAGACTTGTGAGATGTCACCAGAACAGTATAGGCAGGGCCAAAGCTGAATGTAGCTATACCTGCTGTAATGATTATGTATATTTAGAGCCTTGTCAGTGCATTGCCACATGTCAGATGTGTATTTCATTGTGCTGCCATCCCTGAATGTATTTTGTGCTTTTCACTATGGATTTTGAAAAATGTTTTGTTGGTATTTGCCATTGATTGCTGCCAGCATATTTAAAGTTGGTTTTTATTAATAGGTAGACCAGTTTGTAAATGTTTTTGTTTCTGAGCCTAAAATCATTGATTCACATATGTTTGCTGTCAGCATCTCTAACATTCCATGTCTTTCCCCAGGTACCTGAACTGTGGTGCTGGTGGTGGTGCAAAGACCACCAGAGTTTTTCACAAACATGGATATCCTTGCCATTTCATCAGCTGTTATTCAGGATCATGCAGAGGAAGCTGTTGATGATCCCCTCTTGGGACCAGGATCAGACATTCAAGAAGGGCCTAATTAACAAGGCTGCAGTCATGGACATGCAGCTGAAAACAGCTGCTCCAGGTGCAGTTTTACCTGACACGGTCAACCCACCAACACCTGACGCCCGCATCAAGGAGCTGGTTGTGTCCGATGAGAATTCCGATGACCAGATGGGCGATGATCCCAGCACGTTGTCCATGCTTCCGTTCTCGTGCGGCGAGTGCGGAGACCCGTTCTTCGACCGGCTGACGCTGGCAGCGCACGAGCGCCGTCACGGCGGCCCGGAGGTGCACGCCTGCCCGGACTGCGGCCGCACCTTCAGCCAGCGGCCGGTTCTGTGGCGGCACCAGCTGCGGCACCGGCCGGCCGGCGCCGCCGCGCCGCGCGCGGGCAAGCGGCGCACGCGGCCGCCGCAGCGCTACTTGGAGACGGCCTGGGCGGGCGGGCGGCCGGCGCGGCGCGCCGCCCCGGCCGACACGCTCAGCTGCGGCGTCTGCGAGCAGGAGCTGACGGCGGAGGAGGCGCGGCTGCACGTGGCGGCGCCGGCCGACGCCGGTTTCTACCGGTGCGCGGCGTGCGGCGGCGTGTTTGGCCAGCGCTGCCAGCTGGGCCGCCACGGCTGCCGCCAGCAGGAGCCGGCGCGGCGGCCGCGGCGGCGGCGGTCCGCCCGCGCCGCGGCCGCTGCCGCCGCCGCCGCCTCGGCCTCGTCCTCGACCGCCGCCGGGCCGAGCGACTCGGACTCGCACGACGCCGAGTCGGCCGCCGACAGCGACTCGGACTGGGCGGCCGGCGGCGAGGCGGCGGCGCCGGCGGCGGCCGCCGGCGGCCCGCTGACCTGCGACGTCTGCCAGCTGAGCTTCGTCAGCCGGCGCAACCTGCAGCGGCACCGGGCGCAGCACGGCGGCGCGGCGCGCTACTCCTGCGAGCTCTGCGACCGCTCGTACGCGCGGCTCGACGACCTGACGCGCCACACGGTGGACGCGCACCGGCAGACGCGCCAGTTCCGCTGCCCGCGCTGCGTGCGCGCCTTCACGCAGCGGCGCATCATGCAGTACCACCTGCGGCTGCACGCCGAGGAGCGGCGCCGCCCGGCCGGCGCGCAGTCGGCCGAGCCGGCGCCGGCGGCGGACGGCGCGTCGCCGGCTGCCGCCGAGGCCGAGCCGCCGGACGTGGAGCGGTACCGCTGCGAGGAGTGTCCGTCGGGCTTCGACACGCGCCGCCGCTTCCTGCGCCACATGCAGCTGCGCCACGGCCAGGAGCCCCCGCGCTACAGCTGCGAGGTCTGCGAGGCCAGCTACGCGCGCATCGACGAGCTGACGCGCCACTCGATCCACGTGCACGGCCAGCAGCGGACGATCCCGTGCCCGCGCTGCACGCGCCGCTTCACGCAGCAGCGCATCGTCGACTACCACGTGACCGGCCACGACACCAAGCGGGTGTACGTGAAGGCGCCGCGGCCGCACAGCTGCGCCGCCTGCAAGCGCGCGTTCGCGACGCAGGCGCAGCTGGCGACGCACCCGTGCCGGGCGGCGCGGACGGCCGAGCAGCGCTGCGTCTGCGACATCTGCGGCCGCAGCATCAGCTGCCGGCAGGCGCTGCGCCGCCACCGGCTGCTGCACAGCGACGAGCGGCCGGCCAAAGTGCCCCACCTGCGCCATGGCCTTCATCGACGACGTGGCGTTGGCCAAGCACGCGCTCACCCACTCGGAGGAGAAGCCGTTCCTCTGCGACCACTGCGGCAAGGGCTTCCGCTTCAAGGACTACCTGCTGCGCCACACGCGCTTCCACACGGGCGAGCGGCCGTACGCGTGCACGGCCTGCGACAAACGGTTCGCCACCAGCGACACGCTCAACCGGCACTTCCTGATCCACACCGGCGAGAAGCCATTCGTGTGTCGCGTCTGCGGTCCGGCCGTTCCGCCAGTCGCAGCAGCTGAAGACCCACATGAAGGTGCACGAGCGCAAGGAGCTGCTGCTGATGCTGGTGGACGAGCCGGCCCCGCCCGGCGTCTGACGTCCGCGCAGGGTGTCTGTGTTTGTGTGTGGAGGGGAGGGAGGGTGATGTGGTGGGGTTGAGTGATGGGTCTGTACTCCAGGATAATGGGAAGATAAGTCCAGGGCGCTGGCAGACTGATAGGCGTATGAACTTGGTTATCATTAACCTCTTGGAAAGATACTGCCGGATTTTTCATGTGTTATTAGCGAATTCTCGCAAAGGCTCCTCAAGGGGTTTTTCATGCGCTATCGGCAGTCTGGGGAACGCCTGAATGCCTGAAAGTTCTCCTTCGTATACGCTATCTCCTGTGCAAGTGAAAAGTGATGTTTTCGTGTTTTGAGGTCATGATGTATTGTTCTTTTTGCACTTTGGAAGTGCGCGGCCGAAATTATTTGATTTTTATTTTGCGCAGGCACCATGTTTGCTGGTATGTGTTATATGGCTGCGTTCACCACGTCCTGCATTTTGGTATCGTGTTGCTCGGTGGTAGAAAGTTTTTTTCTAGGAAAGCCACCCTTGCCCATGTTTATGTCCAAATTGTCCGATGAATGTAATGATTCCTATGTATGTGCCTGGTCAGAAGGGAAGATACCCAGGTAAAGTACCAGCTGCATGAGCCAGTAGGTGTTAGGAACTGTGCAGACAATATTTTACTAGAGCTTTGTTAAGTGTTTGACCGACTGACTTGTGTACCCTTTGCTGGAACACCTTACTAACATCACGAGGAGACGCGTTAAGGGTGTTTTCACTTTCTGCAGTTCTACTGCAGCCGTCAGCGTGAAAACGTGCTGCGGAAGCAACACGAGACACATTGTTTCAACGCCATTTTTCTGATGGTAAAGGTTATTCGTTACTCGGTTTTTACAGTTTCATGAGCGGCAAGTCTGCAAGGAAATCAAAATGTATTTCGACCCCTCTTGCGACGCTTCATCTAGTCGAGTTTCAAGCTCGGACTCGTAAAGGGGGCGTCAGCTGTCTGGCAAACATCGTTTTCAGACTTCACATCACGCAGCACCGAAAATCGAAAGACTCATAAAAACTGAAGGCGTTCTAAAATTATCCGAAGACGTTGCAGGACACGCTGTTACAGGGAGAACAACGTGCTGTTCTCCAGCTGTTCTTATGGTAAACAAGCTTTAAACGACGTCCGAGCGGAATGCGACTTTAAGCAGAGCCATTGGACCAATATTCCTTGAAACTACTGCTGATCAGTGTTTCGTAGTTCTTTGTCAACAAGATTTGCGTCTGGCACGTTTGTCGTGGTTCCCTCTCTGTGAGCTGGTTAGTTTCACAGATAAAGACATTAAACAGATATGTAGCACGGCGGAATGCGTGTCGCTATCCGGTCGCTCTTCTGAGCCGCACTTTCCATCACGAGCCGCGGCATCCGCCACTCGTGCGGGATCCCTCGCACAGTGCCGCCTTGAATGCCGCCACCACGAGCGATCGGATAGCGACACGCTTACCTGCTGCGCTACAGATCTAAATTCTGAAAACGTGTTCCGTCCCGCGGTCTCTCCAGGAAGAATCAGCAAACGCTGAGACTAGATTCTTACACGGATATTTTCAACAACATGCATGAAAAGAACAGACAGACTTGGACTGCAAATAAGCGGCGCCGACAGTAAACAAGCTAGACGAGGCCCCCACGGAGTCGACTGGTGGATGGCCAGACGGTACGCCGGTTAGGCAGTCGACACGAACAACTCAGTTCGTGGTGCAAACACTTCGCGCCCTGAACCCCGGAAGGGGTTTTTTGATAAATTCTCCACATCGAATATTAGCCTTTAGAAAACGCCAGCCGGCACCAGACGACCTTTTTAATCATGCACAAGAGCTGCAGAGTGGCTCCGTTTTTATGGTTTCTTGCCCGCAGAGGGTTCTCTGGGGAGCTAATGACCGGGGGCTGGATGTGCGCCAGGTGTGTGGGCAGGTGTGTCGTCACAGAGTGTACAAATAAATTTGCAAACAGAGAGCAGCCGGACCGCAGCGACCGGCGCGTGCGCTTGCCACTCACTGGCCGGTCCAGAACAGGGGCGTGGCCAAAGGGGGGGTCAGAGGGGGGAGTCAGAGGCCGTGGCCCTGGCCAGGGCTGAAAAATTTACGTTCACTTACCAATCGTAAATGAGAATAAGTAGAATTGCAGGAGCTTGGAAATAACGTCCGAGGAGTTAGCATGTCCTGGCCCCCTCCGTGGCGAAGTCCTGACTACGCCCCTGCTCCAGAAGACAGGGAAGGACATCGAGGCTACAGTCCCCCTTGAGTCCCCCTTGCGACGGAAAACGCGTGACTAATGTGTCTTAGCCCATTTTCGGCCGGAACTTGTAGGTGTTTCTTTTTGAAGCAAAATGTGTTTATAAACGTGTTACTATTTTAAACCAAGTTGTCAAACTCCTGTGAGAAATCAACATTTGGGGTTAATTAAGGCTGCACGGCTTTGGCCCCCTAAACACATGGCCTGTGTTCGCCAGTGGCTGCCATTCGCTGATCAATGTATCCATGGCGGCGGTCGGGTGAGCCGCCTGCCCAGCCGACCATGGTCACACGTGGACCTGACGGCCCCGGCCCCCTGCCCGGCCGGCGGTGGTCAGAGGTCGACGTCATGAGCAGGCGGCCCGGCCCGCAAGCGGTAAACTGTCCTCACAGCTGGCTGTAGAGGTGCTCGAGACCAATGAAGTCCGCACCGTGAAACGGCGTTTAAGAGTGTTGGCTGGTCGTTGACGACATTTAGACGGTGGATGTTTTTAGAGTTCATGCGATCCAGACAAGCACTGATGAGTTTCTTCCCCTGCAACGCCTCAGTGCCGACACTAAATCCATCAAACTATCACGAGATTTCTCCAGCTTCCAGCTATTCCCTCATTTACTGCGTATTTAGGTCCGACCGTAGTAAATGACGGATAAATGGCCAGAGCTGAAAGGTGTTCACAGTGTTCCCTCCCCCTTCCCGCGTGACCTGGTGTCAGAATCTCTTGCATTCGGAAACGGTGGGTAGGAAGCAGCGCTATGGTTTATATGACAGTAAAACGAGCTCGAAGCATTTGCAACTACGAGCCAGTTGCCATGGACAGCCCTGATTATGACCGTGTTTTATCGGTAAAAAATTGTGAATTAGAACGAAAAATCGGCCAAACCTGAACGTTTTAACTTTCCTTTCATACCGGGAGATCAAATGAGCATTTTTAACGTTTTTCCAGTGTCAAAATCAAACAGTCTGAGCTATTGCGAAGAATTTTTTTTTTTTTTTTTTTTTTTTTTTTTTATTTTATTTTTTACTTTATAAAATTTTTAAAAAAATTTTATAGTATTTTAGGCGGAAAGGGGGGGGGAGGGTTAAGAGTAATATTATTATTTTTTTCCCTATCCCGCCCCCTTCCTTTATTTATTCTATTTTTTTTACTTTTAAAATAAAAAAAGAAAAGAAGGGGTTTTTTTTTTAAATTATTTTTCCGTTCCTAAGGGGGGGGAAAGATTTTTTTAATTCTTTTCTTTTTCCTTTTTTTTTTCCTCATAATTAAATGGGGTAGTTACCTGAAAATCCTCGGAATTCCTCCATTATTTGTTGTTTAAAATTTTTACCCTGCTTCCGGCTGGTTTACGGTTTTTGGTTGCTCCGGGTCGCTCTGTGGCCGGTGGGGGCTGGCGTTGTGGGGGCATTTTTTGGGGGGCGGTTTTTTTGTGGCGTTGTTTTGACCCCTACCCAGGTGAGGGATCCCTGTGGAGCTTTTGGGGTTTTGGGGAGTTCTGTGGCTTTTCTTGATCCCGGGAGCGCCCGAAGAGGACGCGGTGTTTCACAGCCTTTTTTCCAAGCCGGGCGGGGCGGGCCCCCCAGCCGGCCGCGGGGGGGGGTGTGAGTCGCCGGCAGCCACTGCGGAAGGGGCGAGACCCCGCCCGCCGCCTGGTTGACCTCTTACCCAAAATTTTACGAAGAATGGGCATCTGGGCTAAGACTTTGGCCACGACTTCCACACAGTGCTGGGATTCTTGCTTTCTGCGAAATAAGTTGTGGTGGACCCCGACTACCGGTAAGAGACGGGCGGATGGGGAGAGGGGGGAGCGGAAGGGAATCGTCTGCAACCTCGGTAGAGTTGGAAACGTCGAATATGGGATGGAATGAAAGGCACTGCTTGGGCCAAGGGTTTGGTATCCCCCGTCTCATCGGACGGCGGCAACGCTCTACAGTGTGTTTTTGCTTTTTCCTTATCAGAAGCCGCTCAGTGGACTCTCCCTACGATTAATCCCGGGTTTAGACTAATCAACACGGCAGACGAAGGGATGATCTCGGGCGTGACTCCATTTCACCGCGCTGCCGGCGTCCGCCGCCGTGTTTTGCCCACACGGGCAGCCTGGGCCCCAGAAGTCGTTGACCTCGGTGACCTCTGGTGACCTCAAGCGGCCTCTGGCGGCTTTGAACAGGCGACGCCCAGGCCGGACGTTCCTGGGTCGGCGGGGGCAGTTGATTTCAGGGTCAGGGACAAGGTCAGCCGACCTGGCGAGCGCAGGCTCGTGGACCCCCCCCCCTGCTTTAAAGCCGTCAGGAGGTCGCCCTGGAGAAGAGCTCTCGCGTCACTCTCCGTCAAGATATGACGCCGAGTCTCCAGGGAAGGATTAGGCAACATCTGAGATGAAAGATGAAATAAGGGTAAAGAAAATCTCGTTTGGGGAAACGACTCGGGTTTCCACCTCTGGACGCACTACTTAACATTGGCAGCTGCATGTCCCCTGCTTACTGGAGCCTTGTTCAGTCTCGAAATGATGGTTCCGTAGTGCGTATCTTTGCGATCGCGACCCACGGAACCAGTCATTTTTACGACAAAGAGCACGTGAATCGATGCAAACGAGACAATAACGTCGTTATGAAATGCCGCATTCCTCGCCTGACCTTGGCTTTGGAGGTTACGAGCCAGGTTTTCAGAAACACAAATCGAGATAGGCACATCCGCTGTCGCTGCGTCGCGTTCCCCGTTTTCGGTTCGACGTTTGCTTCGCTCCGTGACGTTTGCCAATTCCATCAGCCAGTATGGATTTTTGCATAACAAACCTGCGGGGTGACGGAAGTCAGCCGTGTTTCCCCTCTGCATGTTTGTCAAATTAATTAGCGGACACAAACAGCCGAAATCGGTGCTGCGAGCGGTTGCGGGGTCCACGCCACTAAAGATTCGTGCACACCTTGGCAGCGCGAGTATTTACTCCGTCGAGAGCCGGTACCGCGATAACGAGTGCAGCACGGAGAGCCTCAGCCCCACCCCTCTGACGGGAGTTCGAGAGGCCTCGCCGTTGGGCGGCCGGCGGCCGGCGGCGGGGTGGCCTCGGCGGCGGTCTCCGGCGGCGGACCCGTGGTGGTCAGCGGCGCCCGGCCGTCTGGAATGCCGCCCGCCCGCCGGCCGGAACAACACGAGAAGGCCGCCATCCGTCTCCGTGACGGCGCCGTGACGTGACGGACCCTGCAAACAGCGGCGCCCGGGCGCTGTTGTCACAGCGGCCCGGCCGGCCGGGCGCCGGAGAACTCACGAGTTCCCGACGGCGCGCATTCCGCCTGCGTCGGCCGTCCCGGCGGCGTTCGTGTTTATTGTGGCGTGTTATTGACGGCAATATCGGAACGTGCTGAATACAGATGCGGCGCTTCCTTCGGCCGCACCTGGCTCCTTTGCGTTTCGTGACTGATGGCGCTGTGGTGCAACAGAGTTGTCAGTTTGCGTAGTTTATAAAGGAGTCTCATTTTTGTTGTCTGCAGAGATGAGCCGTCTGCGCAAGCAAGGATGCTGTATGACGACGGAGCAAAGGATTTTTAATCCGTTTTCTATGATAACGAGGATGTTTTGCAGGCCATCAACATATCTTTTTCTGTGCAACGTCATACAGATAAGCTGAAAGGTCAGTCCTGCGTTCATCTTCTAAATAAACTCCCTTCCAGGAGCTGTCGTCTGTACTTCCAGACGCATTCAGATGGAAATCTCTTCCCATCATAGTGCTGTGGCCTGTGATGATGCATGGCTGTTTGGTGGCAGAACGTCCGAGTTACGGGACATAACACACGCACGCCACGGTCGCCTCCCGGTGCCAGCCAGCATCGTGAAAAGTCGTAACGGTTCCCGCCGCTGCCTCTGATTTATTTCCTTCCGTTTTCCGGCTGCCAGAACAGGACCGCCATTTTAACCCCAGCTGGGCCACAGCGGCTCACCGCAGCCAGCGGTTCGCTGAAACTACCCGGGTCTGCCCGGGGCGGACCGGGCTCGAGCGTGACGTCACGGCCGGCGACAGGCCGGCGACGGGCGGTAAATCACAGCCGCCCGTCCGCTGACCCGACTCGCCGTGACGTCACGTCACGGGTCGGACGGTTCCCGTGACGGTGACGCAACGACTCTCCCGGACGGTCTCGCGGCCGTTTGTGGGGGGGGCGGGGGGGGGCGGGGCCCGTTCGGGTTCTACGACGGGCTCAGCCGGCTCCCGAGGTGTGTTTGTTGGGCCGCGGACCGCGTCGCCGTTATGTTGGCGTTGTAAACCGCGCGCGGGGGCAGAGAATTCTGACACGAGGTCCCTGCTGTCCACCGCTGGACCGGCTAGGGAGATTCTCAGGCTGCATGGCGCATCGTGATAGCAAAATGCGAGATTAATGCATATCAGTTTCCATTTTTTTCTCAGTATTCTCCTTCTGATGTATCTTGCGTGTCCAAAAACTCGCCACTCCCCGAGACAGCGCCGCGCCACTCCCCGAGACAGCGCTGCGCCACTCCCCCAGACAGCGCCACTCCCCCAGACAGCGCCGCGCCACTCCCCCAGACAGCGCCGCGCCACTCCCCCAGACAGCGCCGCGCCACTCCCCGAGACAGCGCCGCGCCACTCCCCGAGACAGCGCCGCGCCACTCCCCGAGACAGCGCCGCGCCACTCCCCGAGACAGCGCCGCGCCACTCCCCCGGACAGCGCCGCGCCGGCGGCCCGGCCGCGCCGCCGGCGCTGCTGGTTCTCGGCGTAGAGGCGGCCATGGTGCCGGCCAGGCGGCAGCAGGAGGCGACGCCGACTTCGCACATGCATGCCTCGTACGCCGTCAGGCCGACGTCGTGCCGCCGCACGCTCACCAGAGCCAGGCAGCGCACCGACTGCTTCGAGATGAGCGCGTAGCTCATCGCGAGGCCGCCGACTGCCGCCTCTAGGCCGAGAGCGGGCGCTCGGCAGCCGCGAGTGCTGAGCCCCCGGCTTACGGCGGAGCCGGCCGCCGGCCCGCGCAAAGCGGCGCCGAACTGCTGATCTTCGAAGGCGCACGTTCACGCCTGCCTGAGGAGAGCGTGTGCAGAGTGGGGCCCCGATGCTGAGCTGTGTCGAAATTGCACCCCACCCGGCGTTCCAGAACCACGCTCAGCAGGCTGTGGCCAGATCGCAGGGTCGCGGCCAGTCGTTTGTCCCGGATCGCTCGCAGTTCGCTCTCCCGGTATCACACCCGGTCGGCCGTCCCAGGATCACGGATCACAGCAGGCTTTCGGGGATCGCAGTCGACGCTCTGACGGTCAGCGCCGTCCCTGAGAGCAATGGCGCCTCTCCTGCGCCTGGCGCCGGCGGGAGAGACGCACGGCGACGGCAGCTGCCAGCGCCGGGAAATCGATCACCGATTAGAGACATCTGCTGGGCGTTTTGTAACTCCTCTCTCGACGCCAGTCGTCAGACGATAACTGGTCCACAGCGCCTTTTGTGAGCACGCGGACGTTAGCGGTTTGGTTAATTTGGTGTTGGTAAGCACCCCTTCGATTGACATCAATGGTCTCGGAGTTGTGGTAAGGAAGATGCTTGGGTGGCGATTTTGTTGAGCACGTTAAAGTAAGGTTTTTAAACTTTTAAACTGGAGTACTGGAGTTACCGAGAGCACGAGAGCGCGGATGACGCTAGCAGAGGCAGCGGCAGTGGCGTGGTCAGCTCAAGTGGAAAACTTTTGTCAAGTTGTTAGCTTTCCGTCCAAAACGCTGGATCCGGAGGTTCTTGTTGAAAAAGTGACGGAAACATTTCCCATTCCTGAATAAAGATGCAAGACCATGCTAATATATAAACGACTTCTTCCGATCCTGTTTAGCTATTTGCTGCCAGATAGCCTGTGGAAATTCTTCCTGATGCAAAAAAAGTGATTGCTGAGCTAACTAGTGTTTTCGGATTCACGAATTAGTACGTCTTCTAATCTGAAAACAGAATGAAATGCTGCTGTTCCCTTGTCTCACAGTGGATCGACAACTGCTTGTCATTCTTGCACCATCCAGTGCTCACTCAGACCATTCGATACAGTGCGATGGTTGGCACCGAATGCAGGCCCCTCGGTGCATCCAACAGCAGGGGACGGGGACTATGGCTCCAAACTCCCTTGGGAAAAGTAGGCGCCACCATGTATGACTAAACCCAACAAGAGATGGCGAAAAGCAAAGAATCGCGGTTTGCTAAACATTTCATGTGCATTTTTTCTCGGGCTTTTCCCTCGGAAAAAATCCTGGGCGTACCGCTGTGTAGGCTTGTCGCAGGTGATCTTCCCTCAACGACAAAAATCGTTCTACACGCGGTAAAATGCTACACAAATTGCTGGCGAACGATACACCTACAACCAAGTTGCAAGAGTGGGATGTTGCATTCAGCCGAACTTCTGAAACACGCGGCAGCTCAACTGTATTTCGGAAATGAGGAATACAGTGCAAGCATGCTCACTAGCTAGCATAAATAGGTCTCGTCCTGACAGGATTTGTATGACAGGAGTGAAAACTGACCAGGGAATTCTGTAACAACTGCGCAAGGCACTTGGAGACAGCCACCCGCAAAACTCATTCCATTTTTGCGCACACGGCTACCTGCGACGGTTCTGAATTAGCAAGGCACTCCACATCTTTCAGATACGGCGTTCGCAGAAGACGTCTCAGGCCCTGACTCCATTATACGCATTTTGTCAGATACTATCGATCGACAGGACACTTCAGCAGCTGCAGAAGACGCTTCAGATCACGTTCAATCGCATCTCCGTATTCATTCAGTGCGTGCTATCTTCCAGTCATCATCTGAGCTCGAACGTCACCATTATTCACCCTGCCTGTGCAGTTCATAAAAAATTGTCACGTTATGGAAACGATTGCCGAGCAACACCGCAATGCCACTAGGCTCGTGACTCAGCAGTTGAATTTCTTCATATACGCAACAATAATCCGATAAAGCAACGGAAGCATGGCCAGGATAGTTGCATAGCGATATCCGTTGTTCGACATTCCCCTTTAAAACCAAACGCACCAGTCGAACCAGACCGCTGCTGTAACTGACCACACTTCAATCCGTTCTTCTAAGGGCGCCCGAGTACCCTGACCCGCCTAAATGCCCCTGACAGTGAATTCAAGGTTACCACACCGGTCACTACGCGCAGCCCAGTCCGGGCGAAGTCAGACGGCGCTATCGGCCGTCCTGCCCTGCTCCCTGCAGGCGGCCTCGTACGGTGGCGGTGCCAGGTCAGAGACCGACTCGTATGCCGGTGGCAGGTCGTCCTGTGACCCTCCGGCGGCCGCCGGCGGCGGCGGGGCGGACGGCGGCGGCGGGGCCGGCGGCGGCGACTCGGACGGCTCGGACAGCTCGGACAGCTCGGACCGACTTCCGGCCTGCTCGGTGGCCTCGGTGACCGGGTCTTCAGGGGCGGCCGAGGCGTCGCGCTCAGTCCTGGGGGATCCGGTCTCGGTTCAGGTGAGTTTGCCACGCTCATGACTGTTATGATCATTATCAGATGTGCAGCGTTCGGGGCACAATACGAGTAGGAGGAAGTGCCAGATAAGGTAGGAGGTAGTGCCTTTACAAAGATGAATGTATATTGTTATGCATATTGCGTAAGACATTGAGCTAAGAAATCAGGACTAGTTTTGTTTGTTTGTCAACCCGAGGCCACAAAAGCATTCGAATATTTTGTTTCACATGTCCCCATGTGAGTTTATGCAAATCCGCTTATTTCGCATAGATACCTGCGTCAGTCACGAAAAATATTTAACCCGCCCCCGACTGGAAGGAGGGCAGTTGACCGCCTCCATGAAGTTTTTCCAGGATTGCGAAAGAACGAAAAAAAATGCAGCGCCACGAAACCTTGTGTTCCTTTTAGTTTGGTCGTTTTTACACCTTGTATCCAATTTTTGACCTCAAGTGAACTAAGATGTCTGACCTAGGTCAGGTCAAGTGGACCTATGTCCAAAAAAAGTTTAACGCCCTGAAACTTTTTTGCAAAACATGATATCACAATAAAACGTTTAAGGATTAGAGATTTTGGTGAATTCAGCAGACTTGCTATCTCGGATATTTCGGAAATGTCCGGGTCATTGACCTAAGGTCAAGCCCATTTTCAAAAGAAGTCGTCGTTTTTCGAAAATTGCTGGATTTTTTTAAACAGTTTGAGCGTGGGCGGATCCAGACAAGCAGTTCCCGTCAAAGGGCAAAGTTTCAATGGCCTTTGACTAATGACCTGAGGTCAGGTTACGAATAACTGTTGTGAGTCAAAATGAACTGGCATCAAAATCGGCGATGAATATCAGATAGACTCAGATAGGGTTGAAAATGGTAGGAATGGCTTGCACAGTTGCCACTAATACCAAGAAGTTCAAGAGTTTCATAAAATTGTATGTTGTGGAAATAAACCGACTTTCACGAATAAAGCTTCGCCAATTGTGCAGATTGATAACTACTGACTTTTTGCAAAATTTAAGCATGAAAAATCATTTTAAGAACCATTAGGATCACAAAACAACACTTAAAATGGCATATTTCGCGAGAATACGAGAGAGCTAATATTAGTTCCCGCTTAATTTCATACCGCGAGCTCCTATCCTGGTATGAAATTAACGGGAACCGCGATCTCCTATCGCGATTCGCCCGCCTTGCAACAGTGGGAAAATGACCGCGTCTTTAAGCGGACGCTTCCGAGTACATATTGAACAAATCAGAGAAACTAGTGGTGTATTGGCATCCGCAGACTTTTAACTGTCCACTGGTGCCTTTATTTAGACTTTATTAGTCACAGCCTTTCGAAATCCGGGCTGTTTCTCAGTGTCATGCAGGTGGCTATGAGAAAACATATATAGGGCATAAATGGCTTACATATTATTCAAAACGAGACCAGTTTCGAGCTCTGCTCGTCACGAGCTTTCCAACGGTGTGTTTGTTTTTGTCATGTGTGACCAACCGTTCGTGAGTTTGAGTTTCGTGAGAGTGGGACGGTCATCCGCCCTCCCCCCCCGGGTCGAGCGTGCATGGCACCGACCCACGGTCGGGCGCGGGTTAATGTCTCTTCGATCAAGATGTCACGTTATCAGTTAGAAAAAAAACTGTTGAACGGATACAATTTGGCTGGCAAACAACATTAGGTTTTGAAGTATTTGTGCTACACTTTTCAATCTGGTGCGCCTATTTCCGAATGTATCCAAAATCCGGACCTGTTCAGGACCTATGCTTTGTTTTGTTGCCCGAAGTAAAGCATAGAATGGTTAAGCCGGAGTTGCGGCGTTGCGGCACAGGCAATCGTACGGGGAAGCCTACGTTTCCGTCCAAGAAATTCTGATTGTCCACATTCTTACATCCTTGATCTCATTTTTACGATCATTGCTGTAGCTCGAAGGCATTTCTGTTGTTTAGACTCTCTGAGCCTGGCGCTGAATTGATGACGTCACGCCTCCGTAGCCTCTATCCGGGGCGTCGAGTTGTCAGTATTCTTGCACATTGAGAGTCAGCGTCAATCACGAGTGTCATATTTGTTGTTCGATTATATTTTGGCCGAACCTTTTCCAGAAATCAGCATTTAAACTGAAATGCCGACACGCAAGCTTCATCGGCGTGAATGTATGATTATTTAAATAATGGAAACAAAATTAGGACAAGAAGGGTTTGGCGCCGAGGATAGTCCGGACGAGAGGACCTCTCTGTCGTCCATAGCGATAAAAACACACGAAAGCAAAAGAATGCAGTTGATCTTGCGAGGGAAATAAGATGAGGATATACCGGAAAACCCCATAAGTATCCCGAAATCCTTTTACGTTTTCTGGAATGTTCATGATATGGATATTTCTTATCTACAAACATGGGATGAGAGCGCATTTCATTTTGGCGGATAACGCAATGCGTTACGATGGAAACATTTTCAAAACGAAATCCTCGCGAGTATGACAACATAACAAGTAGCAGCAGTGCATACAAAGGACGCACAAGGTCATTCGAGATCAACACAGGTTAAGAAATGACATCAAAAAAGCGAAAATCGCGAAGATATGTTCGACAGAGCTAATTACCGTCATCCGATACGACTTTGCCGCTAAATCAAATATTTAGCAATTACTGGTAAATACAGACTTATGTTGCGTCCTCCAGCTTCTCTCAGAATGGCCTGCGGGCATGGCACGGAATGCTAGATCGCAGGCAAAATCCGTCTGATTCATTTCTTTTTGATACCTTTTTCCCCAACGTGTACCATACATGTAATTTTGTTTGCTAAATTCCAAGTCAGCGTCAAAAACAAGCTAGAACGCAATGTCTTGCACAAAAAGGTGTACCAAATGCAGCAGCGTTTATCTTAGGTGAAGAGACCAAAGCCATGGGAATGTGTGTTAGGTCATGCCGAAACTGTTTTATGCCATTTTGGCCTTGAATTAGGCATTGGACGAGAAATCACCTGCATGTCAATGTGGAGCCCCTACAGAAAAGGGGCAAGCGCGGGCACATTTTTGGTCATCTCTCCTTGGCCTGACCTGTCGGCGTCCTGAAACTCGGTATGCCAGTAAAAGATGACGTTTTCTGTTGCGGATGCCCCCGTTTGTTGGCTGAGGTGATTACAACGCAAGTTCAGTGTTCGGAAATAATGAATGAAGATTTGACCCTGACCTGGCGTCGTGGCCTGACCTCGGATCAACTAAAGTACTTTTGTATTTTTTCATTATCATTTCATTATCATTATTCATTATTTCATCATCCGTAAACCCAAAACAAGCTCTAAAGTCTGTCTTTAAAACCCTGTTCGTGACAGCAGTTTGAAGTTCATCTCAAAAGTGGTCATTTCTGACAACCATGACGTGACTTTGACCCACTCTAACTCAATGATCTTGACCGATCTTGAACAATTTTTTAATCCTAAATGGTTTGCTGTTCAGTTTTGTACGGCTGTGCCAAATTTGGTTCCGCCGCGCCGCACCGTCCGGCACCCATTCCACAAAAACCTCAGAGGAAGTCAAATTAACACCCAACCAGGCGCGTCTTAAGCAACGGGCGGACGGCGGCCGGGCGCTAGCATAAGGGCAGGCAGGGCTGTCGAATTTGTATTCTTTTGGGAGGGCCCTGGCCCACCCCATGTTCATTTGGGCCTCTCCAATGGTGGTTTTCCCCCCCCCCATATTTCTGCCGGTTTTAAAGGGAAATGAGTAATAATAACGAAAAAGAATGGTCGTAGTGCATAGGAAATAGGCAGAAGAATAAAAAGTCCAAAGCGATGCATCTATATATCCTACTATATACTGAATATATATATCTACCTATACCTATGGGGATAAATGCAACTTTTTGCTTGGTAAATAGTAACAAAAAACTCCAAATTCCTGTTAACCAAATTAAGTGGGCTAAATCCACTGCCAAACTCACATTTGGGGGAGGTCAGGTTATCGGGCCCTCGGTTCGGCCCCCCAATCATTGATAGAGATCGACATCCCTGAGGGCAGGGAGAGAATGACGTAAGCGGCAGAGAGCGCTTTGACTGGCAGCCATGCTGCGGTTTCAGCAGAAATGCAGACCGCGAAGTCCGCAAGATAAGGCGCTCCAGAGTAATCAGTTTTGAAACAAGAGGTGGGAAACAAATAAATAAATATGGGAAACATCCAATATCTGTTCTTGCGCCTCGCCACAGTGCCCTTAAGACAATATTAGAACAAGGATTAAGTTGGCCCTCGCTGTTGTTCGCAACCATTCGGTGACACGTATTCGCAGCATCTGTAGCCAAATGCAGTTTTTGATTTTTGTTTTCATTTTAAACGGTCTATGAACACTGGTTCTTCTGTTCAAAGAGAGAAAACCATGGGGTGAAGGTCGCTTGAAAGAAAATATGTTTAAAAGTAATGATTTTTTTCTAAATAAACATTCAGTGTGATTGGTCAGGTAAGTCCTGTGGGCGACTTGCCGTGCGCAATTTTTTACTTTGATTTCAGACTGGTATATGACATCGTTATGAATGCAAGGCATTTTGGCATGGAAATCGGCTCACATGCAAAAGCTTATTGGACACACAATGTCAATTTATGTACTGAGAGACCGACTAATTTCCTGCATTCGTCTCAATGGAGAAAAATAAAAGAGACAATGTAAACTGGGTCATCTATACTTTAGAGCAGCGTCTAACTTCACTCGCCGACTGATATCGACCCCGTGTCTTTGCCCGTCGTTGCCTGACACGGAGCAAACGCGAGATGACTCTCGAGGCCAATAATCGCCCTACGAAATGTGACGGGCAAATCAGTTCACAGTGGGGAGGGCGTGGAGCATATCTTAGTGTCATGATCAGCATATATAGTCTTGCAAACCATGCGTATTTAAGTTAAAACAATATTAGACAATGCCTGAATTATCGTTCCTCTTTGTTATGCAATATTTGGCTACCATATTTCTTCAGATTCCACAGCGAAATGCGAAGAGTATTCGAATGGTTGGCTGGCAAGCAAATAATCAGGGACATTTGGATTTCGGAAGTTGCCGAATATCCGAATCTTGAAGCCAAGATTGGTACATTCGACGAATCCGAATATTCGACCGAATATTCTAATCATCCAAATTCAAATTCTTCGCTCTACTTCTCACCTGGATAAGCATGGCAAGCGTAAGTTCCGAACGAACCGAAGGAACCCGCAAACCTTCATGCATAGACCTGGCCGGATGCACCGACGAAGACTCTTGAGTACGTGGACAATAGCAGAGCACCCGCAACATGAACACATGAACCATATGAAGATAAATACGATGGAATGGATGAGATCGAATGCTCCGTCTTCAGCCTCCGAAACAACTGTTGTCCGCTCGGTGGAGATATTGCTCTCTGCCGTGCTGTACAGAACAGCAAGTAACCCATTCGTCTCGCCACTAGTGTAGCTGATGTTGGAGATGTTGCTGGAGGTGTTGCTGGAGATGATGCTGAAGCTAATGTTGTCCCCGTTGCCAGCCACAACCCTGAGCACGCCGGCGGTGGCGGCAGCGACGAGGGGCCAAATAACGCCTTTGTCCCACATGGCCAGCGTCCCAGGGTCAGGCCAGCCGCGGCGGGATGTGCCCGCGGGCTGGGCCTGGGTCGGCGACCTCCCGCGCTCAGCGTCTGACCGGCCCGGCTTCACGTAGCTCGCCGCGGCCGGGGCATCCCCCGGACGGCGCCTGCACGGGCCCGGAGGGCTGCTCAGACTGAAGCCGAGCCGCCGGCGGTCGAGGAATTCCTGCGGCCTCGACCTGGCGGGCGAACACTCCGCCAATCGATGGCGGCTGGCAGAGCCATCTAGCGGAGATGTTCTACATCAGATCGGCGTCAGCGAGGAGAACGCCTCGGCGCTTTGTGTCTGTGCAGCGACAGTTTTAGCACCCCATTTCGGCGCGGCGAACCCTTCGACATCTTGTGATGGTGTGGAATGCTCCCCAGCAGCATACCGTGTCGAACGGTGCGGTGTCTCATGCCGTCGTGGCGCGCCGTTCGGTACCTGGTGACGGCAGCGCAGACTCTTTGGCGAGTCGTAGTTTCGTGGATAACGTTTCGGCACCTTGTGTCGGCGTGGCGAACTCTTCGGCTTCTTAGGTCGGCTAGGCGAGCACTTCGACACCACGCGTGAGTTCGACTGCAAGCGTGCATGGGCTTGGGAATGAGGCGGAAATTTGCTATGCAAGTGCGTTCATCCCTCACAAGCTTGGCTTCTGCAAGGGATGCGGAGTCGATTTGTCCGATGCAAACGTCGAAAAGCTCAGTTCGGGTACTGACCGTCCTTCGCCTGCTGCGTCATGCCCAACGAAGCGGAAGAAGGGGAGGCAAAGTTTGGCTCACAAGTGCAGCGCATAAGGTGCAGTCGTGCGAACTTGTGTTCAGTGGGTACGTTAATGCCACCCCAGAACTTGGAACCGTGTGCACTGACCTAGACAAGGCCGATCTCACGGACGAAAGACAGCGTTCTGGTCGGCAGTCGCCCAGCCAAGACAGCAGACACTGAGAGATGAACGCGTTCACCAACATGAACAGTATCAGAAGCCAGATGCTGTCCATGTTGCACAGAGAACGCCGTCTGCCGTCTTCAAGGAGACTTCAGCATGGCGCACCACAATCAGCCTCAGGGCATCTCAGACTGGGTTCATGTGCTGACCGCTCGGTATGCTGTAAGGACGTTTTCCAGTACGGTCCCGGCAAATGAAATAATTAGCTGCGGAGACAGCAGGCTGCTCGGGAGAGTCACTCACGCGGATCGGGTGACGGTCCGTGGGTCGCGGACATTGCACCCTCCAGCCTTTTTGGCAACAGCAGACAGAAAGCAGCGAACCGACAAGATTGGCACCTGAGTTTTCGGTTTACACCTGCACTCCAACGCAGCGTCGCGAAAACTAAGGAGTCGGTTTTCAGGGTGCCGCAGGTCTTTTAGTGCAAGCTGTTGTCTCGTTAGCCCAATTTTAATGCTCGCAAACTGAATACGTTGTAGGCAGTGCAGCGTGCAGAAAACCATGTTCAATGCATGTCCACCCAAGCGCTGTACGATTGTGCGTGGGCGACGTCAAATGTGATTTTTGACACTGAAATCGATATACATACGACGACATCTAGTGGTTAGAAAGGGAAACTCAGCTTAGAAATATGTCCGCAACCAGGTTTCCACGTCCTGGCGACGGAATTGCGAAGTGATAGCTTTTTGAAATTGTGGTCAAAGAAGATTTGTTCTCGATTCCATCGGGACATGAAATCCATTTAGAATCTATTGCACTCCCGCCAAAGTCGGAATATTTCGCTGACAAGAGGCGGAATCAGAGTCGGAGTTGTATCATACGAGTGTGTAAGGAATCAGAATCTGAATCAATTCCAATGGCATAATCCAATCCAATGGATCTTAGTGGAATCGATTTAGGAATTCACTCATTTCATGTTGAGTCGGAATCAGAATCGGTTCAGTTTTGGAAGGCCATTTTGAGTCAGAATCAAAATCGATCAGGAAGCCATGAGTAGAATTCGGCATTGATTGTCCCTGAAATGGAATGAAGCACAAATTTAGGGTCACAGAAGTACAAACTCATGGTTTCAATCTGAATACTTCCATCCAACGTTCAAAGGCTAATAATTGGCCTTTTAGATGTAAGAGGACCATGGGCATGATGTCTGCGGGGCTGCGGGAGAAATGTCCTCGCAGTTTTCCAGAAATGGTGGTTTGTTCCCCGTAATTTTTAAGGTATCAAAGAGGTATTTCCCATTAGCGACAAAATTTCCTAAATTTTGAAAGTAAAGAAAAAAAAGAATTTGTACCATAGTTTGACATGCAACGCCCGAAAACAATTGTTTTTTGCCCCCATACTACCCATACTTGGAGGACTGCGGACAACTCGTCCCCCAATCTCTGAATCGTGGCTGCACCCATGAAGGGAACAGTTGTCGCCGATCAGAAATAATTAAAGGCCCGACCGCCAGCTTGTCAGTTTCCTCACATTTAAAGGTAGGATTGAGAGTGCTCCAGATAATGTTTTGGAGGAATCTCTACTCGGATGCTGAATGTGTAATGAAGTCAAAATATTTGATTGGGTACAAGGAAGAACTGTGAAAAAAATATTAGAAAATGAGTATGAATAAACGCACACGTGTCAATGGAACGTTGGCCGGATGGACAAGGAGCCGAACATTGAAGCCCAGAACGTGGAACACTGTGTTCGATTCCCAGAACAGGCTCCTGTTCAGAGCGTATTAGGCCCGAGGTCGAAGCAGCCGTGTCATGGGTCTACACCGCACGACGAAGGTCCCCCATCGTCATCAGTAACACAACTCTTCCGTGCTCGAAAGCATCGGGTAACGGGTAAGGGTTCGCGCAAAAAAGTTAGCATGCTGTAACTAGTTTCTTTTTTAATTTTAGTTACCTTTTGGGGAAACTCAACAGCGGGCCACCAAAAGCCTTCGTGGCGCGGCAAAATCTTTCCAGACTTCAGCTAACGATGGCCCAAAAGCATTAATCAATGTGACGCGAGGTGTTTTCGATATCTTGCCAGGAAATCAAATCTCAGTCATTTTTGTTTTTGTTGAGATGGGGGAAATGCACCAGACAAACGACCAGTTGCCGAAACTCCTCAACGAATGAGATCGGCCGCTTGAAGGTCTGCGGTATGCTGTCTTCATGAGGCCTTTAGGTCAGTATGCAGTGTCCCATGAGGCCGTTACGTCATTATGCTGTCTTCGTGATGCCGTTACGTCAGTATGCAGTCTCCGTGAAGCCGTTATGTCACTCACGAGCCAACGTTCTTTTGGTGGCGTTGCTCAACATAGCACCATGTCTTTTGGCAAAAGTGCACGTTTTTACACCTCAGCTGGTAATCGAAGATAACAGTTATGATACACATTAACACTTGAGAGCGAAGAAGTTAACGTCGTGGGGAAACAAAGGCAAATATGCTACAGTAAGAGCGATTGTGCCCAAACCACGTCCCTTGTCATCCGTTTGGTACAACCGGTTCCGGTCAGGGTGCTATGACTGCTGGAAGCGCTAAGCAACACTGACTAAGTGGTTTTGGGGTGTGGAGGAAGACCTTGAGATCGTCAGCAACAACCCACGGCATTCATCTTCATTGCGAGAGAAAAAATCGCGTAATGGATATAGCATAGATATCCATTACGTCATACATACATGTATATACTTTCAAACATTTCCAACGTATCCAAGGCCTAATAAAAAAATGGCATACGTGGACCATCACGTAATTCTTCCCACCCGAACGCCCTTCCCAGCATCCCGCTGCACGTGTTTCCTGTCGAATGCTCCTTCCCAGCATAGGGAATTTACTCGCTGCACGTGTTTCCTGTCGAATGCTCCTTCCCAGCATAGGGAATTTGCTCGCTGCACGTGTTTCCGTAACCGTAAGACGCCGAAACTGAACGATTCTAAGCGCCATGATGCCCGACCACCGCGCTCATATTCGTGTAAGCCTCATGCCAACTTTCTGCACATACGACGCCAGGCAGGGGAGGGGGCGCAGCGCCGTATGCAGCGATAAATAAATATTATTGCTGCCGCCGCCACTCACAGCTACTAAACACAGGTGACATCCTTAAAAGAAGGCGTCAGGATAAGCAATGTCCCAATTTCTTAACGTTTCGACAAATATAGGCCAAACGACGCAACGCTGACAGAGTTGGCGAAGACCCTTGCCCTCGAAGCCGCGGCAGGGGAGCTGAGTCAAGCAGGCGAGCGTCGGCTAAACCGTCCAGCCAGGCCTGGAAAAATCGCCGGAGCGAACCGGAGCAAGGCAGGATCGGGGCGACGACAGGCTGGGAAAAAGCGGCTTCCCACTCCGTATAAGGCCGGTGCCCTCCTCACGCCAGGGCCTGGCAGGCCGCGGGAGCCAGGTGCGGAGTCGTCTTTCCTGGTCCGACCGTCACGCCCGTCGCCGCCCCCGAGCCCGGCGTGGCGTCTGGTGCGGGACAGAGGTGGCTGGTGACTGTCACCCCTGGTGCAGGACAGAGGGGACTGACGACTGTCACCCCTGGTGCAGGACAGCGAGGACTGACGACTGTCACCCCTGGTGCAGGACAGAGGGGACTGACGACTGTCATTCCTGGTGCAGGACAGAGGGGACTGATGACTGTCACCCCTGGTGCAGGACAGAGAGGACTGATGACTGTCATCCCTGGTGCAGGACAGAGAGGACTGACGACTGTCATTCCTGGTGCAGGACAGAGAGGACTGACGACTGTCATTCCTGGTGCAGGACAGAGGGGACTGATGACTGTCACCCCTGGTGCAGGACAGAGAGGACTGATGACTGTCACCCCTGGTGCAGGACAGAGAGGACTGACGACTGTCACCCCTGGTGCAGGACAGAGGGGACTGACGACTGTCATCCCTGGTGCAGGACAGAGGGGACTGACGACTGTCATTCCTGGTGCAGGACAGGGAGGACTGATGACTGTCACCCCTGATGCAGGACAGAGAGGACTGATGACTGTCACCCCTGGTGCAGGACAGAGAGGACTGATGACTGTCACCCCTGGTGCAGGACAGAGAGGACTGACGACTGTCATCCCTGGTGCAGGACAGAGAGGACTGACGACTGTCATCCCTGGTGCAGGACAGAGAGGACTGACGACTGTCACCCCTGGTGCAGGACAGAGAGGACTGATGACTGTCACCCCTGGTGCAGGACAGAGAGGACTGATGACTGTCACCCCTGGTGCAGGACAGAGAGGACTGACGACTGTCACCCCTGGTGCAGGACAGAGGGGAACTGTACCTGACTGTCACTCCCTGGTGCAGGACAGAGGGGACTGACGACTGTCACCCCTGGTGCAGGACAGAGAGGACTGATGACTGTCACCCCTGGTGCAGGACAGAGAGGACTGACGACTGTCACCCCTGGTGCAGGACAGAGGGGACTGACGACTGTCATCCCTGGTGCAGGACAGAGGGGACTGATGACTGTCATCCCTGGTGCAGGACAGAGGGGACTGATGACTGTCACCCCTGGTGCAGGACAGCGAGGACTGACGACTGTCACCCCTGGTGCAGGACAGAGAGGGACTGACGACTGTCATCCCTGGTGCAGGACAGAGGGGACTGACGACTGTCACCCCTGGTGCAGGACAGAGGGGACTGAAGACTGTCATTCCTGGTGCAGGACAGAGGGGACTGACGACTGTCACTCCCTGGTGCAGGACAGAGAGGGACTGACGACTGTCATCCCTGGTGCAGGACAGCGAGGGACTGACGACTGTCACCCCTGGTGCAGGACAGAGAGGACTGACGACTGTCATCCCTGGTGCAGGACAGAGAGGACTGACGACTGTCATCCCTGGTGCAGGACAGAGAGGGTTCACAACTGTCACCTCTGGTGCAGAACAAGGGGAGACTGGCGACTGTCATCCCTGATGCGGAACAGACAGGACTGTCGACTGCCGTTTTATAACCGTGACACCCAGGCGCAGAGATGGCTTACGACTGTCATGTAAAAGCCAGGGAAATGTCACTTGGTGCCAGGCTGGCGATAGTCACCCTGATGGCACTGAGGATAACCGTAACACCACGCAGATGTACTTAATTGCGTAAAAGCCGCAATAGACCCTGCATGTCGGGCGCCCCTAAGCCCAAAAAACCAACCAAACAGCGCTATGTACTGGCCGTCACACTCTAACCTCGTCTCCAGCGGTCACACGTCATCTCAAGGTCACACCTAGTCACCGAAAGAGAATAAAATCCCTATTTATAAATCACATTGCATCATGTGAGTGCTACGATCCTCAGCAGAAGATGCCATGCAGCACTCACGGGTATGTCTTATTGGTATAGAGGCACCTAAGGGGGAGGATAGGGGCCTCAGGGGTCCCCAAACACCTGCACATTTTTCACGTTTAACGTCAAACCTGGACAGGGTTTGACGACTCTCGCCACAATACAAAAGACGGTTAACTTCGCTTCTGGAGGTTCCCTAGCGTCTTTTCTTGTTTATGAAAGTTCCCAGGTTTACTCCTTACCATAAACGCTTTGGAATAGCGGTATTTTTCCGTAAAATGATATAAATGCACAAGTTAGTCACGATCCGAGTTCACTGAAACTCGTTTTGATACGCAAACTAGAACGCACAAGGACCTCTTGTTACGACTAGTATTTACTCGTCAAAACCACAAACCTCTAGTTACAACTAGCGTTTCTTAGCCATAGCTAGTTTTCCGTTTGGTTGTTTGCGAAAACCTAAAATCCATCCTCCAGAAGTTTGCAGGTTTGAAAGCACTTTCAACCTGCCATTTCTGGCAGAACTAGCTACAGTATGAGCTGCACTGAAGATGGCTTAGTCACATGCCGTAAAAAAGCAGTTCTAACAATTTTTCATTTTTTATGTCGGGTGCTTTCCAATCGCTCGCGAGTTAAAACCTTGAGTAATCTTGCGTCCAAAAACAGATTGTTTGGCTACTCGTACATCGCCATCAGAACACTGGAGAGATGTTTCCCAACGACTTACAGTCCCGGCTTCCGCCAGTGGTCGTCGCATTGAGGCGCAAGGAAAATTTCGGCTGATCAATGCGTAGCAGGAGTACTATACATCGCCAAAAAAAGAAGAAGAAAGAAACAGCTATGACGTGGTGCGTGCTCCATGTCTCAGAAGCGTTCAGGTAAATGTGCGCCATCGGCTGCCTTTTTCGGACCCTTGGCTGAACTGTCACCAGAACCGTACTCAGACACGCCCACCGCTGAAAACTGCGTCGCCCGTCCGGCCGGGCTGCGGTCCCTCAGGTGGACGAACACCCTCCTCCCCCAGCTGCCCCTGCCTGCGACGTAGCGCGCGGTCAGCGGCCACGCCGTCGATGTGTGCCACCGTCCGCTGGACTGGGATCGGCCGGACGTCGCGACGTCATCGCACGAGACCGAAGTCACGCGGAAAAACGGGAGCACGTGACGTTCGGCGTGGTGCTGACCTACTTCTGCCAGCCTGCCAGGTATTCAGGGCTGCAGAAGATCCCCTGGCGAGACGTGGTGATGCTGAAAATAGAAACAGGGCGCAGCGACTCAGTTAATAATGCCGGTTTTGTTTCAAGGCTTAAATTTTGGCTCGACAGGAAACACAAAATGCCATAAATTTTGTGGCAATTGGCCAAAATGCGAACAGTTCATTCACACGATAACTCGGTACAGCTGTTTTTCACCATTCACCGGAAAACTGCTTTAAAGTTGTATTCTTTAATGGCAGTGGCCAGCTGGAGACAGAATTTTTTTCGAAACGAAACAGAATCTAGAAATTTTTCGTAACAAGGAAAACTCACCATGTATTTAACCTGCTGCGTACCGTTGGTCGTGTCGTTCCATCGCGTACCAGCGAGATGTGTTGCTGTTGGTGCTGTTGAACACCCCCTCCCTCTAACTTCCGCACCATACGTCGGAGGAAGATGAAACTTACAGTATAGTAAGAAGTTGATTAATAGAGCTCTAAACTGATATCATTTTTGAAAACAGCAAAAAAATGCTCGCAAAATTTCGGAAAAGTGGGGTTTTGTAATTATTTGGAAGCTTTGCAACTAATGACTGTTTTGAAACAAATTATAACTTTAACGATAGCTAGCAGCACATCAAATAAATTCTGCCCAGCAAATTTTCCTCTCACATGAATCGTTTGGCGATTAGCAGCGGAGATTTAACGCGTTTGTCTACCGTGCGTATTCTCACAGCGCCAGGACCTACGGTGGCATTTTATCTGGAGACAGTCTGCTTCCTGTCAACCCACAGAGCACTGCGTCCGTCTCTTACGAGTATTGTATCGTCCCAGCTTTTACTGGAGAGGGGCTGTTTGATACCTCAAACAATTTAACTTGTAGACGCCGTGATGAGGAAAGAGGGAAGTTATATCCGTCTGAAGTTATGACAGGGAAAGAGCTTGGCAAATGAAGGTTGGAACTGATAAATGTTAGACCATTTGTGAACATATATATATGTAGAGGTGGCCGAGACGACATCTTGGCGTGAGGCCTATATCCCGACGTTTGGGTAACTGACTACTGGTAACACACCCCCTGCCATGCACCACACGTGGTCGGGTATTTAGGCAATTCCGACCTGTTTTGTCTGTGAGCACATGTGTTTCCGGTAAGGTCCAATAAATTTCCAGGCGACAATGACAGTTTATGGTTTCATCTCACACGCGCCAAAATTGCCTCTCACGGATGTGTTGTCTTAACCTTCGCTCAGGAACGGGGTAGGCGACGATCAAGATGAACTTCCGGTGCAGTCCCACCAAACATGCATCGAAGAAACCTGAACTACAGTTTACTCGCAGGGGTGTAGTTTTAGAAAAATGACTGGCATTTATAATCATCATTTGGAACTAAAAATCCCCAGTTGCCTTTTGCATGGAGAGGTCAACATCAAAGACATACCAAGTACAGTCATGGTTTCTCCAATATTTCATACATAGCAATGTAGTCAAAATACGGAAGATTGTAAAGCATATCTAAGCAAATCACACATAAGCAAAAACACGTTGCACATCAAACAGAACCTGGAAAAACGCTAAACAACTTTCAGTGTCTTAATCTCTCAAAAGCACAATTTTTTGCAACTTTACGCTACTGAGTCCGAGTAAAATGGACCTGACGATCAATCTGACCTTGGCCTTTACATTTTCTTGGGGGCAGTCGGAGCTACAAAATTGGATTTTGACAGCAAATGGCCTGTAAGATTCAAAATAAAACATGACTGAAACCTGTTTCCACAAAGCGGTGCACAGGTTGAGTACAATGTGTGCAACATACCTTGGCCTGATCCAAAGTCATTTCATAGAGGTCACCCAAAAACTTACGGAGGTTGTCCCAGAAGGGTATATAAGTTTCCAAACTGCCCAAATCCCAATGTAAAAGGCGCAAATTGTTCAAAATGGTGGAAATCCTGGAAAACAGGTAAAAATTGTCGTGACCCTAGGTCAATGACGTGATGTCGCCAACAGACTTCGAGATAAAAGTGTTAAAGAATGCATATAGTTGTAGTTATACCCATGTTTTCAATTCGTTGTCTTGTTGTTTCGTAGAGCTATGATTGATCAAAGTTTTTGGCAGGTGGACGTCCTTGATATGACCCAGATCAGTAACCTGATTTGGTCCGGCGCTTTTTTTAAGATATGCGCAAAATATGGTAAAAAGTGCCCAAAGTTGGGCGGCTCTGCGTTTTGCCGTTTTCCCGTTATCGCAAAAAATCTTTAGTTTTCAAACACACACCCCTCCCCACCTTGGCACGGCGCGGCTTAAGAACGTGAAAAACTTGCAACTTTCCTCACGTCCAAACGCTGGTTAGATATCCTTGAGATCGCCCGCTTTAAAACACAACTTACGCTGAAACCTGACGCATTTTATGTCGGTCCGTAAATCTAGATCTTTCCTTGAATGCTTGGTTACTGGTAAGTTAACCACTAATGGCAATGAGATACCAGCGAAATGCGAATGATGCATGACTTTTAGAATCTTCTCCAAAGTTTGAAACTGTTTAGCTCCAATACGCCGTGAAAATTTCGGGACGTAAAGTTCAGCCAATAACTGAATAGAACTGTGCTGTCTCTGACTTGTTGTGAAGTCAACGTCAGTGTCCTAAGGTCAGCTCAATTTGCGCCTAATTATCTATTTCTAATGGTTTTGAACCGTTTCTTTGGCTTGTTGGTTCCTGAAATGCATTCCTGGGTCAAGGAAGTTATCAAACACGACAAACAGCGTTGACCCACATGAAGGGCCTTGAGGTCAGGTCAGGTCACACTTGAGGTAAACTAGCAAAAAGTTTGTGATGCGTGAGTTTAATATTGCACCGGGACGCCTTCAAGCTGTGAAATGACTTCAGGTCACCTGAGGTCTTGCGGCGTTACCGTAGCAGAAGCTGAGTTTAGATCCATATGTCCAGGTTGATTCCTCTGGATTATTTCATGAGACAATGGCAAAGCCAGATATAAAAACTGAAACCCGAACGCGCTTTAAATCAGGTCATGACCCTACGTCAGATCAGCTCGTATATCGGACTTTGTATGGCATCCTTTTGATCACAGCTGTGAAAAAAGGAGTTTCAATTCAAAGGTAGACCTTGTCCCTTTGTTTACATAGTTACTGATCCTCGAGTGAAAAATGGCATTACATAAGGCCAGTCACCTGATGCGACATGTGATCACATGCATGTCATACATCATATGTCACCCTAATGAACATTCCATTAGCTCGCTATTGGCATGCTCAGCATTGCTCTAGCTTTATTTCGGACGGAGCTAGAGCTCTTTTTAGCAAATACTATTTCTTGCATATATAGACCAAATGTGGCGTTATTTTCTCGCATTTTCCAAAAGTCTTGAGTTCTTTGCAACGAAATTATGGTGGGCTTTCTAACTACATAAAACTCATTTTTTCTGATGCTCCGTTTACAAGATACAGGACGGGCGTCAAAACGCCCCCCCCCCCCCGGCTCCGGCCGCCCACGTCACAGTGTCGGTCGTGTGAGGGCTAAATTAAACGTTCCGTCGCCTGACTCGTCGAGCCGTAGTCAGCTGAGCGACGCTGCGGCGCATTTTTCCTGCCGACCGGAAAAATGTGCTCCGGCGCCGTGACGTCACGGGGGTGGGTTGTTTTCCTGTCCGCCGCAGCGGCGTCACCGCGCGTCCGGCGGCGAGACAATTCCAGCTGTGGGCTCGTTACAGCCAAACAATACCGGCCCGACCGGGCCGGGTGAAGCAGCGACGAGCCGCAGCACGAGCTCCACGCGACGTAACAAGGCCCGGCGCTGGCGGGCTGGTGCCACGGCGCATTGCCAATCGCGCTATTTTTCGTCATTTTAGCACTAATCATGCTTTGGTTTTTTGCATATGTCGTATTGTAGCCTCTCGCCATCGGTATGAAAAATCTGGTCCTTGCTGCTCGCTGCGGCTCGCCCTTTTTCGACAGGGATAGCAGCCCGCCCCTGCAAAAAAAGAGGGGTAACAGCCGGCGAGTGGTTCCTGCGAGAGCGCGTGGCGCGAGGTGTTGCAGCGCTTTTGTCTGATCACTTGATTGCACGAGATCGGCCGCCTTTGCCTGAAGTCGTGATCGTGGTCAAGGTCAGTCCTGATCTCTTGCCCTGATGCGTTCTGATGTGATTCGCCTGATGTTGGCATTTACTTGCCTGTTTTGGATGCAGGAGGCCTCGCTGATATCTGGGAGTTGTTTACGCTTTCCAGGGAAGGAAGCCAATGACCGGATTGCGTTTTCTGCAGCTGGTTGGTGTGTAACAGGAAGGACAATGTGGCTCCGAGGAAACACCAAATGCCTCCGTGCCCACGTAACGCAATCGACATTTCGGACAAGTGTGAACAAAGCATGCTCCATCCTTCGGGCACATTCACTACTGTCATTGGGCCCGATGTTGTGAACGAGACGAAAGACGAATACACGATCAGGGCAGAGAGAGAGGGGGAGAGAGGAAGAGAGAAAGAGAGAGAGATGGAGAGAGAGAGGAGAGAGGGAGAGAGAGAGAGAGAGACAGACAGACAGACAGACAGACAGACAGACAGACAGACAGACAGACAAGCAGGCAGGCAGGCAGGCGGGCAGACAGACAGAGAGACAGAGACAGAGACTCGGACAGAGACAGACAGACATACAGGGACATACAGACGGACAGACGGACGGACAATGGAACAGACAGACGGACAGACAGATTGTTTCAGCGTTTTAATTAGTGTCAACTAACTAGCGTCCGGCGGTGCACTAGCTCCTGGAACAGACAATCTTAGTCAATAGAAAAGGTCAAAAAGACAAACATCTTGTCTTAGATGTCGAGTTGGAGATATGATTTACCACCGATTTAAGGAACATATTTCATTTACAATTCATCACATAGAAGACTTGTTTCGTCTACCTTATCCCACGTTTACGATTCACAATATATTTTAACGTCCGCACTCCATAAGTCTAGACCGCATACATGCGTCAGAGCTGGCGTAAACGCTTCTCTTCGCCAGCGCTTTATCAATGATCGCACTGCAAACAATGTAGCTGACCTTGCAGGCCTATCCCGGGCAAATCCAAACCGTCAAGTGGACAAGTTTTTCAGACATTTATATTCTGCGGAGGCGAAGACCGGAACACCAGCATGCGTTAACGTTTCACGGTGGAGTTGCACAACGCTTTCTACGCGCCATTTCACAGATGATGTTTATCATTTCAAGGTCTGAAGAAGGCATTGTTTAAAAGTGAAACTGCGTAGAATTCTGAACTCGTTCCACAAACTACCTGCAAAGACGCCGCAGCAAACGCGCGGTGACTGATGTCCTGCTTCTGCCGGGTTCTGGACGTGTAAACTTGCTCTGTATTCTAACCAGGATGAATGTAAAATGCGAAGAGATTTGTTTGCGAAATCGCACAATAAAAAAGCAACACACACACACACACACACACACACACACACACACACATATATATATATATATATATATATATATATATATATAAACGCAGTTTCCAGCACGGTTGTGTCAGTCACAGCAATCGCCTGCCTGTACCCAGCACAACTCTGCCACAATGCTTATTGCTTAGCTAGGCCATTATATCTGTCGAACAGGTCTGAGGATAAGCCTTGTACGTCCAATTAGAGATCAGCCATTTCCATTCCGTTCCGGCAGATTAAAACAGCTTTCCACCAAATGGAAACCTATGAAAAAACAACTGCCTCAACGAGATCGAACACAATCAGACCAGGCTTTCGATACCAGGTGATCTCAGATCATTCATCAAATCTTCAACGCGTGCATCTGGTTGCTGGCAAATTTCCCCTAACAACACGTCATAAGATGTGGTTCGGTATAGATCTGCCCACGATCTGCGGTTTACGGGAGCCAAAGCTTACAGGCAGGCAGTTCTCCTCATTTGTGTGTTATTCCAGGTAGTCTTACGCCTGTGGTCAAATTTTCTCATCAGAAACGTGCGACGCATTACGTTGAAAGCCCCTCACCAGTGATCCGAACAGAACTGGTTTACGCTGGATGTGGGCATTGCACAAATACCGCTGAGGCCGAGATGATTCGTTTCCGGGTTCGGCCTTGAGCGGCCACCGCAATGACTGGTTAAGACGAGCGATGAAACGCAAAGTATTTCGCTGCACGGAATCCAGTCAGTTCAAGAATGAGACGCACCGCGAGGACCTTGTTACACGCCACATTTCGGTACTACGTGGACGACTGGCTCTCGAACACTTGATTAGTTTGTTGAGTGGGTGGTCCATGCCTGAGCAGAGACCTTACAGCAATGCGTGGTGCATGTTTCAACAATGCGTGCTGCTGTTTAGGTACGTGAGTGACAGCGTCGAAATGACGAAATGACAAAAGTGAAATGACGTTTTTAAAGAGAGGACGGCTGCATGGATCTCCAGTTATTTGCGAAATAAAAATAAAACACAAATAATACAAAAAAGACAAGTGACCAGGAAACTAAAGAGAGGAACGTCTGCGTCAGGCCATTTCTACGAGGGCCCTGGCCAGCCGAGGTGACGTTGGTGATACTTAAGACTACCTGGAACTCCCTGCGAACGATTCAAGTCGCGAGTCTGGTAATCACCAGCGGCTATCGTAAAACCATTTCATATGACTAATCCCAGGACGTATTGCGCTACCGAGTAATAACCTAGCACTTTTAAGTGAAGTGCCTACGCCATGAGATTCAATGGTTTGAGCTACATTGGCTCTCAACAGACGACCAAGATACCAGGACAATTTTTGGCACAAATCTTCCTAAGCCTCGCCCTACCGGTGCTTCCTGATAGCCTTATCGAGGAGGGGGCTGGGTCCAAAGCGGCTCACCCCTCACCGTTTGAAAGCTAAGAAAGATAAAACGATGTAGTACAGACCAGCGTTTTGGTTGTCGTGTAAACTTCACAGTGGCATCCGGTTTTTTGGTTTTCGGTCAACGAATGACCTTTCAGGGCACAAAAATGACGCAAAAATAAAGTCAGGTCAAATTATGAAAAATCGGGAGTTTTCTCTCCACTGCACCAAAACCATGAAACGTAGCGCCACGACAAAAGTGACGGGGTAGTCCTCCTCTGTGTCTTGCACATCAAGTGGCGTGTGGACGGATAGTGTCAGGTCAACCAGTGACCTTCCAAAGGCGGTCAGAGGAGCCAATGTTCGCACGGCGAATACCATTGATTGTTTTAATGAATTCTTTGCCCGGAAATGGTCCATTTCTTTTCAAATGAAGTAAAAATGATGTTGTGTTTGCTGGACCCACGTGAACTTGCATGACCTGATGCTGTCTTGGTGTGTCAACGTACTGGTTTTATACAAATCATTGTTTTCAGCATATTTACATATTTACACATTGAAAACTGAAGTCGCATTGCGTCACAGGAGGTGATGCGAGATCACTCTGAGAGGCCAGGGGTCAACAGCCCGCCTGAACAGAGCCTGGAGTAGCCTGTCGGCTGAAGCTTGCTCCAAATCCATGACACATTACCAAACGTGTGCTTTACACATCCGGGACAGCGGGGAAATGGCCGATACCTTCAGCAAGTCTTCGAGAATGATGCTATATCTCCGTGACCTGACATGACAAGAGGTCGCGACAGGTCCCAAAATATGAGGAACGGAATTTTATTCTCGTGTTTGAGGCGGCGGTGTGCTGTCACGCTCTTTTGGCGTGATATATCGGAAAACTGGAAGTGGTCGATTCGGACTCTCGTCTGGCGAGGACTGACGCAGTCGCGAAAACACCGCCGGCTTCGAGTCGCCAGTCATCTCAATACGGTAACCAGGGGTGTCGATTTATGTTCTTTTGAGAGGGCCCTGTCCCACCCAATGTTGATATAGGCCCACTCAATGTTGATTTGGGCCCACTCAATGTTGGTTTGGTCCTACCCAATATTTTCTGTCGGTTTTGAAGGGAAATGGGTAATAGTAGCGAAAAACGGCTCCAATAGACAAGAAATAGGCAGAAAGTAAAGAATTAATTCTAAAGCAGTGTACCTACCTATCTATATTTGCATATATACACACACATATATATATATACCTATACACATAGGAATAAGCGCAATTTTTATATGATAAATGGTTACAAAAAAACTCGAATAAATTCCCGCTGATCAAAATGCAGTGGACTAAATCCGTTGAGATACCCAACTTTAGGGGAGGTTAGGTTGTCGAACCCTCGGCTCGCCCCCCCCCCCCCAATGATTTACAGAAATCGACGCCCGTGATGGTAACGTGATGTAAATGACTCCAGATGACCTTCAAATGACTTTGAACGGGATACAGGGTGATTGTTGTCGCAGCCCCTCACCACAGACGTATTAAAGCTACATCGGTATTGATCGCGGATGGTGCGGTTTACTGGCAGTGGCGGAGCCCGTAATCTGACGAGGGTAAATTGAGCCGGAAGCCGCGGAGGCGGACTACCGCGCCAGATTACCGCTGCTGGTGGAGCGGAAACGGCCCGAGGACAAGGCGTGAAAAACTAACGGAAGAAAACAGAGCGCAACACTGTGAGCGGACGCGGAATAAAATAATAACAATGTAGTGAACGTGCGCATACGATGTAACACGGGTGCGGTGCGTTAATGACGTAAATCGGAGAATATCTCTTAAACTGAAGCGACTAAACCGTCTGTGTTGTTCAACAGTCTCTTCAGTTTGTTCTACAGTCCATCTGTTCAGATCGCCTTTTCTAAGCAGTCCGACGTCTCAGAAATCCATGGTCAGGAAGCTCACAGTCTCTCAACGGCCCGCCAAATTCAAACTGCTCACACCAGCTGAGCTTTGCAGCATCACGCCATCCAGCACGTCTGAAGCACAAATCGCTGCAGCAATGGAATATCGCGCGAGAATTCATTGTAGAAATATAACAATAAAGATGGAAATGGATCAATTCCGTTCAACAGAAACGGAAGGAATTCGAAATAAAATGCTGTAGAATAGTAACGGAGAAGTCAGTAAAATATTTTGACCAAGGAAATGCACCTTGTATACATTAACGGCGATTAAAATAATGTTTCTTTTTAAGAAAAGTCCGAAGACACTCCGACGGACTATGGAAGTACGTAAATATTTTAGAAAATGACAGAAGCTCCTTAAAGTTTTCTGTAACCACAAACTTAATACTGAGGGCCAGAAAATTCGAAGAAAAAAATGCGGCTTAAGATACATACTGGCATGTTTTACAAGCGTAATGTACACGAGAGCAACGGATTATCGGAAACCATGGCGCCACAGTGTTGAAAACGCCCTGCTGGTGCGTTTTTTAGACTCTGTGGACAACGAACATCTCACAGATGACATAAACACACAAGAAACGATGGCCGTTCACTGTCCAGCACTCGGCAGCACAACCTGCGTATCGTCCACGATACACATTTCAGACCGGAACTAGGACATAGCAACCTCCGGCTACGCACCCACAGACTCCTCCTGTGGTAGGCCACTTTTTCACTCGCAACGGCCCTGAAATGCTTTATATTGTCACCACGTATCCGTCTGACGGGCCCTGACGCAAATCATCATTCTACTTTACACCGCACCTGAGGTACATCACCCTTCCCTCGCACCTCACCTGAAGTATACCACCCTCCCTTCACATCATACGTGAGGTACATCGCCTTTCCCTGACACCACATCTGAGGTACACCACCCACGTTTCACACCACGCGTGAGGCACATCACTTTTCCCTGACACCATATCTGAGGTGCATTACCATCTCCTCAGGTCAGGCCCGAGACTCCTTCAAACTTTGCCCTACCCCTCTCACACAGCACCTGAAATACACCACCCTTCCTGACACAGCACCTGAGATACACCACCCTCCCCTAACACCGGAGGCCGGCTCCTCCTGGTCCGGCGCCGGGGGCGGGCCCCGCCGGCTCCTCCTGGTCCGGTGCCGGGGGCGGGTCCCGCCGGCTCCTCCTGGTCCGATGCCGGGGGCGGGCCCCGTCGGCTCCTCCTGGTCCGGCGGCGGGGGCGGGTCCCGTCGGCTCCTCCTGGTCCGGTGTCGGGGGCGGGTCCCGTCGGCTCCTCCTGGTCCGATGCCGGGGGCGGGTCCCGCCGCGGACGAGCGTTGCGTGCGGCCGGCGGCGGCGCCAGACCGCTGCTGAGGGCCGGCCAGGCGGGCACGGAGTGGCAGCTGTGGACACGGCCCGGCTGGTGCGCACAGACAGTGATGGCGTCTCAGTGGGTGCTGGTCGCGTGGCTGGCAGTGCTCTTCAGTGCAGGTACGTGATCGTAGTCCGCTGAGAAATTGTTTGGGAAGGAATAGTAGAGAGGTCCGGGAACCGCCATCACTGATTTCGGCTGTGTCGTTTCAGGAGGACCAGAGCCTTCCAGTACCCGATGGCATTTCCAGTCTAAAAGCAGAGTGGCGCAGTAACGGCAGAACTTCGCCAAAATTTGGCAGCAGAAACCAAGGAACGGATTGTTTTTCGTTTTTCTTTTCACAAACTGTCACAGAAAACTCATTGCATTGTCTTGGATTAGTGAGTTGGGAACAGTTGCCCCGCAGATGCAGTCCTTCTTCCCCTTCCCGCCCCCTACCGTTAGTGCGGCAATCAGGCTGAGCAAATGAAAAGGCGTCTTCAAAAAGCAAAAAGCACCAGCACATCTCATTATTCAGAGGAGGACTCGGCAAACCCACTCGCGTTTTTGTGATTTTGAAAAAGGGCGGCTGACGTGTTGTGCTTTCTGACGCTGCCAGTGACGGCAGCCGAGCGACAAGGTCGCAGTCCTGCCAGGATGCCAGCGAGGGTTGCCCTCGTAGGCGGTTTGCGTGTAGGGATGTTTGGTTTAGAATGCATAAGTGCCACGGTAAACCGGATACTTTGAGGTGGAATCTCTCATGGAGAACCCGTGCCGTGTAAACATTGCGGTGGAAAGTGCACCCTTTACTGCACTAGGCCCTTCGTTATTGGGGCAATTTGGTTGGCGATATATCAGGTGAACAAAATACTGCCATGTAGTGAATGCAAATACAAATAATACAAATAATGTAGTTCAACAATATGTTTCCATGTTTGTGGATATGCGCGTTTAGCAACAACGAAGGCCAAGTATGCGGTTTTCGTTTCTTGTATGTAGATTCTATTTCGACGTGGTAATTGGTAGTTTTTGCAGCAGTACAATTATACCATTGCACTAAGTGACATCCTTTTATCGTTTTACGTCACGTATGGGAGATGGCGTCTGGTCGTTATTTGACGAATCTTCAAGGCCGTGAAAACCATCTCATCCGATCTTAAGTATCCTCCTGTCAGCAAGCCAGATTAAAGCGTTTCTTGCACGCAGCTTTTGAAACCCTTGGAGACTAACTTTGAAGTCTGAACCGAGATATTTCTGGTAATGAATTTGCAATCCGCGCGCATCACTGAAAGCAAAGCATGGCAAGGAAAACGGTGAGTGCTGTCGACTGGAATGACGGAAAGAGTGACCCGCACGCAACACGCAACCTCGGAACAAAGAACTGCTAGACCACGACTCAGCCGTTTTCCTTACCACTACACATAGAGCCGTAATGGCGAGCCCTGCTGTTTATGCTGCTGCATGTTCTGCTAGCTCCAGGTTCCGTGCTTTATACGTATGTCGGATCCCCATATTACATGTCTATGGGGTGTTGTTGCTATTTTCCACAAGAGCTCGATTTAGCCCAGAGTTCGAATAGACAGACTCTTCGCAACCCTTGCGTGCACTGCAGATATAACCTGGGTCACCTTCTGTGGGAGAAAAATCCTGGGCTGACGGAGCATCATGCAGCGTAAAAGAAAAGTCCCAATGCGGAAGATGATTGAGCTCAATATTCCTAGCCATCAGTGTTGCTTAGTTTGCCACTTCGGTTTAGATGCTTGACACACGACCCACGACGTGCCTTATGTACAACTGAAACCCCGCAATGCATTGGTGCGTCCATGAGGCGCATATGGACTAGTACCCTGCGCCCGGCAACAATCCCCTGAAACGGGGCTCTCACTGCAGGCTTTCAGACCAGGTTTCTACCGTACGGGTGCCGAGGGTACCGTGCACTGTCCGCAGTGTAGTGCTGCGGAAATTGAACAGTGCCCTGCAGCGTGCATTTTTCCTCAACGGCCTCATGTCCTCGAGACGGGTGGCGAGGTCCAGCGGAGTCTCGTCTCTCTGTCTTTGTGAAGCCTCTTTGACTGCGATATTTTCTGCTCCGTTCCATTCATTAACTTAACCCTATTCCCGGCAGGGGGGGAGGAATCCGCCCCCCTCGGGTTTTTTGCTTGCCAGTTCCATGCTTTTTAACGCAGCTTCACGAAACTTGGTGACTTTTCCTAGCTGTTCTTTCTACGTGCTGTGACAAAATTTCAAAATTCTATTTTGGTCAGGGGCGGAGCCAGGCAACGTTTTTGGGAGGAACCTCATGCCATTTTTGGCCATGTTGAGGGTAAAATAAAAATGTCCGCCAAAAACGGAGTTTTAAAGCTAGAACTTAAAACTTTATATGGATGTATGGTTAAATAGTTGGGCAATGTGCAGATGTAATTTTGGTTATCTTAGGTCATTTTACAAGGTCAGGTCAAGGTCAAAAGTCAAAATTTGTTTTTTTCAATAATTTTGGTGCCGTTTTTTCAAATGCCAAACCCGGAATATATATGACGTAGAAGGGTGTCTTCTACTTGTGTACGAAGTTTTAGCTTGATATCAGGTCGGGTCACGGAGATATGACCTAAAATGTCAGTGCGCGTACCATATATCGCAATAGCCGTAAAATGAAATTTTTGAAATAGAGTGAATTCAAATGATTGAAAACGTTTACAGATAATCTTAAATGCACACGAGATCATTCCAAGTGACCCCAAGGTCACTGGAGGTCATTTAAGGTCAAAGGTCACAAGTTGATCTGAGAAACGTGTGACCATGACAGTTCCCCCTTTTTCATGTCCCTGGCACCGCCTATGCTAACATTATACAAACATTGTAATGCGATTTGTACTTCTTTAGTATAACATGACTATCAGAAACCAAAAAAGGGTGTTTGCCTATTTTGTTCATTCAGTTATTAGAAAACTAATCCTCCTATTTTTGAAACCCTGTGAACGCCCATGAATTTTCTCAAAATTCAGATTTGCGGACCCATGGTAAAAGCCCTATTCATATTCTATCAATTCATGCCAGTTTCATCGAAATCGGTCCATAAAAAACGGAGTTATAAGAAGTCCAAAAGTACCCCCCATTTTGACATTTTTGCCCCCCTGTGTCCACAAATTTCATAGTTTTGGAAATTTCTTGTTATAAAAATGTAGTTACGTCACGGCAAATCGATTGCCGTTTGTTGCGATGAAATCGGACAAGTAGTTCTCGAGATCTCAGGGGGGGCCGAATCCGCCCCCCCCCCCCCTGCCGGGAATCGACCATACCGTCTAGCCCTCCGGGAATAGGGTTAACCCCACCAGTTGTAAGTATTTTCAACAACATCCGAGGCGACAGGGTGGTTGCCATCTCATTCCATTTCCGACCTAATTAAGGTAGGTGGGAGCGAGCACACAGCCAGCGCACAAATGCTTCGGTAGTGACCTGGCTTCAAAACTAACCAGCTGTTGCAGTCAATAATCGTTTTTCTCCTGAAGTCCAGGTCAGGTTGATGAAAGGTCAGATATCATTGCCAGCCTTCATCACGTTGCTAGTTCAAAGCAAACTGAGTGATACTTGATTATTGTACACAAGCACTCTGATCACTGCCATTTGGTGTCAAACATATGTCCAAACATCTCTGTACCAGCAACTCCGTGTCTCGCCATGTTCCTGAGGAAAAAGCGAAAATGTGCTTAGATCTAAAAAAAAGAATGATTGCAAGCCCTCAATTATCATGTCGTAACTCAGTCGCCTGACACGACCTGCTAATAATTTAGAGAAAAAGACAAAATAAATTTGCAAGACCTGTTTCTGCTAGTTTCAGACTCTTAACTGGCAGGTCATTCACCGAAGAGTTTTAAGGAATGTCTCAGAGATGAGGATGAAGAGCCAACCATTTCCCTCGTGCGACAGAGGATCGCGAGTTAATATTTTCTAAGTATACATCTACGTGATTTGTTGATGATTTTAGAAATGCTGGGCACGAAATTTTACAGTGGTGTGCCGCAGGTGGTACTGGACGTGGGCGGGTGAAACTGAAAGGGGACTGGAAATAACGAAGAAGGCAATAAGAATTTCTCTCAAATGTCTGTCGTAAGATGATTCGGCAGAACAACCGCCTCACAACAAATATGAACTTCGACTTTTCGTTGCAACTATTACAACCAGCACAGTAATCTTGACCGCTGACGTTTACAACTGAACTGAAACAAAGTGGACACCTTGACGGAGCTCAAGAGGGTACATTGTCCAAGCTCGTTGTCAGCCTTTTTCCCGGATCAGCTGGAGCGTTATCGTGTGGTCTCCAGAACGCGACGGAAAGCTACCTGACAAAAGGAACGCGACCGAGCGACCCGACTGGGCCATTGAAAACACGGACAATGCGACGTGACGCAATCTAGCGTGTGCGAAACACGGGTCGCCCTCGTGTTTCAGTCCGCCACGGAAGCTTGTTGCCCGGAATAATTGGGTTACGTGTGTCGAGGAACTTTGCTGTGCTAGCTGGATGCAAACATCCTTTTTGATGCAGCTCGAGACAGTCATAAAAAGAGCCCAGGTGTAGAGGGATCTTTTAATCCCTCTCAGCACCATCTTCGTTTGTCCAAAACAGGCGGGGGAAGCCAAATCAACATGTACTGAATACCCATTAGCATCAGGAGTTCGTCATTCGGTAAATACTGGTTTCCCTACTGCCTGCACTGTCGTAAACATGATATTTCAAGCCATGCACGTAGGAGCGTAGGCCAACGCACGATCAGTACGACTGAATGCCGTGGAATTTCCGCACTGCTAACGGTAGTCAGACCGTGTCTGACCGCGCTGCTCTCACTGTTGACTGCCGAGACACTGGCCGGTGTCAAGTGCCACCTCCCTGTTCGCGCTGAGCGCGTGAGACCTGACACCGAGCAGGGCAAATCGAACCTGTACTGCTGTCAAAGGCCAGCCACAGGATTTCTGAAAAAAAAAAACAGGACAGGTGACGGAGCGAAGATAGATGAAGGATTCCGTAGCGTGGCCTCTTTTTGTAGGAGATAGGTGAGGGATTTCTAGTCTGGGCCGAGAATATGCTTGGAGTCTTCAAAATCATGCTAATGACTTCCGATTGGCCAAAATTGTCAAGAACTTTTGCCAATAAACCTCTACCCACCCCTTCAATTTTATGGCACGAATCATCATGCTGTTAATCGAGAATGATACCCTTAAGCGACAAAGGAAGTAAATGAAAAAAACGGATTTCATTTCCTTTCCTCTTTGGTGCATACTCGGTACGTGTTCCTGTTTGGCCCATCTACAAACTGTGCAGTTCCTCTCCCCAATGCCCACTGGCCTCCCCTGTGCGTTGGGTACACATCACGCATCCCTCCAATGCAATTTCTCTCCATGGTCACTCCTGCTAGACTTTCGTAACAGGGGGCGATAAATGTTTTGTTTTATGTTTGTAAGAGAAGACAAGCTTGCTGGCAAAGGATTTCGAACCACAAGAGACAGCCGCCACAGTCCAGTTACACACCGTCGCACCTTTTCCCTGGACAGACAGTGTTCCTTTACAAATGAAACTGGAAAAGCTTACACCATTCGCCCGCCAGACGCAGGGAATGAACACATCGAAACCGGTAAAATCTTGATGGTCGATGTCGGTCCATCATGGTTCGCAGCATGCATGTGTCAGAACACACACAACCCTTGTGGCCGATCAGTGTGTATCCTGCGTTTGCCGGAAGCAGGCGATGCGTGAAATATATCACTGGTCCCGGCTCGTCGTGCCGTGTTTTTCTTTCCTCCGCGCGAGGTATTTTTCTCATCCAGCGGGTCAGGCTCTTGTGCCTTTCGAGTAGGTGCGCCTTTTTAGTCCACCGTTTACTTGCCGGCTTGTTGACAACCAACAGCAGCCTGAGCTTGCATCAAGTTGGGTCGCGCATAACGTCATCGCTTGGTGGAAAATCGTCGTGGTTTGCGGTGCGCTCAATAGCCCATTCCGCTCCGTTATCAGCCACAATGGGAGGTGTTCCCGGCCGGCGACACGGGGCGTAACCGCCATCGCCTCGTCCGCTGCATGGGCGCTCTGCTCCGCGTCCTGTCACACTGCTGGCGTGACCGACCTCTGAATGCAGCCAAGGGCGGACCCAGCCTAGTTTGGCGATGGGGAAAACACTCCATGGGGTGTGCGACTGTAAAAGGGACAAAATGGTTTTAGGGATGGGAATATTATGTGCGAAACTGTACGATTCTGGTTCTTAGTAGCATGGTGTAATACGTGTTTGGTTCCGGAACTCGAGAATTTATCTTGTTTCCTGGACGGTCATCTTCGCCTGTTTAAATTATGGAGTGTTCAAATGGAAAATCTAGGTGAATTATTCAAAGTGCGGGCCCTGCGAGGACCACGGTTCCTGAACGTTCCCCTGAGCGCGGCGTCGGCCCGGTGCGTGAGCAAGAACCGCGGCACGCGGCGCGACGAGAACAAAGGACGCGCGGGAAAACGGCCGCAGTCAGCTGAGCCGCCGCCGGGCACGACGAGGGGCCGTCCTCAGGGGGCGCCGGCGATCTGGCAATCTGCGTGGTTATTTCAGCTCAAGGATGCAGGCTTCGGTTAATTACTGGTGTTGCAGGAGATTCCGCTCATGATTCAGTGGCAATAATTCGCCGATGCGATGATGATATTAAACGTTCCGTCTTACCCTACGTGATGACAGTATCATTTCGCCTCATTGCGCATTTCGGACCAAATGTTTCCCGGAAGTCCGGCCCATCTGTGGAGGGGTGGACACGGAAGAAGTAGCTTCGGATGTCGGCAACAGGAGTCAGGAAACAGGAGCAGGTACCTTGTCGTACAGTCATGTATGTAGCCAGGATTCTTTTGGGTGTGTGGGCAAATGCCAAATTTTGTGATATACCACTGGCATATGGCAAAATTTATGAGGAAAGCAGCGATTTTATGTAAATTGCCAGGTACTTAATGCAAGGGAACACATATAATATCTGTTTTTGCAACATATATGAAATCAATAATACGTATTCCTACGAAACCGCTATATAGTGTTGACCGCTTGGCTCAGGGGAGGGGGCCGTGGCTCCCATGCCCGCTCCCCCTTGGCTACGTCCCTGGGGGCGATGTTTTTTGCATCCGTATATATTGTGCAGAAGACACCCCACAGAACAGTGGCTCTTCTGCGTCGAAGACAACCAGTTAAAGGAGACACAGTTCACATCAGACACACACAACACATCAGGAGACAAGTCTCCACTAACTTAACCTTCGCCGCATTTCTGAACCCCCTCCCCCCCGAACCAAGGCGCGCCACCGCCTCCGGCAATCCATTTTACCGCGTGGCTGCACGCGAGCGAACGACCGTCGTGAACTGTCTAGTCCATAAGACATGAACGGCAAGGGTTGAGATTTGTCCAGATATGGTCACCTATTGACTGAGGGTTAGTTGTTTTTCATGAGACCATGTGCATGTACAGTTACTGAAAAATTCACATGCTATGGGCCAGGCACGTAGCTAGGATTGTCCTCGGGGGGGGGAGAAATATCAGATTTTGTCATATGCCGCTGGCTATGACGAAATTTATAGGAAAAAAGCAGCAATGTCAGGTAGCTGACTTCATATTTAACCAGCAGGAATACACGTATTGTTCGCTTTTGCAACATATACATGATGACTATAACGTATCCGTACGAAAGCACTATATATCTGGAGTAGACCGCTTGGTTCAGGGGGGCTGTCAGCGGCGCAGCCAGGATTTTCTTTAGAGAGGGGGCCCGGAGCTCAGTGTGAACTGAAATCATACGAAACCGCCTGCCGGGAAGACAATGTGCATTGGTTTTCACAAAAAATGTGGGCCTAAGAGGGGGGTCGGGTCCCACTCCTTTGTCGCGCCTGTGGGGGTGGGCATGGTTCCTCCCTTGGCTACGTCCCTGCTACAGGCACGTCAGTTAGGGTCTTTCAGCGCCTGGTAGTGGTCATAGTTTTGCTCACAAACATTTATATGACGTCAACAGCAAGCCCCAATTTGGGCTGGAAGTCACCGTTGTCAACAGCTGGCCGGCGGTAACCGGCGCCGGTGGCGATAAGACCATGGCTCACGCTTTCAGTCACGAATCCTGTTGGCGATCCCGTTATGATTATAATTATAATCCCGTTATGAGGCGTCCTGCGGTGGGCGTCCACGCTAGAACCTTTGGTACTGCGTGAGAACCGCTCAAAATCCTTGCGAATGACGGTTGTGCAGAACATCATTGTTAGAGTATTCGCAGCGCATCGACGGGACTAATAATGCACCTGACATAAACAGGCCAGGGACGTAACCAGGGGGACATGGGGGCCATGCTTCCTTGAGCTAAGCGGTGCACGTTGGATATATAGCAATTTCGCAGGAATATGTAATAGTTGTCATATGTATGTTGCAAAAGCAAACATAATGTGCTTTTCTGTGCGTTGAATATCAGGTAACTTGCACAGAATTGCTGCTTTTTCCTATAAATTTCGTCGTATGTCAGAAGCATACGACAAAATTTGACATTTACCTCCTCCAAGTAAAATCCTGACTACGTGCCTGTAGAAAGTACACTCAGCACCGATGAAAAACGTGTCAGAAAGCGTCGCATCTCGTCGTTCCAAACCACTGATAAGCTTCGTAGATCTGTGGACGAGTTACGTGAATGGTAGCAAAATCCGTTTCCATGGGCATGATAAATGTCATCACACAACAGTTCCTGGCCTAGGTATGGACTAAAACCGAAATATTTCATCACGGCTTTCCGCAATGTACTTTGAGATGACAATAGTGCCCGGTGATATCTGCTTTTTTAAAAAAAGTTGTTAATCATGCTTCCAGTAGTTCGCTACAATCTTACTAAATAAACGTCCCCAACGTACGCAAGAAAGAAAACACGTTACGGTCTGTGGTATGATTGGGCATCCGCCTCGTCTGGCTGCGTCTCGACGACCCTTCGCCCGCCAGGCTCACACACGCGTCCCAACGTCTCCACGCTTTATTCCCGACTGCCGCCGACGCCGACTGCCCCCGACGCCGTCGCACATGTCGGCCTGAAACCCGATCTGCGCCGGGGTCGGCTCCTCAGCCCCGACGTTAAAATAACACTGTGAAGGCTAAAACTAAATGATGGCGGGAACGGCTCTGCCTTGATCCAGGGTCGGCACACGTGGCGACGGCAGGACGGCCCCGCTCACCAAGACCACAGGGTCATTCGCATGTACATGCGGCTTTAGACTGATCATATGCAGTCCTGATGCATGGTGCAGTGTCAGAAATCTTGCGAAAGTTTCGCTGCGGTGTTCGGACCACTTGCATTCCGTTCCACCACTAGCACCTAGACAGGAAATCATTTTTCAAAGACCTGCAAAATCACTTTGCGACGACCATCCGAAGATTCAAAGAGTTTTGGCGCTAGCACGCTTGCAGCAGTCACCAAGGGCGAAATAGCAACAACATTGGTATACTTCGCTTCCATTCTGCGCACACTGTTATGAAACATGAGCTTTGCCTTACGATGTAATCCGGCTTGGTGTGCCAGTGAGGTTTGCGGTGCCACTCTGCCGTTTGTGCGGGACTCCAGATTTCCCTTTCGTCCTGTGCTCCGTCAGGAGTTCCTGCAAGAGCTTCACCCCTCGCTGTTGTCCTGTTATTTATAGCTGTAAGGTTGTGCCCGAAGTCCAACAATCTTCGGGAACTTAGATGTTTACTCAGTCTCTCCACGGGCTCCTGTATTCCTTTCATTCCATAAAACGGGTTTCATCCCTGGTTTACAGTCTTTCAAACCACCAGGAACTTTTCCACCGAGACGCACGACAGTCAGAGTGATGAACTCCTTGTAATCGTCTCCGATGAAGGTCAAATTTTTGGCGCTGTCTGTGCTAGCATTAACAAAAGATCAAACTCATCCTCTGGGTTGACTTTGGCTGCCGCTGCTTCAGTAGGTGATGTTGCCTTTTCCAGCGATCTTCATTCACTAAGAATAATGCAGAAGTATTTTGGGATGTGATCAAAGCTGTGTTGAAGTTAAGTAACCGGCATACTTGATTCCTGGGTCATCCACCAACAAGGAGTTGGTGTTGTTCAACAAGGAGTTCTCTGGCACGAAACGCCAGAACATGACCCGACTGCATGACATTCCATTACCAGCGCCGGCTGGTTACCACCTGGTAAACCAAAAGCAGTAACTGGCCTGAAAGACCGAAATTCGCTGGTTAGCCCAAGGTCACGAACGCTGGTACCCGTGGTTACATGGGATAAGCACTCACGTTTCCGAGTGCTGCGGGACTTTGTGCACAATGTTGCAGTGTAAATAATGGACAAGAGCGAGGCGTGAAGCTTTTACAGGACCTCCTCGACGGGACATGATGGCGATGATCATGATGATGATGATGGTTCAATGAGATGAAAGAGAACCCCACAACCTCGTGCAAGTGACAGAATAGCATTATAGATTCTATTTCTACACCAAGGTCAACTGTATGCGGAACATGTTAGCGTCATGATGGCGAGGGAAGAACGGAACCCGAACGCATCTTTGTGATGTCTTGCGCTATGTTTGGATGGACTGCAGCACTGAGGCAAATCGACAGATTATTGAAAAATGTCCGTAAATGATGGAAATAGCCGCCGGATATTCCACTTAATTTCCAAGACATTGACGATATAGTGATTTAAGTTTGTAGACGATTTTCTAGACGACGATTTTTTCGATTTTAGTTTCTAGGCGATTTTCCAATTTTAGTGGTGAGTGCAACGTTGTCATTTTACGTGCGCCAGATACCTTCGAAAAGATGGATGGTTAACATAAAGTGATTTTGCCGGCCGAAAATTCGAAAGATGAAATTTGGATCCTTTACCTCTGGCAAGGTAAAGAGGGCAATAGCTTAGTGTGTTCTCGCGCAGTTGATTCGTTCTTAAATCCAGCTCACCTTCAAAAAGGCAAACATTGTCCTTCAACTGAACAAAACAAGTAATGCCTTGTACACGGATTGTGTCACAATGATGGTATACGTTTATGCAATCGCGGTGCAAAACATCTCTATAACTCTTGCAAGTGGTCGGAACCTGTTTAAACCGAACTGGACAAGACCATCAGCTGACTCAGTGCGGCAGCTCCACTGCTGGGTATTTCCACGACAAACATGATTCATCTAGCACATGAAAGTAACTGTGTTCTGAAAATGGGCACTCACAGATATTATCGCCGATGAATTATTTAACACATGCTACCCCAGAGTTGGACATGCCTGCCAAAGCGTAGCCTCTTTCGATACCAAATAAGGCTAACAAAGAGCATTTCAGTCCTGCGCAGTTGCAAAACTGCATATGCATTACTTGCATTTGGTTGTCTAAAAACAAGTTTTGATGGACTGTGTAGCAGTGTATAGGAATTCGCCAGCATTGCTGGTTCCACTGGATTCACGGGCCCATCATTGTCCTCATGTTCCGTAAACGGAAGAACTGGCCGTCGTAACAATCAGTAACTCATTAAATCATTTTTTTTCATCAGTGAAGACGCATCACAAGTCCCACAAACCAAGACGACTTTGTTGCTATATGAAGCATGATACTGACATGCTGGCGCAAAAGTCGTGGAAAGCCGAACTGAAAGAGGCATGAAAGGAAGACACGCACGGATAGAAATGTGCAAATGCATCACAGAGCACCATTACGAGTCGAGTGCACCCAAAATGCTCACCGATTAATTTCTTTTAATGGTTCATAGGTCGCAACCGTCATACGTCACTTGAGGTAAAAAAACATCATAATGCTTGGGTTTTGTTAAGTGCCACGCAGATTACATCTGAAGATGCAATTTGTTGTCATGAAAATAATGTCGCCGGCGAAAGGGGCATGCAATTTAAAACATGTTTTATTTTTAGGCAACACTGGCGGGTCCAGGAAAGGGGACCATCAGGGTCATCGTCCTCCTTTTTCTGAAAAACTCGTAGTCAAGTTTTTTTGCCCTCTTAGAAAAGCTTATATTCATACTCGTTTTCGAAAATGAACAAGCAGTGGCCGAATTCTGAGGAGGTACCAGCCTTTCGGGTAGGTTTGATTACCAGGATGGGACTTTGGCCCATTCCTTGGGACATGGTCTGGAGCTCTTACAAAGCGCCTGCATACAAGTATGATATATTTCACGCCACACACTGATCCCGCTGCCCTCGTCTTTCAACGCTCAGTCTGCATCTGTTTCGGATTTGAATTTTTTTTCTGAATTTAAACAACCAGGTGCATCTTCTTAACATTGGCGGAAGCCGGCATTTGTGTTTTCTTTCAATACAGTCAAAACTAACGGTACACGGGCGACCGTGTCACCGTGAACTGCCTCACGTGCTTCGCATGAACAGCCATTGATCTGAATCACAATAGCTTCCCAAATGTTGGGAAGAACAGTGGGCTGTAAGTCAGTTGGTTTTATGTGACGCCAAAGATGTCCTAAAAATCGCCAAATATCGGAGTAAAGCATTCCCTCCACATTCTGTCCCTTCGTCCACGACGGCGTCTCTGACATGGTACCTGCGCCACTTCGTTCCAGGGATGTCCAATGACGCGATGCGCTGCTTCGACTGCTTCACCAACACGCCCCGCACCATGTGCCACGTGCAGCCGAAGCTGGAGCCGGAAGCCAACCGAGTCTGCCGCCGGGGCACCAAGCGCTGCGTCACGGAGAGACACCAGGCCAAGGACGGCGCCATGATCTCCGTGCGGCGCCGGTGCGCCACCAGGCTGGAGTCCCGCTTCAGCTACAACAGGTCAGTCACGGAGTTTGGCTCAGCTACAACAGATCAGAACTGGCGCGTTTGGCTTCAGCTGCAACAGGCCAGTCGCAGAGCGTAGCTTCAGGTACAACACATCAGAGTCACTGAGCGCATAACTCCGGCCACCACGGGCCGGAGCCGCCTGTTGCAGCTTCAGGCACAGGGGTTTGGAATCATGGGGTGTAGCATGAACTCACCACAGCTCAATGATGGGTATATTCCCAGCAGCGTTTGGTCAGGATCACGGCGTATTAGGTAGATTCGGGCAGTTTTAACAGCGACACGTTAATCACAAAGTTTGCCGTGGATCCTGCTAATGTTGAATGGTGTGGTAACTGGCCATGGCTTCCGCTATATCTGAGCAAGACGGCGGGTGGTGTGTGGGTTTAGCTTCAAGGAGCCGAAGTCAGGGGTGGAACAGGCTTCCAGTGCAGGCCAGGGGCAGGAGTAAAATGAAAGTTTGGCTGCTTGACAACTCGGTGTTAAGGGGTACTGGCATGTTTTTTTTAATCGTGATCTTTTTAAACACGACGTTTGACGTGAAACATGTCGTTGTGTTAAACATGTGTTAAACGGTTGACTCATGTTCGAAGCGGGAAAATGGTATTGCTGCTGATGCAGCAAGTGCCACGTAGCAGCAGGTTACATGTCAGCGTTAGTCACTGCTGCAGCACTCCGGCATATAAGCCAGGGCCATGGCCGAAAATCCTGCGGAGATCATGGAATCCAGGCTTTCTTTTTTCAGATTTTAACCTTAGGCTCCTGGCGATGATTGGGAATGAACAGTCGGGAATCGTATTAAGGCTTCCCAATAATCTTCAGGAAATCTTCAGTCACATCCAGAGCGCAGCTGCATTCTTGTCGGTTATCAAACATCGGCGGATGAAATTGCGTTTAGTTTGATGAGGTGATACCCTGGAGCCAATAGATTGTGAGGTCAGATGCGACATTTTGTTCCCTTTTAGGCGGCAAGGACAGTACTGCAACTGGAAGCGTGATTTAGTGGGATTGCATTTTTTTAAGCAACAACCCATCGTTATGCCAAACAAGAGGATAAAAAATCCCTGGAAATGGTCTCTACCCCAAGTATAGTCAAATGCAGCCAGACCTGGCGGAAAGTGACGTTCTGGTGCTATTGTTCCATGTGTGGTAATTTATTAGCCTGCCGCCATTTACCGCGTCAGTTGTCAATCTTTCCATCTTGCAAGACTGCCATTCTTTCAGATGGGGGTGCGGTCAGCGCACACCGTGCCGTATTTCCGTAACACCTCTGCCGTTGCGCGATGATGGGACTGCCGTGCGCGGCGCCGTGGCGTAACTGGCATGATGCGACGTGACGGTGCGACGTAACGGGCTTGATGTGATGTGACGGCGCGAGCAGAGGCGGAACCAGGAGAAGAGCCTGAGTCCTTCCCTTTCCATTGACAACCGTGGTAAAAACCACGACAACCGGTTGGCCCCTGGACGTAAGGTTTTGCAATCCGACGGTTTGCTTTGTTTAGATTTTTGCGTTTGCCATTGCGTTCGAACATCACCTCTTGAAAAAACGGTCATGTTTCTGCTTAAGGTTCAGGCGAGTCGGGTTTCAATCCCGACTCGCCTGAATCCCAAAAGAAATCCCGGCCCGCCCCTGCGCGTGCCCCTCTCCCTCGACCGCCAGTCGTGACGAGCGGGGTAACAGCACCATCCAATGTGTCGCCTTCTGTCGTGACGGCGCAACTCCTACCCCCAGTAGTGACGAGCAGAGTGACGATACCAGCCCGTGCGACTCCTGTTGCCGCGACATGTCGTGACGGTGCAACCCTGCCGCCAGGTGTGACGAGCAAAGTGACGGCACCAGCCGGTGCCTCTCCTACTGCCGCGACAACCTCTGCAACCGCGGCACGGGCCGCCTCTACACCACCACGCTGTACTGGAACTACGACAGCCCCGACTACGCCGACTACGTCTACGACCCGGAGCAGGCCGTCCTCGACCCCAAGTTCGTCGGCGACGGCGATGCGCGCCACGACCGGCACGTGCATGACCCGCCGGCCAGCGCGGCCAGCGGCGCGCTGAGAGGCGCGTGCGCGGCGGGCGTTCTGCTGTCCGCCGCCGCCCGCGCCGCCCTGTGGCAGTGAAGCTAGAGGCCCTGCGGCGGGTCTGACGTAGGTGACGCAACGGGGGGAGGGACGGTGGTAAGGCGACTTCAGTGGAGCGAAGGTTTAGAGTTCGGACGCCGAAACGGTGTTGTAGTGGCGTGGCTTGTGACTGGGGAAGTGAAGGAAGTACCTGCGGGTGAGTAGCAAAAAATGGTCGCAGATGGAGACTCTAAAGGGGTGACATATTTGCAGTGCCGTGAGGGAATGGTCGTGCTTGAAAAATCTTCAGCAGCAGCCTGTTGCGTTGCCGATGTGATAGACGGGTCAGGCCAAAAGTGGAGACTCAGCAGAAGGAAGGAGAACACAGATGACGCCGCGAGGAGCAGACTGTAGTGAGAAGAGGCACGCAAGAAATGGAGTGGTGTAAGCGGTTGTGAAGGCTGGGAATTGGAGACACAGACTCCTACAGCACTTACCCGCCGAGCGCAAGAAGACAAACCGCAGTAGAGTGGTCCTTGTCCTCCACTCTACCCGGTGGAAGAGATCATCCGCTGCGGCTTTGTCTTCCTCCGAGTCAAGCCGTGTAGCGGTTCATTTGCTGCATTTCATTGTGTTTTCCCCAATGACCGCCATTGTGTTGACTCCCCTGATATAGATCCTTGTTTGCCAATGTATAAGACCGATGCTGGTGGATAATTGTGCCGGAGTGCGTGTTATAACTGCATTTGCGCCCCATCTCGTGTCCGTAATGTATTTGATATGCCAGCGTTTTTTTATTAATAACGTCTTTTTGTCGCCGTGTATAACACTGTTGCTGATGACGACCGTTAGCGCTGTACGCGGGAGTTGCTATGCTAGTACACACAAACGCGACGCAGAGTTCCTCTGGCAGTGTGTGCACCGTCTTGGGCTCCACTCTCGTGATATTTCATGGGATAGCATCTATCATGTTTCCATAGGAAGTCCTCATTCACGCTAGCTGTAACTTGGAACTGTTGTTATGGTGTGTTATTTTTCCCTGTGACGAGCGAATAGTGTGAGACACTGTGTCTATGACAGCTCGAGCCCGGGAGGAGAAACATTACGTGATTAGTGAATGCAAAACAAGCTATCATGGGCCTGCGTTAGTGCTTGCTAGCTCCCTCTGTTCCCTGCTCATGCACTGAGTGAGGTGTGACATCAATAGAACAACCAGAGGGGAAATTCTCTTAAATGAATGACAAGAATGTCAGACAAGCAAGAGACCAGGGAACGGGGCGAAACGGAAAAACGATATCCCCACAGTCAGTGCTTTTCAAAGCACGATCAGCAAAGCCAAAGAGTAACCCATCAAGACTGAAATAGCTGACAATGGACAGCCAAATATTTCAAGAACCGACGAAAAGTGCGAAATTGACATTTTTTCACATAATCTCTCCTTTCAAAACACTACGCATTACTTCATCTAGTACAACTTATAATGGTCCTCGGTTGGGCACCACATGGACACCAGGTCACAGGTCGAGGGGCCGAATTACATACGCGAAGGACGTGGGAAGCCTCAGAGGGTACGTTCATACTTCAAAACAACCAAACGAGACTCACAATCTCAAAGGCAAACGTGAAAAAGGGCTGAAGTTAAGATAACGTTATGCCAATGGCCATGAAATTTCCCAAAAATTCAAGATGGCCGAGATGCAATTTTTTGTGGTCTGTCAATGTGATTAGATTAATGTTAACCGGTAATTAATTAATCTGGAGCATAAAGAGGTAAAATACTGTGTCCAATATATCTAACAAGGTAGGACAAGGATGTCTGTCATCAATAAAAGCAGCAACACCAAATGTCGGAATATTTTACGTTCAGAAACACAAGGGAGTTAAAAGTTCAGCATTAAATCAATCAAAACCTACCCAGAACAACATGCACCATATCATACAGGCACTAACCATAACATGCCCTGAAGACGGATTCCCTTCATGCGCCAAGCTCGAAATGGACGCCGCTGTGCAAACGGTTGATTCTTGGTGGCTGTACGACAGATATGTGCGTTGTGGTCGTGTTTATTAAATAACACTGCGGATATTGCACATCCGCCCATGATATCAACTTGAAGCTTCAAATACAAATAAAGGACACCGTGTTGAATCATATGTGTTCCAGAATTCCCATTTTGAAACTTAACTTTGACTTTTGTCTTTGACATGACCTTGCAGAGTAGCCTCAGATCAACGGAAACATTCTGTATGTTTGCCAATTTATTTGTCTATATGCTCATTAAAAGCCTTAAACTATTTCTTAAAGACCCCATTTCTTGCAACCATTTTTCTTTTTCCTCCAACCACAGGCGCAGCCAAGGGGGCCGGGAGGCCCGGCCCCCTTAGGCTCGCATTTTTTGCGAAAACTATTGCACATCGTCTTCCCGGGTAGTTTTCCTATGACTTTTTTTTTGACTTTTGCGAAAACTATTGCACATCGTCTTCCCGGGTAGCGGGTAGTTTTCGTATGACTCCAGTCACGCTGAGCCCCGTCCCCCCCCCCTCTTTAGGGAATCCTGGCTGCGCCCCCGCCTCCAGCACTGCCAAAAATCGCCTAAGATGCCTCCCAGAAATTTGGTCTGGCTCAGTCCATCGGCAAACTACAAAGCAGAAGATGATATCTGTTCATACAAGAAACTGTTGTCATGTTTTACCGATTTATTATTGTCAGTCACAGCAAAGGCTCCATTTTCATTTAAGAAAAACTGCATATAGCTGCAAAGCTTTTGTGAAAGAACTACATTTTCGGAAATTTTTTAATCCAGTTTTTTAGTGTTTTAATATAATTTACCATTTTATTTATGATTCTTTATATTGGTGACTTCCTATGGACACAGGTTTTTATGTCACATCGTCAACACAGTACACAACACAAATGCAATGCAGTACCCTTCAAATCCAGCCGAGGACACTGAAGGATAAAATCAGTGCTAAAAACGTGACCATGATGCTAAGAGGTAAACAGATTGTGACACCATTATGAGAATGAAAACACAGTTGACGGCCTAACCCAGTAATGATTAACAGGGACATATACGGTTTTGTATTGAAATGTTTGACTATCCCGGTGACGGGAAAGTCAAGATACTATCGAGCAATGAAGTTACGAGCTAGTCTCTTAAAGACCTGTAGTCGCTTGCAGTGGCGAACGGAAGGTGATAGTGCATCCCATGGATGAGGAAACGCTTTCATAGTGGCCTCCAGACGGGGTGGTCGTGAAGAGGACACCTGAACGCTGTGCGGCCAAGGATTGCTCGCGTGAGACCCGCAGAGATGTCGGATTTTTGCAAGATGAGTTTCTGTAACGTTTCTGTAACGTCCGCGCGACACGTTCGAGGGCGATGAATTTTGATGACGTCACGCATCTGGTCTCGGAGAAGGTCAGGTAACCTAGCTGCTTCCGTGAGTCAGTTACGCGGTCGTGTTCCCTTTTTCCAGCAGAGCCACGGGTGTCGAAGTTTGCTACCTTCTCCAGTCTCCAGCGCTACTGGCCAGTATGGGGAGTCTACCCCGGTACGCAATACAACATGTGAGGGAAGACTAGGGCCTGAACCAGAGTTATGAGCGTAGATTTTGGCCGTGTGCCTTTGAGTTTGGTTATCAGTGTTAGGGAACCGGAGCAGCGAAGGAACACATTGCTTGGCTGAGGGGTGCAATTTAGATTTTTGCCAATTTAGAAGTCCAGAACTTTGATGGTAATTTGGTTAAGGGTATTACTATGCACGGCAGACTGGCAGCAATTTTAGCTGTATTCCATTCCTGCATGAACATTTTTGTGTACGCGGTATGTTTGCTGTTCTCTTGGAAAAAGAAATTCAGGTTAATCCTTAAGTCGAAAGTAAAGCGTGCCTGGCTATCGGCTAACATCTCTCCCCTTTCTGTACTTTTGACGTGTTTTTTGTTAACTCACGTGATTACGTTTCCCTAAAAAACAAACTGAAGGAAAACCCTTTGATTGAGAGTGAAAGGTGTCCGTCTATCGAGTGAATTTTTGTCCTATTGTAAAAGCTGCTAGCGTCTTTCAAGGCCACCGCTCTGCGCGGGCAACAGGCCACCATTGTCTGAAGGCAACGTGCCCCGGCTCCCAGCGGCAGGGGAACTGCGCCGCGCCCCCGAAGCTGTCCAGGTGTCCCTGGACCCGGACCGGAGCAGTCAGAGTGGCTGCTCCCGTGCGTCCGTGAGTTGAGAACAGCTGGTCGTCTGCGACAGGAGAGGGATCGGGGGCGGCTGACCTGGCGCGACAGAAGGCTGGTGTTCGGTGGTCGGCTGACCCTGTGCATCGAGAGGCTCAGGGATGGCTGGTTCGTCAGAAGGAAGGGCAGCTTACCCTGAGGGATGGCAGAAGGCTCAGAGCCGGCTGACCCTGCGTATCCAGGGTCTCTGAGACGGCTGACCCTGTGCGTCAGAGGGCTCAGGGACGGCTCATCCTGTCTGACAGAGGGCCGAGAGGCGGCTGACCTCCACGGCAGAAGGCCCAGGGAGGCGAAGCTGATCCTGCCCGACGGCAGGCTCAAAGACGGCCGGTCCTGGACGGCAGCGTCATCGCGCCGGTGCCAGTCACGCCGCCACGGGCAGCAGATGACGCCTCGACTCGAGGGCGACGGGCGTCCGCGAGTCCAGGGCGGGCACGGGGCGCGGCGGCCTTGGTGGAGCCTCCAAAAACGGCCGCCCCGGCGCCGTGACTCAGCGAAGCAGCCTGAAAACTGCCTGTCAGCCGCGCGGAACAAACGAGCGCTGCACAGGCCCACGCGGAAACGGCGGAAACAGAGGCAGACGTTTGCTGTTTGCCTGTGGCCGCAAAGACTGCGCATGTCAGTGCTGCGCACGCAGCACGTCTCGGACGCTTGGTCGGAGGGTTGGATACCAAGCACATTAAAATTGCACAAACCAAACCGATACAGTTTTTCTTGGGCGCCGATACAAACTAGGAGTCGTGAACATGCGATAAAAGTTACGGCGCTAACGGTCCACAACCGATAATGAAGGCTCGCTTGGGCCTACGCGGATGCATGAGTCGCGAAAAATGCTTTTTTAAAACGGCGAAGGCCCTCCGCCGGTTGACTCGGCCGGCAGTGACGGTGGCGGCCCGCTGCTGGCCGGATACAGACAGGACGGACAACAGGTTCCGCCGACCGACGACACGCGGAGCCGACGGCGGCGACGACGCGGACTCACCTGGAGGGTGGGCTTTGTCACCCACTGACGTTCGGCAGCCCGGACGATAGACGGGGGAGGGGGAAATTGCTGATACAAATGCTGCCGCAGAAGAGTGACGGTGTTAAGCCAACCGGAGTCGAAATCATGATATGTCCCTATGGATATATATATAGTATTGATAGTTATACGCTTAAGATATGATATCACATACCTATATGCAGGACATGGGTATGTCGTTAACGAAAAGTTAAAATAGCGTAAAGTAAAAAAGTTCAAATTTAAATTTAAATCTAAATTTCAACAAAGTCTGTAAAGTTAAAATAACGAGAGAATTTACTGATCTCGAAGGAGGACGGAGTTTCCTTGTCTAAGTAGTGGTAAGATGTTTTCGTATTGCGCTAAATCATTTCAAACAGAGCTATCTGCCCATGGCACTGTCAAAAAATGATAGAGGGCAGCCACAGTAGCTGACCTCCTAGTTTGGAAAGGTCGAGCATTAGTTCCACATGATCGCTTGGAAAGAAGAGACTTTTAAAATGGTGGCCTTTGCCCTCCTCGCATGCAAGTGCCAGTTCTGAGACTCGGACCTGCGAACGGTCTCTGATGGATCACGTGTTCAGCTCCTGTGCTGTGCCCTCGCTGGGCGGTGGCATCAGAAGCCCCTCAGAAATCTGTCTTCATTTCAAACCTACTTTTGAGCTGCACCGCTGGCTAACGAGCAGTACGACTAAGCCTCTATTTGACGCTGGACCACCATATGGTGCGCAGCGTGGGCGCGGGCTCGGCGGCGGTCAACGGCCAGCTGTGCCGGTGCTTCCAAGAACGTGAGACAGTTGGGGCGAGGCGCACGCGAGCTGATTGTCGCTTAAAAATCTGCCGGTCGCCCTGTCCCTGTCCAGCTGATGGCGGAAACAGCCCTGCTGGCCGGGACACAGAGCGAGTGTAAGTCACGTGCGCTGACGTCGAAAGCTGCGGTGACGGGTCGCTCAGGAAATCTACGTAGTTGTTGTTGCCTGTTGTCATATTGCCGTCACATTGTCTTGTATTCAGAGGTACCGGAAAAATGATTTACTTATTTTCTAAAAATAACCTTTATTTGTTATTTTTATTTTTCATTTCTAGTTTTCGAAATTTTATTTTTAATTTAATTGAATTCACATTTTTATTATTTTCTGTTATCTTTGTCTTTATTTCTAATGAGATATAAAGATCTTTATCTTTATTTTTTAAAGATGATTTTAACATTGGGATTTTGAACGATCATAAACGTATTCAGGACGTAAAAAAAGAATAATCTTTTTAAAGATATTTTCATTCCCATTGTTTAGAGATTTGATGAGTGCTTATCTACCTACATATATAAACAACACTACACCATTACCTATATAGTTCTATTACTGTTCACAGGACATGCAAGGAATACAAAAAGAGTGGCCAAGTTCTGGAACACTGAGCTATGGCTATCGACATAAGTGACCATAAATCAAGTCTGGCTGTATGATTATGTTCCTTCAAGCCTATTAAAAATACTGAAATGGTCATAGGAGATACAGGAAGCTAAGCATCCATACCCTGGGAAGCTGGAGAAGCCAATAACGGCATATTGTCTTCACATCGTGATTGCTGTTCCACGGGCGAGTTCCCGGTCCAAAGGAAAAACCTGGCGACGCCCCTGCAGCCTGCACCCGTCTTTCGTGTGGGCCAGAAAAGACACGCCGAGGCTTACGACTTGGGCACAGAGTTTCCGTTGAAGTCCATTTAAGAACATTTGGTCTTCATACGAACTAAAACATTGAGCACCAACGAGCAATACTTCGTGCGCCTATTTGCACTTGATGGCAAGATGGCCCTAGACGACATGACGTTTGGCGAGACTTGGTGCATGCACTTCCAGTTTTTTCCATATCTCATGACGCTTGCCGTCATCGACAACTTCGCCTTTTCCAAACGTCCTCGAGAGAAAGCGCATTCAACTTCCGTGAATGTTGCGATCACATAATAAAAGACACAGAAGTTACTCCATCAACATGTATTTTTTTCATTTTTTTCAGATTTCATCACATTTATTCAATGTTTTCATCCTAATTTACACGTTTACCAGAGCTTCCGTTCACCGCAGTTCGACTTCCGCGTGACGAACATGCAAACGCATCTCGTTTCATGCATGCATGACCTGGTAAATTTTACAGTACTGTTGAACACTTCGCAGGTCATTATCATCATGCAGGTCAGCCTTTGCAGGTCATTCGCAGCGTCACGGGCACGACGGCCAAGTAGTAGATCTGTGATGTTCACGTCCATAAGCACACTCGAATGTGATTGGTACAGAAAATGATATCAGAGCTTTGGTGCATCTCATCGCATGAAACTCTCATAATGTGACACGTTGCTGATCCCGCCCTTTGTAAACTGGTTTCCACAAGTCATTAAACTGTTCCGTTTTATCAGTGGCACCCGTAATATACAGTTCAATGTTGAAATACTTGTGAACATATCGTGTGAATTTGGACAAGCTTCATACATAAGCAACTATTAACAACAAAACCCAAAGCACATGTGTAACATCAGAAAGCAATCAGTGGGCTTGGTCCAACATAAGCCATGATTAAAACTGGCATACTTTTAAAGCTCACTTGAACAAGTGGGCAACTGAGTCACCAGCTGCATCTTGGAAAACGCACGAAACCTCTTTCTTCGAATTTCTTCTTCATAGCCTGCCTCAGCTTGGCCAGCTGAAAAAACGTCGTCTTCCTTCTTTCGCCTACGTTCCCCTTGAGTACGTTCAAAACGCAGTAGTCAAAACAATGAACGCAGGCCCGTTGACTTTGGTTGCCAGTGATGGTGACGAAAGAGGGACAATGCTCATGAAGAAATAAAAAAAATAAAAAAATAAAAGAGCCGATGAGAGGCGGTTCTGTCTCGCTGCTGGATGAAGTCTTCAGATGAACAAAGCGCCCCGCAGGCTGGAATGGGCCTTTCGTCTAACATTTGGTGTACTCGTCCGAGTTGGTGGTGCAGGCAGACATGTGCCGGGTTCCCGATGTAATGCAGATTACCCTCGTTTTGCGTCGGATTCTGAGCTGACCAGGGTAAGTGTGGAGTCATCTGGGCAGCGTTTTGCTCCGGAAAGACACGATCCTTCCGAGATGACGCAGCGACCTGCCCAGGTCAACGAGGGGTTGCATACAAAACGGGGATAGCCTGCATTCCATCGGGATCCAGGCACATGTACGGGTGCAGGTGTCTGTATCTACCAAGAAGGCGTCTGTCTTGCCGTTGAATTAAATGCCAGCTCTAGCAATCACGTTTTTCGAAAAGCGGGATTTCTCGCGGAAGAGTCTCTCTTCCGATACGTCACTCTTCTTTTCCGTTCCGTAAAGGCTGCTGTTTTGCCTGTTGAGCGGTGCGCCTGCGGTGAAATGTTTTTTATGAGTTAAGACCATTCTTTCCGCTTTTTCGCAGATTATCGCACGATGGACTTTGTGAGAGGCGCAACCGTTTATCATGGGCGCTCGCCATCATGCGAAGAGTTGAGAGCTACGCATGAGCGTAAATGTTGGCAACGTCAAAAGCACTGGAAAATCTCATGTGGAAGGTCTTATGAGTCATGGGAAGTAGAGGTGTGGCGAAGAATTTTCTGTGGCCTGGTTCAGTGCCTTGGTCCGTATGGCGGCAAAATTTCATGCAATTTGCTCTTATGGGCACCGAATGCGCCAGGGCCATGTAGGTCGGCGAGTTTTTTTCTGGCTCACCCAGTTTTAGCTAAATCCACAGCAGGCGCATACCTTGTAGCAGGCATTTTGATAAGTTACACCATAAGGGCTAGTACACTTTGTTAATTGTTATTCGCTTAAAAAAAGAGAAATGCCCCAAAATTCTTCCTCCGGCCTAGTTAAACCAAAAAGCAAAGCGGAAATTTGGCACTGTGCGAAAAAAATATTTCTTTATAAAAGTCGCCAAGTATCGTGGGCTTTTGCAAGTATTTTGGGCATAGAGACCAAACAAGCACAGATAATGATGAAACGACCTCTACTTGATTAAAAACTTTAATCTTTATGTACACGTACGCAATGTTTTTTGTCAGGCACCGTCTGAGATGCAGCGCAGTAACAACCATTTCCTTACTTCATTTTCTCGCAAATACACGTTGCATTGCCATTTAGCACTTTTTTTAGTAAAAGGAGCCCCGGATATGCGTCATGCACTCACACTTCGACGCACATCGACCACGTATCCATTCCGCCCCGAAGCCGTGATAATATTGAGCCACTTGTATATTTTTTACAGACGGAGTTTTCCGTTATTTCATGCTTCCAGGAGACAAGCTTTACGATGTAGCAGTCACTGCTGTCGTTAGTTAAGTGGCGTGGTTCCCCCACTACTGGGGGCGACCAGCACGCTCGCAGTTTTCGCCTCCTGCAGCTGGGGACAGAGCACCCTGGGGCGAGCCTGGGACGGCTCACGTTACATAACGGGGTTTCCGATGCGGACAGGATCGCGTGAACGTGTGCAGGAATACGAAAACTGCTGGAGGCAGAACGGACCGAGGAGGAAAAAGATTTGCGCCTGCTGGGATTACACCAAGGCTGAACCGACGATCAGCATTGGTTGTTTGCTTCGTTTTGACCACCTAACTATGCCCTGGTCGCGCCTAGACGACAGACGACAAGAAAAAGATGAAAAGACCGACCTCGGTGCAGAGCAGGTTGTAGAAGGACAGAATATCGTCATTATGTTGCGATTGCACCATGTTAGCAATACATCAGAGTAGACGGCAGTCACATCCGGGGATGTGACGGAGACTTCAGTTGAAGCTACGTTTTATGAAATCATCAGGAAGCCAGCGGGCTCATAAGGCTCAAAATGTTAAACGCATTGACCCGTCTTCATCCGCCTGACAATGCGATAGTACATTGGGCAGTTTTAAACTTAAGCCTTAATGGCACACAAATAATGAGGCTTTCTAATGTCTCCTAGCCTTATAACGGCATAACGCAAAAGTTGTCTTCTGCATGCAGTATGAATCAACATTCATGCCCTTAACAGATCCAGTTATTGCATAGGATTTCGACGAGTTTTCCAGCAAGTTTCAACAACTTGCCCAGCTTTCATTATGCGGAATCGTTATTAAAACCCAAAGCCTGACGCATGCGTGATCCATAAACGCACCGACAGGTATTTACCCTTCAAACTTGCACGCGGTAAGAATTACTGGTGCCAATGAACTAGGATGACATCCTAGTTTTCGCACCTTTTCCCAGGACGCACTTGAACTATCTTTTTGAATCAATGCATTTTGGATCGATGATGAAATAAAATTGATTTTATCAGGAAATTCACAAGGAAATGTTTCTTCTTTAGATGACTGCTTGTAAACTGCATGACGTATGACAGGTGAAATGCATGAAACTCAGGTGTTTCATAGCCTCCGTTTTATGCCTAGAACTCCAGCTAAGATCGCTATTCGGAAATCCCCATTCCTTCTTCGGTAAAACATTTTAGTCAAAATCTGCATTTAAAGACAACTATTTATCACGGCAGATCGGAAAAGAAATTTGCTTAGTATCCATATCCTGTTAGTGAGTATTACTTGAATTAGTGAGTATGTACTTGGGCAATAATGTGTGGCATACGCGTAAACGCCGCGTTTGTGTGGAATTCATAGTTATCTTTAACAGATAAACAAATTCTTACAAACTGCGTGGTAAGCAATTCTGTTTCATGTTCAAAGCCGTTTAAGGCGTCTTTAACGCGTTATGTGAAATGCACTACGGTGATGGACTATGCAAGGAGACATGTCTCTTTTCAAAAAGTGGATTTTTTCCGTTCATGGTTTTTGGCTGTCGATTCTTACTAAATGACAAAAACTGGACAATGTGCCTTTCACTATTAACATGGCTGAACTGTATCTAGAATTATTGGGAACGTCTGAACCTGGTTTTAGGCCATTTCTTCCGGTGAGTGTCCTAACATTAACACTACAATATTTGAAAAGATCGTCCAGAAATAAAATATAATCACTCATACTACTCTGTCACTCATCATCTGCCTTCCCCACCCCAACACACCAGAAACACAGTGTGAAATCATGCGCTCTGCAGTGTTCCGCTTGCGCAGTAATCTCGTCAATTTCATCCTGTCAAGGCACAAAATAATGTAATCCTCTCCAGACAGAGAACCAATTACGTTTAATCTGCAGAGGAAGAGATTAATCCCCCCCAACGCCGACGTGTCTTTATAACTGTTCTAGATGAGCGTTTCGAGGTTTCAGCTGCATTCCTCCGTTGCACCACGACCATCAACGTCAGGAAGAATTCAGCTTCAGCATCGAAGTACTTACGATCGGTCAAGCCGTCGTTTTGCCACCATTCTGGCGTAACGCATAGTCCACGGTGCGTCCAGAGACATATGTGTAGCAGGTCAACATGTTTCAGCAGCAAAATCAAATTGTGTCGTTGTTTATTTCAACATTACTCCGTGCTGTTGGTGCGCGTCAATAGCGTGCCCTGATTTATGTTTCGTAAACGAAATGATGTGCTTATGCAATGCTCACGCTTCCTTGCGTACCACCAGTCACTTTGATATTGGACTAGCAGTGACTTGACAAAACCATGATGCTCCACTCCGTACACTTCACGTATTTCGCTCAAAGAATACTTGCCAGGCCGTGTTAAGCAGAAGAACTAGGCCCAAACAAGGTATCCTCCCTACCCTTCCCTCTGACAGAACCCTCTTCCTCTCCGTCTCTGAGGGAGGAACCATAATTACCACGAGGCTTGGCGTTCAAAGCTCCCTCCAGCCGGTTTTAACTTCAAAAAAGCATGACACCCCGTTCCGTACTTTCCGTCGAATTTCCACAAGGACGGTGCTGACAGTGGCAATCGCGTCTGGACAAAGCACAACCTCCTCCCTTCCCGGCGGTCATCACCCAGCCGGACTGCCACCTCCTGGCGCCCACCGGATCCGGTCAGCGCCGACGAGATTCTCGTTTGTGATGAGACCGCTAGAGGGGGCCTTCGGCGCCCGGCGTGGCTTTCAGGACAGAAGAGGCCTCGGCTAGTTCGGAATGTCTTGAGGTCAGTCCACAGACTCGGGTCGGCGGGATGTGCTGTGCCCCAGCGTTTCACGCAGCGGTGGAGTCCGGGGGCCGAATTGGCCATGGGAACTATGCCAATACCCTCAAGGCTGACTCGAAGGCGAGTTATTTTTCATGGTCCGAGGTCAATATTGGTATTATTAACTCGCGCAGTGGAAAGGGGTTTCGGGCTAACGCCCACTGGAAGGGGGCACAAAAGTGCCACCCTCCGATCTCGGGAACGGAAAGAGCTACAGACATGGAATTTGATCGATAGGGTGAGGTTATAACCATTTACATTATGTGCAAATTTCACGATCCTAGGTCAATATCTTCAAGGGCAAATGACGTCGTAAGGTCGAAAATTTCAATTTTGGACACTTTCTTGGCCAGTACAGGCCACTCCGTACGATTTTTCGAACGAAACGGGAAAAGGGTGTTTGTTTGAGCGTTAAAACGTGGAATACGGACAATTTCCATTTATTTCGCGTCTTAATCGAGGATTTCGGGCCTTGGCTATGTTAGGTTGACCTATGGCGTCATTTTTTCAGCTTTTGCAGCACGGGATAGCTGAAGTGTAAACAATGGCGCTACACGTATCTTTCGGCGAGTTTTCAGTGAAGATAGACAACATAGATACATTTCATCACTTCTAGCGTTTACTAGCCTCCGCAAGGTCAAAAGCGAGGTCCATTAAACATTAACCTCCTTTAATTGAGGATTAACCTTTCATGGAGTTTTTCACCCAAAGTAAGTTTTATGTCAACTGTTTACGCTTCAGTTGCTTCGTGATAATGAACCCAATTATACGGTTTGATCGCCGTGAAATGTAAAAATTATATATACATATAATTTTTATATAATAATGTATATGCATATAAGTATATACATGTGCGTATCAATGCGCCAGAAATGTTTCTATTAGGGTCTTTGAATGCATATTTCACACAAATCGACATATTGCAAAGTAAATCTGGACTAGGTCATCAAATAGTTACCCTTGACATTTGGTGACCTTGTCCTGCACTGAACCTAGTGTATATAAGCGTATCCATGTGCGTACACGTGTTTTTATTGGGGCTTTTGAATGCATATGTCATAGAAATTCACATGTCGCAAAGCAAATCTGGACCAGGTCGCAAGATATTGGACCCTGACCTTTGATGATCTTGACCTTCATTGATCTTGGTATGTGTAAGCATATCAGTGCACGTACACGTGTTTTTATTAGGGTCTTTGAATGAATATTTCATAAAAGAACAACATGTGGCAAAGCATTGTGGAGCAGGTCATAAATTTGTTGACCATGACCTTTGACGGCAATGACCTTTACTTACCCTGGCTTTGGTCTTGGTACATTCATCACTTCTGTCCGAATGATATCGGTTGATTATGTTCAGACGGTTATCTTAGGTAGAACGCTAGTCCTTCCCGAAAGTTTCCATTTGTCAGCGACAACCATTATTTTCGTTATGTTTGTTTGAAATGCTTGAAACTTCGAACATTTCCGGCCGATTTCTGATTTATTACGTCAGTCGATGAGTTACTCAATTGTTGTAAATATCACAAAGTAACATCGACCAGCTCCGATCCGTTCTCGAGATTTTCATTGATGAAAGGGGTCGCAAAAGTGCCCCCCCCCCATTTCCAACGCGCGTATCAATAAATCCAGGGCATGGAACAACGGATAAGAGGCAGTACACACGTCAATGGTAGTTAACATTTGTGGTGTGTACTTTCTGAATAGCTATTATTTGGTAGTATACTTTTTTGGTATCATTCGGCACGTACTATTTTAACAACAAAGACATGGACCATGGACTAGTTTTTCCATTCGTCGTTCTATCCTGAGTAGGAGAAAATGAGGATGTGTAATAGTAGCCATCCCATTGCCCAGGGCGTAAGTGAGAATTTTCACTTTCGGCGAGCGGTAATTGATTCTGTGCATCGACGAAGTCCCGTTCTCTCTCCCAATCAGCCGAGTCAGAAGACTATGATTGCAGCATGGAGCCGCAGCGCAGCACCAGGAAGCGAGTAAAGCCTCCTGTCCAACTGCGTCAGTGGCAGGCTTTCTGCCGGTCAAAGCGGGCTTCTTGCGTCACAGAAACTGTCCGAATGAGGCGGTTTCAACTGGTGAGAGCCTGGTCGATTTTTCTGCACCCAGCAATGTCGTGCACGTGCTGTTTTCCTCGCAAAGCAGTGCGGTGACTCAGCGTGAGCTCATTGTACCGTATGGCATGGAAATACCATATTCTTTGGATTAACAGGCCTGACGTCACCACATTCTTTACGTTGGGAGGCCTGAAGATACTCTCTTCGAAGGGAGGCATGGGGATACCTGCGCACGTATAGGATAGACAGTTAGAATCCACCAGATTTTTGAAAGTGGAAATGACCACTTCGTCGTAAGGGTTATGACGCAGGGTTCCAAGCAACAACCACCTATTTTGTGGTTTGAGATATTAACGTTTTTTTTACGTTGCGACGAAAACCTAATAAAGATAGCAGCTGACAGTTGCTAAAGTTTCAAGATCAAAGTAACAAACATGTATAGATAAAAGATATTTTTAGAGAAGTTTACTATAGAGCATCTTGAAGTATACCGGAAATAAATGACTCAAAACAGTTATCAGTCTTCAACGGAAACGGCCAAATTCTTCACCAGTTTTGATTTGATTGATGAATAAATCGACAAAGGGACTTGTTTCAATGCGCTGATATTGACAGATACAAGTAGCAGTATTTCTAACAGGCCGTCTACACATTACGTTACGAATTTATCGTTTTTGCTGTCCCGCTCCTTGTAACACTTCGTCGGTCAGCCAAACGTTCATTCCCAAGCCTACGTAAAGGCCAGCCAACACCTCCTCCGTTAGTTGTCTGTTCTGGTATTTTAACTGGTGCATGACGTTTTTAAGGTTACTGGATTCGATAAACAGAAGCTAGAATTTACAAATTTGCTAGGGATGATTTCGCATATACAGAACTACAGTGCATCGGAAAGTGATCATTTTCGCTATGGAGACTACAAATTTAATGGACATACAGGAATTATATGCTTTACTTCACCATGTCAGACAACACGAGCGCTATCGTCAAAAGCGAAAAGGAGGGTTTCATGCTATGCACGACTGTGCTGTGTACATCTCGCTCGATAATAAATGGCGAAAAGCGGATGCCGTGACCCGGATTCGAACCGGGGTTATCGCGGCCACAACGCGAGGTCCTAACCACTAGACTATCACGGCTTGGCTGCTATATTTTGTAAAGCCTGACTGTAACCTAATATATAAGATGTCGAGATAAGATATTCGAGAAAAGGAGGGTTTCATGCTATGCACGACTGTGCTATGTACATCTCGCTCGATAATAAATGGCGAAAAGCGGATGCCGTGACCCGGATTCGAACCGGGGTTATCGCGGCCACAACGCGAGGTCCTAACCACTAGACTATCACGGCTTGGCTGCAACATGTTGTAAAGCCTGAGTGTAACCTAATATATAAGATGTCTTTTATCTGGTGTGTTTTATTACAATTTCAGATTATTTTGGCAATACTGAATTCCACTGAAGGAATAGAATTGCTATTGTTTTATTTGAACAAAGTAAAAATGATAAAACACCCAAATCCAATTCCTTTTTTTCAACTGATTTTCGCCATCAACCGGTCACCAGACTCTGAAGAATTTCGAGCTCAAGGCAGTAAAGCATTGCCCGGAAAGCATTCTACACATCCAGAAGAAATACACCTGAATGTTATGTGCTCGGCATTGCTGCTGTGGAAAGCCATGAACCACCGTGGGGAGTTTGGCATCTTATAGTATCTTTAATTGACGCTAGATGGCAGAAAGAGAACACCATCGAACGTGAAAATAAAGGTATCTTGCGTCGAACCTGCAGTACGTTGCTCAAAGGCCGTTGGGAATGATGGGATTAGGCGCTGCTTGCCTCTCCCTTTCCTAGCCACCAGGGCCGTGCCCCAGTCAACTTTTCACCAACATTACTAACATGAACTCGACGACGTTTCATGGATGCAGTGTGGAATCGCTCGCCGAGACAGATACTGCTGGCTAAGCCATGGACTTTGAACGGTATGATTTTGTTCCCTGGATGTTTGTTTAGATTTCGCATAGGCTTAGGAACGTGGGGGAGGACGGGGTCATGATCTCTTGGTCTTTTTGAACAATTTTAGCAGTATCCCTATGGGAAAAACGTCTTTGCCCCACTCTACTTTTTGTATGCTCTTATACATATAAGCTCCTGAGGCTTCGTGACCTGTCCTGCGCGCATTCTTAATGTATTCGTTTCTTCATGAAAATACCAGGTGATTGTTATTCCTTTTCGCTTCATATCGTTTTTTTATGCCCTTAACTGTAACCTAGCGCCGATTTACGTTAACTGATTTTAATCGTTCGATCTAGAACAGGTACCTCATTAAAATAATGAATTATTGCGAAATGCTGGTTGTCACAACATGGATGACTTTGAAAGCATATCTACATCGTGGTGAAAAAATACATGAAAGTATGCAACTTCTCACCCGGGTGCATACGTGTTTCTGGTCGTTACGCGTGTCACGGTACTAACCAACAATCCTTATCTACACACAGCCAGCGGATATCCTTATGAGCGGCACACTTAGATTGCATTTAAGGAAAGGGCAAGAAAATTAGTGATTTTCGTCGTAGAAATTATTTGTTCATCGATGGTATAGATGCATTTAGTAGCAAAATACCTGAAGTTTCTCATTTTTTGTCGCCGTAGATTATTTCAGCTCTAGCTGAATTGAGCTAGAGCTCAGCTCAACGTTGTTTCTATATAGTGACTGTAGAGCTGAAAAATAGTGCCAACGCGGCAACGTGCAACGGTGGAAACTTTTGCCTCCAGGCCATTCTCCGTGGCAAAAATAGAGCCCCGGAGACACGGAATGCACGAACTAGCTGCTGGGTCTCAGCTTCAAGTAACCGAGGAAATGAAGAAAACTTCTCAAATTCAGCGGCATCAGATGAATCGCGACGAAGGATTCAAGAAGTTGAAGCTTGCTCCCCATTCATCCCATTTCCCCCGAGAGATTGCGAGAGACCTGAAGTGTTTTCGTCCTGTTGTAAACTGAATGTAAATTGATGCCTGTCGTACACTGGATGCCTTGACATTCGGTATCAAGAACTTCTACTTGCTCAAAAAAGCAACTTCCCACCATAAGTGGCCCATGGTGGAAATTTGTGGAAATGCTTTGTACAGGTATCTAGACCACATTGCTTTCTTCACATTGCTTTCCACATTCTCCTCTACGGCAGATGAGTCAAATGAGAGCACGTCAAAACGTCGAAGAGAATTGAACTGAAACATACTGTACTCTACCATTTCGTATTTGGGTCATGTTCCCAATATTTTCCCTGCAACAGGGCATTTTTTAGGGACTTCAGATTAGGCTGGAATGCACACAGATGATGAGGTTTCTATGACGATGCTATTATTTTCTCTGTCAAAAGTCAGAACGTCGCAAAAGTATTACAAAACTTGAAAATGAAGTGTGGTTTTTTACACGAGATAGTAGAACGTTCGATTTTTATGTAGTGGAAATTTTTGGGTGGAAAATTTTGCTGGTGGAAATTGCGACCATTTTTCCACCTCTGACTGATAGAACAAAACTCGCCTCAGCCTTAGGGCGAACGAAAAGCAATCGAAGAATTACGGGGCCCAAAGCCATCTGAGACTCAGAACATTAGAGCCTGGTGCATGCTCCCGCGCGTTGGTCGGACAGCTGGTACCCGCCATCAGCTGGCGATCCGAGCCCGCAGGGCATTTCGGATCAGCGACACTGCAAAGTTGCACAGAACCACATGAGCAACATCGCCCACCCGCCCGCTACGGTCGCCACGTGAGGCGCGCTGACCGCGCCAGATACGGTTTGTGTTCTGTTAAACTCGTACTTGCTGGTGTCGCAGACAGTACGGAGGCGGAGACTCGAGAAGGCGACCGTATACGGGAACTGGCTGCCTAGCACGGGAAAGGGTACAATAGTCCTCCGGCACCAGATGGAAGAAATGGATTCAAATTAATTTGCAGAGTCCCAGAGTTTGGAACGTTCCACCGGCACTGGGGCCCAAAGAAACGATGCGTGCAGACCGTGAAGACAGCTCGTGCGTGACGGACGAATGAGTCGTTTGGCGCCGGCGTCGTCATGGTGACGACCTTGGCCGCGGGCGGTGGTCTGTCTCCAGCGGGTTTCAGTCGACCTCGACGGAAAGTGACGTCGGGAACTCTTCGGATCGGATTGCTCACGTCTCAGGGCTTGGACAGAATGAAACTGGAGGAGACGCCACACATGCCGCTCAACTGTCTCAGGATTACGGAATGACAAGATTATAGCATTATAGAGCTGTAATATTATAATCGTGTTTTTTCCGTAGCACCATGACGAGTGGTGCAAGAAAAGAAATGCCTTAGAAAAAACGCATCGGACACAAACCAGTAGGTCAGCACTACGATACATGGCCCAGCGCGTGGCCCGCGCCCTCCACGTGCGGCCGGCGGTGTCACGTCTGGATAGGGGCCACCGCCACGGTCACGCACATCCGCCGGCCGGGCGGCGTACGCGACCGTCCGCGCGCGCGCCGGGCGCGAACCGTGGCCGGCCGTTTCGTTACGTTTAAACTGAGTCCTGTCGAGACCGGATCGCATACGCGGTGGCAGGTGATTGGGCTGTTCTCGCGCGGCGACACGTGATTGGGATTGGCTGCGAGCGCCTGGATTGGGATTGTAGCGGATGGTTGCGGGTCTCGTGGGAAGACGTGGGCTTGTCGTCGGTGTCTCTCATACCTGTTGCATGCTCTCTTATGAGGGCTGACTGCTTCGGTTGGTGATTGTTTGAAACGAGTAGTTATAATACAATGCAGACAAATGCGCGTCGTGCCATGTCGACCAGGGCAAGGTGCCGGCAAATTTCAGCTACGGAATGCTTCCCATAATGCCAGCGAGAGACTCTTAAGGACACCGGTAGATGGCAGTGGTTGAAGAACAATAAAGCATACATATCCTCCTTCAGCCAAAGACTAGCTGGGTCTTAGCAGGGAGCATATAGTGGCCACCACCAGATCACAAAGAGGACATATGATGTTGTCTGAGACAGGGAAGGATGCGAGCAAATTTCGAACCCAATAGGAGCTTCTCTGATCTTCCGTGGGGAAAAACGTCGATCGGTCCAAGTCCGAAGCAAACGGGGCCGGCAAGGGGTGGCGTGTCAAGCTGTCGCGCCGTCACGAGAAAGGTCACAGTCGGCATTCCCAGCTCCGAAACGATTTTTTTTTCTAGTCAATTCATCGTGGAAGTGTCAAATCATCGTCCAGACGGTGTTTTGCCGAAGCATGCGGCATTCGGATTGACAGCGCTTAGCTGTAGTGAGCATTCGTCAATAAATGTGCATTGTCCCAAGATCCTTACCCACTCACCTATACCAACACGTCTGAGCGCTGTGGTCGTCTTCGTGCAACTTGCTCACGCAGTCTGTCATAGACCTCTCTTCCCGTTTAATGATTTCTGGAGGATCCGAAGCGCCGAGGATTGTTAGTGAATCAGCAGACAGAACGCACGTCCGCCATAGAGCGCGTGAAGAGCTCCTTTTTCCGGTAACCGGGTTCCAGTCGCCGTGATCAAGAGACCGCGGTAGGGGTAATTAGCCGTACCCTCTTGCGCGCGTCAGGAGCCGTGTCCGCCGGCGCGGCGGCTTTCGTCGCCGCCGCGCCGTTTCTGGAGCGTGCGGAAGGCGGCGGCGGGCCGCGGCGGGACGGGCAGCTGCGTGTGACGACGTTTCTTCCTGCTCCGGGGCCAAGCCCCCGCGCCAAAACTGCTGCACGTGGAACAACCTGGCAAAGTGGGGCCCTGTCGCTTCGAAACGAAGCGATCGTCCGATGGAAATAAGCCACGTTGTTCTAAATTGCTACCTTTAATGACAGAACCGCTCAATGTTTGCAACGCTTATTGTAAGAATGCAATGACTGATGTTTAGCTGGTATATTTACGCATAATACACACACGTTTGATGACATTGCAGCGTTCTACGACATAGTCTGCGAAGCCTGCGCACTGGACCGGGCCGTTTTCCTCGTCGGTCGATGTGCGCCGTTCTGGCAACTGGACCCAGTGACGCAATGGCGGATCTGAGAAAGTTCCGCTGCCCGGGTCTGTGCGTCAGTTGCCCACAGTTCCAGCGAATAAATAATCGTTTTAGAACGCTTATAGCGAAACAATCCTTCTATGGGCTGGCCTCCTCATTGTCGAGACGGTAAAACCCTCCCGAAGACGGTATAGGTGTGTAACTGGATGATAGGCGCCTATTCTGGGCTTCAGAAAAGTGAAGCCGGAAGCAAAGAGGTTTTGGTAGGAAGCATGCGTCTCACCTACCATTCAGCCGATGATCCTGACTGGTATCACTAAGGGAAGCGAAAATAAGGCGGGGGGGGAGTCCTCGCCCTGGATCCGCGTCTGGGTTATTGTTGTAGTTCACAGGTCGTCTGCTGTGAGGTCACGTGACGCGGCTGGACTGTCAGGCCACGAGATGCAGCTGTTGCCTGCTGTGAGGTCGGGAGGTCACGCGACGAGACAAGCTCAGTCGGACGCGGTAGAACTGCCCTGTCATAGAACTGGCCTGAGTCATTGTGTTAGTCACGATCTTGGTTACTCTAGCTGGGCGTTATGTGTCTTTTAATACATGGAAGGCAGAAAAAACATTTGTAGAAGAATTAGCAGAACAGTCGACGACAATACCCACCAGCCCATGACATTCTCTGGAGCCCTAGTCAGTTGGTTACGCCAGACTGTGCGGGTGGGAGAGACTGCTGCGGAACTAAATGCGACGTAGTTAGTTGGGGAATGCATGGCACAAACCAAAATTCTCGACATGTCCTGACTTTAGACCAGGCTCCGAGGCTGAACCCCTATGACATACTCTGTTCGTCAGCAGTGATGATGGATGATTACACAGCAACTCTGGCTTCCGTCGTCAAATTCTGCCCAGTGCCGCACCCGGGGCCCACTTGTCCCCACACCGGAGCCGGCGCCTCACAGCCGGGCCGCCGACGCGTCGTCCTGTGGAGAGTCGGTGCGCTGACACTGCACGCCCGTGGCCGGCCGGCCGATGCTGTGACCTGATTTCACGTGCCACATGAATCCATATCGGGGTCTCGGCGGCGAGTTCGAAAGCTGCATAAATGATACCAGTAACGTGCTGGTTGGCAGGAGAATTCGCGGTTAGCTACCCAATCCGTGCGCAGCGATGACAATGGTGACGAAGTCGGAGTTCGATGTGATGTGATGTGTGATGTTCGATGTGACCGCACGGCACCCGTCCGACACGTGAAATACAATCTCTCCCTCTGTTTAATTGACATCATACACCGGGTTACGCCTATAGCATCCGCTTGTAGACCGCAGTTACCCGGCCATGGTTACTGAAATGGTTCCGGTGAAGAAGCCACCGGTCACATTGCCTCACCGTAGCGCTGCCGCCAAATACTGGAGCTGTGACAAACTGCGAAACTTGCAAGGAGCTCAATGGATTCCGTGTTTTATCTCTTCCAGTTTCATTTACACCGAAACCGCCAGCAAGAATACAAACCCGTGCAGTGTCAGCGCACCGTCTCTCCATTGGACCCCGCAATTCAGAGCTTCCCATCACCGACTTGGTGGTTAAATACCTCAAGCGATTACGACATTTGGACGCCACATGACCGCAAAGCTAGTGCGCCTTTAAGTCTCAGTAATCCAATCAATCAGCAAACACGATATTCTTCCTGAAGGCCTTGAAAGCACCCACCGACAGCACAGGGACGTAGCCTGGATTTTTCTCGTGTGGAGGCCAAATGTCAAATTTCGTCATATGCCACTGGCATATGACGAATAATAGCTCAATGGCTCAAAATGTCAAATAAATTCGTCAAATAAATTCTGTCATATGCCACTGGCATATGACAGAATTTAAAGGAAAACAACAATTCTATGCAAGTAGCCTCATACTGAACGGACAGATATAAAAGGGAAAAAAGGTATACATGTGATTATTTCTTTTGAAGCATACATGTGATCACTATTCCACATTCCTGCGAAATCGCTACATATCTGGTACAGCCCGCTTGGCTCGGGAGAAGGGGGAATGACGCCACGGCCATCCTGGCTACGTGCCTGCTAGAGCAGTGGACCCGTCAGAGCCTGTGCGCTTGTCCCATGCCCGTGATCACGTGACCCCGGGCCTGGTGGCGCCGGCCGGCCGGCCGCGCCCTTTTTGCCCGCGCCCGGCCCGCGCCGCCGGTCCCGGGGTCACGTGACCACAGGCGTGGCCCGGGGGCACGCGGGCCGGCCGGTCGGGCGCGCATGGTCGCCGCCTCGTGAACACGAAGACAATGCGCCTGCGTGCCGTCGCCGGGGGCGGGGGCGGCGGCGGCGAGACACGCGAGATGCCGGCGTTGACAGCCTGCTTACGCATGGTGCGTGGAGATGGCCTCAAGAGGGGACTCACAGAGACAAAGAAGCAAATAATCGTATGTCAAGGCTAGATAGCTATCATTTCTTCTGATAAGTGTTCGTGGATGTGTGGGGCTTTTCATTAATTTCTGTCAGAATTAGGAGGAAATCCGTAACAACGACTGCCACGTGACAGTACATGCCCAGCCCTCAGGCGTCTCTGGTTGTTTCCGTTCACGGCTCGCACAGTGCCGTGCTGACTGCCTTCTGCCCGATTCTGACAGAAAATAATGAAAAGCCCCATACATCCATAAAAACTCAACAGAAGGAATGATAGGCATCTTACCTTGGTATATCATTGTTTGTATCTTTGTTGTCTTCCTCTTTTGCGATTATTCAGTTCCATCGGACACTGCAAACTTGAGTACACTGTGCTCCCTGACGGAGGCTGGGGTGTGAAGGCGTATTGCATTTGATGTTCTCATCTCACACATCTCACACCTATTGATGTTAAAGTTAGTGCACGTTTTAAGTTAGGAAAGAAGTGTTTGCGAATCTGATTTTTCTTGACTATGTAACTGAAATAATAAACATGTTTGTTCATGGAGTGTCTAAAACATCAGGACTTGGCAGACAAGCCCAAAAGACAGTTTATCTGGGTATTCCGTCTCGGCCCTGTTTTTTCCTCTTTTTTGAAGGCGTGGAAAGCTATGTGTGTCCGTGGCGGCATAAGACTAGTGGCAATATGCTCACGCCGGACACCTTGACTTTTGATGGAGTGGGCAACGAAATCCCCTGAACATTGCCAGTCAGTGCAACTGCGAAGCGGACCGCTGCATCGACAGCTCGAGAACACATTCGCAAGTCAGTAACATCACCGCGACATACTTCGAACGAATCTGTACACTGCAACCGACCAGGCGGTCACAACGGACCTTGCAGAGAACATTTCAAATGCTCTTATGTTCGTATTCTCTGAGCCAGAGAGCAGGTCAATGCAGCTCCCTGGTACTAATGCACGCATCGCGTTTTCTCAGACCGCTAACGATGACGCCACGCAAACAGCGGGGAGGCGTCGTTAGGCGCTCGGCATCTGTGCCGTGCTGGCTGGCAGTGGGCACCAAGGCCGGCACGCGGGGCGGTGAACCTACCAGCGTGATTAAGTGTACGTTGCGGCCGCGGGCGTGTTCAGTTCTCATACGCTCCAGCGCACATGGCCAAGGTCCGTCAGAACATCACAGAAAACGTACAGTCAGCCAGTCGGCTTTCGATTACGTTAGAAAGAGCCGCCACGAAGAGTAAGACGGGGTTGTTTGGCAACGTCAGCTGACTGCGGGGCGATTTATCTGCGTTGTCCAGTGCACAGGAATTCAGACGACAGCGTCCTCAGTGGTGTGTCTGTCAGTTTGCGGAATAGCCAGCTGACTTGCTTCGATACATGTGGACACACGAGGGAAGGTGCTCTCCCGATTTTTAGAACAAGCGAAACTAGGAATCGGTTAACCCTGTCTTCTTCACCATATATGCACTTATCCCTCTACTGTGATGTCTCAGTTACTGATACCATTCGTCGTTCAATGTAAAATACTGTACGTTTGGTATCGCGCGAATTGGAAACCACGATATTTCGACGTTAGAAACGTTTAATGCAGTCTCCTTGTTATTCTGAAACTACCAGATGTCTGTATAATCTTTTGAAAAATTTTTGGATACTCAAAACGCATGTTTTTCTGCGCAATCGCGATTGCAATGCTTGAGAGTTTCATGGATCACGCATCTAACCAGAGAGAACGTTGGGTAAACGTCCTGTTCCTAGGTAGAGTGGAGAAAACGCTTGCCCATCTGTGCTTTGTGAGGCTGAAAATTCAAAACTCTTATAATGGAATCGCATCCCGTGAAACTCGAAATCATACGCGTGAATCAGCCATTAGAACTGGAGCCAGAGTCCCATTCACTGAGCACTGAGCCGCCATGTGCTCCTGCAACCAGATGGAAAAACGCCTTGCAGTCGGCGGTGCGGCTCACAGAGTCAGCGGCCAGCTCCTCCCTGTCCAGCGTCAGCACATGATCACGATACGTTGCGCAGATCGCAGCGTGACTGAGGCGCTTCCGCGTCGCCGTCGTGCCGTCACAATCGTGACGAGCCGAGTCTTTAGGCAACGGCGGAGGCTGAAGCTTCGTTCAGTGCTGCGTGCTGCGGCCGAGTAAAGAGCGCCATCCTCAGAAGGGCTGCCGGCCTCCAGGACGATGCTGCCCACACAGTGCTTAACGCCACGCAGCATGAACAAGATGTCTCGAAGTGCCAGCAGCGGTATGTTGTTCTCCTTGGTGACGTCCACCATCTTGCGGCAGTGTGGACGCAGGTGCTACTGTGTGTTGGAGTGCGGACGCAGGTGTACTTTTTTTTTTGTGGGGGTGTTTTTTTTTTTTTGTGGTGGGGTGGGGGGTGTTTTTTGTGTTGGGGGGGGGGGGGGGGTGGTTTTGTGTGGTGGGGTGTGGGGGGGGTGCTCTGTGTGATGGAGTGTGGATGCAGGTGATACTGTGTGTTGGAGTGCGGACGCAGGTGCTACTGTGTGCTGGAGTGTGGACGTGGGTCAGGCCCAATGCCGCACTGACCCGAGGCATCATCGTTACCGGCAGTCAGCGCCAGCTTTCTATCTGCCAGCACCTGGTCGCCGCTGCCGGCTCTGCTGCTCAGCTCCTCACCGAGGGTGTCGGTCGCCTTATAGCGCAGAGCTGATAAGTTTTTAAGATAAGAAAAGCTGAAAGGACAAAGATAGCTCTGCCTGAATCCGTCGCGTGAAGTTTCTGGCTTCTGCCGTGCACTGCCGCTGTCGATTGGCCGCGGCTGCCTCGGCGGGCATTTGGACAGCGTCCACGCTCTCCCAGAAAGCGTCGAAGCGGCCTCACTGAGCCTCCACCACACTGCCGAGAGATGAGAGCAGACGCAGGTTTACGACGCTGTTTCTGTGCTCCCTTGCAATGCCTTCATCACTGGGTTCACCATCTTCAGCAGGTGCATCGGCTTGCACTGCACTACCGTGCTTCCTTGCTCCGCCTTCATCACTGGATTGAACATCCTCGGCAGATGCAGACCCAGGCCGATAAAATACATTGGCGCAGACAAAAGAGCAGATCGGAGCTGGCCATCTGGCTCGGGAAGCCACCCCCCGCGCGCGCCACGTCCTGCCGCACGCCCGGGCTCTCTGCCATCGACTCCAGACCCGCCAGCGCTCAGCGAGAGCGATCATTCGGGCTTCAGCTCCTGCCGGGGCACAGGGCGCCACGTGCAACCCCGCGAACACCTCAGTTCGCTGGAACTCTCTTTCCTCAACGCTGGCGCACATGGTCACCTGTTCCTTGTCTGTGGCGTCTGGCGTCTCATCCGCCATGACTGCAAAGACTCCTGCTTCCTGCATCTCGCGTGCTAAACTTGGCTGGATACGGTGTTACACTGCAGAACGGATACCCAGTGTTAAAAATGGCGTCCAGTTGCGACGCAGTCGAAGTTGTTTGTGTGCAATGCGTCAGATAACCGGATGCCAGTCAGCATTCAGGAACGTGCAACAGGAATCCAGTTTTTTGACTCATTGCGCAAAGGTTCTAAATACTTCTCACGTCACTCCAGTAGACCAACATCTGCTGACGACCTGATGAACATGCTTCACAAATCCGTTTCACTCAACGAAACTCTTTAGCGCAAACCAGCCACTGACATACCATTTGTGATTTTATTTTGTCAAGCACTAACGGAAAAAACACCGCCTCTAAAACGACTAGACCACTTGTGAAGGCATTCTTTGGATCAATGAGTCCCGAATACATACATGTTCTTTACATTGCCTTCTTTGAACCTTCGGATTTCTTCCTGAAATTGCCCACATAACGTGCAGACTTCATGAATCATTTATGCCTCACCTATTAGAAGCACGGTACAGATATGCCCGTGTTGTACATTGTATCAAAATAACAAACGGAACAAGCTTAAAACGCGTTCTGGTGTCACTCTGAATGCATTCCAAAAGGCGTATTTCATCGATCTATATGGTTATCATGCAACCAGACCTGTCATTCTTAGCCTTTCATTTTAAACCTTTGATTTTCAAAGCTAATGCTTCTCAGGCATGCTCTTGGATGCTTGGTTATTGCCAACAGCCACGAACAAAGACCGACTTCAACGTTGTACAAGGACTGTTCAATCTACAGAATGATCACATCTCTTCAGAACAATGGTGACCGTGACGTGTAACGATAAGTTGGAACAAAGGCGCAGTGCCGTGTCACATGCAGTGCATGACCCTTCGTTCGACGAGACCTTTTTAGTTGTTTTTCTTTTCAACGGGCAATTTATCAGTTTGCAGCGTTTACTACGGGCTTCAGGGCCTTGTCTACAGCAAAGAAAGTTCTTTTGGAATCGAGGTCCAGGCTGTATGACAGCAGCAACACATACCAATGGTAAGACGACAAGGTTTAAAATCCATTTCAACATGGGATGGGTCTGGACCAGAATATTTCGTAGCACAAATTGTTTGATTTGAAATGCAAGGCCTTCTTCTACCAGATTGCACGCCTGGATTATTCGAAACGTTTGTTTGAGTGACAAAAATGCGTTACTTATGCAGAACATATGCTTAGTTTTGACAGCTCTGTCATTGTAATAATGAGTGATACCATTTGATCTTTCGTTCTCTGTTTTACAACAGCTCTTTTTCAGACATTCATCCCGGTATCACCGTCAGATCTGTCGTTTTCAATGTAAGCGATTCGGCAGGCTCGCCGTGAACGATGTGACCTGTCCCATCCTGTGTCGTTCAGACCGCTTGTCCTACGGTTATCCCTGCCCTGCCTGTCCTGCAATTGCCTTTCCTCTGCCTGTCCAACATTCCCCCTGTCCCGCCTGCCCCGCGCAGACCGCCGGCGCGGTCCAGCCGCCGGCAGCGGACGGCCGGACCTCCGCCCCCGGTCTCACCCCAGTGCCCTGCAGCCGTTTCACTGCGCCGGCCGGCCCGGCGCGGCCGTCACACAGTCACGGACGCGGCGGGCGGCCGGCGGTCCGGCGCGTGACGCTCCCCCGACCGGCGTCCCCGCCGTGCTCTGGTGCAGGGACCTCCTGAGGAGCACGGGGTGATCCGGTGGTCCTGTGGCTGCGTGGTCCGAGGTGTGCTGGTTGTGATAATGTGGCCCGGGTGCCTCGTTGTGCTTTGCAGCTGAAGGTATGTCCCAATGTCATGCTTTCAGCGCATTCATGTATTCCAAATGTGTCCAGCTGTAGGTGAAACTTGTCACACAAACTGCGTTCGACGTCATAGTGGTGTCCAATGGCTCCAGGCCTTCTCAAAAACCTGGTAATTTATCAGAAGTGTTTCAGTGCGTTCCTGCGCGTTCCACGTTCACGGTACATGTAATGCGTCCCACGTAGGTAGGGACGGGGAGAACCAGAGGGTCCATGGCCCCCTCTTTTTGGAAGACGCCGGCAGGGGGGGCGCGGGCGAAGGAGCAATGCTTAGTGCCTCTTTGCTTTTGGGACTTTTTGATAAGACTAAAGAAACTTAAAAGTCAGGACTGACTTTTCTAATGATGAAGTGTCGAAGGATATATTATATACAAAATCAAGTCTATCAGATCACCAGACTGGCCAAACATACGATACTTACCAGGAGGCAATTTTTTGTAAAAAAAAAATAGTAGCTGTAAATGGCAGTGTCCACGTTGTTGATCAGTTACATAAAACAACATCGGACAGGGGTGTCGATTTCTGTAAATGACTGGAGGGGCCGAACCGAGATTAGATTCGAAAAAGATTAGGCCCGACAACTTAATCTTCTCCCCAATGAGGGTTTCCCAACTGATTTAGCCCACTTTATTTTGACCAACGGAAATCGGTAAGTTTTTCATTACTATTTATCAAATAAAAATTTAATCTATTCCCGAGTATATAGGTAAATAAATACGTATACACACATTTATATATATATATATATACATATACATATATATAGAGAGAAAGAGAGAGAGATTCGTTGGTTATTGGGGCTTAGGGGTGCACCGACTGCAGGGCCATTCGGCGCCCAGAGAGAGAGAGAGAGAGAGAGAGAAGAGAGAGAGAGAGAGAGAGAGAGAGAGAGGAAGAGATAGAAAAAGATGGAAAGATGGGTAGATACATCGCTTTAGACTTCATTCTTTATGTCCTGGTTATTTTTTATCTGTTGCTGATGTTCTTTTTGTTAACTCGTTTCCCTTTAAAACCGGTAGAAAATGTTGGGGGCCGAAAACAATATTGGGTGGCCCAAATCAATGTTTGGTGGGCCAGGCCCCTCTCAAAACAATACATATCGACACGCCCGACATCGGATGATTTTCACTTTCATGTCTCGCAGTTTTAGCGGATATGGTTCACGGGATATGCCGCCGTCATCTGTAGTATACTGTGCTTCAAACCTTGCGTGTTCTCGTTTTTCTTGATAATTTCAATTAATTATGAACTTGTCGTTGATGAAACTTTGGCATACCGTCCCATCACCTTAAACGCCAATTTCTGGGAAAGGCTCGTTCCCAAAATCGGACGGAAACAAAAAGTGCTTTCCAGTTGGGCCAATGCTTCAAAAATTCAGGTTATTGGGGGTGTCCGGGTTAAAGGCTTTGAGATCTCCGATCACGTCATACATCACATTACCGACCCGGTTGTCACGAGGCCACGGTCCTGGTCGGGTGTCGGAGGCGCAGACATTGGAGGGAGCAGGCAGTGTATTCCAGACCTTCCCTCAGGCCATCAATAATTCATTAGGCATACAATATTTCCCTCGGTCGGAGTTAACGTAACACACGTCTCGGAGAAAACTATGAAGGAAACTGTGCCATTGGCATCAGAATCATTCTAACGTCCGACTATACGCCTCTGATCGGAGAAACACAGTAGAATGAGCATCCGTCGTCTGGTTGTGAATTTTTCGTGTCACTGACGCTGTCACGTTTGGATAGCAACATGTTTGGGGGAGTTCGGATAAAGTGCATTATATCGGATGATGCTGGTGATGTAAGGAAAGGCTACGTTAAAAGGCGCGGACCCGGACGGGGCTCGGTTTTGGTTTACTTTTTCGTTGTTTCTTATTAAATTTTCTTTTTAAGGATAATGGTGGTTTCTAAAATCTGTGCGCTCCACATTTTGCAGTGTCGCTCCTGTTTCCGAGAAATCCAGGACACGTGCCTTCTCCGAGCATACATCTGACATTTTTGGTCCAAGCAAAGCATGAAAATCAATGAGTCGGACATGTACCGTTGCGATTTCCAATCACACGTTTGGGAAGCCATTCTTCTGTATCCCTCCGATTGTTCACGGTTCAACATCTTCAATCGCATTTTCACGTCACTGTACGTCGCTTGACGGCGTATCTGTTGCCTGGCTCCATCTTTGCTTGTTTCAGTACTGCTGTGCTCTTGGCATGTTGTAACGGCCACCCTCGCCGTTCGACAGTCCCTGTTAGAATGACCTGACGCGCGGTCACTCCGCCCCCGCTGGTGGGATTGGTACCGCTAAATGGGTGATATGGTTCCTCTGCTGCCTCTTTTGGAGGTGTTGAGTCACCGTTATCCATTTTTACGTGTTGAGCGTCTGTGGGAAGTATCCTTATTTCATGCCCAATATTCGCCGAATCTTTTCCAGAAATCAGCGCAGGAACCGAAATGGCGATATGGCGAGTTCATCAGTGTAAACCAATAATTCTTTAAAATGCTAAGACTCATTAAAACACGCTTGGTTTGACGCTCACAGTAGTTGCTAAGGTTTCTGCCCGCTATCCTGGAATGACACCAAGGCCATTTCATTCCCATCCAGGCGTTGCTGTTTGATCCCAGTCAGCTGGCAACTTGCCAGCTAGTTTCGAGCTGTCTAGATTGAGCACTGTAGTGAGGAAATGGCTGGCAACGGGTCTTCATGGAGTTGTGTGCCTTCATTCTACAGAAACAAGACACAAAACATCTTTTAGATATATTCCCATTTTTTTCAACGCCATCGGCCTGTAACCATATTTTATCTGATATAAATAGCCAACGTTTATTCACAAAAATAAGTTTTGACTTGCTCCTCATTTAGAAAGCACATCCATTGATCACTGCAAGATATTTTCGTACATCAGATATGACATGTTTTACAATCTTTGTTACATCAGATACTTTCATTGTTGCAGTGCAGTGCAGAACTGACCATTAGGTAAAAGTGGGCCATGCAGTAAATACTTCTGTTCATGTTGTGAAAAATAAAACATTTGAAACTGACATTTACTTTGGATGGGAAAGTGAGAAGTTTTAGACAAAAATGAAAATAAGAATAAGCTAGGAGACAGTTTGAACAGTTTCGTTTGAAAAGTTACCATCAAAGGGTTTCGTTGTCGTGATGGAACAAGTTTCTAAGATCATACCCTTGCCACAGACAGTAGTCTGTTAAGCATTTGACCGTCATCACGGCTCATTATGGAGCTGCAAGTTATTTCGCAGCCTCATGGTATCGTCATTTTCGCCATTCAGCAAACGATGCAACTGCAACTGGCGCATTACAATAATCTAATTGCAAAAACATCAGATTAACAGCTGCCATGGCTGATCATCCAATCCCCTTCTTTGCAGTAGCACGGCATCGGTATGACCATGGCTCCGCTGTTGGCTTCTGACCGGGGTGATATCGTTTTGCAGGCCGTCAGCCCGTCGGCGCTGTTCGGCCGCCGGCGGAACAGCGCCAGCTGGGCAGAGCGCTGCCGCCGGGGTTTTACGCCCGCCGGAAGGGGATGACTTCCGGTGGGCGCGGCCGGCGCTGGGCGAGGCCCGGGCTCAGTTCGGACGTCGACCGGAACTGCGACGCTCTGCAGGACTGTGCGGCCACAGCAGGGCGGGGACTGAACTGACGTGTGACGCAGACGAGGCCGGCAGCCAGCGTCTGGGGCTGGAGAAGCTGACGTGATGGTGGAAGCTTGTCAGCTTGATTGAAGAGTTTGAGTGGACTACGGCAAAATGTTTCGGCCTTAGGCAATTTTCTCACTTTGTAAAGCTTTCCGACGCGTTGAGATCTCACGGGCAGTGACACGAAACGCCAGAAGACAACTGAAATCGAACTTTTGTTCCCAGTGTGAAGACGGACTTGTAGGACTCCAGACGTCATTCTCGGTACCTTATCAGGTGCTCTGGGAGGATCTGCTCGCCGGGTCGGCGGCCAATGTCCTGGCCCAGACGCATTGTTCTCGGCGGCCGCACGGACCGGAGCCTCTCCCGAACGGTGTCTCCTGTTTTTGTGCGTGAGACGCGGCGGACGCGGTGGCTGGTCGCGCTCTGCGGCGCCCTGTGTGACGCTCTGTGACGGTCTGTGGCCTATGGTTGAAGTTTCGCTGCCCCGTAACTGGACTCTTAAGCCTCGATTCCCATTGGCTGGATGCTGAAATCCCGCAGCCCAGTGATTGGATACTGACGTTCCCTGGTCATTGACTGGATGCTGAAGCCTCGCTGCTCAGTGACTGGATGCTGAAGTGGCGCCGGTCTGTGCGCGGCCAGGTCGGGTCAGTGCTCCCCGACAGGTGGGCGGGACTGGAGGACCTGGGGCTGGGCGCTGCCGGCCGCCGCCCGGAGATGGGCGCCGATCTGAGCGACAGCGGCCGGGAGGGCACCGACAGCACCTCGCTGGCCTCCTCGCACCACTCCTCCACGGCCACGTGCTCCACGTGCACGGAGTCGTCCGGCGCGCCGCACTGCCGCCGGCCGTCGCGCGCGCCGCTCAAGGTGCCTAACGTGCGTCAGACGCTGCGTCGGGAGCGACGGCCGGAGCCCAACGCCTGCCCGGCCGCCTGGCTCAGCGCAGACGACCTGAGCCGGCCGGCGCCGCCGGCCGCCGCTTTGCTCCGTCAGGCGTCCAGCGTGGACGACCTGCTGGCCGAGCCGCGGCCGGTGCGCGGCATCCTGAGGAAGCGGCCGGCGCCGGCGCTCGGCACGCCGGCGCGGCCCTCCTTCGTGTTCTCGCGCTACAACCCGCAGTTCCGGACGCTGCCGGCGGGCCGCGGCTCGTTGCCGGCCGCGCTGCCGCTGCCGCCGGCCGACCTGCCCGTCCAGAAGTCGTTCCGCACGCTGCAGAAGTTCCGGCGGCGGCCGGCGCGCGGCGAGCTGCGCGAGCGCCGCTCGCTGCGCCAGCCGGCGGCCGTCTGCCCGGCCGAGCTGCAGCCGCGCCTTCCGCGGGAGCCGCGCAGCCTCGGGTGCCTGCCGGAGGCGCAGCCGCCACCGGCCGAGCCGCCGCGGGCCGGCCGGGCGGCGGCCGACGTCCAGGAGCTGGCGGCGGCGCTGGTGGCCGCGCCGCCGCCGCTGAAGCGCTGGTACCGGGCGGTGACGGCCGCCCGGGCGCTGGGCCTGATCGTGCCGCTGTACGCTGGACTGCAGGACCGGCTGGATCCGGTCACGCTCTTCCGGCTGCTCTTCGCGGTGAGTGGTTCTCCTCATATCCAACTGAAATACAGGACCTATGTGTCTTGGATAATGCAGCTTGAAGTAATGTCTTTGTTTTACTGTCCCTTTATTTAAAGCCCAAACATCGTTGTGTAATGCGTGTCTTACTGGATACATGAAGAGTTGTATGCACGTTTTCCGTTCAGTGCTTAGCGCCTGCTACCCGGCATTATGCGATGACGTCTGTTTAAGGACGAGGTGTTTCCTGATAAATGAGCTCTTTAGGTGTTTGTGCCGATTCGAGACGCTTGTCTCCCAGATGTCCAGAACTACTGTTAGGCTCTATCAGCCAAGCTTGATGTAGCTTCCAAATAAGGTACACCTTGTGGCAGATCCAGGGTTTCACAACTTGGGATGGAGGTAAAGATCTCAAAACCGCAGGGCGCTCAAGAAGAACACTTCACTGACATATGCACGGTCTTACTTGTTGGCATTTGGTGCAACTCGTCCAAAACGATCTGTCTAATTTGATCTACGCCATGTGCCAGTACTAAGACCCTTTATATTGTTATTCCGCTTTTCATTATCGACGGTGATATTTCCAGTTTCTTGATCCTGAGGTCACCGAGATATTCAGCAAATATGACGCGGTTCTCGTTGCACTGAGAGATAATTATTTCAGGTGATCTTTACAATGGCCAAATGTTGAAGCCACTCAACATCGTGCAGTTTATGTGCCATATTTTGCATCTCAAACCAACGTACCTTACATAAAGTTCGCCCATTATTTAATTAATTGTCCATGTTTCGCTGCATTTCTCCACACTTATGTTACGTTTATTTGTTTGTCGTGCCAAGGTTGCATGGCATGTCTATTAAAACTCCCAAGCGTTGGTAAGTCCCTGCATACCACCGATTTCGTGTTCTTGAGTTCTGACATGAGCTGGCGTAAGCCGACCCTTGTGTCAGTCGTCGTTCGGGCGTCCTGAGCAAACGTTGACCTGCTCTGCCTCGGCCGCGCTACGGGTCCCGTGAGACGACCGATCTGCGGCGGTTCAGACGTGTTTCTGGAGTCCCGGCCGAGGCGTGCCCGCCTTCTGTTGGCGAGGGGATTTGGTCCTCTGTGTCCTCAGCAGGCGTTAAACAGACCCTGTTTGTCGTCTTTTTGTCGTTCGTCTTTTGCGTTTGATTGGGAGGGGCCAAACCGCCTTTGATGACTTTATTTTCTCATGAATTTCCTAGGCATCAGTCGTATGTAAGGTAAATCTGAATTATCAAAAGCAAAACCGATTGTAGATGACCGTGAAAGTCATCGCTTCTGTGACCTGAGGACACGTTGGACCGCTGCGTGTTGACTGCGGGCCGTATCCGGGCAGTCCGTACCAGCCGTCAGCCCTGTCTGCGGGCCGTATCCGGGCAGTCCGTACCAGCCGTCAGCCCTGTCTGCGGGCCGTATCCGGGCAGTCCGTACCAGCCGTCAGCCCTGTCTGCGGACCGTATCCGGGCAGTCCGTACCAGCCGTCAGTCCTGTCTGCGGACCGTATCCGGGCAGTCCGTACCAGCCGTCAGTCCTGTCTGCGGGCCGTATCCGGGCAGTCCATACCAGCCGTCAGTCCTGTCTGCGGGCCGTATCCGGGCAGTCCATACCAGCCGTCAGTCCTGTCTGCGGGCCGTATCCGGGCAGTCCATACCAGCCGTCAGTCCTGTCTGCGGGCCGTATCCGGGCAGTCCGCACCAGCCGTCAGTCCTGTCTGCGGGAAGGACCGGCGCACGGCCGGCCGCCGCTGTGCCCCGGCGCGCCTAATGTAGCTCATTACCGGCGCTCGACCCGTCCGCGTACAGTTAGGCGGTCCGTCGGACTCTAATAAGGGGATAAATGACGTCACGGTGCGGCGCACGTGCGCGACACGCTGGCCTGGACCGGCCGGGACGCGGTGGCCTTGCGGTACTCTGCGGCGGAGGCGGGTGAAGCAGTTCCGTATCCTGAAGCGCTGCAGTGCGGAGCTCGACGTTTTGTTCGGTGGGCGGGAAGATTTCGGTGCTTTGGTCCGGTAGAGCGCGGATCCGAGAGGTACTGGACAGCTGCAGAATTGATGGTCCTGCAGCTTCCGGAGCCGGCGGCTAGCAAATTAAATGTGTGGCTGTAAATGGGGGCCATTTGCCACTGCTTTATTAAGTTAACTGTACCGGCAAGGCCACTGCACTAGTTCCGCTGCCTGCATGTTGATGAAGAGTCGGGGTATCACGTCCTGCATTCTGCAGACTGGAATGCTTTTACAGGCATCGTTGATCTCGGGACCGAAGAGGCTGTCGATGGGTTTGCATGTTGACGCATATGTTTTGAAATGGCGGAGCAGATGTCAAGGTCTTCGCCGCAGATTTGGAACTGAGGGTACACGGCAGTTCATTTGCAGAGTTCGTCATCCATCGCACATATGTATGGCGTAGATCCCTATACGTCTCCCGCACTCCTGCACCATTGCGGATGGACCAATGTCGATGCCTTTTTAAACACGACTGCTTGATCGTAACGTCAGCTCGACGGTCCGTCTCTCTCTGGCTGGGGCTAGGCCGGCGGGCACACGACGCCGAAAGCGTGGAGCCTGCCTCGTGACACCGTGAGAACGTCAGGCCGGCACATTCTCCTGCGGTAGCTCTCGCCCTTTCTTGGTGGGAAGACGATGCCTCGAGCAGCTGTGGAGAGCGCGGCATGCTTCACTGCCCCTGTGATGTCACACCCGGATAGTTATCGACGCTGAAAGCGGTGGAGCTGTGAGAGTCGCCCCAAGGAAGCTAACGACCGCGTGCTTTCCGGTGATAAGCCACGTCTCACATTCTGAGATCGAGTTTGTGTTTCCCATTTCTGGAAATGAACATAAGCGGGAAAGGATAAGACAGACGAATCCATGGTTCTGATCTCCATCGCCAGGGGCTGTAAATCGTCTTTGCGTTCCTTGTCGGTTTTGGCCCGAAGCTGAAGATAATAATGTTAACCCTCAGCCTTAAAAACGTAGGCGCAATAATCATCATCTTAATATCTTGCTCACCCCTGTTGATGGTCAGTCTGTCGATCATAATTCTGATCTCACAACTGCCATATGCAATTCCTTTGCTCCTTATAGTAAACCCAGCGGGCCAGTGGGACTTGTGGTCGCGTTCTGTCTGCCGCAATTTGTTCCGTTTCTTTCACTTTCGTTTCGCCGCTGCCAGCTGCCAATGTCACGGCGGCCCGAAGCGGGGTCTGCACGTCTCGGCGACATACCGTGCCATTATCTCCGACAACGCACGCCCGCTCTCCGCTCGAGCTGCGGCACAGAGTCGGGAGGAACGCGCCGTCACTCTGGAAAACCTTCGTCACACAATGCCGCCTAACCGGGCGTGACGCACACAAAGGGCGGCGGCAGACGAACGCCTACGTGCACCGCGACTGCAAGAACGACGCCGGCCGTCGTTGAAAGAGGAGAAAGTGAAATTCGGCACGCTGCGTTAGGCAGCGGGAGGGAGGGGTCAGCGTTTCCGTTTTCTGGAGGGCTGGATCTGTTTAGAATGCGGGCCGGCCTCTGAAAGTCAGTCTCCTCGCTAGTGTTTGCTGGAGTCGAAATGTCCCAGTTCTTTTGTCATCTTTGTCGCCTGTTTGCACGGCATGCATTCCGGTCTGAATCGTGCATTTGTGAAAGGGATTCCGCTCAGAACGTTGTCATTTAAACGTGGAAAGGCGTCGAAGGAGACGAATTGGTAAATATGCCCTGCAGGCAGACGAAATCGCGAAGAACTGGGTTTTTCAAAGGTACTCCTGGAACGTACGTCGTTGATCTCCCGTACGTCGTTGACACATCACTTGTGTGCATGGGAAGTGAATCTGCTGAAGATGCGTGTTCGAAGAGAAAGAATCGCTCTCTTATTTTGAGTTGCCAACAACAGGGATGATGGCATCTGACTTATCTATCTTGGAAGGTTCCTGTTTACATGAGGAGAACTTTGGAAGTGGAAGTGGAAGAAAGGTGGAAATAATCTTCCACGCATTCTCCGTTGGATACCCGAACAATGATCTCAGCGGACGAACAGAGACCTTCGCTCAGTTGGAAAAGTCTGCAAAAAAACAGAAGTGGACAATGTTTTTTTCAAATCCAATGGCCACATATGAACGTGAAAACAAGTCAGAAAAACGCGTCATGAGAAACGCTTTCTTTGGGCTTAGCATGCTCTTGAATAAAGCCGCCGTGCGGTATGCGCTGATTTACTAACATTCATGATTCTCAATACGTCACTGTCAATACGAATTAACCCGGCTTTGACTGACGTACTTTCGCCACCTTTTATCGGCTGGGGGAGGCACAAACGCTCCCCTGTCTATCTTGAAAACCAGTCGTCCAATTTGGCTAATTCAGACAGCACTCGATAGCGCCAAGCCTTGTGGTCCTGCGACAAATACATTTCTTCGTTTTAGGCCACTGATGAGACCGCAAGTCAGGTCAAAACACTGAAAAATGACCATTTTCTTTAGAGTTACCCAGTCACAATACAAAGCATACCGAGACTGACGTTTGCGTGGGAATATGTTTTTGGTAGCCTGATACTATTTTCCAAGGACCACCTGGTCCAGGGTCATAAAAGGTCAAGGCTACGGGTTGGGCAAATTTGACATCCGTTATAACTTGCCATGGAATGCATGTTTCTTGGTCCATTTAATACAGAGATTCTAAAAAGGACACGTTCAAAACACTTTGGGCATAAGAAAAGCCTTGAAATGGCCCTAATTAATGTGCACATGCGATATTGCAACATTTTGTAGTTCCAAACAAGGAGAACCACGAGCACGCTAGTGACCTCCGTCTGACATCTTTGGATGACCCTTATGAGTAAATTTGTCCCATGTTTGGCATTTTTACGGAATGTTGCACAATATAGCAAAGGCCGATATCTCCACACCGGTCATCCACAACGTCAAACAGACGCTGCCATTTGGTCGCTAAGATGGAATCTGCATCAAAACGCCGAAGGTCAGACTACAAAAAAATGCCGCACTTTTGGAAGAAACTGCTGTCTAAGTTGTACTTGCCAAGGGCGCAGCCAGGATTTTCTTGGGGGGGGGGCTCAGTGTGAACTGAAATCATACAAAAGCCGCCTACTGGGAAGACGATGTGCAATGGTTTTCACAAAGGATGGGAGCCTAAGGGAGGCCCCAGGACCCCTTCCTTAGGTGTGCTGGTGGTACTTGTAGTTTGTTGCCAGAAAATTCGATATCCTATGTGGCGGTTTCAAAAATCAGTACATTCAGTCCCTTTTCTAAAATGTATTCCCACTGAACCCAGAAGATGGAAAATACTGTCTGACGCAATCTAGTCTGACCTAGACTGACGTATCATGAGGTCAGAAGTGATTCGTATTCATTCTCAGGTCATGCTGATATGCGATTCAAACCACAGTCATCATGCATTGTAAAAGCATCGACAGTATTGAGGTGAAGTGAAGTTGGACGTCGAATCGCAAAACATAGTTGTCCTTATGAAGTCATCAAGAAGTGATCTAGGATTATCTTGTTTCCAAATTTTCGTCAGCATGTGCACATATGATACAAGAAAAGGTTCTGAAAGTTTCAGGATGCTACGATTCTTCGTTTCAGAGATATCTCAGAAATGCGCAAGGAGGAGGTGGGGAGACGTTGAACGCCCCTCCTTCAGTTAATGGCGTTTTGATTTAGCTTGCTTTGACAGCCACGTAGCCGAAGTAAGAACTATTAGTTCTGTGAGACAGAAAGCTCATTCGCTATATGCAAGCGTTTGGCTCCCATGTCCGTCGAAAAAAAACTGAAAAGTAGAATCCAGGAAACGGACGTTTCCTCTCCTCTCCGATCCTCTCCGATCCTTTCCTCTCAGAACGTTTTCTGGATATTCGCATGGCATGCGTGAAATTCACACACGGGGCCAGATGCATAATGCAAAGCTAAATGTGACGTCCTCTTTGCCCTCCTGTGGGACTTTGTGCGCCGGAACGCCAAATGCGGGCCGTGGTAACTCTAGGAACTAACATTTTCCGTTTTTCCCGCCAGGGTGCGCACGAGTTCATGCGGGCGGACAGCGACCACAAGAGCGAAGATCCCGCGCTGCTCAGTTTTCGTAAAGGAGACGTACTGCGAATCATCCGAGAAAAGCAGGACACAGCGAATGGTAAGCTTGTGCCTCGATTGTGGTAACTTCTGTTGGAAATCAGAAATCAGTGTTCATGCGGTGCATCTTTCGCTGTCGCTTGTAGAAAATAATTTCGTGAGAAGCTGCCGATCCCGTTTTGCCGTTCTCGATACCGGCTCCTTTTCATCGGTTCATTTCTCGTAGCCTCACTGCAGCCACCCAGCTACAGCTGAGCTGGAACCGCATGGCAGCGGCGACCGAGCACGCACTGGTCGTCGAACACTGACAGCTCGTAGCGACTAGGCCGGCGAAACAGTAACGAGGTCTGATTCTGGCTGGGCTGACGTTAGTAGTGGAGCACGTTTATCCTGAGTCTGCTTGATGGAAAGCAGGTCCTGAAATGATCTGAGTTGCCTGAAAGGGCTCGCAACAGCCGGCCAAGCAGAAGAAAGGCATCCTCAGAAATGTGGAGACGTCCTTAGAGGGGAAGAGATCCTGCAAAAAAAAAACAATCATGAAGCCTTTTCAGTTCATATAATAGCATCGGTACAACATATAAAATTTACACAAAAAACAAGGTAGTTTGCTTTGCTCTCTACTACGAAACCATAGTCAGTCATACTGGACACTGGATTAACTGGATTAACCGGATATTGGATAACCATACTGGACGGGGCAATGCCAAGAAAAAGGAATGCTGTTAAAAATAATTTATCAGCAATGCTGAAAGCAAGCTCACGGACTAGATGTGGATATACTGCAAATGCCAGACATATTTGCGCTGTAAAACCAAAAATTAATACAGGGGTCAGTTGGGCATTTCGAATATTGCTAAATTTTTACTAGTTTCACCAATCAGTGCATGAAATCATATCGTATCGAACCAAATCAAATCACCTAAACAAGCCCTAAGCATGAGATAATCTTGTAGCGTAATACCTAGGCATCATATACCATGGAACATAACACCCCAAAGCTCAAAACATTGAAATAGTTGTGTAAATTTGTGCTTACCTTCCATTTCTTTTCCCAGGAAACACCTTCATAGAGCATCACTTTCTGCATAACATCAGTTATCTACGGTAATGAATCTGTAGATAATTGATGTTATGCAGAAAGAATGAAAATTACCAGAAAAAAATGAATGAAATTACCGAGCTCAGAATGACAGGGTGTTCCAATAAACCCTGCACGTACACCTTCTCTTCCTGGCGCGTCACGGTGCCCAAAATCGGGCGTCACGCCGGCCGGGGCCGATCCGCGTCACGATCGGCGCCCAGGCGGCGTGACAGTCACGGCGCGCGGCGTGAGCGGCGGCCTGCCGTCACCCTGAGGCGTGCCTGCGGTGCCGCCGCCCTGCTATTCGCCGGTCCGGCGGCGGTCATCGTAACTCGCGCTGGGGGGAGGCGGGCGCGGTTTGAGGCCTGCAGATTGCATGGTTAAGTCGGCTGCAGACCACCTCGTTTTCCGGTTGGACGTTTCTTTGCGACGTTTCCCGAAATGTTTAAATTGGCATTGCTCGCTGGTCTGTTCTTTTTGCAACTGATATCCACCAGGAAAGCATGCGTCGGAGGAGGTTTTTCACTGCTATGACGTTGGGGACCCGGGACATCATCTTCAGCGATAATTACTGCTCACGATGACTGATCGACCAGCAACCACTCATGGATGTGCAGCCGCGCAGAATATGCATATCTTCACGAACCTTTTGGACATGAGCGTGTAGCCAATGCTTCTCGCTGATAGTAATTGACTCCTGTTTTTGCCGTAAATCATGTCTTACACGTTTGGTTAATCAAATTCATGCGATTGTACGTTGATCGTTTGATCACTGTGAAATTTTTCCATTTTCTCCAAAAGGTAGCCAAACCCTCCCACTTTTTTTTTAAATCAACCTTAGGCCAGTCGTATATCAACGCGTAACATTATAAACGGCTTCGTATCTCCACGAACCGTCAGCTGGTAGTGGAGCTCCTTCAATACCTCATTTTTCGTCAAATATTTTGAACATAGCTAACGCTGCTAATCGTTCTTATCTCCACGCGCTAAGTATGGCTCTCAGGCCGGACATGTGACAGTCCGGAGTGGTTTGCATTCTTCATGCGATAGGCCATTACCTGTGCCGGCCGGCGGCCGCCGGTTCCTCTAACCCGCCGGTAGCGTTCTGCCGTCGGAATTCCAGCGACGCTAACGGTGCGGCCGACCGCAGCCGCGCCGAGGACCCGTCCCGCGCGCGGCAAAGTCCGCCGACACAATCGGCGGGAACGGAGACACAGCCTCCCATATGGCGCCAAAACGGTAACGATCGCGGCGCGAACGGTCGGCCGGCGCGCCACCGCGGGTCTCAGTCCTGGGGACAACAGCCTGGCCAAGAGCTAACTGAATAACGCCGCAGTTCACAGTTCTGGGAATAACAGACCACCCGGAAGGTAACAGAATTTTCGTGTACGTAACAGTTCTGGGAACACCGTGCCGCCGGAGAGGTATACGTATACTCTCATAAACATAATGAAGCGACGAATACGCAGTGCGTTTTAACGGTTTGCAGAGGACTCCTCAGAGTGTAGAAATCACAGCGTACCCTCGATTCGTAGTGCACTAAAGGAAAGTTTGCAGGCCGCACGCACCGTCGATTGGAGTTCCGCAAAGTACTGGGTGGTGCACCTATTACTTTGTAAATAATAAACGGGGTTATCGATTTGTATTCTTTTGAGAGGGCCTTGACCCACCCAGTTTCTATTTGCGCACCCAATGTTTTCTGCCGTTTTTGAAGGGAAACGAGAAATAACGAAAAGAACAGCCGCAATAGATAAGTGATAGGCAGAAAGTAAAGCATAAAGTCCAAAGCGATCTACCTATATCTATCTTTCTCTCTATCTTATTTACTTGTTTATTTATTTATTTACGTAATGGGATCATTTTCCAAAACATGACCGAGGCCACAGGGTCATTCTCGATCCCGAGTCAACACATGTGAGGGGTACAAGAGGTAAGACACACACATACGCACAGTACATTCATTCTACATATCAAGCTAACTTTGTAAAAAACGTTAAAGGAGTTAAAGGCTGTGACATACATTTGTAAGATGTCGCAATAAGGTGCTGCTTCAGTTGGCGTTTGAACTGTTGAAAGACATGTCAGCGACGTCTGGTGACAATGTGTTGAACGAGGCGGCGCGGTATACGCATTGCCTCTTTCCAGCCATCGAACCACGGATGCGAGACAGGCTGAGCAGGCGGTCCTGTCTCGTATGTCTCGCATGATCCAGCCCTTCACTGCTCAGACAAAACGATCTCCTGCCCATCTACCTTTCTATCCACCTATTTACCTATCTATCTATCCATCTATCTATCTATCTATCTATCTATCTATCTATCTATCTATCTATCTATCTATCTATTTTTCTATCTATCTACCTATCTATCTATATATATATGTATATATATGTGTGTATAGATAGATAGATAGATAATATATATATATATATATATATATAGATAGATAGATAGATAGATAGATAGATAGATTGATAGGTAGAGAGATAGACAGTATATATATATGTATATATATGTATATATATGTGTGTGTGTTTGTACATGGTGATAAACGCATTTTTATGTCATAAAGAGAAACAAGCAGCCTCAAAATTTTCGTTGACCAAAACAAAATGGGTTAATTCCCCCCAATCACTTACAGGAATCGGCGCCCCTGTGACAAAGAATACAGGTTTGACCAAGTAGTCCTGTAGTTTTCGTGTACTATGGACCAAACGTACATTTAACTCCGCTGAGAGGGTCAGAGACCAACGGCTCACCTCGGATGAGTCTGAGGTTGAATGGCTAGTGAAAACACATTCCCCAGCGTAATGCATTGGGAAAGGAATGGCAAACACATTAACTACTTAAACAGCACATTAAATATTTCATGATTTACAACGTCACACTCATACATTTGTTCACGCAGCAGGTTATCTTTGCATGTCTCAGACATAAGGCCCTATTGGTTCCGACCGTACATTGCCTAGAACAAAGGATATTTGTGGTGTTTTAGAATTAATTTTCATATGAAGAGATTGGGAAGAAATTAACGAGACGGATCTTTTCATGTTCTATGAAAGTTCCACCTTGCACCAAACGGTGAACATAGCAGCTGTCATATTGGAACGCAACTGCGGTAGATTTTGTACATGAGGCATTCACCGGATGCAACAACAGAATGTTGCTGCATCCGATGAATTATTACCTAGCGGTCATTCCGCCTATTGCATGGCCCGACTATTACCTAGCGGTCATCTGGCAAATGGCCAGAGAGAGTCAACTTGGCACGGGAAGCCGTGCCGTAGCACGGCACGAGAATGATCTCTCCGAGATGCTGTCTTGCAGAAAGGGCCGGAGGCAAGGTTACTCGTTCAACTGGAATTGTACTACTGGATGGCAGGTTCAGGGTGCCAAGGAACAAGTTCTGCGAAGCCTTTGCTCTGAGCCCAAAGCCATTGATGCAAACCATTCGGGCAAAATCTTTTCTTTAGAAAATGCGTTTTTCTAAACTCTCACACCTTTTCATTGGATGACAACAATTTGAAGTCGAAATGGCACTGCCAGAATCATTATCGTAGACTGCTGCTTTCGCAGTTTGCATAGCGATCTGAACTAAAGTCTCACAAGGGCGAAAAATCTTTCTGAGAGACTGCAGACCAGAACACGACAGGACCACCACCTGCGTGGTACCGTCCAACACACGCGTGCAGTCTCCGGGCATGCCCTGAGGCGGTATTCCGGCATCGCTCGGCGCTCCCGTCACCGTCCGGGTAACGGACCGACCCGGCGGACGCCATCTGGGCGGCGCCGCGCCGCGTTATGATTCAGTGCGCCGCCGAGCGCCGCCGCGTCAGCTGGCGCGGGCGTAAACAGCCGGCGGGCGCCGCTCGGAGACGCCGCGCCGCGTTCGTCGCCGCGGCGCTAACGAGGCGTCGCGGCGCGACCGCGCGGCACGCGGCGGCGGCGTTTGTTTGCGGACGACTGGCGACGTTCGGAGATTGGATCGAGCCGGCCGGATCTGAGGCGGTCTCGTGCTTGAACTGCGTGATGCGGCATCGTCATAAAAAGGCCATGAAAGACCCAGCGCGATAATGAGGACGATAACATCAGCGTGTGTTTCGGACAACAGATGGTTTCGATTTAAAGTCCCTTCCCATCATTTGTTATGCTTGCTCGTGTTTCACCATGCAATGCACGACCGCAGGCAGAAGTGAAGTTCTGTTTCATTTCCCAATGAAAAGGCACTAAGACTGAAAAAGCGGTTCTTTGTGTAAGTAGATGATTAAACGAATAGTTGACAACAAAACATTCCATTCTTATGATGTTTGGGATGACACCAAGTGTCATCGTCCGGCGCAACACATTAAGATCGTCAACGTAAATTGTTTAGACGCATGAAAAACCAATGCACGCAGACTTCGTCAGAGGTCATCGCTGACAAACGTTTGGGTTTCAAAAACTCATCTGGGTATGGAGAAATCAATGTTCAGTCCGACTGTGCTTAGCTCAAATATGTCAGTAGTTCTATCCGCAATACCCATGCACCGATAAATGTGTTCCATAAAAACATTTTCGTGGCTTGCGCTCAATAAAAGCATATCATTCCCCTGCATAAAACACGGGCAGATCATGATCAGCACGAGCAGATTGGTAATGTTGCCACCGACCATGAAATCTGAAAGCATGCCCTAGCCATTTTGCCCAGTTTGTCTTCATTTGGAGCAATCAGCTGCTCGTTCTGACAGCGCGATGCCATTTTTGTTAGTGCGTCCGTTTGGGCTTCGCCACCTTTTTACGCTCCATAATCACGTCTGCCGCTCTCACGGATTGCGCAGTGTCGCGGCGCGGCGACGTTCCTATGCAGGTTGATTGCAGTGTTTTGTCTCGCTCTGTCGCGTTTTGGCAGTCGTGATTTATCGACATGAGAAGACGGCTGTCACAGAGGACCACCAGGTGGTATCATGCTGTCACAGGGGATTACCAGGTGGCACCATGACTGACTGTCACAGGGGATTACCAGGTGGCGCCATGAGTATCGCAGAGAATCGCCAGGTGACGCAATGGCTATCGCAGGATCACCGAGTGGTCGCATCACTGTCACATAGGATCGCAAGGTAGTCAGGTCTCCACCACAGGTGGTCACCAGGCGGTGTCATAACCATCACAGAAGACGACCGCATGGTGCCATGAATGCGGTAGGGAATCACCAGGTGGTCCGGTTTCCAGGCTGGCTGTTGGGCGTTCTGGGCGGCTGTCGCGGTATGATCCCCGGTCACCTGGTCACACCTCTGGGCAGGACCTGGCATTGGACCCCCGACCAGGTAGGTCACCTCGGCCCGCTGGCGTCAGCCGACAGTGCTGACCTGATCCGGCAGGTCACTTCACCGTGACCGGCCGGAAATGGACCCGGAACAAGGTCATACCAGGTCACCGAGACCACTTCACGGGGCTCCAAATGATTCTGGGCGTCAGATTAGGTCAGGTCACCGCAGGTTATTAGTTATTTGGAAACTGTTTCGCAAGCCGTGCCGCTCCATGAAAAGGTGGCTTGTGCACGAAGAAAACGAACGGTATTTTGGACTAACAGGAATTTGAAAATAGCGCGCGATTATAGCATGCCGCTTTCGAAACGTAACGTTTGAGTTTGGGTTATACACACCTATTTTTGAAACTATATGCATTTTCGCTGGATTTAAGTCGTTTTCTGAAATTGCGTCATTTTAAGAAGCAGAACTCATTTAATCGAAATTTATTTAACGTCCAATGCTTCCCTCATGTCTCAAACATGCATTTATTCCGACGTGTCGACGCATGACATTTTAAAGATGTGTTTCGTTCCCAAAAGCGATAAAATAATTCTTAACCCTATTCCCGGAGGGCTAGACGGTATGGCCGATTCCCGGCAGGGGGGGCGGATTCGGCCCCCCCCTGAGATCTCGAGAACTACTTATCCGATTTCATCGCAACAAACGGCAATCGATTTGCCGTGACGTAAACTACATTTTTATAAAAAGAAATTTTCAAAATTTTGAAATTTGTGGATACAGGGGGGCAAAAATGTCAAAATGGGGGGTGCTTTTTGACTTCTTATAACTCCGTTGTTTATGGACCGATTTCGATGAAACTGGCATCAATCGAGAGATTATGGATAGGACTTTTACCATGGGTATGCAAATTTAAAATTTTGATAAAATTCATGGGCGTTCACAGGGTTTCAAAAATAGGGGGATTAGTTTTCCAATAACGGAATGAACAAAAGAGGCCAAAACACTTTTTTAGCTTCTGCTAGTCATGTTATGCTAAAGAAGTACGAATTGCATTACAATGTTTGTATAATGTTAGCATAGGCGGTGCCAGGGACATAAAAAAGGGGGAACTGCCATGGTCACACGTTTCTCAGATCAACTTGTGACCTTTGACCTTAAATGACCTCCAGTGACCTTGGGGTCACCTGGAATGATGTCGTGTGCATTCAATATTATCTGTAAACGTTTTTAATCGATTAAATTCACTCTATTCCAAAAAATTCATTTTTTGGCTTTTGCGATATAGGGTACGTGCACTGACATTTTAGGTCATAGCTCCGTGACCTGACGTGATATCAAGCTGAAACTTGGTACACAAGTAGAGGGCATCGTTCTACGTCATATATATTCTGGGTTTGGCATTTGAAAAAACGGCGCCGAAATTATTGCGAAAAAACAAATTTTGACTTTTGACCTTGACCTGACCTTGTAAAGTGACCTCAGATAAACAAAATTACATATGCACATTGCCCAACTATTTAGCTATATATTCATATAAAGTTTTAAGTTCTATCTTAAAAACTCTGTTTTTGGCAGACATTTTCCTTTTACCCTCAACATGGCCAAAAATGACCTGAGGTGCCTCCCAAAAACGTTGCCTGGCTCCGCCCCTGAGCAAATTAGAATTTCGAAATTTTGTCACGGCGCGTAGAAGGAATAGCTAGGAAAAGTCACCAAGTTTCGTGAGGCTGCGTCAAAAAGCCTGGAATTGGCAAGCAAAAAACCCGAGGGGGGGGGCGGATTCCGCCCCCCCCTGCCGGGAATAGGGTTAAACAAGGGGAAAAAATACCAAGTGGTTATGACGCTCTGCTAAAGTTAGAACCAATGTTCCTCTCGCACTGGTAGCTGTGCGATGAACGTAGGAATTTTTCCAATGAGGCGTTTTCTTCACCAGAGCAACGAGCAGGCACCTATGAGGACATCTAATTGAGCTGATATCGTTCCTGTCGTGCTCCAGTGAGCGGACAAGATGGCATCGTTAATCAGCGTCTTTAAATGTCTGAACTAGGAACGACAATATATGCCGATATACAGGTATGGAATAATATGGCGTCTTCTAGTCACAGTGCGTCCGCCTTAACGTCGCTGATGAACCTTAATTCCTCGTGGATTGTGACTGATGGATTAACGGTTTTCGCTAATTTAAAGGATGACACACACCGACATATGGCAGACTGATCACAGCTGCCACAGCACAGCGCTAACCCAGTTTGCCGTCTGATATTCCCATCTTTAACCGAGTTCAGAATGAATTATCCCTGACTTAAATACTTCCGCCATGACTTTTCCACAACGCAAAATATGTTCCAGCTTCTTCAGTGTACCCCTCCCCCCAAAAAGAATGACTTGCACAGCGACCATATGAAGATAATACCCTTCATTGATCATCCAAGGGGAACACATTGCAAGGGCAGTTATCCAAGGGAAACAGATTGCAAACAAACCGGAGGATGTTTTGAACTGCGTCGCGGAAAGATGGGTGTAAATAATTTTTTTTACAGAATCGTTTTACTTTGGTTTCAAATGATACGGAGATGAACATTTAGCCCCAAAAATGCTGATCATTTATGTGCTGCGGCAATTTATTCAGCCGTACGCAAACATGTTTCGGCGAAATGGTTTTAATTACATAGAATACGAAGGCAGGAGGACGTATGTCAGTTTCATTTACCCATGGCGCGCAAATCTAAGACAATTTCAGCATTTATGTTGCCTTTGTTTCTTGATTTCAACAACAGGGACACACGGAAACACTCTGCACTTCATAGTGTCTCAGTTTCCGTCTCTCTATTTCTCCCCTCTTCCCCTCATATTTTCTCTCTCTCCTCTTCCTCTTTGTCCCTTCTTCTCTTTGCTTTTCTCCCCCTCCTTCTTTCCTTCTTTCTCCCTGCGTCTCTTCCTCTCCTGCTCTCTTCGTCTCTCCGTCTCTCCTCCTCTTTGCTTTCCCCTCTTCTCCCCTCTTGTTTCCACTCCCTCTGTTTCTTTCTTGTTCTCTCCGTCTCTCTATCTCTGGTTTTCTTCCCTTCTCTCCCCTTCCCTCCCCCTCTCTCCCCTCCTCCCTCTCTCTCTCCCGTCGGTCGTCAGCTGTGGCTGCAGCCGCCTGAGGAGCCGGTGCGGCACTAATGTATGGCAGGCGCAGCCGCCGCCGTCCGCTGCCGCCCCCGGCTGAGTTTTTGCTGGGTGTCCCGACCGAGAATTCAGCCCGCCGACGCCGCCGGCGGCCGTTCAGACAGCTCTTCTCAGGCTCTGTTCGCCCGCCCCATCCTGCCGGCTTTGCCACTGATGGCTGTTGAAAGAAAGGAAACCGCAACAACTGACGTGCGTCAGCTTTCAGGTAGCTTTCGGTCCATTTCATCTACGACATGAAGCAGAGTCGTAATGTAATCAAGTCACTGCGTTTGTACAAACGTCTTTTTTTGCAACCGCTGGAATGAACACATTTTTTTGCTCAGTGACATGCAAAAGCCTCTTTTTCATAAATCTGTTTTCTGATCGCGCCGTGGTCAATGATGCTGAATACGTGGCAGATGCGACGAGATATAGTAAGCATTCTGGGGATGACCGTTGTTCCGCATTCAACATACACCGTATCTGCTGCCCTGTCATCGGGAAAACTGGCCGGACGCCACTAATTACCGCCGTTACTGACCATGATGCCGTTAGTCACGCTCAATCTGTCCAGTTGTAGGACGCGGAGTTGCCCCAGTTCGTGCCGCGGCGGTTTCGGCAGCGCAGGCCGCCTCCCTCGGACAGACGCCGCCGTCCTCCGACTCGGTCCCGGCGGGCGGCCGGTCGGGCCGGAGCGGTTTGGGGCCGCCGGTCGGCGCCGCTGCTCGGCCGGCTGTGACCGGGGTCGCTTTTCGGCCACGCCCACCCCGCGACGGAGGCGGCGGGCCGCCACGCGATTGACCCATATCGCAGGCCGCGTCTGCCGGCCGCTGCTGACCGGACCTGCTCTGACTCAGTGCGGCGCCGCTGTAAAACTATCAGCGTTTCCGGCCACTCGCTGGAAAACATGAGAAATGGCATGTCACGCAACAGGTCTGTCTGTTTTCTCACAAAGGTCATTCATCAATGTAGGGTGCCCAGATAGATTTCATAACTCCCCGTTGTTTTTGTGTATTCCCGAAAAGGTCGTTGCCTGCACCCACGGCCGATTTCCACAGTGAAGGGTCTCCGAGTCAGATAACCGCATTAGGCGACATGTATTCGGTGGACCTCCCTCACGACTACCGCACCCTACACGGCGCTGGCAGGCCACCTCTTCCCAGGCTGTGACCCGCGGGCCGGCCGTGACGGCTCGACGTTCTCAGGCCGTGACGGTGGACGGCCCGGCTGTGACGATGGACGACCCGGCTGTGACGCGGTGCTCGGCGGCCGGCTGGTGGCCTCCACCCCTCTCCGGGCTGTTGCGTGCTTGTACTGTCTGGACAGCGGACCGACTGACGGGGCTGGACCTCGCTCATTCGATGCTGGGCATTCACTGATCCTTCGACTGAATTCGCAGGAATACCACCTCAGGTTTTCGGGGCAAAAATGTTCATTTACTGTAGGTCTCTTATTTTAAATTTTGCTGCTTTGCATGTGCATGCAATCCACAAAGCAACCAAACCGTCCCAACCAAAGAACAGTTCGCTTTCTGATTCTCTAAAGTACCGAAAAATCACAGCTGACTACAGCGCCGCGGAAATTATCGCAGGGCCGAAACCTAGTACCGGAACACCTCACTGGGGATATCAGTGGTGGGTGCAACCAAACCTACTGCGGTACCCTTCCGGTACTAGGTACCGGGGCCTTGCGGTTCCGTGTGAAGCATGCCCTGGCTTACGCAGCCAGTTTGGCTTCGGCAGCCCGACCTGGTGTCGGTACACCACGCGGCGGCCGGCCGCCGTGCTTTAGTTGACCGGATATCGGGCCACCATCTGCCGGCGGTCGGCCGGAGCACTGAGGCGTGACGGCCGCTCCGCCGCGCGGCCCGGCCCGATCTGGAGCACCGACCGACCGGAGCACGGATCAGGGGAGCACCGACCGACCGGAGCATGGATCAGAGGAGCACCGACCTGCTGGAGCACAGACCAGAGGAGTATCGGTCGACCGGAGTGCGGATCAGGGAGCGCCGACCGATTGGAGCACAGACCAGAGAAGCATCGGTCGACTGGAGTTCTATTCATCATATCAGGATCAGGGAGCAACGACCGACTGGGGCACGGACTAGAGGAGTATCAGTCGACGGGAGTGCGGGTCAGGGAGCGCTGACCGACTGGAGCACGGATCAGAGAGAGCACCGGCCGACTGAAGCACGGATCAGTGAGCGCCATCCGGCTAGGACATGGATCAGGAGAGCATCGGTCGACTGGAAGACGGATTGTGGAGCACCTAACAACTGGATCACGGAACAGAGAGCACCGACTAACGAGAGCACTACGCAGAGAGCACCCACATTATGTGTCGGTGCTCCCTGCATAGTACTGCGGCGATCCATGAGACCGTAAACGGACCAAACCGCTTCTCCGAACTCCGAGGAGCCATGACCACCCTCACGAGCGCTCCGGGCGCCGCGGGAGCCTCTCTCGGACGCCGTCGTCCCGGGACACTCCCAGTCAGTAAAGCCTAATGATTCCCAGCGGCCCGACACAGCCGGACGCCAATGGAGCTCCGGCCGCGCCTGCCCGCGGCTGACTGCGTTACGCCGTCGTTTGTGGGTCACAGCCTGAGAGGACGGCGGCGAAGTCGGCACATCTCCACGTGCCGTCGGCGGCTGGGAGGCCGTGAGACCTGACCGGCCGGTCCGCTGCGTCCCGGCGTGGACCAGACCAGACCAGACCAGACCAGCACCAGATCAGTGTGGCCCGTCCGCATGGCTCGGTGGCCGCTGTGCGCAGTTCCGGGCCTGGTCCGCTTCAATTTGCCGCTGCCGGAGGCTCAGGGAGATGGCACGGCACGTTTGGTTGCCATGGAGATGACGTTTTTTGTCTGACGCCGGCCGCACCGCCCCGGTCGTTGTGCGCCGGTAAGTAGAAAGCCACGGTTGTTCCGTGTTATGAATTGCCGCCGCCGGCAATGCTGTATTAGCCTGCAAATGGCACGCATGTAATTTCTACGATCATCTTTGAAATATCGCCCATTTAGGGTTAGGAAAGGGCCTCCGTTTGCTTCGTAATGGCCTCGCCAGATGCCAGATGAGATACAGGTTAGTAATCATGTTCAATGCACAAGATTTAGTCTCACTCTGATAAATGAATATCACACATAGTGTTTCTTTTCTGACTGGGACATGGGCTTAAAAACTGACGCATTGCTATGATCACGTACGCTGTCATTCGTCACGATTTGATAGCATTGTTTCATATTTCCTACGTGCTTTGGAAAATGTAGGAAGGTTTGACAAAATGGTAAGGGAAGATATTAGGTTTTATTTGGAATAACATGAGTGTATATTGAAATGACGTCTTAATGCGAGTGACTTGCACAGAAGTTAAAAAACTTTATTATTACTCATCCACCGAGGCAAACAAGAGCATCACCGTCTGACAGCCAAGAGACCACTCTGACATTTTTTTCACAATGTAAACCGCATATTGCAGTTAAACTGTCATTAGATCAACTTTTTCCTGGTATTTTCATGCCGCCTAGAATCCTGCGACATTACCACTAAGCTTTTTTTTTCATTCCTGAATGCTTTTCTTTACATCACTGCTCTTATGATGAACTGTCTTGTCCCACATTCCGGGTATGCATCCACTCACATGAAAGTGTACCTTTCCCATTTTGACTTGTGTGTAGTGTGGTACTCAGGTAGCCGTACTTTAGATATCTTTGATTTTTTATCTGCGTTCCATTGCTTGTACGTGTAGTGACAAAGGCAACAGCATAGCTCTTTTAGTGGATGTGGTCGGCTGAATTTAAATAAAATACAATGCATTCTGTTGGTTTGCATTCTGGCACATTTGCTCTCCATGACTGCATCATTGTCAGACCTTGAAAAAAATTCATGAAAATTCAAGTGGTCTTTTTAAACCGAACACAGGTGGTGTGGAATGGGAACATTAAGACGAAATTGTGTTTGGTCGAGCAATTCGAATACCGTCATTCCTGCATCTTTCAGAACGAATTATCGAAATTGCATCAAAACGAGAACTCTGGTTTTAAGGTCGGCGGCTGCCAGCCCCGTATAAAGCACGCCGAACGGGGTAGGTAAGTTTTGCTAGTCACCGATTGATACAAGTGTTATCCTCAATGTAATCAGGCGTCCTCTGTCCGCCTCATGTGCACCGCGGCAGGGGGCCTTCCACAAAATGGGTTGATCAAATCATTCATCTCTCCTGATGCGGTCCACTGCGCGCGGCGCGGCGTCGACAATGCGCGTCCCGCACGGCGGCGCCGGGTCCCGACCGAGAGGCGGGAGAACAGCTAGCCGACACACGCCGGCGCCAGCGTACAGCCTCCGCGGCGGCCGGCGCCGGCGGCCGGCCGCCGCGCACCGTTAGCGCGCCGGCCGGGCCGCTGTCGGAGGCCGTACGGCGCGGCCGGGAAGCTGGCGGCAGCGCGGCGTCGCGGCCGACAGTCGATGGACGGCGGTGGTCAGGACGGACGGGCGGACCCGACGCTCCTCCGCGCGCGAGGTTCGCGACGCTGACAACCCGGCGCTCGGGGAGCCGGTCGGAGAGTCCGATTGGACTGGGAATGGACTCGGGCGCCAGCTGAGCGCCGGGTAGCCGCCGAGTCGCAGCCGCTTCAGTCGGAGCTCGGAGGAGGCGAGTCGCGATGCCGGACATCAGCGCGCTGTCGGCGGCGGAGCCGGCGCCGGCCGGCCGGCCGCAGGACGTCCCGGCGCAGACGGAGCCGGGCCCGACCGCCGGCGGCCAGCACAAGTTCTCCTACACGAAAAACTGGGGCGAGGTGAGCAACACGCTGCGCAAGAAGCTGAGCCGGCGGCTGTCGGCGCTGAAGGAGAGCGACGACACGTCCGGCGACGAGGAACGCGTGTACCGCTCCGACCGCAGCCAGCCGGACAGCCAGCGCAGCCCGCCGGACAGCCTGGTGTCGGCCGGCGGCCGGCCGGACAGCGCCGGCTCCGGCCGCTCGCCGGACACGCTGCTCGGCGCCGCCGGCGTCTCCTCGGTGCGCAGCAGCCGCGCCGCCATCTGGCAGAAGCTGTCGCAGACGGCGGCCGAGCCGCGGCCGGCGGCCGCCGGCGGGCGCGTGAACCGGGCCGGCACCGCCTTCCAGGGCGTCCAGCTGGGGCCGCCGGCGGGCTCCGAGCGGGCGCGCGCCGCCAGCCCGGCCGGCCGGCCCGGCTCGCGCACGCCGGAGCGCACCGAGTACCGCTCGCTGGCGGCGTTCATCGCGCGCGCGGCCACGCCGGAGCGGCTGTCGCAGCGGCTGCGGGGCCGCGGCAGCCGCGGCCACACCCCCGAGAGGGGCGCCGTCACGCCGGAGGCGGCCGGCAGCGGCGGCTCCAGTCCCCGGGCCGAGTACAGGGCCGGCGCCGGCCACCAGGGTCGTAACGGCACGACGCGCGGTCACGGCGAGCACGAGAGCGCCGCCAGGAGCCCGCCGTCGTCGAAACGGGACGCTCTCGGCGGCGATCAGGACGCCGACGACGCGCCGAAAAGCGGCGGCGCTCCGTCACGCAGCCCGAAGAGCAGAAAATCGTCTGACGAGTCCCACGGCTCCCCGCGAAACGGCGCCGCCAGAGACAAGCATCCGCCGCAGAAGGACAGGAGCGGAGACAGAGGCGGGGACAGAGGCGGACAGGACGGCTCGGACTCGGAGACGCGACCCGCCGCCCTGACCCCGGACGACGCCGCCGACGGCCGCTGCATCGCCTGCGAGACCGAGGCGGCGGCGGCGGGAGGACGTGCCCGGCGAGGAGGCGCCCGACTCGCCGCAGCCGGCGGGGTCGGACGGAGCCGAGGACGAGCCCTCGCCGGCCGTCAGCCCGGCCGGGTCGCCGGCGGGCGCCGCGCCGCGGCGGCCCTCTGGGGCCGTCACCCACTTCGTGGAGGTCACGAGCGTCGAGGACGGCAACAAGCGCATCACCTACGTCGAGAATGGCGTCACCCTGGAGCCGGCGGTCGTCAAGAAGGGCGGCAAGGGGACGCAGAGCAAGAGGAAGCGGTCGACGCCGAGGCCGGACATCATCGAGGAGGAGGACGAGGACAGGAAGTCGCAGACGTCCCTCCACAACGACGCCGCAAACCAGCACTCGTCGCCAGCCGTTTTCCAGAACGGAAAACGTCACTCGTCCCCCTCCGAGAACGGACAAACTCTCGAGGAAAACGCGCCCAAGACCGGGACGCTGTCGATTCCCCCCGGCGGCGGCGGCTCGTCCAGCGGGGGTACGGACGAGCGCTCGTCCCCGGACGAGCCCGCGCCCGGCCCGGGCCCGCACACGGGCGCCATTCCGAAGCGGCGCGAGCGGGCCGGCACGCGCGTCGTCAAGTTCCCGAAGGAGCGCGGTCGCGGCCGCCGCTCCGGCTCGCCGCCGGCCGAGTCGACCGCCGCTTCGGCGAGCCGCGACAGCTCGGACGAGCGCGGCGGCGGCTCGGACGACTCGGACGGCGAGGGCGCGGCCGGCCGGGCCGGCGGCCGCCGCCCGAGGCCGGCCCGGCCCGAGGTCGAGGCCGAGATCGCGCGCGGCAGCGTGGCGCGGCGCCAGGCGCTGTACGAGTCCATCAGCGAGGTGGGCGCGCGCCGGCCGCCGCCGCCGGAGCCGACGCCGCCGCCGCCGCCGGCCCGGCCGCCCGCCGCCGCCGCTGCCGCCGCCGCCGCCGCCGCCGCCGCTGCCACCGTTGCCGGGGCGCCGCAGGGCGAGGGAGAGGGAGAAGCGGACGGCTCCGGTGGTGCCTCGTCCTCGGGCGGCTCCGCCGGCAGCGACACTGACGGCAATCAACCGAAGTACCGTCTGCGCAGGTCGGCGCTAGAGGCGCTGTCTGTTCGCGTGCCGCCCATCAGGGAGCTGGTGAACTCCCGCTTTAGGGACACCCAGGTCAGTGCCTCAGGAGGCTGTGCAAATGTTTCGAGAACGCCTTTTTCTGACACGCACAATAACACTCTGAGAGGGATATTTCCATTTGGATTGTAGTTCCATTTGGACCGGCAGATTTAATTGAAAACAATGAATCTCTTCACTTGCCATTTCATCGATTAAGCGGATCTGGAACTATGGAAAATCAACCCTTTCATTTTGAAAAACCCTTGTTTTCGTCTTTACCATCCGATCCAAAACATCTGTATCGCCCTTCGTATCCTTGATGCTGTCCGAATCCAAGGCAAACCGCATTATCGAATACCTCCTACGAATTCCTATGCCACACCCTATTACCTGAAAATATCTAAGCACTGGCGGGTCCAGGGGAGCTATCTCGGCCATAGCCCTGAACCGCGATAACAAGGGGGGCTAAATGGTCATTTGCCTCCCCTACCCAAAAAGACATGGATATTTCTACTCAACCAGAGTTTGAAGTTGTTGAAACCTCGAATCCGTCCTATGACCAGTGTCTTCCACCCTCACCCCTCTGGTCGATGACCTTCCGCTGAAGTACATTCCGAACCCACGGTCAGCGTGTTCCACCCCCTTCCCCCACCCCCACCCCTGTCAACAATTTCTCTGACCCATCATCTAGATCCAGGAAACTTTGGTGTGCCTCCCTCCAACCGGAGCCGCTCGATCCGCCCCTGTATCTAAGGCATCTGTCTACTCATCTTTTGTATGCTTTATCACATCGTCCAAGTCACTATTATATTATACTCTGCAGACAGCTTTACGAATACTGAGGGATAAACGTGATGTGCAGAACTGGCGTAAAGATCTCACTTGTCAGAACTTTGGAGCAGGTATCCCCTGTTCCATACATTCTCGGCTATCGAGATGAACTGGGATGTCTTGGGATAGTCAGTTCCCAACAGCGAAAACGTGGTCTGTTGAATACCGATGCTTTGCTACTCGTCGCCTCGTAACTTTTGCCTAGTCCATTGCGCAATCATTATTATGGGAGTCGCTGACTGGAGCATTACAGGACTGCGCGTGGCAGGGCGGCTGGTGATTTTCCGGTGGTTCAATGAAGGCCGAAGGCGTTTCGTTAGAGTCCCTTGACTCTTTCGCTGGCCACGTGTGTTAGCCTTCTCGGAAACGCTTTGCAAAACGGAACTTAAATTCCAGGATTCTAGGCTCGGCAAATCTTGATCGTGATGTTGGACTGAACTCCCATCCCATCCTTGTGCCTGTTCAGCGCCTGCGCACAGGGACGTTGGAACCATGGAGGCGCTAGGGTACTGTTGTCTTCCCCTGCCCCCCTTCCCTGTTGAACTCTAAGACTGAACACTAACCTTGTGGTGCCGGATAAAAGAAATGACTTAGAGGAAGTAGTCTGTGATCGTTCCTTCCCCTTTAAATTTGGATGGTTCACTACCAGTGCGTGTGCGGTGTATTTTCAACTTCATTTGCGGCATAATGCCCACCAAGGTACATAATTTGTCTATCTGCAGCAGTGCCGAACTGCGTTGGCAACTGTCTGTATCCCGTACTCCGGAGGATCGTTACGAAAGATGTAGAGCGTCAAACCTGGAGCAGATTCCCGCTTAGAACAGCCCGATCTCTTCCACGCATACACGAAAGGGAAAATGGCATTTGAAGCTTATTATGCAAAGGGCGTTTCTGCTCGGAGATGAGGACGACTTTGGAACGACTGACAACAGAACCTGTTCTTCACTGAATGATTCACCCTTGCTAAAACATCTGTATGTCTAACAAATGGCAGTTACAAACTAAAACCCCGGGAAACGGCCAAAGTGGTCTGAGTCGTAATGAGAATCAAGCCTGTGTGGAGCAAATACGAATTATTCTCTCGCCGCATACACTTTAACCAAACATTCAGCCTGACAGATGACTCCGTTACATTTGCGACGGGGTCGAGAACTCTCGTGGAATATGCAGGCCTGGAGCACAGCTTCAGCCATCTGAAACGTTCCTGAGGGTCATAAACCAGCGGCTACAGTGATTACATCGTCATTACACGTCGGTGCTGTTCACTACGACCCGGCGTCACCTGGTGGACGCATTGCACCCCGAGCAGCACGGGGTCTCTGAGGATAACATGTTCGTGCCTGTTGAACCATTGGAGCTGGTGACCCAGGTTAAGACCGGCTTTCATCGCGATAACCTTATCTGCACGAATACGGCATTAAACGGTGCACTGTAAGCTCAACAGCTGGCAGTCACGATTTGCACTGCATTTACGAGTCCGGAATGAGCTTGCCGTCTGTCCAATAATTTGGACTGGGCCGTTGATGTGGAACGAACGTCATTTGGTACGGCTGGCAACTGAGATGTAGACAATGTAGTATCTAAGCCAAGAAGGTGGGCAAGCGTGTCACTAGGATAACAATGCTTTTAAGCATGTAAGGTAAACTGTTTCGCATTACCACCGAATTTATGCAGCATAGGACACCTGTTATTGACCCACTTTTTAACGTTAGTTATATCACGCTGTGGGCAGTGAATTCCCAAAACCCGCCTTTGCGTTCCCTCGTTCATTTTCCTGCGTGCCTTCTGCTATGTCATTTATGCGCTGTGAGGTAAAGCCATGATTGTCCAAAGTCGTAAATTTCCCAGTGCAGTTTTTCACCTGTGATTTTCAAGAACGTGGTTTAATCAAACTGGACCTGACTTGGACGTCCAAGATGGCGGCGCTACTATCCAGATCTGGACCCAGTTTCAGAAAACGGGAATGTAGCGAGGTGAGCCAGACATGTCGTGTTATCCTTAAGTCCATTTCATTAAGTTCAGAACATGAGAAAGCAAGCGCGTACGAATACGACAACGCATTACGAAGTATTACGAGGCATTCGGCTGCATTTTGTGATCAGGAGATCAAACACTTTTTATAAAACTGGCAGGTTTGAACTCTGTACTTTTGCATGACGTGTTTTCCTGGGCTCTTAACTTCGTCATTTTGCTTTATGAAGCTGGGTCCTGATCTGCACTGTCAACTGAGCTGAAGTGCTGGCGGCTGTTGGCCGGCGTTCACTGTGGCTCGATCCAGCACAGGGATCTGCCGTCACCCAGCGTGCTGCAGGCGCAGTCCCTCGGGTGTGGCAACCCCTGTGGTGAGGCGCGTACAATTGGCCACTGTGATAGGCGCATTCCCTCAGGCGTGGAAGGCGTGGAACGTCACCAAAGTCCTCTGTGGCCGGTTTGCAAGCGCTGTCAAACAAACAGGATACGGGTCAGGATCCGTTCCGAGCGAGCTTTGTGTTCAAATTTACACAGACTCGTTCGGAAGACAGGTAGTTCCATCCGCTGTTTCATAGTCAGACCCCACCGGCATGAACGCGTCGCGACCATACTGAACGACTCCGCAGAGTAAGGGTTCTGGCGCGTTTTTATCATGTACGTACTGGTGCCGGATTCTCCGCCTGCGCGCCTGTGATGACGCCACTGACCCTCGGCGGACGTCAGGCGTTCAGTGAGGCGCTGAATCGGCCGGGAGCCTCGGCTGGCGGCCACCAGCCGACCCAGCCTGCCAGTCGCCGTCCCGACAACAGCCCTCGGCCGGCGAGACGGGAGGCGGCGCCGCAGGCGTCTGAGCACGTGACCGGCAGTGTTTTTCTCGATCACCGGCCGGCCGAATGTGGGTCGGACGATGTCGGAGAGGCCGGGTGAGTGCGCCATATGGCTCGCCTAACGGCTCCTGACCGCCGCTCAGCTGGCGTCGTGAAGCCTCGTCACAGTTTGTTATTCACGCGAGATGCAAACAGCGAGCTGATCGGACATGGAGGAGCCGCCGTGAATGCGAAAGAGGCGGCGGCGCCGTGCTTAGCGCGTGGCAGTCGCAAACAGCATTTGATATCTCGATTCGTAATGTTTTCAATGTCCAGTTTGTAATTATGAAAGTTGGTAACGTCACCAGCAACGGTTTGATGATGACAAGACTTAAATTTGCACATGGGAGTCGATCAAAAGCTTCTCTGCGTTATAGAGTTAACGTAAGCCAACAGGGATTATTTCAGACTTCCGTACTTTGCGCGTGACGCGTAAAAACATATGCGCGGGAGCCATGGGGCCAGCGGGGCTTCAGCCCCTCATTTTTTTGAAATTTATCTTGACCCTATGGGTGTTGACTAGAAAATTTGACCAAAAATGCTTCTCCCCCTCCCCCAACGGAAGATTAGTTCCCGTGTGCCTGGGTAAAGATGTCTATTCAATTCGCCGAACGCTGTTTGGAAGTGAAGAATACTACGCGGGGAGTCTATGCTGCTTCGCCGAATTTAGAGCGTCCACGGGCGTTTCCGTAAGATATTCAGAGGACCGAAAGAGCGCGTGTCACACGAAAGAACCCTCCTAAGCTTGTACTTCACGGTCACGTCCGTTACAAAGTATAACTGAACACATTTTGCACTCCGCGGTGTTTGTGTGAGTTGACATACGAACCTTTAAACTTCTTGTCCACTTATCTTAAGCGCGGCATGGGACCACCTGCTGCCCGGAGCGACTCAGAAAAGGCGTTCCTGTTATGCAGCAGCATGCACGACTGACGGCGTTAGGGCTCGCGGAGAGCGTACAGAGGTTTTTTGACCAGCTGGACAGGATTCCACAGTGGCGCCGCGCACCATAAGCGGTGGGAGGTCATTAATCGAGTTATACCTGTCCCGGTAACCCCAGACAGCTGCACAGCCGGGATGACGCTCCTGCCCTAGTAACCCGGCACTTACACAGCCGGACTGATATGCCCCCCTCCCCCCGCATGTAGGCTTGGATACATTTTCTGCCCTTAATATTTTCTGCAGGTTTTAAAGGGAAAGGAGTAGTAATAACGAAAAGAACGGCCGCAAAAGGTAAGTAAGAGGTAAGCAGAAAGTAAAGGAGACGGTAAAAAGCAATGTACCCATCTATCTGTCTATCTTTCCATCTATCTACTATCTATCTGCCTATCTATCTGTCTGCATAGATATATATACGTGGTGAGAAATGCGGATTTCTATTCAATAAACAGTAACAGAAATACTTCTGAATTTCTGTTGGTTACAGCAAAGTGGGCTAAATCCAATGAGAAACTTGCATTTGGGGGAATGTTAGGTTGTCGGGCCCTCGGCTTGCCCCCCACCTCCACCCCCCCCCCCCCAGTCACTGACAGAAATCCAAAGAGTTCTGTGGATGTGGTCCGTGCGAGCACTGACCTTGACAACCTCCGTTCCAGGTCAGCTCGACCAATGGGGGAGACGAATCCTGCCCGGAGGCGGAGCCTGCCGACGCGTACGACCCGTGGACGGCGTCGTCATCGGACAGCGAGAAGCCGGGGGCGGAGTCAGACGGCGAGGCATCCAATCACAGCGCGTCTTCAGGACCACGTGTCGATGACGGCAAGCACTCTCTGCTGCAGTTTGCCATGCTGCACTTCAGGAACGCAGATGAAAAGTGAGGAGGAAAGCAGCCAAACGCAGATTGCCAGGACTGCGTTTTGCTCTACGCAACTCGGTTCTGCTGAACTTAAAATGGCCTCGAGCATGTTGGGTGACGAGGACACTCCTAGTCACTTCCTCCTAGGTGGTGGGTAGAAAGTTAGAAATTAGCTGAAAACGTTTGTCGTTGCCAGGCGATCTTTAACCCCTGAATTAACTGTTTATGTTAATACAAATCCAAAAACAGTTAAGCCATGTTCCGTTGGATCTGCAATGTCATTGTTGGATTTCCGAAGCATAGGTGTTGTTACTCTAAAATCTAGACGATCCCTGAACTACGGCTTAAACGATACCAGTCGCATGCGCATACCTCGGTTATCATGTCACAGTTCCTGTCTGCGTAATGTGTCTGCAGGTAGTCAGACAAACCGGCGCTTGATTACCAGAAACCACTGGCTGCGACTTTCGTTGTTTGGTTTCGGAAAACAGAAGACTTTCCACCGTTAAATGTCCGACTTTTTGGGCATTTTTTTAATGAGAAGGAGGGCTGTGGGCATGAGACGTCCATGTTTGTCAGTCCAATAATCTGAGCTGAAGTTGCCAGGCAGTTGCTTTCCATTTGGAGTCCTTCTGAGCATAGGCGGAAAATTATTTCGAAAGTTGGTGTGGGAAAGATCAGTCGATCTGCCCCATATACTCACTTATATACCCCCTCCCCTTCCACGATTATCTGATTTCCACGATTACACGATTATCACGATCACCAGACTTCAGCCTCTTGTTTTTCGATTTGAATGAAAATAACTTCGAAAACTCTTTAGTTTTTTCTGCCAGTTACAGGCTCACATCGCAGCACTGTGTAAATGTTCCACAATCAGTAGGTTTTCGTTATTTAATTTATTTTAATGTTGTACCTCATAATCCTGTCTATTCATTGGCCATTTTAGTGACTTCCTGTAGACACGGCTCTTATATCGCAGCCTCAATATAGAATATAGCACAAGTAAAAGACTGGACATCTAAATCAAAATTTCGCGAAAAGGCGCAATTTGGGGTGTGGATGGTTTCATACCACACCCGACCTTGGAAACATTCATTGTTAAAAGCAGGTGTGGCAGAGGCCGCACCCGCCCCACCGCATTCTCCGCCCATGCCTTCGAATTCCTATTTTCGTTCTAATGTTAATGCACTTACGTCATTGTTTTCCAACGGCTCTGGCATTGATCCAACTTACCAAAGGTTTGTTTGTTGACACAGGCCTTTTTGATTCCCAAGGTATAACATGCTTCGAGATAGTGATGGTGGAGTCAACAGCCATTCGAAAATGGTCGAGACCAGAAACAAGAAGAACAAGAAAAAGGGCAAAGAAGACTGGACATGGAGGGAGCAGGTACATCAAGCCAGCAGACCGCCTGCTACTTTTCGTTCACTTGTTTTCCCTTTTTTCACCTTCCGCCTACTGAAACCGAGGCACTATTCAAGTGCGCCTCCGACTTGCGATTTTAGTAAACGTTCCTGAGTATCTTTTTCATGCCCCTGCCACCGGCGTGCATGGCAAGGTACGTAGTTATTTGCAGCCTGTTTTTTTTTAAGGCCCAGTCGTCTTGAAAGTCCATAATCTCACAACTCAGTTCATCTTGCTTTTCCGTTGCTTTAGGGATGAAACTTCCGTCGTCATTTTGCCCTTCTACAGCCAAAAAATCTAGTCCATTGTACGTTTGAACTGAAGATGTATCTGGTTGTGTTATACAAAGATTCATTAATGACTTGTTTTGATATCCCTTACCTGACCTGCAATGTGTGGGCGACGTATTTCCTCACGTAGCTCAGAAGCTTTGACTGCTTCCTTGATAATGACTGCAGTCACTTTTTTCAACAGCCTGTGGAGATAAATCTGCGCACCACTGTCATTCAGATCAACCTCACATCATGGCTTGTGATCCCGGGGATGATGTCCGCTCCCCTTCCTCCAGTATTCAGGGATTTCAACGTTAGGCCTATGGCAGTGATTGGAAAGAAACCGTCTGAAATCCTCTGTGTACCGCCCAATAATTTTTGCAAATCTCCAGCCGTACCTCAGGTACGACGTCAAACTCGGATTTTCATCGTTTCCATGCACCCATGTTACTGACCGATGAAAGTGAAGTCGGGAAGCACTGAGCGGAAAACTCAACAGCGGTCCGGCGCCCGCCAGGTGGAGCAGGTGAAGTGGACGGACCAGCCGCTGAGGGTGTCCCTGCTGAAGCTGGACTCCTCCGAGGCCAACCGGCTGGCCGTCGAGTGCTTCCTGGCCGTGCTGCGCTTCATGGGGGATCAGCCGATGCCCCGTCAAGTCACCGACGTCGACTGTGTCTACACCGTGCTCATGGTGAGAGGGTGAGAGGAGGGCTGCGTCTACGCCGTGTTCATGGAGGGAGACTGTGTCTAGACCCTTGCAGGAGCGTAGTCAAGATTTGGCGAAGGAGGCCAGGACGAATCCAACTCCCTCAAGACAGACAACTCAAAGGATTTTGGCCCTTTTATTTTGAACGCCGGGATTTTATTTATTTTCATATCTAATTGGCAAGGAAACTTTAAATTTTCAACCCCGAGTGGGGCATGAGATCCTTGTTCCCCTTTGACTACGCCCCTGCCACCGTGCCCGGGGTGAGAGTAGGCGCCTTTGAGAGCCAGGGTCTTTTTTGCTTCCTTTTCCATTTGGTGCACACGTTGTGTCTACTTTGATCTTTTGCCGTTGGCATCAAGGGCCTCCAGCAGGTATGTCGATTTGTATTCTTCTGTTAGGGTCCTGACCCCCCAATAATGATTTGGGCCCCCTCCATTTCCGAATACTTTCTTAGACGATTTTAAGTGTAAATGGACAACAATAACAAAAAGAACGGCCACAATAGATAAGGAGACAGGCACCAAGTATAGAATAAAACATTGCTTATTAGGGTTTAGGGGCGCACCGACTCCACGGTCATCTGGCGCACAATATGCTAAAGCATTAAGAGGTCTTTCTATGTATCTTCCACATGTCTATCTATATCTGTATCTGTACCTGTATATATATATATATATATATATATATATCTGTCAGATATGTATATATATATGTGTGTGTGTATATATACCCATGTATATATATTGGCATATATGCAATTTTGTTTTCTTGAAAAGTAACAAAAAAACTTACAAACTTCCGTTGGTTAAAACAAAGTGGGTTAAATCTGTTGAGACACCCACATTTCGGGGGAGGTTAGGCTATCGGGCCCTCGGCTTGGCCCCCAGTCATTTACAGAAATCGACGCTCCTGACCTCTAGTGCCGCTTAAGGAAAGACCGTCATTAATCTTTACCGGACGCTCGCCGCCTTTCGTCGCTCCTCAGACATGCCTGGCCCTGTTTTCTTCCGGAGGTCCGTGACTCTCTGAGCTCCTCTGCAGGCCTGTCACCGGTTCCCGCCGCTGAGGGACGAGGTCTGCTGCCAGCTGATGCGCCATATCCCCCGCAGGCCTGTCACCGGTTCCCGCCGCTGAGGGATGAGGTCTGCTGCCAGCTGATGCGCCATGTCCCCTGCAGGCCTGTCACCGGTTCCCGCCGCTGAGGGACGAGGTCTGCTGCCAGCTGATGCGCCATGTCTCCTGCAGGCCTGTCACCGGTTCCCGCCACTGAGGGACGAGGTCTACTGTCCAGCTAATGCGCCAGACGACCAGCAACCGCTCGGCCCAGGCTGACTCCTGCCAGCGCGGCTGGCGGCTGTTCAGCCTGCTGGCCGCCTACTTCAGCTGCTCGGACAGCCTGCAGCCGTACCTCTTCAAGTACCTGGAGACGGTGGCCGGCGACTCCCGGCGCGCCTGCCACGGTAACAGCGAGGGGGGGGGACAGAGCTCTGATGAGGCTCCTAAGCCACTGCGCCGTTTGTTATACTGTTCGCTTGAGCCTGCGGCAGGATTCGGCAACAGCTGGCCTTCTGCTGGCTTGGGCAGTTCCGCCGTTTGCCGATGTACTGATTGCAGTGAGCCCAACTTGCCTTATCGTCTTAAGCTGAGAGAGGCTTCAGTGAGCCGCGCCGACAGTTTTAGTTGTCACAGACTTGGGTTTGTGAACCGTAATGTATGATGCATGTTCAAAGATAGGTAGGTAGCCAGAATTTTCCTCGGGAAGGGGCGGGCATATGTCAGATTTTGTCATATGCCAGTGACAAAATTTATGGGAAAAAACAGCAAGTTTAATGTAAATGACTTTATATTTAATGCACAAGAAAAAAAACACCATGTTTCCTTTTGCATCATATAGGTCATTCATGAGTACTAATTCCGTATTCCTGCGAAATCGCTAAATATCTAGTGTAGACCGCTTGGCCGGCGGGAGGGGGCATGGCCTCCATGCTCCCCTTGGCCACGTGCCTGGTTAGAGATATCCTGGCCCTGCATTAACGCATTGTCATCCAGTCTGCGAGGTTTCGTGGTGTTGCGACAAAGCCAGTGAACAGGACATGGACATGGTATGTGAGATGAGGCGTGGTGTGAGACATGCCATGAGTTTTTCGCAACTGACCACACTCGCTAACAACCGCTTACCACGCGCAAAACCGCACAGGGACGGATGGAATTCGGAACATCGCTGTGTACCCATCCTGAAACCACGGCCAGTGCGCAATAATCGTTCTATGTTTTGACTTGCGAAGAATAACGCTGTTGATATCCTGAAGATTGAACCACCGCTCTGTCCCTTCCCTGGACGTATATCACGGCATCTGAGCTGTCGTATACAGCTCGCAGGGGCGCAGCCAGGAATTTTCTTATGGGGGCCCGGAGCTCAGTGTGAACTGAAATCATACGAAACCGGCTGCCGGGAAGACGATGTGTAATGGTTTTCACAAAAATGAGGGCGTGAGGGGGGCCGGGCCCCCGCCCCATTGGCTGGGCCTGTGACAACCCATGTTGCATGTATACTGTACTACTGTATGTACTGCAGAAGCCGCAGGTGTCGGTCCCGACGATCCCTGCAGCGAGGTGTTCCGCTGTCGGCAGGCACGGCGCTGGTGTGTCTGCAGAACCTGCGGCGCACGGTGCGGTTCGGCGGCAGGAAGAACGTGCCCTCAGAGCAGGAAATAGCCGCCATCACGGCCGGCCGCACCGCCCGCCGCCAGGTCTACCTGCTGCCCGGCGGGACGGAGCGGGTTATCAGCACGCGCAGCACCACTGTCGTCCAGGTCAGTGCCGCTCTGGTGCGGCTGAGCACCGCTCTGGTGCAGCTGAGCACCAATGTAGTGCAGGTGAGCGCCTCTTTAGTGCAAGTGAGCAGCACCGAGGCACTATTGTGGTGAACTTGAGGAACATTGCATTGCTGGCGAGCAGCACCGTGGTTTGTCTGAGCCTGGTCGTTCAACCAAAGAGAAGTAGCATTGTAGAAGTGTTGCTCAATGAAAAAGGCCTCGCCTCCGTGATCGACGAGGGAGTTTCGAAAACTGGGCCGGTGACACGTAGCTCAAACGTTCTCAAATGAATCGCAGTGCTGTCTGTGGAGCCGACAGTGACTGCCCGCTCACGCAGGACATCGTCGAGGACCTGTGTCAGGGACTGGGTGTGGTGGAGCCGGACGAGCTGGAGGAGTTCAGCCTGTACTGCGTCGTGGAGGGCGACACGTTCACGCTGCCGCTCTCCAGAGACGAGTACATCATCGACGTCACCACTGAACTGCAGAAGAACCATCAGGTAATGGCAGCACCGCGAGGAAACGCGACATCGAGGGTCTGCAGCCTTGCAGCGGTTGCTGTTTTGCCATGTCTCACGGTTTGAACACATGAGCCTCGAGGATCGTTAGTTCATGGTTGTTTCGAAACGTCGCCGAACGTGACGCCGGCACAAAGTGCTGACGCTCAGGCAGGAACTGTCGCTCTCGACATATTGTGTCGACGACATCTCGACAGCACAGATGCTCTCAGATAGACTGTGCATGGAGCACACTAACTGTAACGCTGATGCGAACTACCTGACTCTGTCTGCAGCTCTGATGTAAGCCCCGCGATGCTCCCCGCGGCTCCGACATCAGCCCCGGCTCTGCTCCGCAGGTGTTCCACCTGATCCTGTGCCGGGCCGTCTGGCACTGGCCGCTACGGCTGGATGCGCCCCTGTACGTGGAGGCCGCCTTCAGCCAGGTGACGCCGGACTACCTGGAGGGCCTGCTGCTGGTCATGCCGGACGAGACGCTGCCGCAGCACGTGGTGGTGGGTGGTGACGCCGGCCGCGGCGGACGGCGCCAGGCCGCTGCGGAACGGACACTCTGAAAGACGACGCTGAGGTTATAGGGGGAATGGCGGCGAATGTGGCGATGTCGTCGTATCGTCCCCTCCGCTTTAATGTGTGGCGCCTTCTGGCCGGCATCGGTACCGTTTCATTGTTATCAGGCTTACATTGCTCGTTGTTTCATGTGCAATTTAAACCTCAATTTCACTTTGCCTGATCATTTTGGGCGGTTTCGCTGGTTTCGTTTTGAACTGACTCAGCAATGTCAACGCACTGAAACAATGAGTACTTTCAGTTCGACATTGTCCGAGGCTTTGAGCGGGCTGACTGATTTCATTTCGACATTGTCCGATGGTCTGAGCGGGTCGGTGAGTTTCGTTCGACATTGTCCGATGATTTGAGCGGGCCGGCTGGTTTCAGTTCGACATTGCCCGCGTGGCGGCGCTGCTGCACCGCTCGGCCGGCCTGAAGGCCATGCCCACCATGAAGGAGACCAAGTACCTGCTGCCGAAGGCGGCGCTGATGGTGCGCGACATCAAGCCGCCGCAGTGGGTCAACATGGTGCAGGACAGCTGGGCCGAGGTGCAGGACAAGACCAGCGGTCAGGCCAAGGCGGCCGTGCTCGGTGAGGACCGCCAGCTGCCGTCCCCGAACGGACGCTAGCCCGCTGACGGCCGAGGGTCTCATTTCAGTAGACCGTCATCACGGTACTCAATGGCGGAGTTGGTTCCAAAACAGCCCCTTCTGATCCATGCTTTTTAGGTGCAAAAAAATGTTTGTACAAGCGTGCAGATTGATTTGATTATAGACCTCATTTTTTAAATAAGGCTCTGTCTGTCTTTTTCAAATTATATTCGGAGCACACCGAACGGAATGAGATGCGATTGGTTTCTTCATACGCCTGTACGCGTGGGTGTGCAGCCGCTGGCCTTCGGACAGCTCCTTGTCCGTCATCCTTTTACAGCCGGAGTGCACTGTGATGACCAGCGGCCGTCGCAACACCCGGCTCTTGAGGACCTGCCCATGAGGCGCGCACGTGTTTCCGCCCCGCAGAGACGCTGCGCCACTGGCCCCTGTTCGGCTCGGCGTTTTTCGTGGTGCGGCGCGTCTCGGAGACAAGAGCGCCGGCCGACCTTCTGCTGGCCATCAACAGCCGGGGGGTCCACCTCCTGGACGCCGTCACGCACGTGAGCACCGGCCGGCCAGGCCGTGATGTCTGCGGAAGGCTTTGGACACGGTCGTGCTGAGCAGTCGAGTTGTTCCCTCGGATTGTTCTTCGACAAGGTGGCTTCAGCCAAGGGTGTCTAACGCAGCTACCACCGCAGAAACTAGAGATGAGGCGTTCAACGTGTTTACCGTCGCGTGGTTGGTAAACGCGTCACCAAATTAAAGCCGAGGGATGAAGCATGCAACAGAGAAAGTTCATAGTTCTTTTTCTTCTGTTTTTGAGTCCATTAAGTGGCCCGCGTTCCGTAAGCAGACCTTGACTTCACGTCGCTTCTGTTTGCAGGAGACCCTGGCGTCTTACCCGTTCTCGGAGGTGCTGTCCACGCGGCGGGTGCGGTCGGAGGACGGCCTCCAGTTCCTGGACATCAAACATGGCGCTCCGAAACAGCACAAGGTCACGCGGCTGCAGTCGGAGAGCGCGCCCGAGATGGCGCGCCTGATTCGCCAGTACAGCGGCCTTGAGCGCCGACTGCGGCCAATCAGCGAGCGGCCGGCCGAGACCCGAGAGCGCCAGGTGTCGCGATAGCCAATCAGAGCTCGGCGGATGGACCAATCAGAGGGACATTTTATGGTGCATGCAGTGTTACATTAAGTGATTTCAAGGTCAGAGTAGTCTTGGACGTCTTTGGACGTCTTCACTCCAGGACTTCGACGTCGGACTCCAGACTTAGACGAAAGGAGAACGTCTAAGAGTGCTTGATAAGTTAATTATCTTTGTTTACTATTTTTACTTTATTTTATCACGTGTTTTTGATATGTCAGATGGGGTCGACATATAGGTATGCGTAAGTGGCATGGCATATTTAAAGGCACCTTTGAAAGGAAAGGACACCTAGTGGCTTTGTCGCTTGAATCCCTGGGGTGTAAGTGTGAGAAAGTGAATCAAAATATGAAGGATGATAAGCGCGTGGTTGCTGCTGTGACGATTACTTGCAATAAATGGCTCAGTTATACTCTTATAATGTGTGATCATAAAAACTGGAACCGTCGCCGTCAAAAAGCACACTGTTCAAAGAGCACAGAACGGAGTACCATTTACCCGTGATAATGACGCCAACAGAACATAATTCATCTAGAAGCAAAAACAATGAAACCTCTTGGAACACATCTGGCACATTCTTTTCCTTCTTCATTGTCCGAAATACCTGATGGTAATTAAAATCAAGATTCAACATGCTCCATCAGTTGTTCGTCACAGACCACGTATGTTCCGAAACACGGCGCCTGGGCAACACAGAGTCCGATATGGCGAGGCCACGTGTCAGGTCGTTCGTTCGGAAAACAGGCTGTGGTAGCAGTCTTGACGTCACGTGTGACATATAATAGGATGCGTGACCGGGCAATCGCACTACTGACAGCCCGCGGGGCAGTCCGTCACTTCCGGCTCCGCGCGGCAGGAAACACCGAATGGTTTGGCGGCACCGGCGATCGACAAAACGCCCCCACGCCGTGGCTTCTTCATTACACATGGCGCAATCTTCCCGGTCTTGTCGAGTGAAACGATACACAGCATGCCGTGAGTATTGGGTGCCAGTAGCGTCTGACCAGGTGAGTTTGCTAAACTATTCCCGGCCTGGGCGGGAAAACAAGCGACTCGATCACTCTGCGCCCCCCCCCCCCCTTGGTCATACCCCGCGGATAAGTCTCTCGGCTGGAAACACCTGAGCACCATCCCCTTGGGGACTGCCCTCCTCCCCAACCACCCCACCGACAGCCAACCGAGGACGGCGGCAACACTGGCAGATACCTGGGAATGCTCATGCTTACCAGTGACTGATATTTGCTGTATGATTTCGCTTTCCTCCCCGACTAAACACGGCTTTGGCACAAGGGTTGGAAGTGCCCAATCTACGTTCGAAGCCACAAGTACATTTGCCCCAGGACAGGTAACAGGCCAGTAGCGGACACCAGGACAGGTAACAAAACGGTAACGGACACCAAGACAGGTAACAGAACGGTAGCGGACACCAGGACAGGTAACAGAACGGTAGCGGACACCAGGACAGGTAACAGAACGGTAGCGGACACCGGGGCAGAGGCAGGGGCGGCGAGGAAAGGGCAGCTGACCAGGCAGTCAGACGTCGCCGGGTCTGAGCGGTGAGGAAAGGTGTTGTTTTACGGTGTTGGAGGACACCAAAAACTGCGTGCCCCAAACACATTTCATGCTCCAAAAGTTTGACCTCTTGCCTCCATCAAAAAAGCTACATTATACGTCACAACCATGCTGACAAATTTTTAACTCAGCAAGTAGGTGACTGCCTCTTTTCGGCACAAGCAGGTATTATGTCATAACTGATTTACATGAAAAACGCAAACTTAAAACAGTATAACTCTGCAAGATTTTGTACTCCAAAACAAAAACGACAGTCCCACACCAAGAACAAAAACCTAATTTTCAACCCCGGTCTCAGCTCAAGAGGCCGCCATCAGCTCACGGGCACGTGCTAGACCCCACATCAGACTCGTGGAAAGAATGCCCGGGACAGACCCTGTGCCGAAACGGCCGACCGCCAGACCCTCCTGCAAATGAGGTGATACGCTTCCAACGCGTCTTCAGCCACGGGATCACTAAATCGCGCAACCGTTGTAACGGCTGATAATGTCTCTTGAAAGGCTGGCAAGTGCTGACAATGGCTCTTCCTACATCAGTCAACATGAACTTACCCGTACTGTTTCGTTGCGTCAAAAAGCACTGGCTTTTCCGAATCACGGACGACACAAACCAAAGTTAGCGGCCTGGCTTTGTTTTATTGAGACATCCAGTCGCAGGGACAGTTTCACAGAAACCACCGAGATCAGCTTCAAAACGGTCGTGTTTTAAAGGTCACGTATTCCGAAAAAATCATAACAGGCTTAGAAGCATAGACAACACCAATGCATGTCCGACACAAAAAAGCAATCATGGCAAGCCTGACGAACCAGTGTCCGCATATTTTACGACAGCCGCAGCCCGCCAACGAGCCCGGGTGTGACGATTAACGCGACCTGACCGCTAGGCGGCTGACATCACATCAGAGATGCAAAAGAGCGAGACGGACGTCACATCAGAGATGCAAAAGAGCGAGACGGACATCACCGATCCCCGACAGAAACGGAGCGGGCAAATCACAGAGCGTGGTCAACCACGCAGGGCGACAAGAAACCAAACTCAGAGGACGGCTCGCCCGTGTGTGCCTTTGTCCAGATCCCGCACACGCAGTCGGCTCAAACGCCAGCAGACTCCAATTCCGGGCCGAACCAAACAAGCGACAGCGCGTCTGTGCGACGTTTCGGGGCGAGCAAGCGAACACCAGGCTACACCGGAGATCAACGTGTGACGGCCAGTGGCAGCGCCGCGTCACCCGCCGGGCCTCCTCGGGCGGGTCCTCCCCAGCCCGCCGCTGCTCCCCAGACCGCAGCACCAGCCGCCGCCCGCGCCGCCTACTTGCCGACGCTGAGCACCTCGATCTCGAAGTTGAGCGTGGCGTTGGGCGGGATGCCCCAGGCCGGGAAGCCGCCGGCGCCGTAGCCCTTGTGCGGCGCGATGATGAGCCGCGCCCGCTCGCCCTGCGCCATCGTCAGGCAGCCCTCGTCCCAGCCGGCGATCACCTTGCCCAGGCCCACCTGGAACGTGAACGGCTTCTGGCCTGGGTCGGTGGTGCTGCGGGCGGAGAGGCTGCCTGTTAGGCGGGATGTTGCCGCTCCTTTTTGTGGGGTTCACACCGTCGTGGGTTCGTGACCTCACAGCATACATCAGAGGTCAGGCGCTTAAAACCGATACCTCTTGTGACACTCACCATACATAACAGGGTTACGGATGAAGGTTTAACCCAAGCTTTAGGGCACTTCTGATATAATGATTTGCATGGACACATAGCCACAAATCAGTACACCATTTTCACACATTTTTTCAGGGCAAATACTCCCCAATATTGTGGTTCACATGGACCTAATTATTTGTTTGGCATCCTGTACGACGACCATTCAACCACATTACAACTTGCTTACACACTAAAATTGTTATTATTTTCTAACATCTGTCACCAAGATCACACTAAATGCATTTGATCACATCAAATGCACTTGGAGCATCACAACTCATGTCTGGAACACATTTGCTGGAGCACTAGCTTTGACAGGCCCACCTCCAGAACTTCTTGGGTGGGTCACCATGCAGCTGGCCTGTGCACTGGACAGTGATTGTGTCTCCAGGTTTGGGCTTGGGCCCAGTGCCCTGCTTCAGAACCTCCTTCTGCAGACCCTCAGATATTTGGACAGCCATGTCTGAAAAAACACCTGTCAGACCAACAGGCCACAAAGCCGCTGTGGATTCACATGGTCTTCATACAACAGAGTTTGTTTCAGTGTTGTGGGTAAAACTGCAGAGACAGTTTTCACATATCTTAAACATGCTGTAGTCATAGTGCAGCCATCACATTTGTGGCACAGGGAAAGTAGCACAAATATGTGAATGAACAAATGTGAAAAACATGAAAATATGATGCAGTTGGTTTGCCCTTCCATTAGGAGTCACAGCCTCTTGGGCTCATGCATCAAGAGTCCAGAGACAAATTTTGGTTCCTGTCAGGGATAAATCAATATTTACCATTAGTATTCACTTTCAGTAAGATGCGGCTGGCTTTCCATTCCATATTCCAATTTTGCAGGGATGTAGTGAGGGGGCAGGGGCCATGGGGGCCATAGTCACCCTGAACCAAGCAGTCTACACTAGATGTTTTGCAATTTCTGAAGAAAAAGAACAGCGTTCCACAACGGTCGGGCAGGCGTCAACTAATCCTAATCACCGTCAACCGAGACAGTGATGTCTCGAACGGGAACTGGTGAGAACATGAAACGGTCCGCTCGCTAGTGCAATGAACTCGCACCACTGGTGGGTAAAGGGAATAGGGCAACTACACGTCATCTCGAGCGATCCAGGAAGGGCAACAAGACCAAGATTCGTAAGTCAAGGATTCCTGTGGGAAAAAGTTCATAGCCAAAGGTTCCTAAGCATTAGGTTTGTATCGGGAAAGGCTCATACAGGACAGGATTTGTATAAAAAAAAATTGGTCCCCGGTTTCAACCGAAGGCGCGACCCCGCGCCGAAGGTGCGGTATAGGATATCAGACACCGTAGGCCTATAAAGGGTGCTATCGGACTTGGCCCGGTCCAACAATAAGGTTAGGTTAAGTTCGGTTAGGCAAGGTTAGGCTAAGTTAGGCTAGGTTTCTAATTTAGATCCGTTCCTTTTCCGGTACCAACCTCTTCCGAAACGGACCTCAAGTTCCCTAACCTTCGGTTACCAACCTTTTCCCTTACGAACCTTTTGTCTTACGAACCATTTTCGTACGGATATTTTTTAGTACACACTTAGCCCGGTACAAGAGCCATGTTGAGAATATATCCGAATGCTGTGCTTCGCAGGCCTAACCTCTGTTGCACAGAGCCAAGCCCGATCACACCTTTTGTCGGGCTGCGGCCGGAAGCATTTCATACCTGAAATGTCCTGTATCGCGCCTTTGGTGCAGCGTTGCGCCTACGGCGCCACATTGCATTGCGCTTCATGAATGAAGCATTACGCCCCCCCCCCCAGTCAATACAAGGTGGTGGAATATCCCAGTCCATAGTGTGGAAAGCGAGTCTACGAGTCTTTTTGTTTCACGGCCACCGTCCGTGGCGCCACTGTCGCGGTTGACGGGCGAGTTGACGCTTGCCCGACCGTTCGTGAGTGTTAATATATTTTTTAAAAAAAAAAAAAATTTTTTTTTTTTTTTTTTTTTGTTTTTTTTTTTAAAAATATTTTTTTTTTTAATAAAAAAATATTCAGCCCGAGCGCTTACTTTCAGGGAAAATAATCGTAGTAGTGGTTGCATGGCGTTTCAAATGCAATATGGATAAGTATTACTTACGATTTCGGCCGGAAAAACCTGAAACACACATTATTTCCCCCGAAACAAATTGCGTCGTCACTGGTATGCTAACCACCAGACGCTCGCGTAGGGATTTTTGACGTTTCTGCGTTAAATAGTTTGTTTACATGAGATCTCGATGCTGATTGGTCGTCGGTCGGACTCAAGGTCCAATCAAGAGTAATAAAAAAGTTTTGGGGGAATAGCTAATGCGATATACATTATCTTTAAAATAAAAAAGCTAACTGTTGGAAAAATAATAATAGTAATAATAATAATAATAATAAACAATAATAATAAAAAAGTAAAAATATTACAAAGATGGCAAAGCATAGTTGCAATTTGAAAAATACAAAAAAAAACAAAAAGCAGTGAAATAAAATATCTGAAAAAAATCACCAAACAAAACTGGAAAATATTAGGAAGTGAAATAAAACAATAAATAAAAATTTACCCTAGCCTAACATAGTAACCTAACCTAACCTAACCTAACCTAACCTAGCCTAACCTAATCTGATCTAACCTAGCCCAGCACAACCCAACCTAGCAACCTAATCTAATGAGTATTAAATGTCATAATGTAATAATACTGATATCAGACATCCCAACAATTATCTAATACAATAATATAACGACGTAATAATTCAGCAGTTCCTCCAAGTTCAGTTTGTGGCAACAGAATGGAATTTTCCTATATATGACGTCATTAATCGCTTGAAGATCCATGCAGGGTCTACACGTCCTTGATGTCAATAACCTTAACCTTGGCGGCACTACATTTTCCGCCGCGGAATAATGTTGTTCTCTGCCAGTGGACTGCAGCACGGTATTACTGTGTAGTACGTTATCGTTACGATTTTGTTGTTATTGTTTAGAAAATCAAGCAGTGGAAAGTACGGTTAGAAACAGGATGATACATTCTTTACATTGGTGGCAATTATACAAAGGGTTAATTGCGATTTTGTCGGGCAGAAACTTACCTTTAGCCCAGTTTTTCAAAAAATTCATCATATGCCTGTTGCATATAACAAAATTTGACATTTGCATCCCCTCCCCACACATGGAAATCATAGCCACGTTCCTGCACTTTTATTTCAGTGCAGATTGGACACCTATGCCCTAATGCGAGGAAGGATATTTAATAACAAACTATGGATTGGAACAAGTCTGCCTTCACGTTTCAGATGCTGGTGTGACACCGCCCATAGAATCTAATACCGGCCACTGATCCAATGAGACAAGGCGGCGCTCCAACACGTGCGAATCTCAGGAAACACCGGTTAATTTGCCGGTGGTTGATGGCTGGCCTCTAACGGGAGATTTCTTTTTTCAGAACGTGAAGGCACTGCTCTTACGTAGACAGTTCAGGCCGCACTTACCTATAGTCAGGCGTGATTTAAAACAACTGACGGCACCTACACACCGCACGTTCTTCCGGTTCGCACGTTGACGCTTCAGAGGCGGAAGCTATCGCCGTCCGTCACATTTGATCACAACTGTCACAACTGAGGCACAGCACTGGTTTTCATGACATGCTGCATGCTATTTCGTTTTGAAGTCTAATAAAATTAATACTTTCAAAAATGAACAATTTATTGGCATCAAATTGCTTCACCAAAACATATTCGAAAACTTAAAATCTATTACCTAAATACTTGAAATTCGCTTGCGCGACAAAATATGCGCGATTGTTACAAAAGAGGTGCATTTAGCTTTTGTTGTCATTCATTGCGACTGATTACTGCAAGACGAGACACAAAAATTGGCATGACTCCGGACACTTCAGTCTAAGATACTGTGCGTCCGAATACACGAATAATTGTCCCTCATTTACACTGTATGCTGTGCTGCCAGTAAAAGACTGCCAGCAATCAACCAGAGAAAGTAGTCGTCCAGATCTTTCAATGACTTAGCGAATATTTCTTACTGTTATGAGCGTGCCCTACAACATGCGAAATAGATGCTACCCTTTTGAGCTATTTTCAGGCATTATTTGTCATTGGTGGGCAAAAAAGTCATGCCTGTGAAGCATAGTCCAGTTGTCTAAAGTGTTGCTTGTGAATTATTCTGCACTTTGTTCCAGTTGCAGCTTCAAGACATATGGGTCAAAAGTGAACAGATGTCCATAAATCACATTTGGACCATCAGAGTATATAATATACTTGAAAACCAACAAGAGGATGACAGTTTTTCATTGTTTTGATGAACTTAACCTACCACAATCCTACTGGTGTTCATCTGGAGATGAAGACTATGTTCTCTTAACAACAAAATCTTGGTGCAGGTAGGGTGCTTATGAAGAAGTTTTTGCATTAATCATAAATTGGTAATGTTTGTCACTGGCTGCATTGCATGGACACCCTTAAACAGAAGGCTTTTCTGGGCAAGAGACAATTATTGTTGACCCTGAGACTTAAACCTAGAACCTATTCCCTATTATATTTTGTCTTTGCACTTTTGTTGGCTGAGTTATTTTGATAAATATGTTTTCATGCAGGAAACTTGCTTAAAACCCTAGCAATTGTGTTCCACCCTGCTTGTGCCATTTTTTTGCAGAGAGCTTCAGGATGAAGGATTTCTGCCATCATGGTTCCCATATCATGATGAGCTGACATCGGAGGAGGTTCAGTATGCTGTCAGAGAGAGGCAACCTCCTGACAACAGCTGGATTCTTCTCAGCCTATGGGTTAGTTGGGATATCCTTGACATTATGGGAAAGTAAAAGGAAAATGGTATCAGTTTAAGTACAAATTTTCCCTATACATGAACCTCATTACCTGTAAGCTGCATTGCTGCAGAATGAATCAGGTAGGCCTGCCCTGTGCATGTCATTCATCTATATCTGCTGCTTCATCTTATGTGTTCCATTGTGGAATGTTTGTCTTGTGTGATCCCTTTAATCATTACTGAACCAGTATGTCTGTGTCCAACCTGGCAGGCAATTCCAAAGCCTGGCAGTGCTCCCACCTATTTACCGGAACCAGAGGTGGAGCCTGGATGGAATGCTGCTGAGCCTGCCACGTACTCGGCGCTGCTGCGGCGGGTGGCGCGGGACAACTTCTGCAGCAGCTGGCGCCGTATGGCTGCTCGGTACCCAGGTACGGCTGCTGAATGGGTGCTGCAGTTCAGCAGTGAGCTGCCTGCTCTGACAAATCCACTGGAGCCAGCTGCTGTCAGCATCTCTGAGCAAGGTTCCCTGCTGCTGGCTGGAGGGGGGGGGGGTAATGCTGAACACTGTCTCAGGGATGCGAAGCCTGTAGTTCGAATCTGGGTGGTGGAGGAAATTTTTCCCCTCCCCCATAGCAGTCATCGTGGAATTTGCAACGCGAGATAACCTTGGCATTCGGTGGCGTCGAAAAGCAACCTCACAACTTGGCAGCCGGTAAACCAGCCGGCTGCGTGGGCGACGGCGGCAGCCCTGTGCTCCGCTCCGGCCGCCGGCGGACCGTGAACCGCGGTCCCTCCGCCGACAGACGTGTACCCGCCGGAGCCGGAGCCGCCGCGGCCGGAGCCGGCCGCCGTCGGCGCCGATGCGGCGCTGCGGGAGCTGCTGCGGCGCACCTACGGCCGGGAGCCGGCTCCGGCCGCGGCGGGAGCCGACGGAGCCCGCCGCCGCCGCCGGCCGCAGGTGAGCGTCCCGCTCCGGCCACACAGTCGGCGGAGAGCGGCGTCTTGTCGGCGGGGTTGCGCCGGAAAGGGACCGCTCGGTCGAAGTGACGTTTTTCGAGAATCGTGATGAAAGACGCTGACGTTGCGTGCTCAGTGACACTGTCATTGTTGGTGGACCTCTGACGTCATTGGCCCATGCACAGGACGGTGAGCAGTTTGGCGGTCTGCAGCCGGCCCTGGCAGTGATGGAGCTATGATGTCACTAGTCCTCACAGAGGACGGTGAGCAGTTTGGCGGTCTGCAGCCGGCGCTGGCAGTGGTGGACCTCTGACGTCACTTGTCCACACACAGGACGGTGAGCAGTTTGGCGGTCTGCAGCCGGCGCTAGCAGTGGTTGAGCTCAGCGCCGCCTTCGTGGTCATCTCGCCCTTCTCCGAGTTCACATTGCGCAACGTGGCCGCCTTCAGCTGGGGTGTCTTCATGGACAACAGCAGGAAGGTGAGCGGGGGATCCCTGGGGAAACGATGGACTTCCGAACAGTGGTCCTAGCTGTTTCCTGTGAAGCACGCGCCCTGGTGCCGAAACTCGGATGTCATCCGATGCCCGTTTTACACGCCTTCTTTTATCTTGTTTGGTGCGTAAATTGCTAGATTGTAGCACTTGGAAATTATTGCCATGTTGGGACCTGCGCGATATATTGCTGCGTCTTGGAAAGAAAGCTGTTCACCTGCTGGCATTCGTTTTTTTTCCATTGTATGCTTGCGTGCTTCCAGGCTTTTTTCTCACGCTCTTTGTTGTCTCGTGCGTTTTCCCGTCACGTCTGCATCTGTCTCAGTCGGTCCGTCACTGAAGGTACTGGCACTGAGTGGCAGGTCTCTGATTGTGCGGCACTTATTCGGCTCCTCCCGTCCTTCACGTACCGCTGCTTGTGCGTTCCTCCCTTGCCCTCGTCTGACTTCGTTAATCTGTCTCCGGTTGGGCGTTCCGCCCGGGCCGCCCCTCTGACACGGCGTCCCCGGCAGGCGGTGTTCGTGGGCTACCAGCTGCTGCGGGCCATCCAGGAGCTGCACGAGCGGGGCGTGTGCGCCGGCGACGTGCGCCTGCAGGACGTCTGGGTGGACCAGGCGCTGTGGGTGCGGCTGCGGCCCCGGCTGGCCGGCTCCCTCTGCCCGGCGCCGCCTGAGGAGGAGGTCCAGCCGGCCCGCCCGGACTCAGAGGACCGCGCGGAGACGGACGGCGACGACCTCAGCTCTCTCACGCAGGTTAGTGGGGGTGCCTGAGGGCTGGCGGCCCAGCCGGCTCCCCACCACGACCAGCGTTTGGAGATCGTATGTGCAATTATAATAGCATTATTTACACGGCTTTTTGTCAGACTTTGTCCGACAAAGTTCCGTGAAACCACGCCCACGCGGGTGTTATCTTTCCAAGTATTCTTCGGCGTAACATGTGAAGATCCGTTATGATGTGTATGCTCCGAGTAAAAGTGTTGATTGTGCACCTTCTGTCGAAGTTTCACATGCTCTCCGGGCCCTGAAGTCGTGCACATGTGGGTATTTTGAGATCTGGTTCCACCTGAACTGATATGACGTACCCTGGTCTTCCATGACCTGGCCTAACTTGGCCTTCTCTGGCCTTATCTATACCTGTCTGTCATGACTTGTCTGACATGGTCTGATCTTTCCTGTGCGTCCCTGATCTGACCTGACCTGACCTGTCATTTCCTGCACGTCCCTGACCTGACCTGACGTGACCTGACTTGAACTAACCTGCTCCAGTCTTCCCCGACCTCACCTGGCCTGAACTGCTCTGGTTTTCCTGACGTTCTCTGGCCTGATCTGATCTGCCCGGCCCTGCCCTGACCGCTGCCGCCGCCAGGCGTGGGCCTGCCGCCGCCTCTCCAACATGGACTACCTGCTGGCGCTGAACCGGCTGGCCGGCCGGCGCTTCGACGACCCGGCCTACCACCCGGTGGTGCCCTGGGTCACTGACCTGAGCCGGGACGGCGCCGGCTGGCGAGACCTGACGCGCAGCAAGTACCGGCTCAACAAGGGCGACGAACAGCTGGACCAGCAGTACCGGGCCGGCGCCGCCGCCCGCGACCAGGTACGTCCGTGTCTGCCGTACGGTGTACAGGTGGCTAGGAGAGGTATAGGGGGTCACATGGTGATGTACACTTTGTTGTATGGTGGGAATGGACCTCTTGATCCAAGCCCTGTTGGTGAGAGACGTTGGTTGTATCGAGCGTGAATTGGGTAAAGCTGGACCGGACTGATATCGAGTGATAGCTTGTGAAGTTCGACTGAAACAGGCCTTTGACGGGCCGAGCAAGGTGGAAGTCTCAGATATAAGACGTTTGTGGCGTTTGTTTGAGAGGGGAGAATTATCCTTGGCATAAATGTTTCATTCTGCCCACATCAGCTCGAGTTCTGATTGACATTATAACTTTGTGTTACTTTCAGGCAGAGGTTTCGGTGCATGCGTAATTCAGCGGCATCTTCAACGTAGCGAGATCATGCCGCTTTCCTTCCTGGTTTAAGAGAGGAGTTAGCTGCGTGGCCAATATACGCATTTCCTTACTGCCGCTCTGCATTCGACTGTACGTTGTCGAAGTCCGCGTGCCTGCGTTAGTTCCTTCGCGCCCCGACAGGTGGCTCACCACATCTCGGACGTGCTCTCGGAAATCACGTACTACGTGTACATGGCGCGGCGCACACCTCGCTCGGTGCTCTGCAAACACGTCAGGTCGGTGGGGAACAGGGGAGGGGAACAGTAGGTAGATGGTGGTGGACTGGCTGCATGTGGGCAACGCAGAAATGGGCTGCTGGATAGTTGGGGCTCGAGACGATATGAATGTCTAGGGGAGAATACACTGGATTCGTTCACAACCGTCAGGTATTGGTTATCAGTCATTTATGACGTCGATTACTATTTTATCAATCATTTATGTCATCACACGGGTACTCTGCATACTCGGTAATAAAGCTTTATTGGTGCCGTCGACGTTTTTGAATACGCTGTGGTTCGCCGTTTGGCGAGATGGCCGTTGTACTGTCGGCTGACGCCGGGCGGTGGTGTTTCACCAGGGCGCAATGGGTGCCGGGGGAGTACCCCACCTCGCTGGTCCGCCTGCAGGCCTGGACGCCGGACGAGTGTATCCCGCAGTTCTACACCGATCCCAGCATATTCAAGGTGGGTCGCGTGGACGGGGGTGCGTGGTGGGGTCGGCTGTAGATAATCCTGACGTAGTGTCGTTGTCTGTAGCCTTGGTCTGTGCGTGTTCGTTCGGTTAGAGTTACGTGTAGCATTAGCGGCATCGCACATTTTCGTGGCGTGACTGAACTGGTGTGCGTGGTATTCCCGCGGTGCCCTAACATCGTTTTCATAGAGACGTTCGCTTTATTGTTTTCAAGCCCCACATGAACTGAGGCACATTTTGGCACGTGCAGTCTATTCACGACGACCTGGCTGATCTTGAGCTGCCGGAGTGGGCGGAGTCGGCCGAGAGCTTCATCGGCCGCCACCGGGCGGCGCTGGAGTCGGACCAGGTGTCCGCCAGTCTTCACCACTGGATCGATCTCACCTTCGGCTACAAGTGAGCCTGCCGCGAGAACTAAGGGCCCTTAAAGTCTTAAAGTATTTTTAGTGTTCCACAAAAAATAGTAAAAGAATGAGTCGCAGAAGGTATCATGCATAATTTGTGAACAGATATTGGGCAGTTAAAATGTACCTCGTTCTTCATGTTGATATAAACTGTTTTGAATAACCATGATTTTTGAACAGGATAGTTGTTCTCTTCTTTTTTTCCAGCAGCTGGTCACTGCAGTGACAGTGCGGGTGGCGCGTCGCTGTGTTCTTGACATCCTTGCTTTTCTCCGCGTCTTTTCCAGGCTGACCGGTCAGGCGGCCGTTCGCGCCAAAAACGTGTGTCGTCACCTGGCAGAGAGTGGCGACACCTTGCGGCGACACGGCGTACTGCAGCTTTTCAGCGTTCCGCATCCTCCGCGGCAGATGGCGCTGCCGTTCTTCAGTCCGCAGCCGCCGGCGGAGGAGGATCTCTGGATCCCACGCAGAGAGAAAAGTCAGTAAATTATGCATCGTATTCATATCTGGGAAGTTGTTTCAGCTTCGTTAAATCTTAAATTTATAACAGGTAACTGTTGTAACTGTAACCAGTCTTGCTCGAAAGGAAACGTGCTTACGATGTGTGAGACATGTAGGTTCTTGCGAACTCCTCCCTTACCAACTTACTGCGTGTAGTATAGTCACCGAAGACCAACTCCTCTGTTTGCAGACGGCTCGAGAGCGTCATCGTCAGCGGCGTCAGCGGCATCACTGGCGTCAGCAGCGGCGGCGGGCGGCGGGCACGAGCCGTCGCCGGAGCCGGCCGAGGCCGACTGCGACCCGCGCTCGTTCGTGCACGTGTCGCCGGCGGACGCGGCGCTCCAGCTGCCGCGCCACTTCCAGCCGACGGCGGCGCTGCGCCGGCTCGAGGCGCTGGGCACCTTCTGCGCGGCGGCCGGCGGTCGACTGCGGCCCGGCCGCGGCCGCCGCCTGCCCTCCGCTGCCGAGCTGGTCCAGGTGAGGGGCAGGCGCGGCCGCGGCGCGGCGGCAGCCGAGATTAGAGAAGGAGTACCGGCAGCTCCGGTGATGCGTAGATAGCCCGTTTGTTTTAGATGTAATGGGTTGTATTTCGTGGGTTTGTATGTTTGCCAGTTATATGTTGACATGTATGTTTGCCATACGTTTCTTTGTCCCGTTTGGTATACCAAACGCCACTGGCAAGGGGTATGACAAAGAGGAAAGCATACTTGTTCATGTTTCTTCAAAGCGTCCTCCAGTTTGTTGTATGATTGGCAGTAATTAGCAAGTATTCAAATGGAAAGAAGTGACAGTTCAGCTGTTTGTCAAATTCACCGTGTAAAGGGTGTATCATCGTGTATAATGCCGTAAATGGGGTTGGGCTGTGTTGGCTACCGTGTTTTTTGAGCGTGTTTGTGCCCGTGTGAGAAGTAGTTCTCTAGTTTTGGTCTTTTAATTCGTCGCACGTTGCTCTACGGTAACGTAGAAAGAATCACGCCGGCGTAATCGCTTCTGTTTTAGCCTTCGTGTTCGTCTGTGATTTTATATCACATGCCCGCAACGTAACTACACCGATACCGTGGGCAAACGTGATAACTGGTGGACTGCTGGGGTGTCGTGCAAAAATATCGCGGGTTCGAGTCCAACTGGGCGCGAGTGCTTTATCAGGTCTTGTCAGCCAGTACGATTTGCCTCCCAAACGACCTTGGTAGTACGCCACACAAACAAACAGACAAAACGACATCTGACTGCGGTCTGTCCCGCCAGGCGCGGCGCGCGCGCGACGTCTCCGCCTGGCTCAGCCTGCTGGCCGAGCTGTGCGCGCCTGCCGCCTTCCGCCAGCTGTCGCCGTCGGCCGGCCTGCCGGAGCGCCTGCGGGCCGCCCGCCAGGCGCTGGCCGGGCCGCGCGTGCCGGCCGCCCTGGCCGGCCTGCGCCGCCTGCTGGCCGACGGCGCGGCCGCCGCCGCCGCCGGCCGGCCGCCGCCGTCGGTGGCGACGCTGCTGCAGCCGGCGCTGTCGCCGCTGCCGCTGCCGACGCGCGCCGAGCGGCTCTACCGGGCGCTGGCCGAGTTCGGCCAGATGGCCGAGCGGCAGGCGCGCGCGGCCGAGCGGCACGGCCCGGAGAGCGCCGAGGCGGCCGAGGCGGCCGAGCTCTGGGTGAGTGGGCGGCGCCGGAGCGTTCTGTCGCAGGCCAGCTCACTACCCACTGCAGCCTGTCATCTGCGCTTCCCATTCTCTGTATGCGGCCAATGCTTGACCTTCAGGTAGCTCCCACTCAGTATTGGTCTTCAGACAACAGGAAGAAATTGCACAATGGAAAGCATCTGATAACGTAAAGGCCATTTTCTCAAAAGAATAACTGCTGCACCGCTGCATTAACGTCCCCTGTTGCTTGTCATAAATTTTATTCACAGTGTTTCCATAGAAATGATACAAAGGCAGTGTTATGCCGTCTGAACAGAGTGACTAAATTTAGTCGGTTAGGTCAAGGATGTAGATTAAAGTTCATGCTGCCATATTTGTTCCTGACATGCCTTTGAATTGCTGTGTCTGGTTACTGACTGTCTCTCCATTGACCGTTGCACCCTTCGCTCATTGAAACCTGTCCGTTCGATTTGTATTGCGTGGGGCAGTTAGAAACCAGTTCGGCAACATCCTCTGCGCAGTGTTGACCTGGTCTCAGATAAGAGGAGGAGTAATACAGCTGCAATGAAGCCTGACAACAGAGGGATCCAATAGCATGAATTGATATCTTCATCCTTGACATCCAAGTGGCTGAATTTGGCCACAATGCTCCCTGAAGTTTAAGTGTCCCGACTCTGTCCAGAGCCAGCAGGAGGCTGACCTGTCGCCACTCGGCCGCAGGTTCGCCGCTTCAGCCAGCGTCTGTCGTCGCTGCTGCCTCAGCTGACGGGCGAGACGCTGCTGCTGCTCGTGCCGCACGTGACCCACCTGCTGACGGCGCGCGCCACGTGCGTGCTGGCCGCGTGGCACGTGTTTAGTCCGATGGCGGCCCGGCTGGGACCTGCCGGCGCCCAGCAGGTGTTCCTGCAGCCCCTGCTGCGGCTCTACCAGAGAGAAACGGTGGGAATGAGAGGAGGGGGGGCTGTGATAGAGGGAGACGGTGAAAGAAGGGGACATTGAAAGGGGACGGCGAGAGAGGGAGACGGTGAAAGAGGGAGACGGTGAAAGAGGGAGACGGTGAGAGAGGGAGACGGTGAAAGGGGGAGACGGTGAAGGAGGGAGACGGTGAGACTTAGAGACTACGAGGTGTGAGGGTGAAAGAGGGGAACGACGAGAGAACGAGACGTGGAGGAAGGGAAAGTGAGGAAAGGAGAGATAGTGGCAGTATTCCGAGAAAAACCGCCAACTTTAGGATCCTTGCGTGGCCACGCACGTGCGGACCTGACGAGGTCCAGGCGATTAATGGAGATATCGTGATGGTTGTGATTAACATACTTTTTCCAGTTTTGTTGGCTTTGAAAAAAAACGATCAACATATAATTGTTTTTTGAACATTGTCCCAATAGCCAAGTACGTTCTTTCCTGTTCTCTTGCATCTTCAGTTTTGATCAGGCGGATGAGTTATGTGTCGAATAAGCATTCAGTCGTACATTGTGACGATGCCGGCGTAGTGAGTGAGACTGTAGCGGTCGTTCTCCACCTTCTGTCCGAGACTCCCCGCCTCCGGCGCTGATGCTCCTCTGTCCCGCCGTGTCCAGATCACCTGCAAGTCGATGAAGCTGTTCCACCGCAGCTTCCTGCTGCACGTGGCCGTCAGGCTGGGTCACGCCCCCTTCATCGCCCACTTCATAGCGCCGCTGATCGAGGCAGCGGGCGGCGACCGTGACCTGGTGACCCCGACCCAGGCCACCGCCCCGGTCAGGTACGGTGACAGCTGATGACCTGGTGACCCCGACTCAGGTCACCGCTCCGGTCAGGTACGGTGACAGCTGGTGACCTGGTGACCCCGACCCAGGTCACTGCTCCAGTCAGGTACCGTAACAGCTGATGACCTGGTGACCCCGACCCACGTCACCGCCGTGGTCAGGTACGGTAATCGGTGACCTTAATTCACCTTCCTGATCAGGTACGGTAACTGGAGAACCGAGTGACCTGCAATCCCTGCCTCGGCCAAGTGCATTGACCGTGAATGGCCTGTTGACCTCCGTTCACCATTCAGGTCAGTGGTGTTCGTGATATATTGCTCTTTGTATTTTCTGCCTGTCTGCGGTAGTTGTTAACAAGACGCTCTCTGTCAGTGACCCATCCTCCGCACCTCGGTTGTAATTCCACCTCATCCGTCGACCCTCCGTGTCTGCACGGCCTCTTCCGTCCTCAGTGTACCCTCCCTCTCCTCGTGCTCCGCCCGCGGTGCCGTGCGATCCCGGCCGTGGCTCTGTGCTGGGTCCGTTCACGGCTCGGCTCGGTCTGTTCGCAGGAGCGCCGAGGCGGCGCCGGCACCCCGCTCCTCGGCCGACAGCGGAGACTCTGACCAAGGTAGGTGGCTCGCCCGAGTCGGTCCGTGTGGTCCGTGTGGTCCGTGTGGCTCGTGTGGGCTGTGTTGTCCGTGTGGTGTGTGTGGCTGCGGCCGTATGATCCAAGGTTGGAAAAGGCGATGTTTTTTTGGTGTTGAAGAACACAAGAAAATATGCGTTTCAGAAACATTTTATGTTCCCAAAGTTTGATATTGTGCCTCCATCAAAAAGCTACATAATGACCATGCTGATGGATTTCTAACGTTGCTAGCAATGGGCTGTCTCCATGTAGTAAGAAGCAGGTATGATGTCATAACTGACTGACGAGAATTCCAGTTCAAACCAGTATTACTCTTCCAAAAATTTTGCACTCGAAAACAAAAATTATACCCCAACACCAGGAACAAAAGCCAAATTTCCAACCCAGGTGCCGTCAACGTGGCTGTGTGGTCTGTGTAGCTCTGTGGTCTGTGTGGTCCGTGTGTTCTGTGTGGCTGAGCGGCCAGCCGAATACCTGCCTGGCCGGGCCTGGATAGAGAGCCAGTTCTAGCCCGGCTCGGGTCAGTTCGAGCTGGGGTCTGGTCAGTCAGAGCTTGGCCCTGGCCAGTTCCGTCCTGCTCACCGCCAGTTCAGCCAGTTCAGTCCAGGCCAGTTTGAGTCCGGCTTTGGTCAGTTCCAGTCCGGATCTGATGAGATCGAGCCTGGATTTGGTCAGTTTGAACTGCCGGGGGTTCGTGCGGATCGGCACGTCGGTCGTCCCGACGTTTTTCGGTGCTCTGCAGATGTGGTCGTAGGCACGGAAGGGCAGCTGTTACTTGAAGCGAAGGGTTTCGGGTTTTTTTGCGTCGCCGCTTTCCATTTTTTCCTTTTATCAACATGGCTTCTAATTTTTTCCGTCGCTCATGGAAACTCAAAATACCAATGCATGACAGCGAATAAACAAAACGCAGTATCGTCGTACAACCGAGGATGGGTTGTTGAGGCCGTATCCAGAGTTTGGTTATTGAATCGGATTTTTTCCGGCATTTTGCGGCGTTGTTTCTCTTAGTTCGTGACGTGGTGCCGATCCCCACTGCACCCGCTTGTCCTGCCACCGTCGGCCGACTGTGAAACAGCGGCACGAGTCATCAGGAGGCTGAACCCAGGAAAAAGTGCGCCCGCAGCCAGATGACTTTATTGTGGGACTGCTTCAACTGGTAGGTGTTCGTCGGCTTCTTTTATGACATACGCCGACTTGGAGCCCAGTGGACTCCGTTCGGTGCAAACGACGTCGTGATATGGCGTGGCTGGTGCTCGCCACCGACCCATGTCGAGGTAGCTCTGCCGCTTCTACGACTTCGCGGCCCTGACTGGAACAGCGCGGACCCCACGGCCGTTCTGCGGGCAGGACCGTGTCGTCCGCGGCGTGTCGACACGCTGGTGACACTCGTCCATTACCTGCTGCGCCTCGGACGACTAGCCCTCGGCCAGTTGGGGCCGGACGGAGGGTCGGCGTGAAGCCGCCGGCCATCTCTGGCAGTCGGCGTTGACGGGTCTATCGCTATTGCTATCGACTCAGACCTGGTCTACCGCTGCCGCCGCCGCCTCCTGGCGCGACGGCACTGCTCCCTCCCCCGGCGGCAGGGGCGCCGGACCTCAGCCCGCTGTCCTCCGGTCTCGGCCGCCGCCGCCGCCGCGGCATCCTCCTCCTGCTGCCTGCGTTTGGTGCTGAAGTGTCGCAGCTGCACCTCCTCGAGCGTGAGGCCGCGCGTCTCCGGCAGCAGACAGCGGGCGAACACCACCTGCAGTAGATTCACTCCAGCCAGCACGCCGAACAGGCCGGCCAGGCCGAGCCGCTCCCGCAGAGCCGGGAACAGGTGGATGAACGTCATCCCGAGCCCGCCCTGGTACAGCGAGACGATGTTGCCGAACATCTGGCGCACGGCGAGCGGCAGCAGCTCTCCGCAGAACAGGTGCGACAGGGGCGAGATGCCGCCCTGGCTGCCGGCGCTGGCCACCAGGATGCCGACCATCACCATCCAGGTGTGGTCCGCCAGCGACGCCTGAGGGCACAGGCAGAGGTCGGAGGTCAGGGGCATGGACATGCGAGCAATGGGTTATACGTAGCGGTCATCATTTACTGTTTATCTTTCCGGGATAAAACGCAGTAAAGTTTGGCCATGGCCAGCCCATTTCAAGGTCAGTCCGGTGTTATGACATAAAATGTGCTGTCATTCCACTTGCGACGTCATGGACACATAGATTGTTGAAAGTTGCCGCGTGTAGAATGACAAAAAGACGCGGAATGTGATCAGCACACGTCAGGCACCCATAAATGCGCTGACGGCCATGGTTTACTGATGTGAAAGCGTCACCATGACGTGCGTCCGCTCTGACCTCGAACTGGAAGAAGGCGGCCACGGTGGCCATGCCGAGGGCGCCCAGGATTCCCGACCAGATGAGGATCGTCCGCCGGCCGAACCAGTGCAGCAGCGCGGCCGAGCCGCACAGAAACAACACCTGAACGGGAACGGGCCGGCATAGCGGGCCGATTGTTAGGGACCTGCACAGACAGGACCTTAATGTGCCGGGGTAACGAAACGGCCGTTAGGGAGCCGCTCTGGCATAGCATCTGAACGTGCGGGGATGACGACATGACGTCTGTTAAACGTCTGTTCATGAAAATCACATGATGGTGCGGGTTAACGTGTCCGCCAGGCCTCCCTACGGGGCAGGCGTCGCTGTGGTCCTTACTGCGGGGAAATGGCGGATGTTTGTGCGAAACCCCGAGATCATTTACTCCATTGTTCCTCTGTTAGTAATTTTGGTGTCATTTCCATATTTCATTTCTGCCTTGGGATTTGACTATTCGATCACTCTGCCGTTCGCAACGCCGTTAGAATTTTTTTTGTAATAAGATCTGCATTTCAAAGTAATTGACTTTCACCTCTGCCTTTGCTGCATCGGCTCGCCGTGCGTCACCGAATTCAAAGGAATTAGCTTCGACCATCCAAAACTCTGTAGGCTTAAGTACTTGTCGCTGCACAACCACTAATTCTGGTCCGAGTTCAGGTCGCTCGCCTGGTCTTTTCGGCTGCTTATGACTAGACCTCGGCCACCGCATGGTCATTTCGAGGCTGTAACGGACGAGAGTTGCCCCGCTCTCCGCCGACTGTCAGCGCTCACCTGCAGAGCGCCCAGCAGCTGACTGCCCTGGATCGGCCCCAGCGACGTCACGGTCATTCGAAAAATGGCCGGCGCGTACTGCGTCAGCACCACGCCGCCGCAGAACGTGTCGAAGAAGAACTGGAGCAGCAGGAGCAGACAGGGCTTGGCCACGTCCCAGTCGGTGAAGATCAGGTGCGCCTGTGGTGAAGAAAAGACGATGCTGGGCAGTACTGGTAGATGACACAGAACATTTGACGGGCGATACTGAGTGGAATGAGTTTGTGGCGTGGTGAGATCAGTGGATGGTGCTGCTTGGTGGAAACATACCATTGCGCCGTGCGAAAAATGCTGACTCCCACAGGTCAGCTAGCGGACGGTGTCCGGTGATATGGGCAGATACGCGGCTTATTTCATAAACATTAAGTAAAAACGGTATATGGTACGCTATCAACTGTGCTGCGTTGTCGGCGTGGAAGTTGTAGGCGTCAAAATTTCTTTTCTGAGCTGCGTCGTCACTCAGTTAGGGTCATCTTTGTGTCGTTGCGCACATCTTCCATTCAGTTTTAATACGAATCCTGGAGTGGTCACTGCGGCGGCTGGCCAAGCGGCAGACGGTGCCGCCGCTGCACCTCACCTGCTGCAGCACGTTCAGCGTCGGCCTGCCGCGGAGGGACAGCCTGATGTCCTTGAGCTCGGCGCCGATCTCCGCCTGCCGTCCGCGGAAAAACTGCACCGCCTTACGCGCCTGCTCGTCGCCGGCTCCACGGTTGATCAGCCACCTGTTGATCACGTGATGCGGGGGTTCGCTGTGAGACAGCCTCGGATGCGAAGCAGGGGGCGGTGTGCGCGGACGTGGCGGCTATCCGCCGAATGGATGGCTGTTCCGTGCCTTGATATGAAGGTCGAGAATGTTTGCTGAATGTGTCTGATGACGAACTTTTGCAGCCATGGTCACCGGAAAAGGTGACTTATACGTCCCACCGTTTTGAGCTGGAGGTATTTACCAACACGCAGTTTACACGCAATGTTTTTCATATCGTACTGAAAACGTGGTTTGGGCTTTCTGGTATTCAATGAACAGAGTTTGCCTCCATTGCTACTTCACTTCTTGCGAGTAGCGCCTCATGAACAGCGGGTGACTCCTCGTATTTACGTTGTTATTGGCCATCATCATCGTGTCGGCTTGCTAGAATCGCTCACCTCGGCGAGTTGGGCAGCAGAATCGTGGCGAAAAAGTGGACAACAGATGGCGCGCAGCCGCCCACCAGTATGGCGTACCGCCAAGGCATGGCCGTGCTGAGCGAGAAACTGACCAGCATGCCGAGACCGATGGCCATTCCCGGGAAATAGCAGAGCACGCCGCGGGTGCTGGTGGAGGTCACCTGCAAGACCACGACACCGGCGGCGTGATGTTAACACCGCGCTGGTGTGAACACCGCCTCAGGCGTGTTTCACGTTCTTTGGCGTTTTGGCGCTGAATTATGCGAATGCAGGGCGTGTCACGGTTGCGACATCTACTTTTGTTGTTGTTTATTGGTGTTTTCGGGCGCCGACTACTTAGGTCAGCTTGCGCCCATAACAAGAGCCCATGAGACATCTTCGAAAAGAAAACTATGCCGTGTTATCGCAGATACTACTGCAACATTGAACTTAAAGATTTCAGTCGCATTGCCATGCCAGTCTGGTTCTGCCTCAGCAGTCTCCCGTCACCTACATCTGTCAGCTCCCAAGGCCATATTAAGCTTGGCGATGTAGAGCCGTCCCCTGTCTCCCAGCTCGCGGCGTTAGCCCTGACCCCGGCGATACAGAGGTGTCTGCCGTCTCCCAGATCACGGCGCGAAGCGCTGACCTCGGCGATGTAGAGCCGTCCCCCGGAGGCGTTCAGTCCGACGAAGGCGCCGGCCAGGATGGCGCCGGCCAGCATCATGCTCTTGCTGCCGAGCGTCATCAGCGGCCAGGCCAGCAGGTTGAGCGGCGTGCTCAGCTGGATGACCCTGAGCACGCCGAGCCGGTCCGTCAGCTGGGCGGAGACGAGGCAGCCTGCCGGCGGTCACCGGACACTGGCGTCAGCGCCGCCTCGACCACGCACTGCAGAGGGCAGGCGGCAGGCGTGGAGCACGGGAGGTCGAAATCATGCTCACTGGACGTAGGTCACGGACTGGAGTGAGACTTGGTACCGCGGCGGCATGTCACAGGACTCAGGCGAGGGTCATGCGTACAAGCAAACATTAGATTACGTGGTGCAACGTGGAGATCAGTTTGAATGTTAGGCATCTTTTATAGCGAAGCATTCTGTTAGCATCCGTGTAGGGCAACAGCCGTTTTCACCGGCAGGGAAGGACCAATCCTCTGGCGCGGATTTTATTTACAGTAACGCATCACTGGCGTAGATTTGGAGGACCTGTTGGTCCCTGTTGGCTGGCTTACCGGCCATCCGTCCCAGGTGTGAGATGGAGGCCACCAGGGTGGCGTCCTTAGGGCTCAGTTGAGCGCCGGGGTCACCCGACTGCGACTCGGCGATCAGCAGACCTCCGAACGTGATCCACACGGCGAAGATGACGTGGGTCTGCGACATGACCACGGCGCCGACCACCTGACGACGAATGACCTTCAGGTAGTCGACGGGCGTTTTTAGCGCCGTGGACAGCGATTTATTGGGAAATTATTTTGCGATAATTGGCAGCTTGCGTATGGCGCGCCGATCAGCTGTTCGGATCGCTGATGCCGGGCATGCCGGAAGTGCGAAAAAAACATTCTCCTCATTATTTCTGTGCCAGAACGGTTGGCATCAGCGACACCAAATTAGCGTGTTGATGTATGCACAATGTCCATACGTGTGCTTGGCCGCAAAAGGAACTGAAAGGGTGCATGGCCTGAATTAACGCGCGAAAAGACCTGGAACTTTCACACGAGGTAGGCCGGCGCTCAGCTATTACATTACGGAGGCGCGGCTTCTTTCTGCCGTTGGGTGATGTCGAGACGGCATGCGCGGCGCGACTGTTGACTCTGGGCGATCGGCTTCGATGCCGGGTCATAAGCGTCGAACTTGGAAGATTTTCAAACGCTGGAAAACCACTGGGCGTGGCTCGATTTTGTTTTGCCCGGTGGTGATCGGGTTCCGTTCGGGGCACGTGCGGATGACTTCAGGAACGTCTGCGATTGGCTGAGACTTGATTTTGCAAATAACAACAGGAGGGGGGTCTCCCAGTCAAGACCGCTCCTGATGTTTGACAGAGTTCAAGGCCGCGTTCTTTGAGCTTTGCAATGTGGGATAAACCAGGATTGTCCTGGCTTGGCAAGTAATGAATCCGATGAACACAAATATTTTGCCCCCAGGTATTTCTGGAAGGATGAATGAATTATGAATTCCTTTCGATATGCAAACTCTGAAATATACAACTGAGAATATAAGCCGCGTCCATTTTATACACGATCCTCTTGAAAACACCAGAAGGGCCAACATCACATATACTCCATTTGCAAGACGCTTAACGGATGAGTTTGGCTGACGCAGGCGCTCAACGTGGCCGTGGGCGAAGGGAAGAACGTGGGGCACGATAAGAGCTTGCTGAGGCATTTCACCGCGGACGACTAGGGCGGTCCAAAGGAGCCTCCGCTTCACGCAGTTGCCGAACCGCGCAGACGTCCTATGCATACAAGATGCCACGTTTTGCATGTGGTTGGAAGTCGAAGAATGCCTTCTGATTGTGTAGACGTTAAGAAGCTCTCTGCCGAAGTGCTCGATCGGGTTGGTTCTTCGGCCGACATTATCGCCTCTCAGATGGGACCCAGCGTTTCAAGGAGACTGTGTCGGTCGCGGGGGCAGCTGTGGGGTGGCATTAAGTGATGTAAATCCCGTCATGCCTGAGCTTTGATTGGTGTCGGGGCGCGAACTGGCGGAGCGAGGGTGACCGGCCTGCCCATCAATTTTGCCATGGCCTGTTGCTGAAGAGGTCCGCGACATTTGGACAGAGACTGGCCGTGTGATACCCGCGGTATCAATGCAGGGGCCGAGGTTGGCACTACCAAGGCATGTGCGATGCAAGGTGCGGTCAGGTGCATGGAGTCGCATCGACACTGTGCACCAGAAGACGTGTTGCCGGTACCCGTCTGCGATGTTGTACGACTCCTCGCACCAGTGTTGGATTTCGGGTCTGGCAGCGCGTCCGAAACTGGATCCGGAAGCTGCTGAACTTCTGCGCTCGTGTTGCGGCAGGACGACGCCGGCGGCGTCATGTTCATGGCCCGTTCTAAATTCAAATGCGGCAAGCTACATGATCGCCGGTATTCGTGGGTAGACGAGCATGACCTTTTCATTGCGGATGAACTTTTCAAGTATTTAACTTCTGTGTCTGCTAGGGCAAAGTTCATGCTTAGCACCATGTTACAAATGTTCTTCCTGTAAGAGGGGCGGAAAATGCGAGTTATGATTTTCATTACGCGTTGATTGTCATGAAGGCAACAAGCGTTATTGCACGCGTTACTCCACAAGCATGACAGCGTTGCATAAATGATCCGTAATGCAATTGCGAGGCCGCAATTTAGGCTGAAAATTGAGAAAATCACGCATGCTTTCTTCGCTAAAGCTGAAACTCATTTGAGATAAACAGCAGTGCAGGATGCCGGCAGTAGGATTAATGAAAATCGAAATGCATAGCAAGATAGCGGCACAGCATAGAAATCGACATAGCAACGTAGCGACCAAGGAAAGGTACATCCGGGATGTTGGGATGTTGGTTCGAAAAGGCATCATTTAATATGGGACGTAATTGAATGTAAGTACATTGTGGTGTCTGTGAAAAACAGTAAGCCTCGACATGAATAATGCAACCGGAATATCGTTGACATGTGACTTTACGTCTGTTGACATTACGTCGACGAAATACGGTAGCATTTTCTTATTCCATATGTGAACATGAGAAGTTGCTTCGTGGCTAAGACAAGGTGCTGTTGTTTTGCATATCTGCCACGTTATATTTCGTGGAGAATGCCTTGTGGGTGCAACGCAATCAATTTGGCTTTGATTTGGTTTAACCCTGTTCCCGGCAGGGGGATGGGGATGAATCCGCCCCCTCGGGTTTTTTTGCTTACCAATTCCAGGGTTTTTGACGCACCTTCACGAAACGTGGCCATTTTTTTCTAGCTATTCCTTCTACATACTGTAGAAAAATTTCGTAATGCTATCTCCTCAGGGACGGAGCCAGACAACGTTTTTTTGTAGGCATTTCAGGCCATTTTTGGCCCTATTGAGGGTAAAAGAAAAATGTCTGCCAAAAACAGCGTTTGTAAGATAGAACTTTAAACTTTATGTGGATGCATAGGTAAATAGTTGGGCAGACAGGAATATATAATTTCGTTCATCTGAGGTCACGTCGAAAGGTCAGGCCAAGGTCAGAAGTCAAAACTTGGTTTCATAGTAATAATTTTGGCGTTATTTTTTCAAATAAAACCCGGAAACCCGGAATATATGTGTGAAGCCCGGAATACATGTGACGTAGATGTGTGCTCTCTGTTTGTTTACCAAGTTCCAGCTTGACATCAGTCGAGTCACGGAGCTATGACCTAAAATGTCAGTGCGCGTATCCTATATCACAACAGCCGTGAAATGAAGTTTTAGAAATAAAGTGGATCCCAGTAGCTGGAAACGTTTTCAAACAACATGAAATGCTCACAGGGTCATTCCAAGTGACTCTGTGGTCATTGGGGTCACTTAATGCCAAAGGTCGTAAATTGACCTGAAGAACATGTGACCATGCAGCTCCCTGTTTGATGTCCCTGGTGCCGTCTATGCTTACATTATACAAACATTGTAATACGATTTGTACTTCTTTAGTATAACGTTACTAGTAGAAGCTAAAAAGGTGTTGTTAACTTTTTTATTTATTCAGTTTTTGAAAAACTTGTCTGGCTGTTCTCAAAACCCTGTGGACGCCTATGAATTTTCTCAAAATTTCAAATTTATGGACGAAATGTAAAAGTCCCGTTCATAATCTCTCGATGTGTGCCCATTTCATCGAAATCGATCCATAAACAACAGCGTTACAAGAAGTAAAAAATTACTCCCCTTTTGATAAACCCCCTATCCACCTCATTCAAAATTTTCAAAAGTTCCTCTAAGAATGCAGTTTACGTGGAGGCCAATCGATTGCCGTTTGTTGCGATAAAATCGAGTGTGTAGATCTCGAGATCTCGGGGGGGGGGGGCAATCCGCCCCCACCCCCCTCTGCCGGGAATCGGCCATGCCGTCTAGCCCTCCGGGAACAGAATAAGCACTGTTTTTCTGGCATGCAAATGATGCAGTCTCTAGTAACAGTAATCGCCAAAACGCAACTCATCCGTCGTAACGTTGTTTTGGCGCGAGGCAAATAACGAACGCACGTTCTTTGATGCGTTTGGAATGCAGCCCGCAGCTGAGCGTCTCACCGGCCTGGTACGGACCCAGAGCCTCGTGACCTGGCACCGCTGATCATGTGACCTTGCCGTGACCTCCCCCAAGAGGGGGACGTGAAGCCGCAGCGGCCGGCGGTGGACGGGACGACGCACGTCGGGCGCATTGGCCCCAGGCGAGATCGGAGGCGCCGTCAGGGCTCGGGATTGTCCTCGGACGAGCATCACTGCGCGGTCGGGGTTTGTCACGCTCCCGCTCTCCCGCCAGTGCCGAGTTATCCAACGCACGCGCTCTGACGCGACCGGCCGGCGAGCTCACCTGACTCCATAACCGCTCGCCGCCCATGCTGTGACCTCGGCTGACCTCGGCTAACCTGTCGACACCGCCACACGGCGCGAGTCCGGCGTCGAGTGGTTTTCGGACCCCCGGAGCTCCGCTTTAAGTGCCACCCCGCCAGCCGTGACGCCGCAAGCTCTGTGGAGGAGGACGAGCTCTCGCTATGGAGATGTACCCGATTGTGAAGGTGGTGACGTGCCGGGCGGCCGCACGGCGCGGTCTGCCACGCCGTGGTGTGGCTCTGGTAGGCCGTTCGAGGTGCGTGCCGTTGAGATCGTAGCTTGCGTTGGGTCGGGGCTGCGGAAAGCTTGACGCGCCGGCCTTGTGGTGTCAGATGTGGAAGCTTTGGATCAGGCGCCGAAGGAGGGGGCACAAGGACGGTCAAGGCCGCATCTCCCGAGGGTACCGTATGGTGACCTGAGTTGTGAGCTTCGGTCGTAACAACGAGGGCTCGCTCGCGAATCCACCGTCGTGTTTGTCTCACGAGACTCCTGAGCTAACCCTGAAACTAGACTACACCCATGAACAGTGACCACTAGAGAGCCAGACGCCGGCGATTCAAACTGTCCACAGTATTTACATGATTGCCAAGAAACATTTACGGTCGCCATTTTGTATTGGTTATTTCTGGTCGTCAGCTTGTTTGTCTCTGCCCGCTTGTGATAGGCTAAACATACCATATTTACGTGTAACATGCTTATCCCGGTCTTGACCCACGCCGTCTTCCGGTGGCCATGGATAACGCGCAAAAAGCGCATTAAAACAGGATCGTGCCCAGCACTAACAAATGATTTTCCGGACGTCACACTCCAGTTACGTTTAAAATGTCAAGGCACGTACGTCTGGAGGAAAGTCGCAGTGAAACTCTTCGGCATTGAATGGCTACGACTGGTACCGTACGTTTCTGCTGCTTATTTGCGGAGAGTGGCACTCGAGCCAGCGCGAGTGGTACTGCTCCCTGACAGCACTGGTCAGACAGGGGGACACCGCTGTCCGCGAGGCGAGTTACACTGCTCCTTGACAGCACTGGTCAGACAGGGGGACGCCGCTGTCCGTGAGGGGAGTTACACTGCTCCTTGACTGCACTGGTCAGACAGGGGGACACCGCTGTCCGTGAGGGGAGTTACACTGCTCCTTGACAGCACTGGTCAGACAGGGGGACACCGCTGTCTGTGATGCGAGTTACACTGCTCCTTGACAGCACTGGTCAGACAGGGGGACACCGCTGTCTGTGAGGCGAGTTACACTGCTCCTTGACTGCACCGGTCAGACGGGGGGACACCGCTGTCCGTGAGGTCGTGCACGTCCGAAGGCGCTGCCCGTTGGTGGCGCGATATTTAAATGGGAGCCTGCATTCCTCCCTACTGGAGGATTGTATCCCTTGTGCCGGTGAGGGTTCAAGTTTTTTCACCTGAATTCAGGGACAACACTGCGTGAGGCTATGCGCGGAATCCCCCACCCCACCCCCTTCCCTCGTACTTACTCTGCTCCCTTCGTTCCGCTTGATGGTAGACCGTCCGAGGAGGCTTCCTTGCCTTAGCGTCTATCTCGTGGAATGATCGAATACCTTGAGACTTTGTCAGCAAATACCATCTTGCGGAGAGTCATTCCGTGGTGGTGGGGGGAAGTGGGCTATGTGGTAACAGTTCTACAGAGGCCTCTTCCCTGGAGGCCTTTTTCTCCTGATTCCGCTGCACATTGATTCTTATCCCTAGAATCCTCCTTAACCCGCCATTGATTTGGGGGGTTTACCGCCCCCTCCCCTGGTGCATTTCCTGAATATCACCGAAATGAGTGACCGCAGCGTGTTTTGGTGGTCAAGGTCATCCTGGGTCATGTTAGTGTGACGTCATATAGACAACCATGTCTTGTGGTTCGAGGCACAGTGTTACCCTGTTTCATAGTAACTATTAAAATTCTTTGGCATGGAGACCGTAGCTTGCTTTGTATGTCATGGACACACGAGATGTACGTCATCCGTGATCCCATACTATGTCATCTTAGGCCAAATATTTGCGTGGAAATTTGGGATTTTAGATAATATGTGCATGGGAAGAAGGGAAAGAAGGAAGGCATTTCTATGATGTTTGATAGGAAAAACGTTTCGTAGCTCGGGGATGATTAGATGTGCAATTCAAAGGCTATGAGGATATTGCATGGAGAACTCATGCGGCAGGCTCTTGCAACAATGCAGCATTTGTTTGCGGTTTGATTTTTGGTAGGTCTGTACCAAGGTCAGCTTAGTGAGTAAGTTTGTGGTGTTTGTTTGACGCTCCTGGTGACCGATGTAGACATATCGGTCTTGGCAGCCTTGTGTAACATTCCGTGTGCAGCAAGAGCCAAACTGACTTATTTGGTCGTCCAAAGGCTCCACTTTGAGGCCATTAGTATGTTCGCGTTACTCCGAATTTCAGAGTACAAAATATTGCAATATTGCAAGTGCACGGCAATCGAAGCCGTTTAAACCTTTTACCTGTGCTTAAAACTCTTTGAAAGTGCTGTTTTTTGGAATCCCCGTGCCAAATTACGCCGGAAACAGGTATAACATCACCCGTTAACGCATACGTCACATTTGACCTAAGCCTCACATGTGACCTTTACCTTTGATGACTTTGAGTCAGGTAGCACTCAGCATAATACGCCAAGCCTCTTGAGATAAATTACAATCGAAACATCACTTTCGATCTATTTTCCATTGTGATCAGGCAGTTCTGAACAAAAGGATCACTTTTGGATGTTTGACCTGACCTGTGACGTCATCAGTGACTCTTAAGTTGAAAAACATGTGTCACAAAATCGCACGCACCGGTGCTATCGATTGTCGTTTAAATAATTCGAATTGGGCCATTTGTTTTCGAAATAGACAGGGGAACGTTAAGCGCCTTCCCCCAGTCAATGGAAGGTGGCAAAACACTCCAGTCAATGCCGGGTTAAGGCTGGCTCCCCTGTGGGAGTTGCCTATTCTTTTGGCTCTAGAAGAGGCAAAAACAGTTTGTGAGTGATTCGCCCATACGGCTATCATGACATCTCCCTGGCATGTGGTCGTGGGCGTGGGCGTGGGCTGCCTTCGGGCGCTTTTGTGGATTCAGTAATACTTTGTAATGTTTCAGGTACCGCCGTTCATGTCCGATATCTCCTCACGACCTGGGTGTCACTTTCAGGGTGTCGCTGTTGTTTACTGTGTTGTTTTAGAACGCTTTGGGCTGCCGTTTACGAGTCTATCACCTAGACGTTTAAGCATACAAAGATTTTCTCCATGCCTAACCACGGGCACTCGTGCACCATTCAGATTATCCACGCCTCCATGTTCCATTGAAATGGTAACTTGTACCTCTGTTCGCTCGTGTGCGTCATCTCGTGTAGGCGAGAGCCTGGACCAGGGATATCACAAGTCTGCTCTTGGCGATTGCAGTAAATCAAACCAGCCCATATCGATGACAGGTTTTCCCATGTCGAGCCGTACCCGAAAGAACGAAGCTGGCTTGTCTGTCACATCCGGCTTGCCGTGGTATCGTCATGAACTAGCTTGTCAGACGCTCTCCCCCACGGGACTAATTTAAAGGCATGCCAGTGTTTTCACTGAAGGGCTCATGACAGACCCTGTTGTTCGCCGTAGATGAACAAGGCAGTGCGCACAAAGCGGATTCGTGGTCGCTGGCATGACAAGAAGACTGCCGAGTCGCCACGGGTACCCGCTTAGCGTCTGACAATGCAGCGCGAAGTTGTCGATTGGTGCCTCATCCATCTAACAAATGGTCATTAATCCGCCACCGCCTGGCGTGTTTTGTACCCGCGATCGCCTGGGGGTGTCAAAAAAGGCACTCCCCTTTTATCTCAGGATCTAATCAGGACTATCTATCCGGACTGGTGGTAGACCGGTCCAGACCCGACATGTCTGGACCGGTCTACCACCAGTCGATATCCCTAAGTCTTGCGATTCAGAAAATACTATGTTAGCCCTGCTCACATGACTGGTGACGTCATCTGTGACGTCACGTTTGCGCCGTTCTAAAACGCATAAACGGCGTCGGAAAAACGGGCATCGTTTCGTACATCGTATCATCGGCAATACTAGCGCCTTCAACTGCATATTAAACGGAAGGTCACGATCTTCTGCACCAGAAACGTGCCAGAATGTTTAAAAATGTGGGGTCAAGGTCAGCCTCGGTCATGTGAAATATTGGTATGACTTTACATTCCAAAGATCGATACTTATTCGGAGCCATTTTAATCCACGTGGTAAAAAGGACGAAGTGAAGCCTTAATAGGAGCTATTCTTATAAGGAATATTATTTGCTCTCTGCTGCTACTGAACAATCTTCCACAGACAATGTTAAATTTCGTTTTCACATATGCTTATGACGTGACCTGACGCGATCTCACACTGCGTTTGCTGAATCTTGGTAAGAGGCGCATATAGATTTGTTTGTCCGGCTTGAACGATGAGAAAGGTCAGCGGCAGCGACTTCTGTCATCCACGGTGTAAATCAGCCCAATTGTCATCATGCGTGTGGCCTAGCATGACCTCTAATGTTGACGTGTCACGGTTGTATATCCGTTTTGGGACCGTGTCGTACGTAAATCCGAATATTCCCTGTATTATATTTGCGAATATTGTACAAAAAATGAGGTATGTTCGCGCCACCGCCCGAAGAGGCAAAAACATACATACAAATGTTCACTTATGATGTCAAACCTCGATGGCCTGACCTACCATGGAAATGATCTTGAGGTCACAGTATGTAAAACTGATTGGCAAACAGCTACTGAAACTTTGGTCGTGCCGGCTCTAACGATTCAGAAGTTATTCACGATAAACCGAGGGGCGCCCTATTTAACACCTCCAGGCAGTGCCGGGTTAATGCGGGATGCCACACGTTAGAAGCTGAGAAGCGAGCTAGCTGTCCGTTTTATCACGCAGAGAACGCATAACCGTAAGACTTACAGCCGCTCCAGAAACGAAGTTTCATGCTTAGAAGGATAGTCAGTATACCATACATCAGTCCGTTGTATTGCATACGAATTAGCATTCGCTACATGCTAACATTTCGCTCGTAGGGTGGAAGCGCTGAGTGCAGATTTGGCTAGGTAGACGCCGCTGTGAGTGCTCCCCCGGGTAGGATAATGTGGGCGACACCTGTATCGCTCTCATTCTGTTCCACTCCCTATACGTCTAGCTGCCCCGAAGCTGGTTCTTGATGTCCTTCTTCAGCCTCCTTGGTTCGTTCTTCGCTCGTCATCGCATCGCTGCCGTAACTCTGTCCTGCTTCCCCTCCTTTTGTCTCCTGATGTCCCGTCCTCTCCTCGCTTTCCTGTCCACCGGCCTCCGTCTCTCCAGTGCCAGATTTCGCCACCTCAGCCGCCGCCGCCGCGGCCTCCTCCTCCTCCTGCCTGCGTTTCGGTGCTGAAGTGTCGCAGCTGCACCTCCTCGAGCGTGAGGCCGCGCGTTTCCGGCAGCAGACAGCGGGCGAACACCACCTGCAGCAGGTTCACCCCGGCCAGAACGCCGAACAGACCCTCGGGGCCCAGCGCAGAGCGCATCACGGGGAAGAGGAAGATGAACACCATGCTGAGGGCGCCCATGTAGAGCGAAATGACGTTGCCGAACATCTGTCGGACGTTTGTGGGCAGTGTTTCGCCGAGATAGAGGTGGGACAGTTGTGAGATGCCGCCCATGCTGGCCGCGTTGGCCAAGACGATGCCGACCATGACCAGCCACGTGTGTCCACTGAGCGATGCCTGGGGGCATTGATGGAAGTCAAGAGGTCATGAGGTGGGCACCGAACGACCTTAAAGTCGGTGCGCCCCTAAACCCCAATAACCAACCAACCAGAGATCAGGAGGATCCCGAGCATTGACAAGGTGTTTCTGGGCAGCAGTACCCGAGAACACGGCCAAATGTTACGAGGTTTATTATATCAGGACGATGCGGTGCTTCACGCCCCATGGCCTCGCTATGTGACTCCTAGGAAAAGAGAACGGACGCTGCTGGGACGGGATGTACGTATGTAATGAAGGCGTCCACGCAGTGACTATTCTGCTGTCTCGTCAAGGTTACGGACGGCTTCTCCCGGCGAAGGATTGCCAACAAATGGGAGGACGAAAGCCTGTAAACTGGCCGTAAGGGTCCGGACACCGCAAACTATCTCAGCAATACCCAAGACCTATTCGGAAATGACCCAGACCTCTCCGCTGGTCAGGAGCGTGGACGGTGAACTGGAAACAGAGCCCATGATGAAAGGAAATGATGTGGGACCACGGCGCCATTTAAACGCCTTTTTATCGAAGGGCTCCTCGTTTGTTGCATGCCTTTTTTGGGAACACATGGCGCCAAGTTGACAATTTGCAGTATGCGCAATGACGTGGAATGCCTGGTTACGAAAAAGTTGGCATGACCTCAGCATGCAGCCATGTTGATTCGCCACTCCATTCACTCGCCTGGAAGTAGAAGTAGGCGGCCACAATCAGCTGGCCGAGCCCGGTGAGCACTGCTGACCCAATCAGGACCGTTCGGCGCCCCCAGTGGCGGAGAAACCATGCTGAGGTGGCGATCGCGACTATCTGCGGAACAACAGGACGGCGTCAGCGAGCTGCTGCCGTTGACCTGACGGCTGCTTCCCCAGGAGAAAGGGCTCAGAAACACAGCTGTGCACGTGCAGTCACGGGCAGTGAGTGCGGTTTTGGAGAACCAACGAGGACAGTGAAACCAAGCTGTGGCCAGTCATGCGGCTTTAAGTTACTTTGCTGTTCGTTCATACACCACAACGCTGTTTTTCAGCGCAGGTATTGTATGCCCATTGTAGCATGCAAAAGTCAACCATAGTCTTATGCACAGTCATAGTGCTTTATTAGAAGGCCTTCCAAGGTGTGGGTTTTAACCCTATTACCGTTAGGGGGGCTGAATCCCCCCCCTCAGTTTTTTTGCTTGCCAATTCCCAGGGTTTTCGACGCAGCTTTACCGAACTTGGTGACGTTTCCAAGCTGCTTTTTCTATGTACTGTGACAAAATTTCAAAATTCTATTTTGCTCAGGGGCGGAGCCAGGTAACGTTTTTGGGAGGCACCTCAGGCCATTTTTGGCCCTTTTGAGGGTAAAAGAAAATAACTTCCAAAGACAGTGTTTTTTAGATAAAACTTAAAACTTTATATGGGTGTATAGCTAAATAGTTGGGCAACGTGCAAGTACAATTTCGTCTATCTAAGGCCACTTTACAAGGTCAGGTGAAGGTCAAAAGTCAAAATTTGGTTTTATAGTAATAATTTCGGCGCGTTTTTTTCAAATGCCAAACCCCGAATTTTTACGACGTAGAAGGGTGCCCTCTACTTGCGTATCAAGTTTCAGATTGACATCAGGTCGGGTCACGGAGCTATGGCCTGGAATCTAAGTGCGCGTACCCTATATCACGATAGCCGTAAAATGAAATTTTTGAAACAGAGTGAATTCAAATGATTGAAAACGTTTACATATAATTAAATGCACACAAGATCATTCCAAATGACTCCAAGGTCACTGGGGGTCATTTAAGGTCTAAGGTCACAAGTTGATGTGAAGAACATGCGACCATGACAGTTTCCCCTTTTTCAGTTTCCTGGCACCGCCTATGCTAACATTTTACAAAAACTGTAATACGATTTGTACTTCTTTAGCATAACATGACCAGCAGGAACCAAAAAATGTTTTTACCTTTTTTGTTCATTCAGTTGTTGAAAATCTAATCCTCCTATTTTTGGAACCCTTTAAACGCCTATGAATTTTCTCAAAATTTCAATTGTGTGTACCAATGGTAAAAGTCCCATTCATGGTCTCTCGATTCATGCCAATTTCATCGAAATCGGTCCATTAACAACGGAGTTATAAGAAGTCCAGAAATACCTCCATTTTGATGTTTTGCCCCCCTGAATTCACCCGTCTCAAAATTTCGGAAGTTCATTTTTTTATTATAGTTTACGTGATGGCAAATCGATTACCGTTTGCTGCGATAAAATCAGATGTGTAGTTCTCCAGATCTCAGGGGGGACCGAATCGGCCCCCCCCCCTCCCACCGCTGCCGGGCATTGTCCATACCGTCTAGTCCTCCGGGAATAGGGTTCAGGTCCCATTCGCATACAATAAAATGGAACAGGAGAGACTCACAAACAGCAGCCCGCGGTTCCCCCCCCCCCCATCCCTAACAAACTTCCAAGCACAGACGCACGCGTGCGACGCTTGACGTTGGTCGGCCGTTCCATGTCGTCGCGGCTCTGTGGGGAAAGAGCCGCCGCCTGACCGACAGCCGGACCCGCGGCCGGCTCAGCGCTGCGTCGCCGGCGACAGCCGCTCGCGTCCGCCTCCCGGATACTGCGGCACGGACGTTCAACGTTCAACGTTGGCGGCGGGCGGCGGGGACGCCTTGTGCGCGTAGTGCGAGAGGTACGTTGGCGAGGTCATGGTGGGCGACCATTTCGCGGATGGTGAACCGTTCTGATAGCAGGCGAGCCGCGGACGGAGCGTCACAGCCCGGCTACCAGCCCGGCAGCCGGATTGAGGACGAGCTAGACGCGCCGTCGACATCCTGTACGGATAGGCAGTGCCTGGGGTGGGGAGAACGTGTGTCCGGACGAGGATTTTCAGGACATCAGGGCTGAAATGGGGGCGAATTTTGAAAAGAGAAATCAGGATTTTTTACAGCGTGACTGAGGATATGTTCTGCTCCCAGCTCTGGCATTCGCCAAGGAGGGCACCCAGACCTTGATGAACTTTGTTGGTCTAATTTCAGCGATCGGAATGCTTAAGTTCGCAGCCATCGAAAGCGACTTTTTGCGGTTGGGAAAGGTGGAAAATGTTTTGTCGGTAATCATTTTAAGGCTGTTTGCCCGAGGTCAGCCTGAAGGCTGAGATCGATGCTTCAGGATCCAGGTTCTAGAGGGCTTAGGGAAAACATGGTCAAAAAACAGTCCAGAAGTTGGGTGTCTTCCTCATAGGATAGGAGTCAGCCATGTGGAAGGAAGCACGAAGGGTCCTTGGTGAACAGACTGAACAGAACTGCGCGAACGGCGGAACCCTTAGGAACACCGTGGGAAAGGGAAGGCAGCTGGTACCTCCCGGACCACCCAGGAACATGGACAGGTAGCTGCAGAGCCCGCTGGACGACACGCCGTACCACGTGAGCTTGTTCTTCGACAGCGAGTGGCCGAGGCTGTCAAACGTGTCGCTGAATTCGATCGACGTGACGTGACGTGACGTGACGTGACGTGCGTGACGATGCGAGCTGCGTCGATGTCGCCGGCGCCGCGAGGCGCGTCCTACGTGCACTGGCAAGGACGATAGGCACACTGGGTAGGACAAAGGATGTGGTGGTCATTTAGGTAGGAACTGTGCTGGGAACTGGCGGCTTTATGGGTGATTTTGGATGGCATTGGCAAAACTGATTTAGGTCCAAAAACTTGTTAGGGCTAGAGGCATCACCGGATTGTGGATGAGGGCTACTACGGCAGCTCTCCGGGCGTCTGGCAAGGTTAGTATGGTTACTGAGGCGTTGGCGAGGTGGAGAAGGTGAGGATCAGTGACTGGGATGCTGGCCTGTCAAGACTGTCTGCCATCCATTGCTGACAAGGAGTCTGATGGTTAGCGATGCTCCTGCAGTGTTTAACAGCCGTGATGATGCTGCGAAATTCTATTGCACGTGCTCACCTGCAGCACGGCCAGCAGCTGCGTGCACTGAGCCGGCTCCAGTGTCGTGACGGCCATTTGGAAGACGCTCAGGGCGTACTGTGTGAGCACCACGCCCTCCGCAGAATGTCTCGAAAAAGAACTGGACCACCATGAGGAGGCACGGCTTGCCCACGTCCCAGTCGGTGAATATCAGGTGCACCTGGTGAAAACACAAGCTTATTGCAATCTGTGTACGACCATCTGGAAAACGTTGCTGTGGGTTTAGTAGGCCATAAATTCCAACGCGTACGCTGCTGCAGGTTCAAAAAGTGATTGCAGAATGGGCATTGTCGAAGAAGTATCTGATGTTTGGTACACTGTTGGCACTAATGCGGGATATCGACGGTGCTTGTGAAGGGTAGAGACGCGCCTTGTGAATATGAGTGAGAAGACTTGTATTGTAAACGTGGAACAGTAAAGCCATATCTACTAAAGCAGCTGTGAAATGGAATGTAATTTTTGATCATTTGGAATGGTTCTCATGTCATGCGTCGCATGAAAACGTACCATAGCAATATTGGTGAAATCTTTTGGGTACAGTCATTGTGCGCGTGTTTTCTTTTGTTTTCTTAGTTTTATCCAAAGTGATATTGATCTCACCTGCCGTAGGATGTTCAGGTTAGACTTTCCGGTCACTGACTTCCGTATGCTTTTTATCTCGCTGCCAACTTCAGCCCGTTTCCCCCGATAAAAGGCGATAGATTTGCCGACCGTTTCGTCGGGGGCTTCACGATTTACCAGCCATCTAGTGGTGACATAATGACAGTCAGCGATGATTCATTCTTTTCGACCATGCGCTCTTGTAAGGTTGCGTTATGGCGCTGTATATTTTAATTTTTGGCTTGAATTTTTACACTTGTATATGACTGTTGTCATAAACGTTCCGCGCACTTAAAATCAGTTAAATGAAAGCACATTTTCCTGCCTTTTTCCAGAAATTTATTGCAGAATGCAGAAAATGGAAGGGCACAGTCGTGGGAAGCTTAATGAAATATTTCTGATATCACGCCGGACCAATGTAACACTTTGCATCCGTAGAGCGGCATTGGCCGTAGTGCCCAAAAATATTAAACATGGCCAGGGAAAACGTAATTTGCTGGAAACCATCAGAATTGGAGTTGGATGCACGGTCATTAGGGAAATATTGGCGATAGCTGTAAGAAGCCATGTATATTTGTGGCATGATGTGTGCTCGTCTCTTTTTGTGGTAACGACGCATAGATGGACGAATTGGATTGTTTGTCTCTACCTGGGCGAGTTGGGCAGCAGGATGGTTCCGATGATTTGTACCAGGCACGGCGTGCATCCGCACAGCAGCGTGGCATAGCGCCATGGTATGGCCGAGCTGAGTGAGAAGTTGGCCAGCAGGCTCAGTCCAATGGCCACGCCCGGCAAGGTAGCAGAGGACGGGACGGTAGCGGTTCGTTGTCACCTGGAACAAGTCAGCGGATCTGGTGGTGCTCTCTTGGACGTAGCTGGGAAGTGTTCGGGCAAGTCTGATTCAAATTTGCCTTTTCATATTTGAGCCAAAGCCAGGATTCAAAAACAGGACATGCAAAATGCGTCGTCGCGGAACTGTCATTTTGTTCCGGGTTCTGTAATCTTTACTGCGAAGAATTCTTCAAAACGCAATCTGGTGTCAGTGCAAACGGGTACTCTTTATAGCGCAGATATCCGTCCGCTCGTCCGCTGCAACGTAACGCTCGCCAGCAGTGCTCGTCGCCGTCCGCTGGCCGCGCCGTCAACACTCCTCTTCGGTCCGTCTCCCATGATGCGTAAACGGGCCGCCGCCCGTTCGCTGTGCGCGATCGGGAATACGGACTGTGACCGAACGTCCGCCTTTTACCGCGCGTGACTGACCTGACCTGAGTTTACCGTGCGCCCTTTATATAGAGGCATGGCCTCTAGAGCATTCCTGCAGGCTCTGGAGGACTCCCGGCCCCGGGTGACTAAGCCGCGAGCTCACCGGCCGGCCGACGTTATTTTCTGCCGATTGCCCGGCCGCATAGAGGACAGTTTACACAGGCGGAAAAACGTGCGGCATCGCGCAGTTCTAGAGCTCGAACGGCCGCCTCTGTCTCGCGATTGACGAGTAGCGACGACTGATGACGTTTCGTGACGTTTTCATGACGTTTGCGCCAGTCAGTGATCGCTTCGACTAGACGTCCTGTCGTGAACGGAGCAGGCAAGCCAAGCTTACTGAATCGGGCGAAACGCAAGATTTCGATCTGCCGTAGTCCGATTAGGGGTTTTGAATTGTCGTACTCGAGCAGGGTTCGCGGGGCCATGGCTAAGACGAAGTACGGCGTGTAAATGACGTAAGCAAACGTGTGGCGACCTATCCCAGCTGTTGCAAGACGCGGTCGCCCTGCCTTTGCAACAAGCAAAGCCCAGAGGACACAGAAACTGTAGACAACTTTAAAGTTGCGCCAGCTGATGATTTGTTGTCTTTTCCGGAGTTTGCAAGCGCATTCGGTTAACTTGAAATACTGGAAAGACAATCTCCATAGGTTGTTTCATTCGTCACTTTATCGCAGTACATTTTTGTTCTCTTAAAAAAAAACATAATCTCTTTGCCCATTTTTTAGGTCCGATTTTTGACCATAACGATCAGCTAGCGAACTGTATCCCCAATGGTAAAGCCGGGTCTAGGCGTTACCTGGTGTTAGATATACCTTGGCAAAACCGCTCATGTAAACCGGCCTACGGACGTCACGCGCCAGGCCCCACCCGTCTGGGGCTGCATCACACGAGGCGCGGGTAGGAACGTCCTTTAACAACCCAATAACTAACCAGCCAACCGATTACTGAAAAATGCAATTTGTCCTGCATGAAGTAGAGTAGGTGATAAAGGAACATGTGATCATTACGAAGCTCCTAAATGATGGTCTGTATTTGTTACAACCTTCCTCACGGTATTCAGTTTGATTTTTTTTGCTCCTGACACTGTTTGGCTGGGCATTACGCGCATGCCGAAAGCGAAATCATATTTTCGGTGACCTAATCTTTTTGCCATTGGCCTTGTGAAATTTTCACGGGTTCTGCGACGCGTTCTTCATTTTTCGCTCGGCGCGCCTGTGGTCGGCGTGCCTTCTGGTCCAGTCAGGACCGCCCTCACCTCGCCTCGACGCCGGTCCTCACCTCTGCGATGTAGAGCCGACTGGTGAGGCCGGTCAGGCCGACCACGGCGCCGGCCAGGATGGCGCCGGCCAGCATCATGCTCTTGCTGCCGAGCGTCATCAGCGGCCAGGCCAGCAGGTTGAGCGGCGTGCTCAGCTGGATGACCCTGAGCACGCCGAGCCGGTCCGTCAGCTGGGCGGAGACCACGCACGCTGCGCAGAAATGAGATGTCGGAGGACGCCGATCCGGAGTGCGGTTGTCTTGCAAACGCCGAGCAGATAAGACAGTGCGAAAGCTCGAATGTTACACTTCTCGTTAAGCCTTTCCCGATTGAAAGGTGTCCCTAAAAAAGGGTCTTTCGGTGATGCTAAGTTCACACCCGGAACCACAGCATCGCCTGGGCTCCGGTCGCCGTCCGCTCACCGACCATCCGCCCCAGGTTGGAGATGGAGACCACCAGGGTGGCGTCACTTAGGCTCAGCTGAGCGGCGCCGTCAGCTGCCTGCGACTCCGCCAGCAAGAGGCCGGCGTAGCTGAGCGTGGTGCCGTAGATGATCGGCGTCATGGACATGACCACCGCCGCCGCCAGCTGCCGGCAGCGGCCGCACAGTGAGGCTCGAGATGACGTCACTGGCTCACTTCTGGCGCTGTATAACTGGGGTCTTCCTGGACGCTGTGCATATCGCCCCTTTTTATGTGAATGAGGAAGTTTCTTTTCCATCACCCATAGGTGACGCTTAGCGAGGAACGAAAAAAGTTCGTCGCGCCCAAGGTAGCAAGTGGCTTCGGGACGCGTCGCTTTGAGGGCTTTGTACGGCTCCTTGTAACGATAAAAAATTAGCATCTCTACGGGAATTGAGACATCTTCAGGTTTAGAACTTCACGTTTGTAGGATTCTGGAAGCCGATGCCTGAAACTGGCGGATATGGGACGCATGACCTTTTTGTCTAACATTTCAACGTAGTACCAACAAACTAAGAAGAAATTTTGCCAAACAGACTTGGGCCACAAAAAACTGGCGGACAATTTTGTCATACGTCAAAATGCATAACTTTAATGATAGTGACCTATGTTCTCGCAGCTCTCTCACATGATGAAATCGCATGGTCATTTTCCATGCTGCCAATTTCATGTCGAATAATTGTATGTTGTAGTTGTAGAGATTGTAGAGGGCTGGGGGCTACTGGAGGCTGTCTTCTCATTTGCAAAATTTCTGTAGACTGTCCCCTCTACGTGCCAAATTCGCGAAAAAACGAAGTTGCCGTCATACAGTTGCAACTCTGCTCCTGTTGGGTACGTCACGAACTTCTATGTAGAAAAAAGGCAAACCTGCGTGAGAACGAGACGCGAAGCCCAGACGCCCATCCCGACGGAGCGTCGCCGTTCTCCCCGGTCCCCGTTCGGAGGGCCTCACCTGACTCCAGAGTCGGTCGGCGGCCATGTCGTGACTCGGCGGGCGACTCGGCTCGGACGGACTCGGTGCTGGCGGGCGACTCGGCCGGCCGTGCCGTCGACAGTGACGGCGGCGGGCAGACGATGACCGGTCTGCCGCTGTCCCGCCGCAGGGCGTCAGAGACGGTCCGTGCCAGGGCACGTAGTGCGGTCCTTTTGCGCGTTGACGCTTCTCGCTGAATCATTTATGATGCCCCTGTCCTGAAGCCATCGCGCCGGTGGGTCACGGTGGTGACGGTGGTGACATGACACTGGCGATGATGACGTTTAAGTCTCACGATGAATGTTGGCAAAATTATCGTACTGTATGGTGTCGTTTTGTTCTGAACATTGTGGTGTTCTGTGTGATTATCTTCTACCGGCGTAGGAAGAATCCGTTGGTAGTGAGTGAGCTGTTGTAAAAGGTGGGTACTATCTCCATCAGCATGGGCGTTTTCTCGATTGTGTCAGATTGCATACTGAAGAGGCCCCTTTCGAAATCCGTCGACCGTCAGTACCCAGCAGGGTTCTGTTTAACCCGCGCCCGACTGGCAGTCGGCACCATGCACGCCCCCGATAAGGGAGGGGCTCTTGAAAATTCCGTCAACTCTCGAACGGTTGGCTGCGTGATAAAATATGCAAACACCCGGTGGGTGCCCAGGAACCAGCCAAGACTGGGAACCCCCGCCCACGAGGAGAGGAGCAGAGGAAGGCGCCAGGAGAGGTCAAATACAGGCCGAGGAGCAAACGGCCCGGTACCGGTCAGAGAGCGATAACTCCATGAAACCACGTCGTTGGGGATAGAGCCGATGGATGTGCCTGGATTGGAGGTGAGTCTCTGTCGTTCCGTTGCCGACTGAGACCCCCTCGCCGCATGGCTTCTCCAGAGCGAAGGACCGCCGAAAGCGTGTCCTTGTTACTCCGGGGACGGGGAAAGGGAACCGGGTTTCGGTGCAGACAGCGTTGTCCGTAAATCCAGAGTCCGTCAGGTCGGGATGAACTTTTGACTGCAGATGATTTTTAGGGTCGAGCATTTACGCTGCTTTGGAGGAATCCATCACGACCTTGCACCGCTGGAGAGGAAAAGGAGGCGATCAGAGGTTTATTGCAGAACAGAGGACGGACAGTGACGAATCAAATGCCGAGACGAGTGACGTTGGGAAGGAAGACTAGGACCCAGCGGTAGCGGATCGATGCTTTGCAGGGATCGGCAGTGGCAATGTCCTCTGAAACAAACAAAAAAAATCGCTCAGGCATGGTAGGAATCCAACTGCCTAAATAGTACACCCACACCGCGGGGCAGGCCGTTGGTCCGTTGCCATTTGGAAACCCCCAAGTGACCGGATGTCTGTGGAGTGCAGTGGGACCCATCCCGTCAGTCCACCCTCCCATCCAGATTTTCTCTGCTCATCCCTCGCGGACCAATCCTTCCCGTGAGCATAATCTGTCTGCAGATCGACCGATGTTTGCAAGGCCTCCAAACAATTTCTGGTGGTAACGGCCCACACAGATCATCTGCGGACCGACGGTTTACAAAACTGAGATCGGCTTGGGCCCACCAATTTTCACCGTTTTTGCTGCTGTAACGTGCAGCTGCTTTGACGGATGTACTTGCAACATTGCAATATTTTGCAGCATGGAAATTAGGTTTTCTGGTGGATGGGGGAACCAAACGCACCCGACAAAGTCGGAGACGCGTCCCGGTGACCTCCTGCATCGATTTGGCCATTGTTGCGCAATGTTGTACGATGTTGCACGGTGTTGCAGTGGTCCATGTCTCAGAAACAGCCGGCCGGAACGCCGAACAAACACCGCCAGCGTGCTGGCGAGATCGAAATCCACCGGAAAACCTAAGAGTTTTCATGTTGCAAAGTATTGTGACATTGCAAGCACATCCGTCACAGCAGCTGCACGTTACAGCCGCAGCGAGGCAGCGAGAATGAGGGAATATCATGCTATACAGGTATGAGTCGAAGTCCCGAAAGATTCCTTGGTTATTACTATGGAACGTTTCGGTGTGGCCACCACTGGTTAATACCATTGGTGGGTATAACTAACCGAAAAGTTATCCTCGATAACCGCTGATTCGATAACTCGAAAATTAAGTTCGATGACGTTAAACCGCCCGGCCGATTCAGATTTGGCGGAAGCTAACGATAACCGCTAACTGCTAACTTTTATGATATGAATTTAGCTTCGGTTTGGTTCTATCGGCGCGGTGCTTACCGTTGTCGGACGCATGACTTTGCATAACGTTCTTTTGTTAAAAAACCAGAGTCTCCTGGGACCTAAAGGTGTCATATTTGGGAAGTGCTTGTAATGAGTTTTCGGGTGACGTAGGTTTTTCTTGTGTATCTGGGAATGGCGGTAAGGAACAGTGAATACGGCCGATTTGTACGCGCTTGTCCGTTGCCGTGGATTGGTGGTCCAGTGACGCCATGGATTCCAAGACCGTTCCAAGTGTCCGTACCTAAACATTCTACGGCTTTGAACTGAACTGCAGAATTGCACAGTGCGGCTCAGCTTCTGCGTCGAACATTCATGTGTTGTGTTCAAACGTTGTCAGCCAACAGCATGTCACACTGACTGTTGCAGTGACGCTCATAACAGGCTGAAAAGGAATGTGCGATTTTAGGAGGTACAAGCATTTTCGACCGTTAAATTTTATTTACTTTCCCGGTGAAAAAAATGCTAGCAGACTTAAAGTTGGCGGCACTAAATTTAGCGGGCTGACTTAAAGTTAGGGGAACTAAGTTTAGCGGAAGCTAATTGGTTTGCTAGCGGTTTCTAAAGTTAGCGAAAACGTTACTCCGCTAACGAAAAGTTAGCTTTGCTAATTAGCAGTTAGCGTATTAGCGACACCGTGCCCACCACTGGTTATTACCCAGTAGTATGTTTTTCCAAATTGTACACTGCTCACCGTTTGTGGCCCATCCGATTCCACCATTATGTTCGGGTTTGAAACGGGATAAATTCTGCATGGTTGACTCGAAGTTGAGCATTTTTTGTAGTTCGTTATCCAGGATATGGAATAGAGATTCAGTGTAGCATTTACAAACTGAAATTAATGAATCCATAAATCGCCTACCTGTCGAAACCTGACTCGACCGGTCCACAGTCCCGACACTGAAAGTCGAGTCCAGGACCGGCACTAGCACCGGGGTCGTTTTGCAAAACCAGCTGGAGGGGCGGGTCGGTGGGGCTGAGCAATGGAAAAATGACTAAACCTGAACTGAAACGCAAAATTTCGAAAGCGGGCGGTGGGTAGGGCTGAGCAAGGGAAAAGACCAATCCTGATCTCAAACGCACATAAAGCTTGTTTCCCCCCGGATTTGACCCACTTCCTTTCCAGAGTTTGAAGGGAGTTGCCCGCTTCCATTCCATGCTCAAGTCCCCTCTCCCAACCAGTGGCGTATGGAAGCGGAGGGGCGTGCGCCGTCCTCCCCCTCGCCTGAGAGGCTAATTTATATTTTAAATGCATGTAAATTAACGCTGGAAATTGAATGTTCGGAGCAGACTGGAAAATGGATGGATGGAAAACATGCGATGCCATTGTTAAACATGCAAGAAATTTTCCGTTTTTACGACTCCCTGAACCTGTCGTTCAGGGGAAAGTCTTGGTTGTGCTCCCTCTCCTCCCGTTACCAAATTCTGCACGAGCCTCTGCATTAGCCCGATACGCAGGGAATTTCGCACGCTTCCTGCGCGCTTAATTGGTTGTTCAGTGCAAAACTTCGGTTGCGCCCCCCCCCTTTTTGACATTCTGCAAACGCGCCTGTCGGGATCGCAAGGACTGTGATTAGTCAAGTCCCAGCAATGACACCATTGAATACGTAAAAGTTGGTAGATGTCGATGCACATTAATTTCTGGTCATTCGGTTAAAATTTACGCGGAAGCATTGAGTTAAATACTCAGCGATTTTCTCGCCACTGCACCGCAGGCGCCGGTGCCGCACGCGGGATGGAGTTATCCGGCACTAATTAATGTTCCTATATTGTCGTAAAATAAGCATTTCCAGATGGTGTTTTTTGGTGCTAGTGATTGATGGTGTCGTTTTCCGTGTTTAATTTTTAAAACAATTCAGTAGTTAAGAATCTACTTAATGGTGGAACCTTATTCTGCAGAAACCTGCTTCTGTGCAAAATACGCAATGTTTTAAAGTTTTTTAAGTTCTTGGTATCATTCTCAACGGTGAGAGCCAGGTCCTACCATTTTCTTTCCATTTTAAGTCATCGCCGATTTTGACGGCAGTGCATTTTGGCTCGTAACAGTTGCTCGTGATCTTACCTCAGGTCAGTGGTGGAGGTCGTTGGTACTTTACCCACTGACAGTCATTGAACTTCTGCACCTCACACTCAAAATAATAAAGAATCCGCCAATTTCCGAAAAAAACTACGAAATCTCTTGAAAATGAGTTTGACGTTAGGCCAATGACCCGGGAGTTTCTGGAAAGTCTCACATGACAGATTTGTTGCACCTATCAAGATCTGTAAGCCATGGAAGTGCAACCGTGATATCTTGTTTCCCGAAAATGTTGCACAGCTTAACTCTTCGACAGAGGTCCGCTTGACCTGACCTAGGTCAAAGACCTGACTCGACCCGATCGACCCGAGGTGGAAACTATAACAAAAGATGAGAAAAATGTTAACCAAGGGCACACAAAAATTCTTGGCGCTGCGTTTGTCCGTTCTGACGCAATCTTTGAAAAACCTTGGGGGGAGGGGCTGTCAGTTGCCCCCCCCATCGGGGCCGGGTTAAACGGTGAAGGTGTAGATCAGCGGCGCCTTTTTTGTATTCATAGGCTCTGTTTGTGCCGAAATGCCATCAGGAATCATTCGCATCTTGTCACAGAATACTCGTTTGACCCCCATTAAACTATTTCTGTTTCAAGTCGGTCATCCGAAAATATCATGCAAACAATATTTTCCGAGGTCAGGTACCGGGGACCCACAGTCAAGATGAACGCTGTACTGAAGCTGTGCAACAAAAGCGCTTCGGAATGCAGACGCGCCAGTGGTTTTGACATTTGGCCTGTAATCATAATGTACATGCGCCTCGTTTTGATGACGTCCTGCAGTGCGCTGACACTGTCATGAAACGTCTTCCCTCAGACATTTCTTTTCTTTTATTATCTATATGAAACGGCGCATACCGGTACTATTTGTTTGCTTTATTGTAGCGAGTCTGGGATTCTTTTCAGGAACAGGATCTGGTTTGTGCCGTCGCATAAGTGTCGTGTGCGATGCGCATTGCTTCTGTTTCTCTGCAGGTGCGTGTTACCTGGCATCATCGGAGTCGAAATAGACGCTCGTCATAAAGAAGGACTGATTTCCGTCGTGGTTCACTTCGGTTGATTGCATTGGAGTATGTGTGGAATTTAGATCAATCGGGTGGAATCTTTCTGTTTCGGGCAGCCATATCGTGTGGAACTTTCTGGAACTATGTGTTGCATCAGATTTCGGAAAAGATTGATTTTGAAATTCCGCTTTTTGCTACCTTTCTCACTTCCTCACTTTATGTTGGTCGGTGGTGCGTGTGGATCCTTCCACTGGCACCGTGGTAAAACGGCCATGTTTGACTGGGGATGTATGCTTTGAATGTTTAAGTGCTGGAGGCAAATGAATGAGAGAGTTGATTTCCGGGGATTCACTTTTGATCTTATGGAGCATTTGATTCAAAACAACGAAATGGGATTCGAAAATTTCCCGCGTATGGCACGTAAGTGGAAACTGACAACTATGTGATAAACAGAGAGGAAAAGAGCAAACAACGGCAGATCAACAAAGGCAGGGGAGGTGGGCACTGCTGGCGGCGCCAGAACTCACGTCGGCGCTCCGTTTCGGACCGATGTGGCTGTTTGTCGTCCATTGGCCCTCCGTGGCCGCTTTGTGCCCCGCGGCAGGTCCAATGTCGGTCCGTCCGTTAACACTCCGTTAGGGTACCGCGTCATGAACCGTAACCGTAACCGTAACCCGCCGTCCAGCGCGCAGGCGCTACTGCAGGGGGCATTGAACTTCCGCCAGCCGACGCTGTTTTGTTTACTTCCCGAGGACAGATGCCGCGTCTCGAACTCGTGTTTACTGTCGGCGTCACCGAGAAGCGCGCTGGTCTCGCGGAGGAACCCGAATAAGCGCGTTCGTGTCGTTGAAGCGGGAACTCTGGGCTGAATGTCCCATGCGTGTGATGAGCACCCGTTGGTAGATGTCAAGTGATGCCAGAGCCGGCACCCACCTAAGCCGTGACGTCAAGAGGGCAGTGGCAGGGACTGAGCTCTGTAGAGGTGCATGGGAAATGATCACGCGTGAGCGAAGCTCTCCTTCGTAACAGTGCGTCGCTTATCGCAAGGAAGTTGGCTCCGCATGGACCTAGCGTTTGCTTATTTGCTTTTCTTTTGACGATTGAAACGAATTTTCCAGTATGTGGCTCTACTAGGCTGAAGAAAAATATAGTGTTCAAGTCGTGCGTGAATAGTCTGGAAAACTGAACCTGATTTGAAAAGCAACGAGTTCCTTGCGATGTTGTTGTATCGTTTGAACCAAATTAAATAGTTCTTATGAAAAACATTTGTATAAAATAAGTGATATGAACTAATAAAGCATTGGCATTTTGCCTAGATTAGTTGGTCGAGGAGCTTCGAAAGACTGCAGGGTGATATTAAAAGCTGTTTTGAATAGTCCCAGCTTAAGCAGTGATTATTTGGGTGTTTTATGTTAATGATGAATGACAGAACCTAGCGAAATACGTCATTTGCAAGCAATTAGGACCATGAAGCCGGTACTGCGTTGCCTTTTTATGTGGCTTGCCCGAGGAGCAGGTATTCCTTAAACTGCTCTCACCACTGTGGTCGTGATAGTGGCCTTCTTTAAAAAAAAAAAAAAAAAAACACGCCGCGTACATTCGTGGTCGTGGCAATGACGTTAATCACATTGTAAAGTTAGGGCATTAGTCATGTTTCGCACCTGGGCAGGGCCTTGGCCTGGCAGATGACTTTTTGGTGCACGTTGATCTGTGTTTTGTTGCGTTTATCCCCACATCCTGTCTTGCGTGGAGGCAAGGCAGCTGTGTGGCTTAAAGTCGTCACTGCCTGTGCGCCCCAGGATTCCTTCGTGTAATGGACATGCGGAGAGACAGAGGGCCGTTATCGTCTCTCATTTTCTGACTGCTTTGGAGGCCTTTTGATATGATCCTGTTGACGGGCGACCCTCCGGAGATGGAGAAGGCCGCACGGATAGAGTTCAGCACGGCTGCGACGTGGTGTGTGTTTAGTTTTGTTTACCGTGTCGCGCGTTGACCGGCTGTCGTTGAGAATGACTGTGACGGCCGAGCTCGGGAAGCCTTCACTCAGTGGCCACCCATATCGCTCCACGGCGTCCCGTTAAATCCAAAACTGAGTAATCAGCTGCACAATGTATTTAAAAACTTTTCGTCTCAGCATAGACCGACACAGGCTGCATGTTTTTTTTTTACGCGTAGTACGGAATTTTAACACTGCATTCCGAGTGTACGTCGGCTGTGACGTACGTTGTCTAATCCTTGACTTCACCTTAACCCTATTCCCGGCAGGGGGGGGCTGAATCCGTCCCCCTCGGATCTTTTGTTTCCCAACTCCAGCTTCACGAAATTTCGTGACTTTTCCTAACTGTTCTTTCCACGTATTGAAACAAAATTTTGTAATTCTATTTTGGTTTGGGGCGGAGCCAGGGAACGTTTGTGGGAGGCACCTCAGGCTATTTCTGTCCTGTTGAAGGTAGGAGGAAAATGCCTGCCAAAAAAAGCTTGTGTAAGATAGGACTTAAGCTTTATGTGGATGTGTAGGTAAATAGCTGGGCAGGATACAGATGCAATTTTGTTCGCCTGAAGTCACTTCACAAGGTCAGGTCAAGGTCAAAAGTCAAAACTTGGTTTCATAATAATAGTTTTGGCGCTATTTTTAATGCCAAACCCGGAACACATATGATGCAAAACGATACCTTTTACTTGATTACCAAGTTTCAGCTTGATATCAGGTCGGGTCACGGAGCTTTGACTTAAAATGTCAGTGCTCGCACCCTATATGACAACATTCGTAAAACGGGATTTTAGAAAAAAAGTGAATCCAAATGATTGGAAACGTTTCCGAATAATATAAAATGTACACAAGGCCATTCCAAGTGACTCTAACATATTAGAGATCATTTAAGGTCAAAGGTCGCAAGTTGACTTGAAGAACTTGTGACCATGATAGTTCCCCCTTTGTCATGTCCCTGGCGCCGCTTATGCTATTTTTACACAAACATTTTAATACGATTTGTAGTTATTCACCATGACGTGATTAGAGGAAGCTAAAAAGAAGTTTTTTAACCTTCTTGTTAATTTAGTTTTTTGGAAAACTAATCCTTCTATCTTCGAAGCCCGGCAGACGCCTATGAATCTCCTCAAAATCTGAAATGTGTGGACGAAAGGTAAAAGTCCCACTTATAATCTTTCGATTGATGCTAGTTTTATCAAAATCGGTCCTTAAAAACAGAGTTATAACAGGTCCAAAAATGTCCCCCGTTTTGACTTCCCTCCCCCTGTATCCAGCCATTTAGAAATTTTGAAACGTTCTTTTCGTAAAAAATGTAGTTTGCAAACTAATTGCCGTTTGTTGCGATGCAATCGGATGAGTAGTTCTGGAGACCAGGGGCGACCGAATCCGCCCCCCCCCCCCTCCTGCCGGGAATCGGCCATGCCGTCTAGCCGTCCAGGAATAAAGTTAAATGCTTTCCCCAGTTTTGACCCTTATGCCCCTCCCTGGTAACAAAACTCCATCGGCCCCCTCCCCTCGATTTTCCTTTCCTCAGCTCCAGTGGCATACCTTGTCAACACCCGCTGGAAAGGGCTGCGGTTGATAGTCTTTTTTTCGTAGCCCAAAATTTTCGCTCGTAGGATTTAATTCATCATCAGCCGGTTTTGCATTGGGCCCACCTTGTCCCACCTTGTCAGAGAACCCATCTTGACGTCATTCACTGCCGGGATACCCCGGGCAACCGGTGGACCCGGGACCCGGAGGGCGACTCGCTCACGACCGGTTGTGAGCTGCCGTGTCAAACGGCCATCCCAGTCATTGTCTCGGGACATTTGGCTGCCGATTAATTTCGTTCCGAGTCTTTTCGACATGCCTGTGTCCCGGTCTTCCAGCCGTCCGCGGCTCATTCGCCGGTCCGGACAACTCTGCGTTCCATGTCGCTCGCGAGGGGAATTTCTGATGAACCGCTCGTGGCGTGAATTAAGTAGAGTAGCTGCCTTCTGCCTGAAAACAAATCGTGAACGGAAAATCTGCACGGCCCCTCATCACCGGTGTCATCGAGCCACTTCGTTGAGACCGCACGCCCGTCGACGTCCACCGCCGGCGTCCTGGCCGTGGCTGGCGCCCGTCTTGTTCACCAAGAAATGAGGACAACACGCCACATACCACGTACCTGTCCCTCTCTCGTGCAAGAATTCGTTTGTCGTTCACAAGGGCTCCGCCACGCTGTAGACTGGAAGGAGAGCCGAGCGCTCGGGCCACATGTTGAACGAATGACGTCAAGACCCATCATCGGCCCGATAAGTCAGGCTAAAAAGTCACAGGTCAGTGACGACACATCGTTACGGTTTGGATGTGGCACGTGGTTACATTTACGTTACATGGTAGCATTTCGCGGGACATTGTGTAGCCACTAGAATCTAATGGGACGAGGTAGACTCTGTTGTCTCTTTTTGTTTTGGGCAGGATGGTGCGGACGACACCGATATTGCTGTGCTCTGTCTTATCACTTCTTGTACCTCGGGCTTATCTGATGTTGCGTTTTGGTGGCCTGTTTGAACCTCCGTGGCGTATACTTCGTTGCATTCCTTTACGTCCGTTGTGTTACCACTGTCTCTCTGTTCTTCCTTCTCCCCGTTTGTCTCCCGTCTTTGTTCCGTCCCGTTCCCGCCTTCCTCCCCATCTCCTGCTATTTCTCCGTTTTTACTTAACGTCGCCTCCCGCTGCCTGCGTTTGGTGCTAAAGTGTCGCAGCTGCACCTCCTCGAGCGTGAGGCCGCGCGTTTCCGGCAGCAGACAGCGGGCGAACACCACCTGCAGCAGGTTCACCCCGGCCAGCACGCCGAACAGACCTTCGGGGCCCAGTGCAGTCCGCAGCACGGGGAAGAGAAAGATGAACGCCATGCTGAGGGCGCCTTTGTAGAGAGAGATGAAGCACCCGAACATCTGTCGGACGTTTGTGGGCAGCGTTTCGCCGATGTAGAGCTGCGACAGCTGCGAGATGCCGCCCATGCTGGCCGCGTTGGCCAAGACGATGCCGACCATGACCAGCCAGGTGTGTCCACTGAGCGATGCCTGGGGGCATGAGCAGAGGTCAGAAGTCATGCGGTGAGAAGCCAGGCGGGTACAGACCATCTGAGCAAGGTGTTCCCTAGCTGGGATACCAAGGGACACGGCCAGGGGATAGGGTCGAAGGTGCCGACCATTTTAGTCAGGTGTCCTTCGCCGTCCCGTGCACTCGCCTGGAAGTAGAAGTAGGCGGCCACGATGAGCTGGCCGAGTCCGCAGAGGACTCCTGCGCCGGTGAGCACCGTTCGACGGCCCCAGTGACAGAGCAACCACGCTGAGACGGCGACGACGACCACCTGCGGCACGAGACAGCTTCAGCGAATCGCTGCCGGTCACCGGACCTCTGCTTCTCCCCGGAGAGGGGGTCCGCGGAGACGGCAGGCCGCACGTATGGCCACGGATGGGGTGTGCGCTCTGGGATGGCCCGCTTAGACGGGACGTAGGCTGCTGAAGAAAGTCATTACAAGTCCGGTTTGTTAATGATTGCATACATCCCCACGGCACTCCTCTTCATCACGAATGCTTCTTGTTTCGCGCAGCTTACGAGACGGAGCCATTGCCGTCGGAAAGGAATTTTGGCTCCTGCTATGCGAAATGGCCGACAGGAGGTCCATGAGTACTCTGCATCGCACGCGGCCTCACATCACCTGAAGCACGGCCAGCAGCTGCGTGCACTGGGCCGGTTCCAGTGTCGTGACGGCCATTTGGAAGACGCTGAGGGCGTACTGTGCGAGCACCACGCCTCCGCAGAATGTGTCGAAGAAGAACTGGACCACCATGAGGAGGCACGGCTTGCCCACGTCCCAGTCGGTGAATATCAGGTGCACCTGGTGAAAACACGTGTTTGTTTATTTCAGCTCGCGGGTGAACTAGGAAGCGTTTGCCAGCGTTTTGGAGTCTGCAATGAAGGCAGTCTTTGTCTACGTTGTGACTTAGTTAGAGAACCATTTTCCAATGTACGATGTCCTGGATCCAGCTCGTGTCATTATTCATGTCGGTTTTTCAGTTCTACAGAACGTTTGTTAAGCAGAGACGTATGTACTGAATATGAATGGGATTCCATTGCGTCGTGATAATACAAATACAAACACATAAATATGGCACCGAGGGTGCACCATCAAACGTGCTATCGTCATTATTGTCCTTTTTTCTACCTAGTCGTACGCAAAGACATCACTGATCTCACCTGTCGTAAAATATTCCGGTTGGACCTTCCTTTCACTGACAGTTGAACGTTTGTCATCTCGCCGGCAATATCTGCCTGTTTCCCCCGATAAAAGACGATGGATTTCTGGACCGCCTCATCGGGAGCCTCGCGGTTTGCCAGCCACCTACATGGTGGTGATTTTGTCAGTTGGCGATGAAGTATCAGTCACTCTTCACTCCGTTCCCGGAACATTGATTTTAGGGCAGGATTTCTGAGATGGCCGAAATGAATCCTTGGTCCTTTATGTACAGTTATTCATGCTTTAAAATAAAAAGGTTTTTCTGTGTATTTGGTGGTCGACTTTGGAGCAGATCCGTATGTGGGAAGATGTCAGAAGTCATTAAAAATGATATCCCAGAGTCCGAAATATACATTTAAAGCCAAGATATCTTCACATGTATCAATGGCGCATTCAAGCGTCATAAAACGAAAAGCAATGTTTAATTCATCTGGTTTGGGTGTGTTTCATCACTTCCTTGGCATTCGGCGCATTGCGACTACTGTTGCTGAAAATTTAAAACGGCAAGTGGTCGCCATCCCGAAATGTCAGTTGCTATCCAAAAATGTTGCGAATTTTCTCAGCAGGCGTCTGATTGGTTGTAGGCATTGCTAGACGTGACTGCCATTGTGAACCGGACTACATAGTCCAGTTGGTGCTTTCAGACTCCGACGCGGTGAAGTAGCCCGATGGGACGAGGCAAGAAAAGAAATGGCAAAAGGTAAACCGCACTGTCGGATATGAGACGCTGAACACAACGGTGTACTCTGATCTTCCCTGGCTTTCTGATTTGCGCGTACGAAGCAACTGCCCATCGAACTTTTCGGCTAAAAAACTTTATGACCTCTTGCAAAAACGATACTGTGACCTCTTCTGTACTTACGAGAGAGACAGTACACTGAGTTAGCCTTTCTTAAACTACGAGAACAAAATGAAATTAAGTAGGCAGCTCGGCCCGGCCCGGCCATATCGCCTCCTGGAGGCTAATAACCTTGCAGTTGTTTGTTCTGTACATTTAGATTTGCAATACTTTGGCTTGCGAGCTATTTCTAAGGCACATTTATTCGGGGAGTAATGTTCTGGCTGTTACGTGTATTGTTCCGCGAATGTTTTTGGACCTCTCCATAATCTTCTGTGCAAAACAAGAATGGCGTAAGCCACCGCGGAGAAACTTGATAGGAGGGCATTTTTTCTGTTTCTTATTCATATCCCGTCATTTGCAGGACCAACCGAATGGTTACATATATCATTATGATCTACTTCTCAAGCTTAAAATGATAAACCACTTGCAAAACTTAAACTATAAGCAACATTAGCTTAGTACTGGAAAAGTTTCTCTTCCATTGTAGAACTGCCATCAAAAGTTTCTCCCTACCAGGCAACAAAAAAGGTGGCTGATGACCGTACACAATAGCATGCATCGTTTTTCTGAAGTAGACCGTGTGGCCACAGACCTTGAAAAAACGAATGTTTTTAGACGTGAGCGCTATGCGAAGAGCCGTAAACGACATCACGTGTGCCAGCTGATTCTTGAATCTTCCGACGGAAAAAGGTTTAACCCTTTTCCCGGAGGGCTAGACGGTATGGTCGATTCCCGGCAGGGGGGGGGCGGATTCGGCCCCCCATGAGATCTCGAGAACTACACGTCCGATTCCATCGCAACAAACGGCAATCGATTGGCCACGACGTGAGCTGAATTTTTAGAACGTGAACTACATTTTTATAAAAAGAAATTTTCAAAATTTTAAAAGGTGTGGATACAGGGGGCAAAAAAGGCAAAATGGGGGTATTTTTGGACTTCTTATAACTCCGTTGTTTATGGACCGATTTCGATGAAACTGGCATGAATCGAGAGATTATGGATAGGACTTTTACCATTGGTACACAGATCTGAAATTTCAGGAAAATTCATGGTCGTTCACAGAATTTCAAAAATAGGAAAATTGTTTTTTTAACAACTAAATGAACAAAAAAGGCAAAAACACTTTTTGGGCTTCTGCTAGTCATGTTGTGCTAAAGAAGTACAAATCGCATTACAATGTTTGTATAATGTTAGCATAGGCAATGCCAGGGACATGAAAAAGGGGGAACTGTCGCGGTCACACGTTCGTCAGATCAACTTGTGACCTTTGACCTTGAAAGGTCGAAGGTCAAACTTCACTGACCTTGGAATCCCTTGGGATGATCTCTTGTGCATTTAATATTATCTGTAAACGTTTTTAATCATTTGAATTCACTCTATTTCAAGAATTTCATTTTATGGCTATTGCGATATAGGGTACGCGTACTGACATTTTAGGTCATAGCTCCGTGGCCCGACCTGATATCAAGTTGAAACTTAATACACAAGTAGAGGGCGCCTTGTTACGTCATATGTGTTCCGGGTTTGGCATTTGGAAGAAACAGCGCCAAAATTTTTGCAAAAACAAATTTTGACTTTTGACCTTGACCTGACCTTGTTAAGTGACCTTAGACAAACAAAATTATGACTGCACATTGCCCAGTTCTTTAGCTATTAATGTAGTAAAGTTTTAAGTTCTATCTTAAAAACACTGTTTTTGGCAGACGTTTTCATTTTTACCTCAACATGGCCAAAATGGCCTGAGGTGCCTACAAAAAACGTTGCCTGGCTCCGCCCCTGAGCAAAATATAATTTTGAAATTTTGTCACGGCACGTAGAAAGAATAGCTAGGAAATGTCACCAAGTTTCGTGAAGCTGCGTTGAAAAGCCTGGAATTGGCAAGCAAAAAACCCGAGGGAGGCGAATTCAGCCCCCCTGCCGGGAATAGGGTTAAGCATCGGGAAAGGGAAAGCAACCGTATAAGTAAGCATTCGGCCTTCCTCTGTGGCTCCTTGGTTCAGTGTTGCGTTGCGAATTTGATCGTTTGATAAGGCGATATTTGGTGCCATACGGTTTTCGTTGCTGCTAAACGAGTTTTTTTTATTAGATTACGATTTTGTGGGCGGCTTGTGGATTTCTTCTTTTGGACGACCTCCCATTCTTAAAAGATGCGTTTGATAATCACATGCCTTTTACGAAGACGAGTTCGACGGTAAAAATGTACGTAATGATGCCATTTCGGAGCGAGTCATTCGAAAAAGGTGTATGAAAATGGCGAAAATGTGGATTGCGGATTTTTTTCATTTGGACCACATTAATGGCAGCAGATAATATCATATGCGTTCATGACGTTTAAACTTAAAGTTCTTCAGATACAAAACGTCGAAGTAAGTCGATGTTACTAGGGACCAAGCGGCCTTGCGGGCAGCTCATTGCCACTATCATTTGCTTCGCCTACTCGATGCGGCGTGCTTTGCGATTTTGTGTCCAATGGAAAGCACTGGCCCAGCAGCTTCATAATTACGCGCAGACATGTCATGTCGGGATGCGATATTCTTTTCTACTTCCTGTTCACGTCCGTTTACGTTGCAGAGGCAGACATGATTCCCGGCAAACCCGCAACTGCAGAATGGGAATACCATGAACGCTCGTGTTGACACTATAAAAAACGCCTTTTTTATTTGCAATGGATACTTATACTACGCAATGTTCGGATGCCTCGTTATGGTGAGGAACCGAAGAACCGCAACCTGAGCTATATGTCTCTACCTGGGCGAGTTGGGCAGCAGGATGGTTCCGACGATGTGTACGAGGGACGGCGTATACCCGCACAGCAGGGTGGCGTAGCGCCACGGTATAACAGAGCTGAGTGAGTAGTTGGTCAGCAGGCCCAGTCCAATGACCACGCCCGGCAGGTAGCAGAGGACGGGACGGTAGCGGTTCGTCGTCACCTGGAACAAGTCAGCGGATCTGGTCGAGCGCTCCCCTAGCATTCAGATATGCTTTTATGTTTCGGCGAGCTCTCGCCGGCGCTGCGACGTTTAGCTTGGGATGTTACAACGCAAAACGACCGCTGCGCCTGAACGCGTCCACGAAATAACTAACCGTCGCCGGGAAGGGGACTGCTGGCTGCAAGACCAGAGGCATCCTGGTCAGAGGATCAGCGAAAAGGATGTGTTCGACGACGGTGGTGACGTCATCGTAATCTTATTTGTCGGTGCCGTGACTTTGCCCGGACTTATCTGACCTCAGCTATGTAGAGCCCGCTGGTAAAACTGGTTAGGCCGACCACAGCGCCGGCCAGGATGGCGCCGGCCAGCATCATGCTCTTGCTGCCGAGCGTCATCAGCGGCCAGGCCAGCAGGTTGAGCGGCGTGCTCAGCTGGATGACCCTGAGCACGCCGAGCCGGTCCGTCAGCTGGGCGGAGACCACGCACGCTGTGCAAAGGTCGGCCGTCAGGTGTGGGAGACAACTGGTCCGGGTGCGGTTGTCGGCAAGGTCTAGCGGATAAGATAGTTAGAATGCAGACATGAGTATTTCTTGTCACTTCTTCTCAAATAAAGAGGAGAGAAAGAAAACCCGGGGCTACTCGCCGTATGCTCATGTAATTAGCCTGATTGCATCCGGAATTAGGCATCGTTTTTAGCTGGCGTTCACGGGAAAAAACGGCAACAGGGCTATGGATCATCCAGCACACGTTCCGATATTTGCTGAGGTGTCCCGAAAATAAACGCGCCAGGGCTGCTGATCCCGGTGACCGGCCGCTCACCGACCATCCGGCCCAGGTTGGAGATGGAGGCCACCAGGGTGGCGTCAGTCAGGCTCAGCTGGGCGGCGCCGTCAGCTGTCTGCGACTCGGCCAACAGGAGGCCGGCGTAGCTGAGCGTGATGCCGTAGACCATCGGTGTCATGGACATGACCACCGCCGCCGCCAGCTGCCGGCAGCGGTCACACAGTGAGGCTCGAGTAGACCAGTGACGTCATTGCGCGGCATATGACGTCATTGACTTGTTACTGGTGTGCTGAAACTGGGATCTTCCAAAACAATGTGCACGCCGCACAGCTTAGAATTAATAAGTAAGCTCAATCCTCACTGCTCGGGGGGGGGGGGGTCCACACAAGAAATGAATGGAACGTGTCATATCTAAATTAGCAAGTCGCTTGAAAACATGACTTCTAAGGCCGTTATGGTTACTTGTAAGGACAAACAAGTTTGACCTTTATCCTTGAATGAATACATTGCCCTGGTTAGAAATCCGCTGTTGTTCATTATTTTGGAAATTACTGTTATGGAAGCCGATACCTGACAATGTCTGGTGTGGGACATAAACATAGCACCTATCAGTATGTAAGCGGTAAAGTCTTCTGTAGCGTTTACCGGTCCTGAAAATTTTCAGTCGTTGTAACTGTAATGGTTTCGGAGATTGTGTGGTGACGAGTTTTAATTCAGTCTACTGCGCGTGATTACGGCGACCCTAATACTATTATGTGAAATAGGCGGTAAATGTGCGGTACATGAGTTGGCAGAAATCAGATATTTCTGCATTCTCCTTCGTAGTTACTGGTGGTTTCGTCATAATGCCTCTTACTGCGTTATTTTGTGATTCAAAGGAAGAGACTTTCCCGAGTCATTGCCGTGAAAATTATATATATATATATATATATATATATATATATATATATATATATATATATATATATATATATATATATAATGAAAATATAAAATATAAAAAATAGGTCGAGCCACTTAAAAATCACCGAAAGGTTGAGCGTACTTGACTTATTCAACCCTTGCCGGATGTAATGGTTTTCACCGACGCGCCCCACGAGGTGAAGAGGTGACGAGCCGCCATCCCGTTCCTCCCATCTGGCTCCTGATTGAGGCAGAGCGACGAAACAAAAACATACTTGTAGCTCGTTACTTTATGATTCTAATGACTTTAGATCACGTATTCACCTGGCAGGCCACCAGTATCACATCGTTTGCCGTCCCCGCCGTCATCGTTGTAATTCGATAGTAAAAGAGTTGATTTTGTGTCGGCCTGACCTAAAAATTGATCATTTGTTGTAGTCAGTGGTTTCATTTTTCCTTTTTAGTCATTGCCAGGTCAGCAAAACGTCAAGTTTAATTATATTTCGTGACGCTGTTAGTGCCACAAACTGTGTTTTATTATAACAGAGTAGACTTCTTATCATCGAGATGAATACTAATGGCTGTCATTGCCGAAATGAGGGCGTAAAATTGCCCTTAGGATGGTTTTAAGTAATTTTGAGATCATTGCCGTAGCTAAATTAAAGGTCAGTAGCCTGCATGACCTTAGAAAGAGCATGGTATGTTGTGAGACTTACGCTGAAACAGTTGTGTGCCAAGAACTGACCCCTTATCTCGTCAAACTCGAGAAAGAAGCCAAAACATAGCTCATATCTACATAATGGCTTGCAAGCCCTCGAGAAGGACGTCATAACTCGGTGAGTTGACGTGACCAGGTAACAATTGTTTCTGAAGAAAGCGGAAAATATGCAGGTTCAGCTACTGCGTTCCAAATTTCGTGTTTTGTTAACGCGGACCGTTCTCCGGCAGTGTAAGAAGAACCTGTTTGAGGCGGGGGTGGCACCCTGCTCCCCCACCTGGGGAGGTTGAGGTGGTACATATGGACATGCGGTCACGTAATTCTCACTCAAGAGTTAATGTTATGGTTCCTGTCCGTGCTTAGAATTCCATGTCACATAGTGGCATGTCATAGTTCTAGAGGTTCGAGGATGGGAGGTGGGGAGGGACTTTGGCATGTGATTCGTATTTTTTGTGCTTAGTTTTCAGGAGTGTTAAACGCGTGTTTGCGCGTGTTACACCCGCAACAGGCGAAATGTCTGTGATAAAACGGCGACGCTGTTTTTATCGGTTTCTTCACCTATCTGTCTCTACAAAAGCACGAAAGCTGCACGATCTCCGCCCCGTCGAAGCCGCGGCTCTCCCCGGTCCCCGTTCGGAGGTCCTCACCTGACTCCAGAGTCGGTCGGCGGCCATGTCGTGACTCGGCGGACGACTCGGCTCGGACGGACTCGGTGCCGGCGGGCGACTCGGCCGGCCGTTCCGTCGACAGTGACGGCGGCGGGCAGACGGTGACCGCGCGGCCTCCAGGGGCGCGGGAAGCGGTGTTGCAAGGGGAGTACCCGATGACGTTGACTGAAAAGATTTGACCCAAAATGTCTCGTTACCCCCTCCTTCCCTAACGCCCCTCCCCCCCCCAATTGCGGAGGAGTTCCTGCGTCCCTGTTTGTCACTGGCACGGAGCAGGGCCCCTCAGATGCCCGTGCCATTGCATGTAATGTGGCCTCTGTGCTCTTTGACGCTCTTGTTACGACGGAGGCCGTAAGCCGAGTGAGACGTCCTTCAGTAGAAGGAAAAAATTTAATTGCGCAGCCGATCCAGGCCGGCCCGGCTATAACGCTTACTGGCAACCAGACATGTGGTTGATTCTGCTTGACTGGAATCGACTCCGACTCATTAACAAGGCAAATGACGCCGAATCCCAATTTAGTTCCAAGCAACCGATTACAAGTGGAATCGATTCTGAATCCAATTCCAATGTGGCTAAAACTGTCTGATTCCGAATCCGAATCCGAGACAGACAATGTGAATACAGTATAACCATAAAATAATACAGATCAATGTAAACAGTGTAATTCAGAGCACCGTCTTCGATGGTGCTCTGAATGGTCACCTTTTCAGTTGAAACTAAAGCTTCAAACGGCCAAAGAGTTTTCCAGGACAGATCGATACAAGGAAAGATGAGAAGAATTAGGACCGAAGAAAAGGAAAGAATATGTTCAACAAAGACACCCCGCGCAGCGGCACAACGTGGTTCGACGCGGGCGAGGTTGTTTGCATGAGTAGTGTTGGGTGTGGTATCTAGCATTCAGCAACAGTAAGCGTTCAGTTCAGTTTATTTGCGAATCGTTCCACCGCGTGAATTACTGTTTGATTCTGATCATTACAGAATACATTACAGATTCTGATCATTACATTATGACTATTGCACATGCGCAATAGTCGTACCGACAAAACTAAACGTTACGCAGATAAATATCTGAATACTTGAAATTGTTGTCATCAACGAAGGAAATTTTTGTCGTTTGCATAACACTGACGTTGTAAAAAATAAGCAAGAAAATAAGCGTGACGTGGTACCTGAATATCAGCACGGCGTTTCCGCACTATTTGTAATGTACAGTTCTTGCGCTCTTGCGACATGCCTGAAGTCAATAATAACATTCGTAACCAGTCAAATGCTTGACTTCAGGCAGTAAGACGAAGTATTTACGCTCTGTTTACACACTATTTACTATGTACAGTTCTGGCGTTTTTGCGACATGCCTCAAGTCAATAATACTTGACATTCGTCACCAGGCAAATACCTATGAGGCGGTAAAAGTAAGTGGAGGTATGGTAACACTACCTAGTACCCACTTACTGTTCCCCAGGAAACTAGTGGTAAAAACAGGCGGGCAAAGTACCAGTGATATCTGTGTATCCTTTCCTTACTTTTTTTGTCTGCCTTGAGTCGAAAATCCTTTGATCTCATGTTAATTGTTCTATATTTTGGAGCACAGCCTCCTTCCCAATTACCTACCAACCTACCTGACAGGCAATGCCCAGCTCATACCACCACAAATAAGCAGACCATTGACATGAAGCTACCCTAAACGGCTCTTAGAGTGAAGTCTTTATTGCATATACATGCCTAGCTGTTAATAATTACATGTATTACATTTTTTAGACATCAAAGCAGTTGTACCGGCCTTTTGGCTAATTAAGGATCGGTGTACGGTTCAGACAATCCTTTTATTTACGTAGAAACCTGCAATCATGGGTAATCAATCAATCAAAAGAGAAAACAGCTGCAACAGTTAGATTTTAGTCACAAAGAAAATTAAATAGTTACATTTTCCGGAGTGGTGCCCGCCTCCCAGTCAGGAACAAAGTGACACTCAAAAACAAACGTTAGACAAGGTCGCCGCAAACGGCGCAGTTAAATCATCAACCAAACAAAACCAAAATGATCACCGCCGACTGCGGTAACAGCAGTGGTTGGTTAAATTGATAAAAGCGGAATCGGACATTTTTCCTTTGGTTCGCTTCCGATTCCAGTGTTTCCACGGAGTAACCGAATCAGTTCCGAATGTGACTCAACACATCTCCCAAGTGCATCGATTCCGAACCCAATTCCGGGCCAGGTGGAAGCGAATTCGGATTCGGCTCCGATTCCGCTGGAATCGAGCACAAGTTTGCTGCAACATGTAACCTGGCAATCACTGAACGCCAATTCGTGAAGTTTTTGCAATATGAGGTTTTCAGATTTCATGTGTTTGTATTTGCAGTGCGTTTTCTTGCCAGGTTTTGCTTCCATATAACTATTCCGGGAGTAATGTTTTCGCTCTTGGACGTATTTTTCGACGGGTGTTTTTGAACCGCTCAGTAATGGCAGCGAATAACATGGTTGCACGTGAAATTTAAACGTACAGTTCTTCCGAGCAACACATATAGGTCCATAAATATCCTTTTGTTTCAAACGAGGGCCCAGTGAGTCGTACTTCAAGCAGCAGAAACAATTTAATTGACCGGCCGTCCCTGCCCGACCCAGACCATATTATTTTGCTTGCTTAAATGCTTAAAGGCAAAGCAGTAATATAAAGAGCACCAGAGTAGGGCTCACCCGTCTTGTGGCACACACGGCGTCGTTCTGTTATCGGGCACAACACCACGAGGCATCTTCCTGGTCAACGGTGTCACTCCGCGAGGCACGTGCGCTCTTGCGTCGCCTCCGCCCGGACTGCAGCGGCCGCTGCGTGGCCTGGCGATTAGCCCACGCCGTTTTGTTCGGCTTCCCGTCAACAGATGTCGTCGCGACGCGTTTACCCTCGCCGGGGCCTCTCAGATGCCCGTGTTAGTGCGTGTAATGTGGCCTTTGTGCTCTTCGACGCTCTTGTTACTACGCAGGCCGTAAGCCGAGTGAGACGTCGTCCACTAGTACAGCAAGATGTGGCGCCGACGTGTCGCCGCCACGTCTCGTGGTGGCGTTGTGCTGCATCCGTGAATTGCGTCTCATTGAGATCCGGTCCCGGTATCTGACTGAGTTAAACCGGCGCGGTCACGTGATGACATCAGGAATTTCGACGCCGTTCACAGCGGATATAACGATGCTTTGATGGACGGAAAACCTGGCTGTCTCGCAGTAAGGACTGCAGGAAGGACTTCGTGGCGTTGCAGCCGGAACTCAGTGCCGAATTTCAATTGCGTTCAGTTCAGTTCAGCTCATTTACGAATTTTTCCAACGCGTGGACTACTGTTTGATTCGAGTCGTTTCAGTGCAGTACATGAGCAATAGTTGCACAGATAAAATTTGGCGTTTCCCATGTTTTTGGCCGAGACTCATGGCTGAATGTCTAGAGCCGACACTCACGTTTGGCAGATGTAAGCCGTGACGTCACAAAGGCAGTGACGGGGACCGAACGCTGTAGGGATGCCTGGAAATTTGCCAAGCTTCAGCAAAGCTCTCCGTAACATCGGTGCACATTGCAGTCGTCGTCAGGATGAATTGTCAGTAGTTGTATGCAAGGTGGTTTACATATGGTAATTGTCCGAGACCCGCTCCGACGGGCTTGTGTGCCGCGACGGCCTGGTAATTAATGTTCATGTGTGACACGCTGTGACCCGTGTTTGATCCGCGATTGACAATTTGTCTTCCGTCTGTTTCGTCGCTTTTGTCGGTTGTGGCGAAGCCACACCATATTTTGCAAACTACGCAATATTATGTTGGGAATCTGCATCGCGTGTTCTTGTTTGGGTGACTGGGTCACAAGAGCATGCAAGGGCACTCCTGCGCACCCATTGATGGGCAGGGGATACAAAACAAGCGAAAAGAAAAAGAAATAAATAAATTAATACGTAAGAAGTGTTCAACGAAACGGAAGGTCAATCTTGGTGGTAAAGTTGACTTGGCCTAGGATTTGACCTGGCCTTTTATATTCCCAGCCAGGAGCTCGAAAACGATGTTTCTTTCTGTACGTCTTGAATAGCTTGTGCGCTAGAAGCACATACACGCCTTAACATGGACATTGTCATTATATGTGTGTGCCTGGACGTGTATTGCACAAAACATAAATCAAATTGCGTCGGTTTTTTGTCTGTAAAAGATGCTGAGTGGCTTCAAGCACGACCAGGTCGTGTCAGTGCAGCACGTTGGCGGTATTGGGAGCAGATGAGCACGGGACTAAAATACGCCCGATAGTTGACTGATGCACTCACTCGCCGCATCGTAAAATGACGTCTGACATTGTCGGACTTCGGCTCGTATGGACCTGGATCAGGTTTCATGAAATCCGTTCATGTATGGAACAAAGTGGATAGGTTCCATCTTGGACAGCATTTTCAGAAATAGATCTTGGTTGGTCCGACAGACATCGCTGACCACGTTTTCAGCACTTCGAGGAGATTTATACCGCCATCCGAGCAGTCTGCCTTTCCTGCGGTTCGTTGGTCTCGTCTGCCGGTTTTCTGCTCTGCTCGGCTGCGCTGCTCCAATGAGACTGGCGCTGCGCTCTTGCGAGACGACTTAGCAGCCGGTGCTGTTGTGAAAAACGTTTGGTTCGTGCAAGGTTGGGGGCAGATGTGAAATTCGATCGTGGAGACTACGTAATGATCTGCAGCTGATCTGCACAGACATACGGCTTCGTCACTTCGGACGGGTGACTCCGGTGAACAGCAGATGCTTCCAGTCTGCCCCTGAGCGCGGGTGAAACCTGGGGGCTGTAACCGGACGGACTATGATGGGCCGCTGTTGCGATCCGAGGGCGTCGTCCGTTCAAAGTTTTCTCAGGCGATGCTCGGCAGCGGTGAATGATTTCCACATGCTTTTTGGACTGGCGATTCTTTTTAGCATTTTATTGCACATTGCGGACCGTGAGTGATCGTACGGGATTAATTTGCTGGAAAGGAGATAGTGGACTTTCTCTACCGTTCCAGATGTGTTTCGTTTCGGTGCGGTCTTCGCAGCTCGTTTTCCAACCAGAACGACCTCTGTCGCCTGTGAAAATTACCGACCGTTTCCAGACTGTGCTTGCACAAATCATATGTGCGGTATTTATTGATGGTTTTGTGTATTACATTTGAAACTGCCGTACGTATTGACATTTTCGCTTTGCACATTCCTATTATTATCTTCATTTTCTTTAAACGAAGCTTCGTGGAAGATTTTCTTACGATGATTTCCATGTTTGTTTCGTTCCAGTGTCGTTTTTGCTGACGTGAATTTATTGCCACTTGTTTGCCGTATCAGCTGTTCCTTCACATTTCATCAACACCACGCATTGCCCTCTCAACATCGTCTCAGGATAACGTGTGTTGTACATGAACGTACTATCACGTTTCCGATAAACGCGAATAATCCTGACTAGTGCTCCAGTACGCTGAATCACCAGACATCGAATGCAGCACCGGTTGGTACCCATCGGCGCAGCGGGCAGTGCCACGATGGTTAGTGAAGGTTCCGGTGTTCAGCGGCTGTCACCCAGACGAGCTGTGCTGTGGAGGCTTTTGTGTTGAGGTTTTCCGCGCGTCCTCCGCTGCGTGCGTTGTGACCTCTCGGTGCGGCTGGGAGCCGGTGTCGGGGCGTGTCACGTGACGGTGTTGATACAGCTAGGAACATTTCGAACACCAGTTACCCACACAAACTACCGCTTCGCGTACATGACACCAGAATTGCAAAGGGCTTCGTAAAGAAAACGTTGCACGGGAATCTTGTCTACAATGTTATCGTATTCGTTCGGGATGGGTTTGACGAAAATCACGTCGTTTTATTTTATTCAAAGTCTCAAGTGGATTTCGTTGTTAAAGTGAGGTTGTCAGTATGCGGAGACCCTTTAGATCCTGTCGCACTGCCAACCTTCTAGAACATCCTGACCAAAGCTTGGCAAATCGAGCCGAAATGGACCTGTCGCTAACTTCAGGCGCCTCAGACAACGCAAGTGGGGCCTTGCAAAGAGAATTGTACCAAGTTGAGGCTCTAATTCGTGTGACTGCGGTACGCCAGGTGTCGTTAGGCAGCAGGTTAAGAGCAGTTTGGCAGACAACGGGAACTTGCCGTGTATTCCTGAGAGAAGATTTTACACCAAACTCATGAAAGAGTTTCTGCAGAGTTTTTATTTCTCGTTGAGAGTCCCACGACTTGAACATACTTCGGGTAGTGTCCTGACTTAGCGCTTTATGTACGGATCTTTGTGGAATGAAATTCATTGTTGTAGCCCTTCTTTCTTGTACCTTCGTTAAAAAGACTTTGTTCTTATCAGGCATCATCCGTGTCTTACGAAGACACTGCCTGAAAGTCTCCTTCGATCTTCACTCCCCTCAAGTTTTCTGGTGATAGACGACTGCGTGTAACAACGTGTAATAACGATCACTTATAACTCACAACCTCGTCCTTGGGAGCACTTATGTGCCTCTTCTGCAGCCACTCCAGTTTTTTTCACTTTTGATTATTTAGGGACGCTTTAACCGCCAGGGTCTCGGCGTCCCGATCTCTCTCACGCCCGTACCTGCGGGGAACAAAAACTCGCCGTCGGCCAGACTCGAACCCGGAACCCTTCGGTCCGAAATCGAACACATTGACTAGCCACACCACCCCCGCCCGCCAGCCGCGCCGACTGAATAACGGCGCAGAACCACAGCCGCTGGGATGGTGGCCGTGCGTCCCGTCACGGATGACCCGCGCTGTCAGACCGGCAGCTCGGCCGGGACGATCTGCGCCGCCGCCGCCTCCTCCTGGCTCTCCGCCGTCTCCTGCTGGCACTCCGCCACCGATGTCGCCTTCTGCTGGCTCCCCGCCGCCGCCGCCGCCTCGCTGTCGGCCAGCGCCCTCTCCTGTTCGCGACGCAGCTTTGTGGAGAAGTGGCGGCGCTGCACCTCCTCCAGCGTCATGTCCTTGGTCTCGGGCAGCACGAACAGCGCATACAGCAGCTGCAGCAGGCAGCAGCCGGCCATGATCAGGAACGTGCCGTGCGTGCCGACGGCGGCCGTCGCCAGCGGGAACAGGTGCGTCGTCGCCACCGAGCAGGAGCTGACGTAGATGACGAAGCTGCTGCCGACCAGCGGCCGGACGGGCGTCGGCAGCAGCTCGCTCAGGTAGAGGTACGAGATGGGCGCGATACCGCCCTGCGCGGCTGCGTTGGCCAGGAGGACGCCCAGCAGCGGCACCCAGGGGTGCGCGGCCAGCGCCGGGCCGGCCAGCACGGCGCCGGCGACCAGCGCGCAGCCGAGCGCGCCGCAGCCGGCGGCCAGCGCCAGCAGGGCGCGCCGGCCGCAGCGGCGCAGCAGCGCGCCGACCGCCGCCAGCGCGGCCAGCTGCACGGCGGCCAGGTACAGAGTGCAGAGGTGCGGGTCGAGCTGCGGCACGGCGCGCCGAAACACGGCCGGCGCGAACTGCGCCAGCGCCATGCCGCCGCAGAACGAGTCGAAGAAGAACTGGCCGCAGAGCAGCAGCACCGGCTTGGCGCAGTCCCAGTCGGTGGCGAGCAGGCGCAGCTGGCGCAGCAGGCCGGCCGACCGGCGGCCGCCGCCCAGCGTCGCGTGTACGGCCTTGATCTCGGCGGCGGCGTCGTGCTCGGCGCCGCGGTAGAAGCGGATGCAGCGCGCGGCCTCGCCGTCGGCGCGGCCGCGCGCCAGCAGCCAGCGCGCCGACGGTGGCAGGAACAGCGCGCCGGCCAGGTGCACGGCCGTCGGCAGGCAGCCGCACGCCAGCACGGCGTACCGCCACGGCAGGGCCCGGCTGACGGCCAGTGTCGTCAGCAGCGAGAGGGCCATGGCCAGGGAGGGCAGGTGGCACAGCACACCCCGCAGCCGCTCACTGGTCACCTGCGGCAGAGGGCGCCACCGGTCAGAGGACAGAGGGCGCCACCGGTCAGATAGCAGGGGACGGTACCGGTCAGATGGCAGAGGGCGGTACTTGTCAGTTGGCAGAGGGCAGTAGCGGTTAGATGGTCATATCAGAGCGGGCAGTACTGGTCTGTTGGCAGAGGGCGGTATAAGTCAAAGGAGCCGCTTAATCATACGGCATTGATCGGCACTGGTCAGGTGGAGTGCCGACATTACTAGACGACGCTGGACCGACAGTATTGTGTTACGCCCGTTGTGTCTTGAGAAGTTTAGCACAGAAGTTTCGCACAGAAGTCAGAGAACAGGGTACGACTGGCCAGACGTCAGAGGTCATCATGTCCACACGAGACAGCATTGCGTCAGCTGGGCGTCAGAGAGTGATCAGATGAGCAGACGCTAAGGAGGGCAGCCCAGGTCCGATATCCGCGGACACAGCAGAGATGGCCGAATGTTCGGCGGTTCTCGCGGGCTTTACTTAAGCACGGTGTCAGACCATCAAGCGCTGGTTGTTTTTACTCGGCTGGTGTGCTACGTGCTGGCCTCTACTGCCGACCACACCGCTTGTTTTGATGTTATCCGTTTTTAGATAAACTGTTTACGGAGTGCTGAGGCGGACAACGTTGAAATGGGGGGCACAGTGAGCAGTTTGCCTTGCAGGCCCTGACCCCGCGGCTCAGATGGCATCTGGCAACGATGCTTCTCAGACACCGAACCATGTGACACTGAAGTACTTTTGCAGGGGTTACAGTTACAAAACACATTACAGAAAAAACCTGAAGTTTGTTTTAAGTGCCCTCGGGGCCCTAGGCTGTTATGTTTCGAGTGGATATAGACCCTGGGACCTTACAAGGCGCTGGGTGCAGTCGCCACTGAGTTCGCCACTCCCGACCATTGTGGCCGTGCCGTGAGCGGGCGATCGCCGTCACGTCCGTTACCCTGGACCGTGCGCGGGCGGATTGGGTCACATCCGTTACCCTGGACCGTGAGCGGGCGTCTGGGGTCACATCCGTTACCCCGGACCGTGAGCGGGCGTCTGGGGTCACATCCGTTACCGTGGACCGTGAGCGGGCGTCTGGGGTCACATCCGTTACCCCGGACCGTGAGCGGGCGTCTGGGGTCACATCCGTTACCCTGGACCGTGAGCGGGCGTCTGGGGTCACATCCGTTACCCTGGACCGTGGGCAGGCGTCTGGGGTCACATCCGTTACCCTGGACCGTGAGCGGGCGTCTGGGGTCACATCCGTTACCCTGGACCGTGGGCAGGCGTCTGGGAACACATCCGTTATCCTGGACCGTGAGCGGGCGTCTGGGGACACACCCGTTATCCCGGACCGTGCGCGGGCGGACTGGGCCTCCCCCGTCGCCGCGGACCGCTGGCAGGCGGCCGGGCGACGTTACCTCGGCGATGTAGATGCGGGTGCCGCCGATGTTCAGGCCGACGAACATCCCGGAGAGGAGCCGGCCCAGCACGAGCACGGCCACGCTGCGGCCCAGGCAGAGCGCCGTCCAGGCGGCCACGTTCAGCGCGCTGGTCAGCACGATCACGCGCAGCACGCCTAGCGAGTTGGTGAGCGGCGCCGACGCCAGCGAGCCTGCCGGCGCAGGCGGAGCTGAGGGGCTGTCCTGGGGGCAATGGGTCAGCACAGTGCGTTCTGTGTCTCCCATGTTAAGAACTGACGGAGAAACGCATTCTGATTTTGTCCGTCACGACGTGTTCAAGGCGACGCAAGAGCTGTCTGGTGCTTATTTTGTGTTGGCGTGCAAAAATTGGAGGTCGCGTATAATGATGTACAGTGGAAACGGACATAAGCCGTTGTCAGTGAGTGGTTTGTTTCTGTTAGCGGTCCCTTCGGTTCGTTGAGACGCACACAATGTTTAACTGTAGGATGTTTGGCCATGTCTTAAACAGGGATGCATAAATGTCGACAAGATTGCTTATATCCAGACCAGTTTTGAGGCTGTCATCTGCGTCGCTTAGCTCCTGGGTAGAATTCAGGCCGCTCTGACCCTCTGCTTGGTCATCCGAACCTTGACTAACTCGTGTGGGGACCCTGGCACCAGTCCGGGGACCCTGGCACCAGTCCGGGGACCCTGACACCAATCCGGGGACCCTGGCACCAGTCCGGGGACCCGCGCTGCTGCCACGAACGTGTGATTCAGAACCTTACACTGGCCCCTATCGTGTCTGAGGGCTCTCCCTCTCTCTTCGTTACCCTCCTCTTATCGGCGCCCGAACCCTAACCTGACCTTGACCGAGTCCCCGGCCGTGACCCTGACCTATAGCGCTGCCGATGGCGGGCGCCGAGACGACCCAGGTGATCTGACTGACGGTCAGATGGCTGTGCTCCTCCGAGGCCGTGCTGGAGACGAACAGGCCGCCGTACGCTATCACCACGCCGAACACCATGTGCGTTTGCGAGAGCACCAGCGAGGCGAGCACCTGCGGAGCGCGGAGCCCCGTCAGACGAGCGCCGGCAGAACGCAGAGCTGCTGTCAGAGCACAGAACGGGGTCCGCTTGCAGGAAATAGGCCACCGGCAGACAGAGGCCAGAACTCGTCAGGTGACCACATGCATAGCACGGTCAGACGAATATCAGTGGAGCGCGGAGCACAAAGCACAGTCATGTGTGCGCCTGTGGGCCACAGAACACCTGTCGTATGGATTTGGAGGCACAGAACGTCAGAGAGATTGCGTTCACCACGCGAAATCCTGCTGAAGGGGAGCATAAAACCCGGCCAGATGCCTGTAGGTAGTCTGCACCACATTAACCAGGACCTCCGTCAGGTTGTGTCAATTGACGCTACTAAGACGTAAAATGGTTTTTTCAAATAGTGCAGTGATTGTTGTGATACGGACTTGCCTTTTCGAATGCAGACTGCTCGGTCCTCTGCCATGTAATCTGTGTTTCATGCATCGCTCCGACATGCGGGCTATCGTCGACATGTAACATTGTTACCTTATACGGTTACATTTGAAGTGCTGTTCTTTCCGTCCGAAAGCCGCGGTAGTAAGCGGTGTAATGTTCATTCAGGGCAGCGACAGAGCCTTCTGAGTATTATTGTCCGTCCCAACGGGAGCGTACCACCGAATCTGGAAGCATGCTTGCTTAGAAACCCTGACAGTACTGTTGTAAAACCATCTTTCTGATGTGTTTTTAACTTGCAGTGCAACAACAAAGCCCATATTGCAGGCCAGTGGTGTGGATATGTGATCAGTCGTACTAGTCTGTTCTGTGCTGACGGCAGGTTTGTTGTGGCCTTGCACCCAGAAGGGAATGGTATACTCGTCGATCGTCGTCTGGTTCACGCTGACGGAGATACAAGGTGACGGTCGTTATGCGGACAGTCACTGCCCTGATCTCGCCCTGACAATTACTGAGGACGAAAGGTTAAGTGTATATGAAAGCAAGTCACGTAAACTCCTAAACTAAGTGTTCGCAGGCTACCAGTTCTATTTTTTTAAACTGATAGTTTGGAACGTACATTGTCTTAAAATGGCAACTGAGAAAAGATTCCGGAAACTGTTTTAGCCTTCCTATTTATGTCTTGTCATTTTTATATTATAAGGTGAATTTGGCCTTTTGTATTTAGCTTTCTTGTCGTGGCCGTACACTAGCGTTTGTTTTCCACGCATTCCTCCAAATTTTTATACCACCGTTGCATTACAGCTTATCTTCAGTAACCTCGGTACTGATGCTGCACCGGTGGCCTGCGTGTATTGCGGAACAGACTACGTCCCAGTAATGCTGGCTGCGTTAGCATCATCTACCACGGATTTTTTTCAGTGAGGTGCCCTCCGCAACTCCGCACCCTGTGCTAGCCACATACTTTTGAAATATGTCTCTTTGGGTAGACGGACTAACAGAGATTGTCAAATACATGCTAGCTACTAGTGGTGAATAATTTCGAGCGAAATGTTGCAAAATCACTGGCTGCGAATAATTCCAGCTGATGGAAACGGCCAGCATCGTGAAGCCAATCTCTCCGCGTTACGAAGTGTTTTTCTGTGCCTTGGGAGTCACCTTTTTCCCCGCCGGCTGTGGCGGGCGGAACCTCGCCCCACTTGGCGCGGTGGAGAAATTTGGCGCCCGGCCGTCATTTTGCAGCCGTCTGGCCTGGCCGGCTGCCCTGGGGCGATATCGAGTGCGGCGTCGCCTACGACGGGGGCGGCTGGCCCAGGGCTGAGGGTGTTTTCTTCGGCGGTTTTCGCCGGTTTCATGCGCCACTCTGAGGTGGATAAGACGGCTGGCCTCGTAAAAGTGTGCATGGTGTTGTATTAAAACCAAGGTGCGTAATGGGATCGCGCAGTTGGGCCTGGACCATGTCAGTTGAACGCTTGAACGGATCTCTCAGCTTTACACGGAAGTTTCGGCAGAACGTACTGCCTGGGCCCTCCGAACGATGGCTTTTTCTCAGTTCAATTGGATGGACAGTTTCAGATGGACAGTGTAGAGTCGATGGCATCGTTGAGAGATATGCCCGCACAAAAACATTCCTCTCGCTTCTTTCTTTTCCCTCGCTTTCCCCTCTGGCCCGTGGAAGTGGCAGACAATGCGAGATGAAGCGTGTTTCCTTTGCTAGCTGAGGGACATGTTTAAAACTGTGGAGCCCAATCGAGGGACGTACACTGCTGTACCTCAGGCGGCGGCACTGCTGACCAGCAGGGGTGTCGATTCGTGTTCCTTTGAGAGAGCCCTACCGCCCCCCCCCCCCTCCCATGTTAATTTGGGCCTTCCAATGTTGGTTTTCCCCCTCCGCCAATATCTTCTGCCGACTGAAAGGAAAATGAACAGTAACAGCGAAAAGAACGGCCGCAGTAGATTAGAGATAAGCAGAAAGTATGGAATAAAGCGTAAAGTGATGCACCTATCTATCTTATATATATATATATATATATATATATATATAGGAGCCAGATAGGTATATATGTACTTATATGTGTGATATACAACTTTTTATTTGATAAATAGTAGAGAAAAAGCTTGCAAATTCCCATTGATCAAAATAAAGTGGGCTAAATCCGTTGAGTAACCCACATATAGGGGGAGGTTAGGTTGTCGGCCCTTCGGCTCGGCCCCTAGTCATTTACAGAAATCGACGACCCTGCTGGCCAGGGTCGGCCGACCGCCGTTACAACAGGCGCCTGGCTCGTCTCACGCATTGGTCAGACTGTGGTGTCTCTTCAGACACGTGAAGTGGCGTGTGGGGCCTCGACCTCGGTCGCCTGGGATTTGCGGCGTTCTTGACGCAGGACACAGCCGCAAACGCGACCGTCCAGAGCCGTCACTGTGTTGGCACTCTCTTGTCATGGCTGTCCAAACAGACGCTTCTCGGCCAGCGGCCGGCGCCAAAGTGGCTTTGAAAACGGGGCTTCTGCCCAGGAGTACGGGAACTCCTCCTCAGTTGGGGGGAGGGGGGAGGGGTGTGAAGATTTTTGGCAAGCAACGCCTGTTGAGTCAACGTTAAATTTAAAAAGTTGGGGGGCTGAGGCCCACCTGGCCCCATAGCTCCCGCGCCTGTGGTTTCGTCTTTTTTCAGTACTTATACTGATTTTTCACTGGAAGGTGCGACTTCTTTTTGCTTTTTCCGCGAACAGTTTGCTCCCTAACAGTGCACTCAAACTACTGGATGCCGCCAGCATCATGAGTCTGTTTACCGCAGTGCGTGCCCGTGTATATCAAAAACGCAGCTGTTTATGGAAGCAGCCATTGTCAGCCGCTGCGGGGCACGTAGACCGTGCAGCTTTTCTCGATTGATCTTAAGTTTCGTGGAAACAAGATAAGGCCGCTTCGTGACGAGGTCGACTTACCGCTGCCGGCGACTGAGCCGCGCTGTCCCCGCCGCCAACTGACCTGTCTCCGGACGCGTTCCCCCATGGCTGGCGGCGCCGGTCTCGGGCCCGGTTGTCTCCGGAGGCGTCTCCGTCTCCCCCGACCGCGGACTCCCGCTGAGAGGACTTCCGCCGGCGGCTGGGGACGGGCGGGCGGCGCGGCGGGCTGTCGGGCGCCGGGCCGGCCGGCCGCGCTTAAATACACCTGGCGGCGGCCCGGCGCCCGCCTCCACCGCGGCGGCCCCCTGCGGCTCCTGGACCAATGGCCCCCCCCCCATCGACCCCGCTGACCCCGCCGCCGGCCCGGCCCGGCCCGGCTGCAGCAAAATCAGTTCGGGTGCTGGGCGGTCGCTGAAGAGCGCGGCCGGGATCTGACGGCCGGGACCTGACGGTCGGGATCTGACGGCCGGGATCTGACGGTCGGGATCTGACGGTCGGGATCTGACGGTCGGGATCTGACGGCCGGGACCTGACGGTCGGGATCTGACGGCCGGGATCTGACGGCCGGGATCTGACGGTCGGGATCTGACGGCCGGGATCTGACGGTCGGGATCTGACGGTCGGGATCTGACGGTCGGGATCTGACGGTCGGGATCTGACGGTCGAGATCTGATGGTCGGGATCTGACGGTCGAGATCTGACGGTCGGGATCTGACGGTCGGGATCTGACGGTCGGGATCTGACGGTCGAGATCTGACGGTCGGGATCTGACGGCCGGGATCTGACGGTCGGGATCTGACGGTCGAGATCTGACGGTCGGGATCTGACGGCCGGAACCTGACGGCCGGGATCTGACGGTCGAGATCTGACGGTCGGGATCTGACGGTCGGGATCTGACGGCCGGGATCTGACGGCCGGGATCTGACGCTGATGAGTGGTGTTCGCAGCACGCCATTTCTTAGCCGGAGGAGGCACGACTCTGGGCTACCTGGAAACCCTGTGTAGTTCAGGGGGTCGGTAATTGTAAAGGGAACGGTGCATGATTGGTGCAGAACGTGTAGGACGAATTTCGCCAATGGAGGACCGATATGAAACCCGATGCACAGTTGGTTTTGCTCGCCTGGATACAGAGCTGTCATTGCCAAGGATGTATTAATATCATTGCCATTAAATAGTATTCGCAGCATTCGATGTGATTAGAAATGTTAGATATGACGAGAAGGTTTTTCTGTTTTCTGACATGCTGGGTTAAACGGTACATTAAGGAACACTACGTGCGCATCGAAACGAATTCGCATTGCCAGTAAGACACGAAACTCTGAAACAAGATGGTGAGCCAATTTGGAGCAGTACGTCAACCACTGGCTTCGCAAGATGGCACACGTCTTTCTGACCTCTGTTGCACCGTCAACGTCATTATGCCGCCGTCGTCCGTCCTAATTCTGCCGTCGTCGTTCATCGTTAATTCGTGCCGTAACGGCTGGAGGCAAGGGCTTGGCTTGGTCACCCATAGCGGAGGGTTGATTACTTCTGATTCTGTTGATGATTTGATTGTCGCGACCGGGGCGGGCGAGAAACTGATGAGACGGATCCGTTTGTTTCTTTTGTTTGATTGATTGATTTGATTGGTCAGTTTGTCCTGTCTCCGAAAACCTTTTGTCTTGATTATTGACACGCCATCTGAGCGGCGAGGTCGGATCGGAAGATCGCCATTTGACCTCTCTGAACTGCGGTGTTATCGCCGCCTCTGTGAGGCTTCACACGGGATGTCTGAGCACGATTCTGTGCAATCATTGGCGTCTTAAGCAGGGCTTATTGGTGGCTTCGTCCGGAGCTTTTTACAAGCTCATTTCGCATTATTTTACGGCCTAGTTCAGTTGTTTTTTAGACAAGTGACGGGTTCGTCGCATGTCCAAACGCCACCATGTTTCTGGAATCGTTGAGTGTGTGCTTGATTGGAATTGTTGAGCCGGTACTGACATTTGGCGTGTTCTTGCAGGCGTGTTTCACATGGACCCATGTTGTTGCAGGCATGTTTCACATGAACACGCGTCGTTGCAGATGCGTTGCACGTGGACCCGCGATGTTGCCATGTACTTATGCGCGAGTCGCGTAAAAAAGCTCCAAAATGAACGAGCCGAAGAGTAGGTCGTTGTGGGATTTGTTATGTGACGAGTGCTTTGATGTTCTGATCACATGACTCGCGTGGCCGGATTTTTTTTTTTTTTGCTGAGCATTTCTTTTTGACCCAGCCAGGCAATTTCTGAGCAGCTCTTCACATGGTTTCTAACCATGCTGCTCCCGGCAGTCAGTGTCAGGAGGTATATTACCCTGATCGGTATCTGGTAGCTGCAACGGTAGCTGCAGCAAACATGGACGGGAATCGGAGTCCACGCTTCGAATTAGGTCATCCATTCCAGTGGGGGAAGACTGCGTGGAGAAAACTCAGCGTGGGTGCCAAGTGTGCGTCTGATTGGCAATCCCGAAAACCACGCAGACAAAAAGGAAGTCAGACTTGACCAAATTTTTTACATTTCTGGGACGTCCGCCTAGCGATGGGCAACAATTAGACGGACCATGTATTATGGATTGCTTATACACACTGTGCGTTATGAACTCTAAATGGACGTTTTGAGACGAGCATACGGTCCTCAGATAATAACCTCCGCCATGTGATAAAGGCGTGTTTCACATGGGCCCGCGTTGCTTCAGGCGTGTTTCACATGGACTCGCGTTGTTTCAGGCGTGTTTCACATGGACGAGGACGAGGCGAGCCAGCGCCGGGACACGGACAGCCAGGACAGCCAGGAGAGAGCCTCCGTCGTTTCTGATGACGTCACAGAGGCCACTGAGCCGTCCCGGCCGAGGTCAGTGGCCGGTGACGGACGGCAGTGCTACCGAATACAGTGTAGCTTTACTATCATCATTTGGCCCGGTTATGCTGCACTGGGTAGCGTTGGGATCAAAGTCCATGCCTAGCCGAGCTTGTTGAGGGACCCTAAACCCGCCACCCAGGTGGTCCCAAAGAGAGTAATTTTGCCCGACGTACCGAACCAGACTGGGGACTTTGATGTGGGCAGAACGTCAGTCCAGCTCCTGTCTGTGGGAGGGAGGCTATCCTGCGAGAACCACAGTCTACGGTAACCCTTTTGTTTCGCACTGGCTTTGATGCAGCTCTTTCAGCCGCCTATTGCAGAAGGTGGATCCAGGGTAAAAAGACAGCCTGTTCGACTCTTTTTTCGTCGCAAGGTCAGCTCTTCAGCAGGATAGGAAGGTCAGCTCTTGAGCAGACGTGTGATACTGTGTCTCTAATCGGTTTTCTTGGACTGCTGTTGCTCCCGTAAATGAGACATTGCCCAAAACAGTACTCAATTTTGGGGGAAGCTGGCCATCTGCCGCCGACGCGGTTCCGCGGCCTGTCCCGGACCTGGGCCGTGATGGGGTGTGACGGCTGCGGTGCACGGCGGAGCAGTGGGACCAGCCCGAGGCCCTGCGACTGTCAGTCCAGCCTGAGCACCGCTGCCGTGACCATACCGTCACCGGGAAACACTGAGGCACGCTGCCGTGACCATACCGTCACCGGGAAACACTGAGGCACGCTGCCGTGACCATACCGTCACCGGGAAACATTGAGGCACCGCTGCCGCGACCATACCGTCACCGGGAAACACTTAGGCACCGCTGCCGTGACCATACGGTCACCGGGAAACACTGAGGCACCGCTGCCGTGACCATACCGTCACCGGGAAACACTGAGGCACCGTTACTGTGACCATAACGTCTCCGGGAAACACTGATCCACCGCTGCCGTGACCATACCGTCACCGGGAAACACTGAGGCACCGTTACTGTGACCATAACGTCTCCGGGAAACACTGATCCACCGCTGCCGTGACCATACCGTCACCGGGAAACACTGAGGCACCGCTGCCCGGTGGACTCCGGTCGGTCTGGTGCCCGATGTTGGCCACCCCTGCTTGGCGGATCTGCTGCTCGCAGCTAGCGGCTGGGAAGGCGACGACGGAGGAGAGCTAGCGACAGAGGTGGTTGTGTATGTCGGACGCAACAGGACTGTGCGTGGATTGTGGCTTTTCGAAGCGCTGTCCGGTACGACTGAAGCTTACTGAGGTAGCTGCAGCGTTACGTGCCCTATTGTGGCCCGTATTCCTTCTCCCACTGAACGCCTCAGACTCCTCATCGGCCGCGGACGGCGAAAAACCACCGGTTGGCGCATAAACTTTCAGCTTCGCACATCGCAGGAAGACTTTTCTCAGCCTGTATACCTTGTCGCTGGGGTACACCTAATGAAACTCTCTCAGCGGGGGCGGCAGGAGGCGGCACGGTCTGATGACCATATCGTCTCCGTGGAAAAGGTCCCTGGTTCGAATCCGGCTCACGGCGGATGTCGCAGCTCTCGCGACAGTCGGCTTTAGGAACGACGCGAAATCACCGTGAAATCGAAAGCGTTGGTATTACTGTGGTAGTTGTTCTGATCCGTGGCGTGCCCTGCAGGTGGAATACAGGTGCTGATTTCATTTTGGTAGATGTTGTTTTAGCCGATATGCCCTGATAATGGGATACAGCTGAGCATCTCGCCGTGATGGCTGATGTTTGGCTTCTATGGCGCCTCAGCGGCAATCTCATCACCACAGAGCCAAGTCAGGGTGTCCGCCACGCATGGCCGCGAGAACCAGACCATCACCACCAGAGACCGGGACCGATGCGACCGACCCCGGCAGCCCTCCCCCCGCCCGCCTTGTCCACGCGGCGAGCGGACAGCTGACTAATAGGCGTTACGGCGCCCAGGGCGGCGGCGCGAGGCCATACTTTGAAGGCCTGCAGATGTGGCCCCGTGTGAGAAGACCAGCCTGCACCGGGCCGGTAGCGGACCGCACTCCGGCCATGACGACGGCTCGTGTCGTACTCCGGCGATGGTGGCGGCTCGTGTCGTACTCCGGCGATGGTGGCGGCTCGTGTCGTACTCGGGCCGTGATGGCGGCTCGTGTCGTACTCCGGCCGTGATGGCGGCTCGTGTCGTGTTCCGGCCATGACGACGGCTCGTGCGTTACTCGTCCTGTGAGCAGGCATGCCGCTGCCTGCGTCTCTCCACATCGCCGATGCCGGCACACAAGTTCAGACATCCCGGGCCGGTGACGGCCGGTCGTCCACAGGCGGGTCAGCACTGGTCGGCGGCCGGGGCCTCTTGCCGAACCCCGGAACCCCGTCCTGCCGTACCGTGTGCTGGACGGCGCGGCAGTAGCAGACTGACCTGAACCCGGACCCGGTCTCCGAACAGCTCCGCCGTGTCAGCAGGCGCCAGGCCGGCGGCCCGGCCCGAAGCCGTGGCCCGTGACGCGCGCTGGAGACGGCCGGCAGAGTGACGCTGGGTGGATGCGCTTTGCCGGAACCCGTTAAACCCGCACACTTCAAACGTGCTCAGATTGTGTTTTTGTGACCGAAGCCATTTGTGTATGGACGTCTTACCGTGAAACAAATACCGCTTACTGTGATATCAAACTGGTTGTCGTGATATTGGTTTATGATTCCGTAACGCACTTCATTTATATCAATATAAACAAAGATTCATATTAGACAATTGTTTATATTGATTCATATCAATCAGTATAAACAACGCTGTTTATAGTGACTGATTTTTTAAGTATGCATGAGTAAAGATCCTTTGCACTGTAAAAAGCCCATTTGTTTCGGTTTATATTTGCATGACTTCTTCAGCATGACGTGCTCAAGTCTATCGAAAGATGTCTAGAAATGTATTGACCCAATCTATGGCAGGAAAACAAGCCATCTACACTTGAGCATTTGTTTTGTCATTGTTCTTTTCATTGGCGTGATACCGTTCATTTAATTCATGTAAGTTGCGTGTTGCTGGTTATGTTCTTATGCAGTTGGTTAAGTTTGAATTCTCGACATTTCTGGGTCTTTATAAACGTGTATTTGGTGTACGTTCAGAGTTGCAGTTATTGCTGAGTATCATAGTCGAGCAATGTCTTTACGCCGTCGTCAGAGTCGCTCAAAAGTTAGTGAATTCCGATGACGTCACACGCCAGGTTGCCCCGAAAAGGTCAGCCAGCCTGATTATCCCTTCGAATCAGGGACATCGTCGAGATTTGAATTAACCCTGGACAGGAATGACTCTGAACCGAAAGTCGATGGAATTCGGAATCCCGCTCCGTGTCACTGAGCAGGAGTACTTTGAGAAGCATTGCGAGATTCCAGGACAAATTAAAGTTTCTGGCACTGTTTTGAGCCTTGCCACCGGAAGGATAATCCCTAGCCTGATTTCCTCATTTTTGGGGTTTGGAAACAACGCTGGTGCATGCCGCCGGTCTCAACGCCCAACCTTGCTCTGAATTTGCATGCGAGTGAACGCTACAGTACTGAGTGATGTGGACACGCGCAGGGCCTCGCGCTCAATGTCGCTGCACCGCAGCTTAATCGGCCGCCGTGTCTGGAGGGATCCGGCGCCGGCCGGCGCTGACTCGGCAGAAAATCTGCCGCCGCCGAAACAATGGCCGCCAGGAATCCGTCCCCGCTGTTGATCGGTCACGGATTATGACCTCATTGCAACGGCCGATCCCTCATTCATGACCGGCTCCGACGTAACCGGGCCGTGTGACGCACACCGTCACGCGTCCGTCACGTGCGAGGTCACGTGACGCGGCGGCGCCCCGGCCTGGCGCAGGTGGGATGTCACTGAACGTCTCAAAATTCGGCTTTGTTTATTTTCCCGGCTGTGAAGTTCATTTCACAGTCGGGAATTTCAAGTGAAGCGGTTGGCGTGAGTTCTGAACTCTGGCGTGAGTTCGGAACTCTGGCGTGAGTTCCTGGGCTGGAGACAGACGGTGGTCTGGTTGGTTGACGGCGGTGTTGGGGGGCTGTACCGCCGATCACGCCGAGACGACTGCGTCCGTCGCACCGGTCTGATGGCCAGACAGTCGGACCGGTACGCTGGGCTCAGAGCTGTGCAGGACTGCCGTGCGGCTGGCCGCGGGTTCAGAACGGGCACTGCCAGGTATTACATTTCTGTTTACTGCAACGGTCGAAGAAAAACTTGGACAAAATTCAAAAGATTCAACTTTGGAGCCAGAATAATTTTTGGTCGACCAAAAGCTGCCCGTGTGTCTGACCTCCACGACAAACTCGGCTGGCTGCGATCGAAACAGTTGGTGGATTATTGTGCATTAAACCTCGATAATCAAGGCACTCGGGTGTGGAGAGCCGGCATCACTAGCGGCCATCTTCCAGCTGAACAGTGGGATGCGAAAACCAAGCCTGAGGCAAGACCAGTTGTTTCGAGTCCCGCGCTTCGGGACAGAGTCTGGAAGGCGGCGTTTCAGTGTCAGGGCGCCCACTCTGTACAGCTGGTTTCCCTCCGAACTGACTGTCAGTTCTGTCATCAGGTGCGCAGTCAGTTCAGATGCGCCAGCAGAGCAGAGCATACAATTTAAAACAGATGGTGTTCATTTCGAGGACGGAGTAAGATTGTGACTGCGTATATGGTGTGTACGTACGATGTGTTTGTGTGCTTGTGTGTGTGTGCATTTTCACCTTGCGTTGGTTTGACTCAGGGTCGTAACAGCCACTGTGCCAAGTGGACAGACCACGATCGTAATACAGTGCCATCCAATATGGCATTGACGAGCCGCGGTTCGCCGGCCCACGCTCAGATGAACGGACCGCCTGAAGGTTTCTGAACGGAGACGGTCAGTTCTGACTGGTATTAACCGAATTTGTCTCCGTGTACATGCCTGGACGGCGGTCCAGATATTGCACCTTGATAGTGGGCATAAAGAGGCCTGTTTTGACGCCAAAAAAAAACAACCAGCAATTTTTCCTTGAGCGTTTCGTGGGCGTCATCGTAGGCGTTTTCCGTTCCTGGCTAATGTCTCAGAGAAGCTGCCGTGGCAGATTGCTCTTTCGTGCTTCTGTTCTGCTCATGGTCGGTTTTTGTCCGGCAGTTCTGTTCCAGCGATGTTCCTGCTGTCGTTCACCTGTTAAGCTGAAAACTGCGCTGTCTGCGTCACGTCTTTGTCGTCCCCAGGCCGTCGGGCTGCCTGATTTCGGACGTGGCGGCCGAGTCGGTCATGTGGCTGGCGCACAGGCTGGGCCCGGTGATGACGTCGCGACACCTGGCGCGCAACCTGCTGCGCATGCTGGCCGTTTGCTACTCGGACCCGGACTCGCTCAAGGTAGCTGACTGCGCGGCCGCTGCCGGTGCTCTGCTTGTTCACTGCAGCGGCAGACGTGTGTGGAGCAACCGGCCCTGGATGTTCTGTGTTTCCGGTGTTTCCCGCCCCCTCAGTTTAGCCGGCTCTGCAGACCTGTGCTCTTCTCAGAATGAAAGGCACCTCGAACGCACGGGCTTCGCAGAGTAAAATTGTCTTGTAAACGTTCAGGTTATCTCAGACTGGCTGGCTCCGTACACAAGGAGCCGGCTGTGTGTAGCGTTGTACTCCCTCAGAGCAGCCGGCGGTGTGTACCGGCGGACTGACGGTACACGGTCTGGCGGAGACCCTCGAAGTCGGGTCTCCATCAGGTACTCGGTCCGCGCTTCGGCTAGTCTGTCAAAGCTCTGTGCATTTCTCGACTGATTGTTTATCGAGGCATGTAACTGCTGAGGTCGTTAGCGTCGCGACACCTTGGTGGAAGCGGGGCCGGCTGAAGTTTCCTATTGTTGGGACCGAATCGTCTCCGATACTGACACGGGGTTTTAGCGGAGTATCCGCCGGCCGTGCGGGCCTGTCTGCCTTCTGGCTGGCTGGCTGGCCGAGTTTCAGCTGCCATCCCCCCCCCCCCTGTGTCGGCAGGCGGCCTCTGACCGGCCCCAGGGCGTGTACTGCCGCAGCATTGTCGGCGACGCCAGCTCGGCCAAGGTGCTGCTCTGTCTCTGCAGTATTGCAGGTCAGTGGTCTCTGGGCTGTCGGTGGCGCTTGTTGGCGGCCAGGTCGCTGCTTCCGTAGGGAAATCAGCCTGCTGGGTGCAGGTCATGGACAGCCTGCTGGGTGCCGGTTAAAAAGGGATGTCTTAGCGTCCGTTTTGAACGTGACGACCACGATCTATTGTCAGTCACCACTTCTGGCACGAAACATCCAAAGACTTAAACGGAACCTAGCCAAATTATTGTTCGTCGTCGGTGCCCTTCATGGGAAGGGAACACGGTGCGCCAGCATTTGCAGGTGATGTCTTTCGCCCGTGCGTCGGCCGCGACGTCCTGCAGCGTCATCATTCATTATATTCCGCTGTTTGGAAAATAAAAATACAATAAAATTCGGCCGAGACTCGCGTCACTCTCGGCGCGCATCTCCTGGCGGGAGGTGCATGCAGCGTCAGCCGCCGACCAGGGAAGGTCCCTCAACGTGCTGCCGCATCCTCGGCCGAGAGGTATATCAGTCAGCAGGGGGTCCACACCGGCATACCTCCCCCTCCCCCTCCCCTCCCCGCTGACGTTCGGCGAATTCGACACGCTTTGTTTTCGACGGTTGATGCGGGCTCATAATTCCGAGATGTGTTCGATTTCTGATGTAACAGAAATGTAGATATGATGGGCATGCGATGCGTCCGTGGTATGGATTGTCACGGCCAGGGCATTGTCCCTAACAGGACCGAAGCTCTTACCGAAAACTGGCCCCCTTTTGGGCGGCAGTTTGGATGCTGCGCTCATATTAGTCCTTAACTAGGCTCTAACGTGTCTTTCCGTCAGCGGTTGTCAGGTCGCCGTGGGATACCGGATGACAATCGTTTCAAAATGGTGAATCCAGTTTTGCGTAACCTTTACGCACGAATACTTTGCGTGATGAGTGCATTACTGGACATTTGCGCTTCATTTAGCCACTTTGCACCGTTGAAAAAGAACACGAATCATATGGCAGACGGTACGCCTCCACATGGGCGAAACTGCAGCATGCAGCAGAGTGTGGATCTTTTGCACCATTTAGGCCGGGAGACAAGGACCTTCTGACTAGTCACCGTTCTGGATTTTGACTCCATTGGACAGTGTGTTCTAAGCATGGCAACGCATAGTTCTGGTAAGAACCTGCTCACTGCCTGGTACAGGCAGCTTATTTTCCTCCGTTTGCTAATGCCTTTTGACACAAACCTCCATATCGTTGTGCCTCTCATGTTGTTACGACACTAGAAACCTGCAGCACGGACTTTTCCAGGGTAATCATTCATCTCGAATGTTGATAAAAGACTATTCGCAAGCGTCTTTGCTGTTGTTTCCTGATAGCAGGCTGATGCGACACAATCTGTCCCTTTCTTTTTCAGTGTCATCATTTCCATTCATATCATAAATGACTGGGCGTTAAGTCTTGTTCGTTTTGGGTGCGCTGCCAGTCAAATAATATGACGTCATTGTGTAACTGCAGGTAACAACAGCTTGCAGGTAGGACAGACTGCCTTATTTCTAGCCCAGCCACATGCTGACAGATGTCCCGCAATGCCACGGGCTTTTGCCACTGAAGCACAACGAGCACTCTGTCCTGAACGTGAAATACCACGCGTCTTTGTCTGGTGTCGTGCTGTGCATTCGTACTAGAGAACACTACTATTCGTATTTCAGAGCATCAGCCACAGTGATGCAACTTCATGCCAACGTCATGGCCACCATGTTTCCGCCCATGTGTCCATCCTCCGCGAGTGTGACGAATCTGACGCACGACATGGACACGGGCGACCTTTGGCTTGAGGTCACGAGGCCAAACTTGTAGTTTGGCCGTTCAGCCACGTGTCAGAGGGATGGCCGGCACGTGCGGCTTAACGTGTGATTTCCCGTGTTGTGACTTGTTTTGTGCAGCTTGTGACGTGCGGTTTTTGTGGTCTCGCTTTCGGTTGAGATGACCTGGTGGCCTGCCTAGACGGTAGGCATTTGGTTCTTTCGCAGCTGTACGAAACACTGTGGGCCACCAAAACGTTGTCGTTGTTTCTGGACGGAGTCCGTGTTGTCGCTTCAACATGACGCTACATCGACGGTAAATTGTTACTAAGCAGAGCCTTATTTTTTGCAGGAGAGATCATAGACCAGGCAGTGACACTCTGTGTCCCAAATTTCGGTGAAAATTTGGCCGAGGGGCAACGTAATGCTCTGAATTCACCAGCGCAATTTTCAGGTCGCTCAGGGCAACGGTTATCGATGTATAGCCTGCGGCGTTTTCGTCAGGTCACGATACATGCTTATGGTTGATCAGTTATGTCGCGAACACATAATAATTGATTATGGGAAGCCATACATTGTTGGATTTCCATTGAACCAAAGGATTTTTGGCTCTTTGCAATGTTTAGTTTCTCGAACTTCGACCTCGCGACCTCGTAACCTCAGGTCGCATTATATGACATTGTCACAAGGAAAGTGAAAATTTAATGTTTGGATTTTTTTCAAAATTAGCACTGATAGGCTTTCCTTACACGAAGCAATTTTCGTAGAAAGGGGTTTTCTTTAAATGCCTTTTAGTTATACGCCCTTTTCATCTTTGGCCCTAAAACTACTACGTATCGAGTCAGCTCTGCTGGACAGTGAGGAAATGAGCAAATGAATAGTATAATTTGCCTCCTTAAGCCTACTCGGACAATTTATGTAACAAAAAACTTCTTAAAAAGTAATCAGATCCTCACAAACACTTTACAGTTCCATATTGTATTCAGTATTCCGCATTTATCAAACAACATTGGCAAAAGGGATTGCTGCTGTATGGTCTTCCAGACGAAGTACCTACTGTGGAACACTCAACACAAACGCTTGATACGCTAAACGCTACCATAGATCAGCATCATTCACCGCTCTTCCTGAGTGTGCTGGCTTGCGCACTCGCACAGTGCCCCCTGTGCTGATGCTTATGTACATGATGACATCTCATATACAGTCATCGTGTCCTGATCGACGGGAGAAAACATGTGCAATTTTCCCGTACCTTTCACCATGATTGACCTCACGAGGCGCTGCTGAAGTGATTCTGGCACTTCCGATACTTTGTCTTGACGCACTGCAGTGGAATGAATGCTTGAAATGAATTTGTTAGAAACGAATTCGATCATCGCCTGTGCTGTTAAATTTGGCAATGATATAGACGGGCCGGACGTTCTCTGGTTGTAGCCCTCCTGACTGAGCTTTCGATAACATCGCAGGCTTTCTTTCCGTGAGACCTCCCGAAGAAATGCCAGTCGCAGTCCAAACCGAACTCGTTGTGAAAACAAATGTTGGCAAAGTTAAATCGGTTTTTGTACTGAGCCGCGCATCCGTCCGAAAAGTAATGCATGTTGTGCATGCGTGGGACCCAAGCCTTCAGGACTGGGACTAACTGCTCCAGGAAAGCATGAATCATGCCGGCACTATATTTAAACCCACAGGATATCGCGCAGAAATTTTGGTGTAGTGCCGTGCCGTCCTCCTCCCAGTAGGCGACGAATGGGTGCACCGTGGTTTGGATGACGTCCCATTGGAAGCTTTTGGCTTGGTCTTGCACTGTGAAGGAATAATCTTCCGAAAAATCGCCCGCAACTACCGCTTTTCCCGTAGGCACAGATGTTTTCAGATCTCTGAAGATGAGCTGTGGTTTTTCGAAATGAAGTGATCTTTGGCTAGCCGAGCTATGCTTTGGCTTAGTTTGACCAGGAAATCTCCCCACGACTCAGTGTGATTGACCAGCGTGCACCGGTGCATTCGGCCGTCACCACGCCGTCACCAGCGTGGTGACGGCGTGCGACTTGACATGCGCCAGAATGCCGATGTCCGTTTTTAGTTTCCTGCTTTCCTTCGCTATGTATTTACCAGCATGCACCGGTCCGCACTGACACATTGCTTATAGGAGATTGTGTCGTGCAAATTGATTTCGTCCTCGTACTCATCCTCGATGAGCTCCAGAAAGCTTAGTGCACCCTCGTCTCTTGGGCAACTGCTGCATCTTTGACGCAGACAGTTCAGACAACAGACTGACAGGCAGCAGTCCCAGTCAGCGCTGCGGGCAACGTGGTCCATAAGGTCATAGTGGGTCAGATCTGAGCGCCGAGGAATTCTGCCATCGGCTTTGCGTTTTGGTGATATGTACACACATACAGTGTTCGTACTGCTGCTGCCAGCGAACACGCAGAGTGTTGGTCGAAAGCAGCAAATGTGCTAAGCTCTAGCAGTGAATCCTCATAGGTGTCTTCGTACAGCCTTTAGGTTTCTCGTAGGTTGTTCAGTATGTAACGTTTCCTACAGTTCCTCCTTGACATCGTCTGCATCTCGAATGACACAATCTTTCACCCTAGGCACATTCTGCTTACCGCGTCTGGCTCCTAGAACTCAACTACACGACGGTTTGCTTCCACGCTCACGCTCTTTCATTTACTGAGTCCATGCACCTGCGGAAGAATGCCCATTTCCTTTATTTTTCTGCTTTCCTTCACGATGTGTTTACCAGCTTCAAAAGAACTACGGCTCTCTCGATTGAAAATGGGGAGAGGGTGAGACTTTGCAATCGACGACCGCAATCGTCTCTCCGACTGAACTCCGCTTTCAGCGCGCGGAGTACTTGCGCGCATGTTCCAGAACCAGCGCTCTGCACCGTTTTGCTTTGTCTGTTGCCCCAGATGTAACAATTAGACTGTTTGATCATCACGAAGCGGCAGTCTCTATACCCGCCGGGTAAACATAACCCATTTACTCGGCCAGGCTTGTTTACAGCACCACGTTGTGAATGACTGAAATTGGCTTGCATCTGTCCTCGAAGGATTTTTGCCTCGTTAGCCGGCTGCTGAGTTCTGAAGCGTGTTTCAGGTTGCCAGGCGATCGTGATTGCAGCTTATTGAATCATTTACCTGTTTCGTAGGCCCCATCTAAAGAATGGTTATAAACAAATTTAAGAAATTCAACAGAGGTCACGAGATCATGTCAGAATTGCAGAATACAAAAGATCTGAGCCTGTCAAAATGTTCCTCATCTCGGTCTGGAGTGGGCAATGCATGATCTTCTAACAATTTAGGTATTTTCTGTGGCGTTAACTGTCGTCAGATACAGTCATGCACGATGGCCTCACGAAAACGCCGGAGACCATGGCTAGATATTTGTTGCTTCCAGTTGGGCTGAAATCGGCACAGAAAGGTTCAGAATACATGATAGCCTCCTAAACGTATTTCCATCGAAATCTAAGTTGCATGGTGTTAATTTGCTTTTTTGCTGGTCTGTTTGTCATGTCCCACTTTCCGACGGTTGCAGTCAATCTTTCTGGTGAGGTTTTCTTGGCCTATGAGGAAATTGTAAAACCTCGTATTTGATATGATTCCTCTCATTCTTTGTCTTCTTCCGTCCTGTTATGCTCAGAGCAAGGCATGCAGGTTTAAAACGAAAGGTCTCCGGGGGATATGTATTTGTTTCATGCTTTTTGGGAGAGAAGCATCATTAGGGGAATCTCTCAAAATGATTGGCGAATTTTGAGATAATTTTGCCTCATTATGCAGGTTTGTCGAACTGTTTTCCCTGCAACTCCATAAAACTTTTCTTTAAAGTTGAAGCGGGTGTGGCCCGTGTCCCTTCCATGTACCGTTATTCTTACGCCCATATCTTGATGTGATGGTGCAGTTCAAGATTTCAGAGAGGAAGGATGATGGTGGTGTTGCCCATTCTGCCGACCGGCGCTCCTCGCTGCGTAAAGCCGACTCCCCGACGGTGGCCGTCGCTCGTCTGCCCACTCTGGCTGATTTCAGTACTTAACTGCGCCCACGGTTCACCGTTCACCTTCGCCGCCGCCCTGACCGGCTTTCCGCTTCTGCCGCCAGAGCTGTACGGCGATCAGTTGATTCTGCACCAGTACCTGCCGCACGTGACCGAGCTGTGCGGCTCCGCCCACCGCCGGCTGACGTCATCGGTGGAGGCGGCGCTGATTGGCGGCCTGACGCTGCTGCTGCACGTGCTGCCCTACCTGAGTGACACCGTGCTGATGGATGTGCTGCAGGTGGGGGGGGGGGGGCTAGGCCCGCCTCTGACGGCTGCAGAAGGCTGTGACCAAGACGAAGACCGCTGGCCTAGACAAAACACGATTGATGTTATTATCCATCGGTAACTTTGCTGTTTATTTGTGTTTTTCTTTTTATTCGCAGATGTTTTGAAACGCCTGCCATTTTGTTAACAGCCGGAACATTGAACACCATAAACAATGTAGAATTTACTGTTAAATAATGTCGGAGTAGTTGTGCTCTCTGTGATATACGCGAAACGCTGACTTGGATCGAATGCCGCCAGGAGTCGCTGCTGTCGGAGGTGTTTCGACCAGTTCTGCAGATCATCACTGATCTCGACTTAACATTCCCCTCGGGTAGGTCAGACCCACTGTTAGTGACGCTGCCGACGTATAAGTAGGAGACGTTTGGGTTACCCTGCCGGATAACCTCTGTATAATAATTTATGACACTGGCCCGTGTGACCTTGGGATCTCAGCCCGTTGTCCTGAGGTGATAATGTATTGCTTCAGCCAGGTATGTTTTCATCCAACCGGTTAAACTGTTTCGCGCAGGTTACGAGGTTCAACGCTGAAAATTTTTAATTCCGACTTTGAACGGGTCCGATGTAGGAACGGAAGTGTACTGGCCACCGCGTCCAGTCAACGGTGATTCCTCATGATGCGCTGTCACTGGCAGGCGCGGCGGGCCGGACGGCCGTCTGCTACCGCTGGCTCAGTCTGGTTGTCATGGTGACGCACCGCATCGGCCTGGAGATGTCGCTGCGAACGCTGGGCGAGGTCGTCAGTCAGCTGGCAGGCATGTTTGGCCGCGTGTTTAAAAGGTGAGACGCTTAGATGACTGAATTCGTCTGTTTTCGTGCAACTCAAATAGCATCATGACTCGTCTTTAAATATACCTTCTGCGTGTCATTGTTACTAGCAAACAAGGACTCACGACCCACGAATGCCTGTATTTTTGGCAGTCTTGTAAATTCCCTTTCATCCACTTTTTGCGCGTCCATTGCAGAATATTTACTGAAATTATTGATGTGATATCCGCAGCATCTGTTGCCATTTATCACTGTCGCGTTTGAACGGCAAACGAAAAGCAAGAGACAGCAGGGTGTCGATTTTGTCTCTCCTTGATTGGTCGGGCCGTCTGTCTGCGTCAGGGCGGAGAGCCCCGGGGACCAATCGCCGGCGGCGCCGGACAGTGACGTCAGGAGGCGGGCCCGGATGGAGCTGGTGCAGGTGAGTGTGTTCCGGCCGCCGTGATAGTCTACCTGGTGTAGATTGGATGACGAGCGGTAGGCGCAAGTCTCCTCATGGTGGTTTTGGCCTTTTCAACTGAAATCATCCTTCCTCGGTTTTGTGATAGCCATGGTGGGAAAGACATATGTGAATCCTCTGTGAATCGGCAGAAACGTTCGGTGTCTCCTTCAGAAGTATTTTCCAGGTGTTTACACCAGCGCTGGCCCACGCCGTGTACGTACCGCTCTGCCATCTGTTGGAGACATTGTGTACTGGAGCTTCGTTCGAGGACGGTGAATTGATCCGCGACCTCTGTGTGTTGCATCGGCAGAGATCAGTAACTAGTGAGTCTGTTTCGTTACTGGGGATGTTCTTCTGAATCTCCATGGTGGGTTTTGGGTCATTTCGTTCGGATGGTATCGTTTTTATCTACTTTTCGGATATCGATAGCTGTATTTGGAAAAAGGTTGTTCTTTTCCTTACATAGTAATAACCATCTAATCTTCGAGCCGTTATTTTTTAACTAAGGGCTCTACCACCTTATTTGCATTGCAGATGATCTAAGGTCATGTTAAGTGAGCTTACGATCAGTCATAGATCATGTCCATAAAAGGTATTGTGTAATATGGTGGTGTATTCTACGGCCAGCTAAATTACGAAGCTGGTGATTGCCCAAGGCAGTCCTTCGCGAAATGCTTCAGTACTTGTGTTTCCGCGCAGAGCCGAGAGATGTCGCCAGCAACGCGTCCCAGAGCGTTCCGCTGGCCTCCAGCGGTTCAACGCCGAGCGGCGACGGCGGCGGCACCGGGTTCGGCTCCACGGCCTCCGCCATCGGCAACAGGATCTACGTGGAGGTGGGGGAGGCAGAGAGGCTACGGTCGCTTGGTGGCGTGTAGCAGGCACATTATAAACGCGTGAGAGAGATCGTGCTGATGTTTGCTGTCCGTTTGCAACATATGACTTGCTGTAGATGTGTCGGCTTTCTGCATCGCCTCCATTTGCAGTCCGGCGTAACCTCACTTCTGTCACGCTGGACGTGGGTTGCGGACTCTGCGCTGTGCGTTTTCCGGCGTATTATCTGCGCGGTCGCCCATTTGCGACCCTGACGCGCTGTTGTGCCCCTCGGCGCGCCGTCAGCCGGACGAGTCGGCGGGGACGGCGCCCCTGGCGGCCGCCTCCGTGGGCACCGGCCTGACCGACAACTGGCAGCAGCACATCTACAAAGAGATGGCCAACAGCACCAGGTGGGGGGCCGGCCGGACTGCTGGCCGCTGGCGGCCGCCGCTGGAGGCTGCAGGTGGACAGTGAAAGGTTCTGGCTGTTTTGGGGGGGGGTTAACGGGGGCTCTGTTGGCGTAGTCGAATGTGTTCAGATGCTAAGAACGTGCTCCGGCCGGTGCGTGTATTTTTCATCCTGCCCCGAGGCATCTGCGAGGCTCTCTGAACGGTCTCCCAGTAGCAGTCCTCCCTGAGACAGTCCTCGTGTCCTCATTTACCTGCGCGGGATCTGTAAACGTTGTTATACCAGTCCTCTTTACGGCGGTCCCCTGTGTTCCCAGACACCTGCGCGGGACCTGGCAAGCCTATTGGCTGAACGAGCTGGCGCAGGTCGACGCGCACGTGAACCCCAAGCAGATCCGCGTGCAGAGCTTTCGACGGCCACAGCGCGGCCGTCAAGGAGATCCACGTGCTGGACAACGAGAACAGCTTCGTTTCAGCCAGCAAGGACAAAACCGTCAAGCTCTGGTCAATTCGCAGTCAGGTAGCCAGTCAGTCGCGGGCAGACAGCGAGTAGTCTGGTGTTATTTGGCATGTTTCCAGGGAAGATATTCGTTTTGTCACGTCCATCCGTCTCGTGTTCGTTTTCATTTCACGATCAAGGGCGCGTTTCGCGTTTCGTTTGTTATCGCATTTGTTTTTTTGTGAGTGGGTTTGGAGTTGGTCGCTCACCCATCAACTCCATGTTGTGTTGCAGCTAGTATGCTGCCGATGACCGTTTCCCTTATTTTGGTGGTGTTTTGAGTCGTCCACGTTTGTAACAGAACGCCAGTGTGTCTTGTAGTCGCCGATCTGCGTCTCCTCCATTCGATGAACTGTGGCGCAGCTGGGACGAAGCCACCAGTTACTGGTTTGGTGTAACGCCCCACTCCCTTTTCCGCTGACCACCACCAGAGGGATGGCGGTGGACACTGATCCGTGGTCCAGTGTAACACGGCCCGTGAAGTTTCCCGTGTCCACCATCAGGGGGATGGCGATCATCTGATCCGTGGTCCAGTGTAACACGGCCCGTTAAGTTTCCCGTGTCCGACGCCAGGGGGACGGCGGGCACTGATCAGTGGTTCGGTGTAACACGGCCCGTTAAGCTTCCCGCGTCCGCCGGTAGGGGGACGGCGGCCACCGGTCGACGCCGCAGTGGACGTACGGCCAGCACCGGCGGCCGGTGACCGGCGTCACGTACCTGGCCGGCTGCCAGCGGGTGGCCTCCTGCGACCAGCAGACGCTCCACCTCTGGGACCCGTTCATCGGCGCCTCGGACGCCCTCGTCGAACTCGGGAACGTGACGGTGAGCGGCGCGCGTGGCGTGACGTGACGTGACGGTGAGCAGCGGACGTGGCGTTAGGCGGCGGTGAGCACGGCATTTTTTGTACCTGGATGCCGTTCCTTCCGTTATTCCTTTGATGACGAGTTCCGAAGGATCCGATAATTCGAAGCTTTCTCTTTCTGAACAGGGTTGTATTAGGAATGACAGATATCACTCTTGGTCGCCTCACTTCCGGTCATAGGTAGAAAACTACTTTACTTCGAATGGAATCGTGACTTGGACTTTCCATCGAATGTAAGCATTTTGGCATTCTGAATTGACGAGGGGATTTGGGTTGCGACCCTGTGGTAAGCACGGTCTTCTCCTAAAGGTTCCCCTTTTGGTGTCGCAGTGACTGCGAAAGGTGGCGTGGGGCCTTTCAAGGATCGTGCTTAAAGCTTCTGTGAAAAGCCCAACTGTACACGCACACTGGGAAATGTGCATACACTTTACCCGAACGAACGAAACACGACTTTTATGCCTCCTGATTACTTTGGTCGCCACGTGAACCCGAACTCGTGACTCCTCTGTAATTTAACAATGCCCAGTTTGTATCGTGGAGCGATGTTCCATCTGGGTGGTGCCCTCAGAGTTCCCTGTCCCAGGCCAAGCTTCCCTCTGCCTGTGCGTGCCGTTCCCCGCTCGGCCTGGTTTGTTTTTAGTCCTGCAGTGACCTTTGTCTCTGTGTGTCGGCTGCAGGTGGTATCTGCTGTGACCGTTGTCTCTGTGTTGCGGTTGCAGGTAGTGACTGCAGTGACCGTTTGTGTGTGGGCTGCAGGCGGTGACCGCTGTGACTGCTGTCTGTGTGTCGGCTGCGGATGGTGTCTGCTGTGACCATTGTCTCTGTTTTGCGGTTGCAGGTGGTGACTGCAGTGACCGTTTGTGTGTGGGCTGCAGGCGGTGACCGCTGTGACCGCCGTCTGTGTATGTGTCGGCCGCAGGTGGTGGCTGCCGTGCCGGCGCCCTGTCCGTACCTGCTGTGCGGCACCACGGAGCCTACCATTCGTCTGGTCGACACCCGCGCCGGCGCCGCCGTCTGCGAGTGGAAGGTCCGCACAGCAGGGGGAGCATCTGAGCACAGCTGAGGGCGGCACTCCGGCCGCCACACGTTAGCCTTACGGTTCTGCTTTCATCACGATAAAAGGATTCGCGCTGCGACGGTAGACAAAATGCGGTTTTAGGAGGAATGCTTCAAGGGTTTGAGTCATTTTTTGCTCTGTTTCTGTGGAGACGTCATTCCTGCTTTGGACAGGTTTGCTGTATAGTCAGGTGATAGTTACGTTTTGGGTGGCTTTTGCGGCCATTGGCAAGTGGCCCTTGCATTTGACGTCGTTGACACGTCACTATTTTGTTGGACAATCTCTCGTACCGCTCACGGGTCAGTCCCGTATTGGACGGTTTGTCCTTCCGTTGACACGTCATGCGTTGGACAGTTCGTTCTGCTGTTGGCGCGTCAGCACAGTTTGTCCTGCCATTGACCATTTGGTCCCGTGTTGAACAGTTTGTCCTTCCGCTGACACGTCACTCCTCTGTGCTGGACAATCTGTCGTACCGTTGGCACGTCACTTCTGCGTTGTTCAGTCTGTCTGTTGTCCGACAGTCTGACAGTTTGTCCTACCGTTGGCACGTCACTCCTGCCTTGTACAGTCTGTCTGTTGTCCGACAGTCTGACAGTTCGTCCTGCCGTTGACTCGCCACTCCTGCGTTGGACAGTCCGCCCTGCCGTTGACTGATCGGCTCCGTGTTCCAGACGTCGGCCGGCTCGGCTGGCCAGGTCCGCTGCCTGGCCGTGTCTCCGGATGGCCGCTGGCTGGCGGCCGGACACTCGCAGGGGGTCATCACCGCGCTGGACCTGCGAACCGGTACCGTCCGGGCCACCTGGCGGTCCCAGGAGGGAGAGGTCAGTCACACGGGTCACCAGCGTAGAGGTCAGTCACACGGGGCCACTAGGCTAAGGTCAGTCTGACGGGGTCACTAGGCTAAGGTCAGTCGCACGGGGTCATCAGGCTAAGGTCAGTCACACGGTGTCACCAGGCCGAGGTCATTCACACGGGGTCACCAGACAGAGGGTCAGTCACATGAGGGTCACCAGGCCGAGGTTAATCAGCTGGGGTCACCAGGCATAGGCCAGTCAGCTGGGGTCACCAGGCAGAAATCAGTTTCTAAGCCACTGAAAGCAGTGGTCAGCCAGCTGCGTGGATCTGCTGTGAATTGCCATTTGACGGACCATAAAGGATGGGCAGCCCAAGGGGGAACAGGCCGGCTTCCGAAATATTAGAGGCGTTATCTCGCTTTGCGTGACTGGAAAGGCCAATGGAAATCCGTTGTCGGCAGTACGGCTGCGAATCACATGGTACTGAGGAATTTCCGTGGAGAGTACGTCGGTTTTCCTTTCTCTGACACACGTCACTTCGCAGCAGTGGGAAAAACAAGCAAAACTGGACGTGGCAATAACATCCGGCACGAAAATAAGGAATATAAATGGAGATAAAAGATAGTGGAATGCCGGGACTGAGATCAGTTGTGTGATATTTTGTGCTCTACAATTGACGTGCCAACATCAGTGCAGTCTGTTTTGATCCGCTACCCGAACGTTATTCTAAGCTATGTCCATCGTGGTGACAGCTCGCTGCTGGCCTGTCAGGTCCGTAAGTCTCGACCCTGGATGACAGCTCGCTGTTCCGTCATCTGACTGCCCCCCGAGTCTTTCTTCTGTCTTTTTTGACGCTTCCTCCCCCCCCCTCCCCCCCTCCCCATCAGGTCCGTCAGGTCTCGGCCCTGTATGACAGCTCGCTGGTCCGTCGCCTGACTGCTCTCTGTCCCGTCAGGTCCGTCAGGTCTCGGCCCTGGACGACAGCTCGCTGGTCTCCTGTTCCGGGGAGCCCACTCTGACGGTGTGGGACGCGCTGGACGGCAGGGCCCGGACCACGCTCCGGTACGGTCAGACCGGCTGACGTCACTGACCAGTCGGCTGTGATGTTTGCGATCTGCGGGTCACAAATTAGGGGGCGGGATTCCCGAATTCGTTTCGTGGCAGGTATTAAAGGAGGAGAAGGGTTCAGCGCCATATGTTAAAGAAGGAAGAAAAGGTTCATTGCCGCAAAGTATCGTCTCGCTGGGTTTGCTTGGCTCCTGAAACTGTGCTGATGATGTGCTGATTTAAACGTTTCTGTCGCGGTTCCAGCGGTGTTTGGTGCCCGGCACTGTGTCGCCGCCTTATTTTGTTTCTTGCCCCTCTTGCTGCCCGCTTTCTCTTGCCTGGATGTTGTCTCTAGTTTATCTGCCTCGTGTCTGCGGTGTCTTTGTCCGCTCTTGGGTCCCTCTGCTCATTCCCATATCGGATGTCTGCCTGTCCTGTCTGGCGCATGTCTGTTGTCTGGCGCCTATCCGATGCTTTTTTGCCGCATTTGCCTTCGCAGCATGTGTCTGCAGTGTCTAACAAGCCTGTCTGCCTTGTCTGTCTCCGTCGTCGGTCTATGCCATCTGCCGTGTCTACCGCCGCTGTCTGACGCCTGCCCCCTGTCTGTCTGCGCTGTCTGACGCCTGTCTGACGCCTGTCTGCCGGTGCCGACAGCGGGCTGATCGAGCCGGCCCACTTCCTGCTGACGGACGGCGATGACGTCATCACCGGCACGACCACCAATCGGCTGGGCGTGTACTGGGGCCGTGACGCAGACGCCGTGTTCTCCTCCACCAAACTGAAGCCGGAGTGTTTCAAAGGTGCGCAGGCGGCGCTCAGTCAATGACTGCTCCGCGAGCGGCGTTTTCACCGGTATTGTTGCGCTTTTCGTCGATATTTTCAGCTTGTTTGACTTTTTAAAACGCTTGGAGAACGCAAGCGAAAAAAACAGGCATGCTGCTTGGGTTAGAAAAACATGATCTGATGTTTTCTTTTGTGGACTGACTTTCAAGCGTGGTATTAGTGTTCTTGTGATAGTTCCTTGTCGACATTAAGCATTATTTCTGGTCTGCTCCGACCTTCCTCTAATGAGAGACATTCCCTTCCTCTGTTCTGGCCATCTACCATTACACTTAATCCTCTCGTGTATTCTGTTTAACCACGGTGATACGGCAACCATTGATTCCGTTCTGAGTGATCTCAGTTAAAAGATAGTGTGGCATTCGTCTCTAAATGCTCGTCGTTAGAGGAGAGTTTATGACCACGTTCCTTAAATGGCGTTGGTTGAAGCACTCCGACCCAGTTCTAACCAACGGCCGGCAAGGAACAGTGCCTTGTTGTTTTTTTCCTGGCTGCTTCTCAAAGAAAGTCCGATGCTGTCCTGAGTGGCCGTAGTTTAAGACAAGTCTCTGATTCTGCTCCTTCTGACCGCTGATTGGTGATGTTCCAGGCGTTCTGTCCTCTATGGCTCTGCTGCGGGCCAATCGATTGCTGTTGCTGGGCTCTGATCAGGGCACCATCCGGCTCATCTGTTGACGGTGGAATTCGGTGGAATGGCTCTGGCTCCGACCAGGACACCATCCGGCCCATCTGCTGATGGTGGAATTTAGTGGAACTGCTCTGGCTCCGACCAGAGCATTATCCAGCTGATCTGCTGATAGAGGAGTTCATTAGAGCTGCTCTAGTGGTCTCTCTGCCTCTGAGGAACTCTAGTGTTGCGTCTCTCTGCCTCTGAGAAGACTATCGAGTGAATTGGTCTGGTGGTCCCAGCATCCTTCCTCGAGGGTGGCTTGGAAGACGCGCAAAGACACGTAGTATCAGATGTAGCAGTAGTTTTTCGGGTTGCAACAGTGCGTAGCTTTAATTTGTGTCGGTAGTGTTGAGGTTTTCACGTTGTGCTTGGTCACTTGCTTATCAAACGCGTGATGTTTTTTATCAGCCGGCGAATCTGTGACGTTTCAAAGGAAACACATGTTTGTCAAGCGTTATCACCTGAGTTCTGCCGCGGAATGGTGTTTTATCAAACCGGCACAGCGTAGATAAGCAGGAAAGTGAATGCGTGGCATCACTTACTCGTACATACATTCCTTTTAATGTTCCTTATTTTATATGGACAGTGTTATGTAAGCTTTTTCATCTCACCGTTGGTTTTTTGGGATTGTGCTTGAACTATTGTCGTTGTTTTGGACAGATCATCCTGCCCTTGCAGCGTGTCTTGTGGGACAGTTGATGCGAAGACCGGTTTTTGACGTCAAATTATACGTTCCTACTTCGATTGTTCGCACACTGTGTTTACCAAATATGCTTTGTTATGCAGGTTGTGTGCCGTGCCTTTATTTCTTGATTCGCGGTACTTGCCTGCGATGTTGGGATTCTGCAAGATCATTTTACATCGTGGAGAACGTATCCGATGCACAATTTCTACTTGGGTTGAAGGCTTGTAGAGCTTTCTAATGGTTTACTTAATCCTTGGTTGGCTATTTATTCATGTATCAATAAACTTTGGACTAGGTAGCGACTGAAGAGTGTTAGCAAATGCAAGCAGAGAATTATTTGCGCACGCACATAAAACTGCTTCTATCGTGAAAACATTGCGTAGTCCGGACAAAAATTTTCATGTAATTGGCACCATTTGCACACTGAACTTTGCTCCAATGCAGAATTCGGATCCCAAGTTTTCCTTTCGGGTTCTGTTGCCAACGAACGCATTTTCTGTATCTTTCGAAATACAGTTGCCGTGAATGGCAGGAATTTTGAGTTAGTCTAGAACTTGTCCGTTAAATCATAAACCCATCTGAAAAACTGCGCGCGTGACACTCTCAAACCACGGCATCCAAATTATGAAGGTTTTATTACAATGGAGCTGGTTGGCTGTAACATATATGCATAACAGACATGCATACGATTGAATGCGATCTCCGTCGAGCGTTCCGATAAAGACTGCCACTAACTGCAGCTCGATGTAGAAGCCCGGCTAATTTAGTCACTAGTCAAAAGAATTACAGAAACGCCAATACTCGTCTGTCAGTTCAAATGTGATCTATTTGGGCAACCAGCAGGACAATGAAAGTAACAAAAGCATGCAAACTATTGGACACCATGCCTGCCCCAGCTGTGTAACTGCACGCTGCCCACCAGTGCGCAGCGTTTTAGTGACGTAAGAGGAAAAGACGTCATACCGAGAAGTGACGTCAAAGAAGCGGAACGTCAAAAACACGCGGAAGGAAGGTTTCATGCGTTCAAATCCTGAATGGGTATTGGGGAAGAAAGGAAATCATGCATGGATAAAGCACAGTGGGGAAATTGGGCACGGCTTGCTCATGACGTCCGACGATCGCTGAAAAGATCTTGATCGCGCCATAGCTGCTTTGCGTTCTGTGTGGCATTGGGGTGCGAGGAGGGGCAGTATGAAACGGACGACACCGTCTAGTTTACTCTCCGAGGCGGAATCGCAGGAACCAGCTGAGGACAACTCCCAGTCAGAGTTGACTGGCCGGATCCCCGTTCCACAAAGCGAAGCTCCTGTCTGTGCGACTTGCAAGAGGCCTGTGTCGTCAGTGGATGCAAGTCACTTATTTGTTTAATTCTTTACGCTATGGGATCATCCTCTAAAACATGGCCGAGGCCACAAGGGCTATTCTCGATCCTGTGTCGACACGTAGAGGGTCCAAGAGGTAAGACAAACACACACGCACACACAGTACACTTGTGTCACATGTCAAGCTAACTTTTTAAAAAAAGAAAAAAGTCGAAGGAGAAGGCTGTCCTGGCCGTTTCTGCCGTCTCCCTGTTCCGTTTTCTGCCGGTCCGCGCTATCGCAGGCTGTCACTCGACCCTCTGCGTTACGAACGACGAAATCACAGCGCCGGCTTAACCTGAAGCTGCGGTTCCGGTACAGGAAACTGCGGTCTCCTCTGGAGAGAAGGCCGGGCTCTGATCGCGGCCTTTGTTCTTCCGCCCTGGACCGGCCAGTAGGGGGGGGGGCGCCCGCGGCTACAATCAACAACGCCGACCGTCTGAGTCAGGCTGTAGCGCTGCCGGTCTCCGGGAATAGGCTGGCCTGGGAACCGCAGAACCGGCCGGTGCGGAGAAGAGCCCGGAACGAGGGCTTCTTGAAGAACCGCGCCCGGAGCACAAACTGGGCCCGGGAAGAGGATAGCATGCCAAAGCCACGTCACCGCCGCGCTGGCTCATCACGGGCACACTGACTCATACCGCCGCAATGAACACCGTCACCACGCGGTCGCATCATCACTATTCTGGCATACTGCCGTCACACCGCCACATCACGGCTACAAAGACGCATTGCCGCCGCATCGGCGCATTGTCGCCACACGGACCAATCGTTACATCAAGCTACACCGGCTTTCGCTTCCTTCAGTCTGAACAACTGATAGCCATCACGGTATGTAATTCGGTGCATGCCGAAACGTCTCATCCAATCAGGCGACGCTCCTTCAAGCTGACAGGAAATGCAGCGGAGAGACGAGTGGTGAGTTCTTTAGTCCATGAAATGACGTGAATATTTCTGCTCCCACACTGGTGGATTTATCTTTGTCACACGAACTGAAACATTTGACCTAAGCCAGAAGGCCGGTCTGGCCGCAGTTAGGGCTGTTGACAGGCTCTGTAAAGGTATGCTATTTGTGTGTGGTGTTTGACAGTTTGCAAAAGAGATTTGAATATCGAAATCGCCTTTAACAGACACTTAAAGACCCATCATTCTTGCGCAAAGTGGTTTCGAATGCGTATTCATTGTTTGTATAAGGATTTCATCAACTCACAGACATGCAAACTTAAAGGTGAGAAACATTTCTTAATTTTGATGGGACTCTTTCCTCTTGGCGCCGACAGATAAGTCTAAACATCGTGAAAATACTTGGGATATATCTACACTTACCATAATCTTTGCCCCCCTCTGCGCTAGGAGATGCTTTAATGTAAGCTGATCATTGCGCTCACCCAATAAAGTATGCCTCTTTCAGAGGCTTTATATGACAATAGATGTAGCGGTAGATAGAGGAAGACGTCATGACTGCCTATGAATGAGGTTACAGCAGATGCGCGGAAGGATAGCGCGCAGAAAGGAAGCCTTCGCTGTCCAGATCCTGACAGGACATTTCCGAGGGCGGTGAAATCAGCCTGCAGAAAGGAAGCGGAACCAGCAGTGAAGACACCAGCAGCATTTGAAGATTCAGCTTCGATAATCTTAAGCATAACCGTAGCGATTGCTTCGTTCAGGGTACAGACGCTGATATCCCTTCCTTCGTTGGGGAGGTGGTGAAACGTCATGCGATTCAGTCTCGCCTTCCTGTTCATATGCTTTCTTGTCGTGTGAAAATGGATCGAAAGTACGCGAAACACACACCCGTCAGCGCCACGGTGGGAGGCACGGTTGCGTGTCTGTAATTGGTGCGTGTGTCAGCGCACCTCCTGGAGCCGCAGCCCCGCCCCCTTACCCCCCTCCGTGACCGACGAGAACGGGGTTTCCGGCAACTGCATGACTTCCACTGCCAGTCTCTGCGTCACTGGACTCATACGACATGTCGTGAATGACTGGTCTCACAGACGCATGGGGAAGTAGCTCAGACTTTACCAAAGGTAACCGTGGTTTAAACTTTTGCTTAATTTTCGAGCGGAACAGAGATGCCCACGCGATTTGAGTACAACAAGGTATCTAGTAAAGCCTGACTATCAAAGACACGCTACCTACATTTGGTTTCGTTTATATGTCATTTGGAATATTCATTGAACTCACACTATCGTTCTCTACACTGCATACCCACTCCGACATGGTTGGCTTGGTCTGCCCATAGTTCTGTTTGCTCAATCGGCACAGTAATGGGTGTGAATCAGCTTAGGCGCGGGCATGAAAGAAAGTTGGTCAGGGGCAACACCTGCAGCGTAAAGTGGTCCCGTTTATCAGTCTCAGCAGGCACGAACCTCTTTCGTAAGCCATGGTATCATGATTCCTGACATTTTCGACATTTTCGGCATTTTTCATGACATTTTCATGACATTTTCGGCTCCATATGTAGGTTTACCAGTGCATTTCGGTGCGTCACGGCTCGAAGCAGATGTAACATACTCATTTCTCTGTCAGGAAACATATCAGTTCTCAGTCGCAGGACGTCAGCTTCCCACCAGCGGCTGCTGTCCGCGCGGCAGCTCTCTGACGGCTGCAGCACGCCCGCCGCCGCCTCAGGTGCCCACTATGTCCGTCTGGGAGCCGGACTGGACTTGGCCGCTTCGCCGGGAACGCACCAGCAGCACGGCGGCCGCGACCACCGCCAGCACGGCAGCCAGGCCGCTCGCCGCGCCGAGGCCGACGGCGGCGGGAGCGTGTCGCGCTCGTCGGTGACCCTCGTCGACGCTCTCCGGCCGCTGCCGGCGCGGCGACTCGGTGCTGGTGGCCGGCGGCGTGCTGCTGGTCGCCGCCGACGACGCAGTGGTCGCCGTCGAGTTGACGAACTCCTGCACGCTGATGTCGAACGTCTGCGTAAAGTAGCGCCTGATGGCGGGCGCCGTAGTGATCGCCAGGCAGGCGCCGTCGTCGCTGACGGTCGGCCAGTGCGGCAGTTCTGAACTGGCCGGCGTCTGGTTCCTGGTAACCGTGGAACCGGTCAGGCACCGCCAGACCGTTTCGCTCTGGTCAGATCCTAGTGATCATATACCGCAACATTTCAAACACGTAACAATTCATCACGCCATGATGAAACCTTCGGGAGCAGCATTGTCAGACCGTTTTTCGAAACATGAGCTTTGCCTCTAAAGTCGAAAACAGAAATGGAATCAAGGACCCCGCCCCAAATTCCAACGGTCATAATGTCCATGTTCTGTCCATCTGGACTCAACGCCTGGCTTGATAGGTTTCTGTGAAGTGCATTATCTTTCACGAAGGTGCTCGGAGAAGTTCGCTTCCAGGAAGTTTTCTTTTTAGGGGGCTTTGACACATTGCCCGTGAGCACCCAATGGAAACGTTTACCTCCAATCTTCAATGTCTGTCTCTCCTGATTGTCCCCTAGCGGCAGGGCCGTTTGTTTGAATTGTTGTAATGTTTAATCAGAATGACACGCCGTGAGGAAGACAATGAAATAATTCTTCTCGGGCGTCCCCTTGTCAATGACACCCCCTTCAAAGGCGAAGTCTGTCCACAGCTCCACCATCGTGTCGCTGACGTGGGTCTCCTCGGCATTTAATCTTTTCATCAGCGGTATAGGGTACAGGTAGATCAACTCGTCCGCGTGGTTCACTCCTGCAACAAGATCGCAGGTCATCATTACATAGGACTTGTGCCGTGTAAACCCAAATCCACGTTGTAGGCCGCAGCATGCATTATGCCAGGATTAGTACCGATAAGATGCCAAGTGGGGCGTATGACGAGCGAGGCTAACTTCGTTGTTGCCCGTCGTTGTTGTTGCTTGCATCATTACGTTCCCTTTATTCATTCTCCAGCGCAAAAAGATATTCGTTGGCCCATTCCACTATTTTGCGTCCAAAACACTGCGAGTTTAAACGTCACACGCCTTTGGTTTTTTGCTGCCACTACTGAGCAGTTCAAAAATATGCATGGAACAATAGGTCTAAAGCTTGGGTCTAAGCATTACTACCGGAATAATTATGTGGCAGGAGGACCTTGCGAGCTAGCGCATTTCAAAGCAACTGCACGAAATTGGAGGCAAATCAACGCGTTACGCGGTTGGTTTTGAATCCAAATTGAAGCTTTTATCGTACCCAGACTTGTTCACCCGCTCAGTATTAACATTACCCCCACTCTTAAGTAGAAAATACTTGCAAGTCATACCGCCATTCACGCTACACTATTGCACAGTGGAAGACATCTGTATAACAGCGGCGCACTATGAGCAATGAAAAAGTTCCGCGGCCGGCAGGGCTCGAACCAGCGCTTTTGTAGTCACGGTTATCTGCGCTAACCACTAGTCGCAGCTACCAGCGAGCAATTTTTTTCTGAAATGGAATGACTCCATAAACTGCATATATCACCAGGGTGTATATACCTCCAGGCCTAAATGGCAAACGGGTTCACCACAGGACGTGTGTCCCACGCACACCAGGCTGAAATTATTGACATGCAAAACAGCCGTACATATCAACTGCCACATACCACATGCTCCTGTCCTCCAGTTTCCAGCATTCCAGTGGTAACTGTTTTGCGGTAATGAAAGAGGGGTGTTAACCGCTCAGACGCCTCGCGCCTCAGGTGCAGGCTGCACCCCCGTTTCGGCATAAATGAATCGAAACTGATTGTCCAGCTGCCGGTCCCCACCAAAGTGTGGCGTTTGCGTCCGGGTAGTTGGCCCATAAGAAACGCAGGAGGTGCACGCGGGTTGCACGTGACCCGTTCCACTCTGCCAATCATATGGGGTAGCGTTGGATGGCTCCAGTGCGCGCCTATTTCGCTGCTGACAGCACTCGGATGTCCCAAAGTCCAAATCGAAACACGTGATTGTGGATCACCATGTGAATCGCACGTAGGTGCTGACCACAAGAGCGAATGTGAATCGCACGTAGGTGCTGAACACAAATACCAGCACCCGCAAGTGTGGCCCATGTCGTCACCGAGTCTGGAGTCAACAGTACCCGCTGCGTGACCTAAAACCGTGATTACTTGAATTTTGCAGAGGTCTGGCCGGTGCAAAGTGGCACTTGCCGCGCGCCACTAATTGCTTCGAAGCCCGCACCACAATTTGTGGTGCAGATGGTGTGGCGCAAAGCAAAGTGCACTTTCAGCTTTTTCGGATTTGAATTAAAAAAACTGAGTTATCTTCTGGTAAGAATTTTACGATTTTTTGCCCCATGCTTGTGGAGGAATTAATTAACCTGCCAGAAAACGTCATGGCTGGGCCAAGCCGCAAAGTTTGATTTTTTCCGTGACAGTCGAAGGGCAACTCATTCAGCCGTTCGCCTCACCCACAATATTTGACTCCTTTGGAGGTCAGGCATTCATCCATGTGAAATGCCCGACTTATGACAACACTTTCTCTTACTTCTTTTCCTTGGTAACAACAGGGATGAAGGAGCAGTTTTTTTCGAAAGTTTGTAAATGCCTCGTGAATGTAATGAGCTAGTCGTCGTGGCTTGCTGACATTTGAATGCGGTGGCGTCTGCGTCGCTTTTGAATGTCCCTGAAACACCTGCTGTGATTTGGCAGAGCCCTTTGCCTCTTCATTCCAGCCGTGGCTATTTTTGCATAAATACATTTTAATGGCTTCGTGTTTCAAGCTTGTTTTCCTTCACATCGTCCGTCCGTTGAAACGTCGTTGTCAAATTTACGTGGTGTCAGCAAAGGCCACGATCAATTTGAACGAAGTTCCAAGGTTCTAGTTGGTTTTAGATTGAAGTAATACAGGCGGAAATCAGACAGAAGACCAAATTTTAGGCTTAAGTTCTGATTGGTATCAAAAAGTTGAAGCTTGTCATCACCCAAAACGAAAAGGCCGACCGTGGTGTGCCATGGCTATCCGCGATACTTTAACGAGTGCATCCAGATGGGGCTGCCGTCGTTAGCCAGCGGGTCCGCCATCTTCTTCGCTCCAGCTTCTCATTCCGAAAAGGCCCTTCAGCTGGAACAGTGCACACGGTAGCTGAGGCCGCGAACGTCTGGCTAGAGCAAACGAACGTCAGCGACTATACGGAAATGTGTTCTGGCTCTGTCTGTCTGAGGAAAAGGAGAGACGATCTTACACCGTGATCCTGCTGAGAATAAACTTCTGTTTAACGCGGTTCTAGAGCAAAACCATCCCAGCACTGTCTGAAATCCCTGTTTCCCCAAAATGATTTATCACCATGCGGAGTGGAGCCGTGGCATTTCACAGGGTGACATCAGGGCTAACTGGCACAGCGGAGATCGCGTCTGCATTAGTATTTCTTCTCAGGCGAGGTCTGGTCTGCATGACTGTTTCTTCCCAGGCTTGACCCTGGTCCGCATCCCGTCCGCTTCAAACATTCTGGCCAGGTTGAAAATGCACGTTTTGAATAAAAAAAAAAACGGTAAAGTAAATTAGACAATCATGCTTTTATGGCAAGGTCAGCCTAAAACTTACGTCCTCCAATACGGTGTACATGCTGTTCGTGTTCCAGCTGTCCACGTAGAAGTATCCATCGTGCATAGTAAACGTCATTTCATCGGTTGGATCCTCGATGCCTGTTGTAAAAGGTGATACAGAGCCCGCTAAAGTTAAAGAGCGTCAGAGTTTGTAACCAGACGCCACATGGCCCCAAAAATGTTGCAGCACGATCTTTAATCCTGCGTACAGAGGGGTGTGGATGACTGGTCATGGTCCTTGTACTATTTGATTTTTGTAATAGTTGTGAATGTTGGCAAAGAATGTCTTAAAAAAGAGAAGGGAATGTGTTGGTGAGTTTAACATGGTGGTGATCCCTAGCATATGTGAATCACACGTCTGTCGCACTATAATTGTCACGAGCAAAGCAATGAATACCTACGAAAAGCATTCAGCATTGTTGTAGAGCATCTATTCTTCAAGAAGTCATTATCGCTTGTCAAATTGCTGACTTTCATGAACTCGTTGTAAGTAACTGGAACGAAATAAAGCTGTCTTTAACCATTCTCAAATGAAATGGTTCGCCTGGTTTACCCAGGAAATGTTTTGCGTCATTGTCAGTCATGGAAATGGTTTCTAGCTGAAGCTGCCGTTTTTTATCTTCCAATCATTCGTTAACTATCAAGTTTAGGGTTCACGTTTCAGCCAAAGTGACGAGATAAGAGAAGAAACCATCCATTTTTTCGTTCGTAATTTCCCTATGGTCAGCGCATTAGGAAGCCTGAAGTGATTTTGCTACGTAGCAGTGTCACTGCACTGTCATTAGGACACTGCAGCGAAGCAAATCGCAATAGAGTGCAGATATTACGGCCAGACACGAACAAGCCTCCGAGTCTGTAATAGTCGTGGATGATGAACACTTTAATGCAGGTACCGTCTTGGAAGGCAGCGGCCGTGTCTTTGGGCAGCACGCGAGGCGTGGTCAGCGAGGCCGGCCGGATCACTGCAGGTGAGGCCGTCGAAACCGTTGCGAGCCACGATCCTCTCTGCCGCCTGGAACAGAGGCCCAGCAGGGCGGTACCAAAGTGTCGCCGTAACGGCTTCTGGCCGTCAGGAACCGGGATCGATTTGCATCGCCTGCTGTTTGGACTGATGTCATTGTGTGCACATCAGGCAAGTCGCCGTTGAGTCAGCAGATTTAGCCACCAGTTGGTGCGCCGTTAAGCGGCAAACAACAGAACAAACGCTGGTAAATCAAACCAGCAATGGCATGACTTTTTCTTCCCTCCATAAGGGCTCCGAATCAGATATTGTAATGTAACTTTACTGTAAGACAATGATATGTTTATCAATCAAAAGCTTACCCTCGTTACAGTTTCATGCGGTGTAACCCAGCGTTCGGCGCTGTTTCCAGCCAACGTATCACGAAATCGTCAGAGATATTCGCAAACTGCTTGGCAGGAGCGGTGCGCATGCGCTGCATCAGTTGGTCGAAAGGTTCGAGCGGGCAGTTGGCCATTTCGGCAATTTATCTGCCGGTGGTCAGCTGGTCTTCGTTGCAGACCCAGTCCGCCACTGCCGAGCCAGGCTCGCCGATGGCTCGGTGGAACAGACCTGCCGGCAGACCACACTGCCAGACCTCCTGGTAGACCACGTCAGACCTGCCGGCAGACCACACCATCAGATCTGGCAGAACATACCGTCAGATCTGCCGGCAGACCACACCGTCAGGCTTCCCGGCAGTCTACGCCATCAAGCCTACTGGCAAACCACACCGAGAGAACTGCTGAGCTGTGACACCAACAAGTGAGAAAGCATGCCTGAGACTTAATCTCGCCTCACTTAACAACGTCACCAGGGGTGTTAGTTTGTTAACGTTTGTTAGCGTAACGTCTCGTGAGCGTTTAAAGCAACGGTAACGACAGGAGCCACGTGCGTTGTCCGGAGAAACACAGCACTGAGAGGCGCATCCTGAAGGGTGCCAGGTTAAAATGCTTAATTACTAAGAGGCTAAACCAATATCGGGAAACGGCAAGTTCCTTCAATAGGTGCACTAATTGCCTCCGTTGGCTGACTTATGACTTATGACTTGTAACGTTACGAAGTCACAGTAATGCACCGATACAAATGCAGTTTCAAATGACTGTGGTGCTACGCTAAGTGATGCGTTCAGCGCCCTTATTTACAATGAAGCTACACCAGTATCCCGTGTTGCTCGAAATCTGATCCACCGATATCGTAGTAGCGATCGATGTTGAAGTGTTCGATGTTTAGGGCTCTAATATGCACCCTTTTCCCGCTTCGTTTGAAAAACTGTATAAAATGGCCTGCACAGGCCGGGAAGATGTCTAAAGTTAACATTTTCGACCCCGTTTGAATTTGGAGATATTGACCCAGGGTACTGAAAATTGCACACAATGTAGCTCGTTATGACGCTATCCTATTCTTCAAATTTTATGTCTAGCTCTTTCCGTTTCCGAGGTCAGAGGAAGGACACAAAAGTGCCTCCTTCCAGTGCACGTCAGCGCAAAACTCCCTTCTACTGCGCGTATTCTATATATATATTCTATATATATCCCGTGCGTATTCTATATATATATATATATATATCCCAAACGGATGGACTCAGAGTCTTGAAACGCTCAGTGTCTCTTCTTGCAGCAATTGGTGCATGCACTAAGGAAAAATAGAAACAGAGCAATCATAGGTCATGTCTTAATGGCGTCATTAGAACAGTCATATTTTGTGCGATTCGATGTTCAGTTTTTCTATGCCATCGTCTTGTCAGTCCTCATACAATGCATGGTGGTTTGGCTTGCTTTGCATGACGTCATGAACTAGGTATAGAGCATCCTTGACCTCATGCTAAATCATCCTAAGCCAAATACGTATTTTTCTTTTTCGAATCCATGTGAGAAGACATTTTACAAACGGAAATGACGAGAGGAACGCTACATGAATAAGCTGGTTTTTGGGTACAGCCCGATAGACCATCGAATTTTCCCGTAAGATATTGCACATGCAACTTCTCCAGCAGTTCCTTGGAACATTGCAGCATTTTTTGCAATTTGACTTTTGGGGGTTTTCTACGGATTCAGCTTCGCGAGTAAAATGGCGACGTCCTTCTGACATTCTGGATGACCGATGTGAAGATATCGGCCTTGCAATGTTGTGCAGCATTCAGTGGAAATGCGCAACATGTGCTAAATTGGTTTAAAAAGGCGGTCAGAGGTGGCAGGTGGAGTTTTCTAGCATGCTCGTGATACTCCGAGTCTGGAGCAACAAAATGTGTTGCAATGTTGCATGACTCGGTGATTGGGGGCATTTCAGGACTTTAATGGTACCTAAACATCTTTGCAAGCATCACTTCGAGAATGCCGTGTCAAACGGGCATTGCATGCATTGCATCACCCGTTATCACGGACGTCAAATATGGCCTGGCCTGTGGCCTTGACCTTTGATGGCCTTTGGTCAGCTGGTACTGGTAATATAAGACCCTCGTTATTAAGACTGGGTAACTTTGGAGAAAAGCATCATTTTGAGGTTGATCTGACCTATGACGTCACCAGTGACCCAAAAGTAAACCAAAACCAATATATGTTACAAGGCCGCGAGATTCCGTGCTATCGATTGCCGTTTGAATCAGCCAAATCGGACGATTGATTCACGAGACAGGCGGGGGGGGGGGTGTTAAACGTCCCCCCCCGTTAATGGAAGATGGCGAAATAATCCGTTCACGGAAACGCGGATTTTCTGAGGCTTCTGACGACGCTGGCCGGGCGGTTGCGGTGTTCGATACGTGCAATGGCGTAAGCCTGGACTGGGAGTAAAGATCGATGGCTGATGCAACCGCCTTTTGCAATGCAGAAAATCAAAAGAGAGAGAGAGAGGGGAGGGGGGCGGAGGGCGGAGAAGCAGGCGAACAAAGTACTTGGACTGTTACTAATTGTATACTGTCGTACGCATAACGGTTCATCTTTGCTTTTAGGTGAATTAACAGGAAAATGTAAGCGGTGCTGAATACTGATGCAATATCCGAATCCTCCTTGGGTAACATCGCGTTACGTTTTCATTTATGCACCACTCGAATGTGAATGCAAAGCTCACGAAGTGTCAGAGAACATGAGTGTAAGAAGTGAAAGTCGCAGGAGGAGGCTCTAAGTGCCAGCAAACAGGCTGCAGGAACGCATCAAAACCTCGTAAAAGTTGACTCTAGAGCTTCAGTGTGAATGGAAGTGCATACTAAAGTGGAATGTTCTAGTTGTCCTTGAGTGGCGACAGAACTTCAAGATTGCTATGATAATTGGTAAGAGTGGACTGGTTTTCCCTGCACAATACGTGTCAAGGGTATCGGCTTCGTCACTTCGTTTTTCTTGCGTCATGTGGAGCCTCCCCACATCCGAAGACACGCGGCAGAAGACCCACTCGGGGCCGCGAAACATGCACTGAATAGGTGACGTCACGATTTCCCCGTTAACACTCGCACTGCCAAATATAACGCGCTCGAGTGGAGTGGGAGATCACTTTGACTGTCCCCTAAGATCTCAAAGACTGACGGGGTTAGATCCACCAAACTTGCGTAGTAAATGCAACCTTTAAGGTACTCTCTCGTGTATAGAAGTGTGATATTTTTAAAGTGTGACCTTTAACCCTATTCCCGGAGGGCTAGACGGTATGGTCGATTCCCGGCAGGGGGGCGGATTCGGCCCCCACCCGAGATCTCGAGAACTACAGATCCGATTTCATTGAAACAAACGGCAATCGATTGGGCATGACGTGAACTACATTTTTATAAAAAGAAATATTCAAAATTTTGACAAGTGTTGATACAGAGGACAAAAATGTCAAAAGAGGGATATTTTTGGACTTCTTATAACTCCGTTGTTTATGGACAGATTTCAACGAAACTGGCATGAATCGAGAGATTATGGATAGGACTTTTACTATTGGGACACACATCTGAAATTTTGGGAAATTCGTAGGCAGGGTTCACAGGGTTTTAAAAATAGGAGGACTAATTTTATAACACCTGAATGAACAAAAAAGGCAAAGCACCTTTTCTTGGCTTCTGCTAGTCATGTTATGTTTAAGAAGTACAAATCGCATTACAGTGTTTGTATAATGTTAGCATAGGCGGTGCCAGGGGCATGAAAAATGGGGAACTGTCATGGTCACACGTTCTTCAGATCAACTGGTGACCTTTGACCTTAAATGACCTCCAGTGACTTTGGGGTCACTTGGAATGATCTCGTGTGCATTTAAAATTATCTGTAAACGTTTTCAATCATTTGGATTCACTCTATTTAAAAAATTTCATTTAATGGCTATTACCATATAGGGTACGCCCACTGACATTTTAGATCATAGCTCCGTGGCCTGACCTGATATCAAGCTGAAACTTGGTACACAAGTAGAGGGCACATTTCTACGTCATATGTATTCCGGGTTTGGCATTTGAAAAACAGCGCAAAAATTATTGCAATAAAAACAAATTTTGACTTTTGACCTTGACCTGACCTTGTTGCGTGATCTCAGACAAACAAAATTATATCTGCACATTGCTCAGCTATTTAGCTATACATTCATATAAAGCTTTAAGTTTTATCTTAAAAACGCTGTTTTTGGCAGTCATTTTCCTTTTACCCTCAACATGGCCAAAATGGCCTGAGTTGCCTCCCAAAAACGTTGCCCGGCTCCGCCCCTGAAAAAAAATAGAACTTTGAAATTTTGTCACGGCACGTAGAAAAAATAGCTAGGAAAAGTGACCAAGTTTCGTGAAGCTGCGTCAAAAAACCTGAAATTGGCAAGCAAAAAACCCGAGGAAGGCGAATTCAGCCCCCCCCCCCTGCTGGGAATAGGGTTAAGGTCAAATGAGGCCAAAGAGGGTCAAATTTGGTTCGGCTCGCCAGACTTTCACTTGTACCGCGGAAACCGTTCGTCAGAACGCGAAAATGTATGGAACATTTTTTGTAAACCACACAAAGCTGCAACAGATCGTATATAATTTGAAATGTTTGGGTCAGCGGTTATCTTTAAATTAGGACTTCAACACAACTTGCGTCACATGGCTATAACTTCAAGAAGTGTCATACACCTTGTTTTGTGGTATCTCGTCGTAAATTCTGGAACTAAATTCAAATTTGGTGCCCAGAAATATCTCACGGTTCAATTTTTTGCCACCAAGGCCACCCAAGGTTATCTGAGGTCAACAGGTCAACCTAGGTCAATGACCTAAAAAAACTTCGGAAAAATGAAGATTGCGGAAATGTGTTCCACAGAGCCAGCTACCATGATCCTGTACAGTTTTACCGATAAAGATTTAGCACTAGTAAACAAAAACTTCATTGCGTCATCCGGCTTCGTCAGTATAGTATGCGGAAATGAAATGCCAGACCGAAGGCAAAACCCATCTGATCCGTTTCTTTTTGACACCTGTTTAGCCATACATGTATCATACGTAGGTAACTTCGGGCGCTGAATTCGAAATTAGCGTTAAAAAACGAACACACTAGAAAGCAAATTGTTGCAGAAACATGTGTAGCAAGGCCAATAAAGTTCACCTCAGGTCATTGACATGAGATGACCTAGAAGAGATCATAGCCATCGGAATGTTTGTTGTCATTCCCGATACTATTTTACACCATTTTAACCTTGAATTAAGCATTGTTGTGATTGTTGTTTTATGATAGTTGCGCTAAGTTGTAAATTGGGCATTAAACGCTAAATTGGTGGCGTTTCATTGTTAAGCGTCTGCAGAAAACGGGTGCACGCAAACATATTTTTAGTCATTTCTCCGAGACCTCACCTGATGTCGACCTGGATGTTGGTACACCGGTAGAAAATGAAGTTGCCTTTTACGTATGTTCCAATGTTTTGGCTGAGATTATTAAAACAGAAATTCCATGGCCGGAATGAATCTTTGACCTTTGACCTTGATTTGACTTCGTGGCCTGACCACTGATCAGTCAAACAATTTTCGTATTTTTTTCAGTTTGGTTATCCGTTCACATTTAAAAAGTTTGCAGGTCTGTCTTTAAAACTATATTCATCGCACCAGTTCGAATTTCAACCTAAATATGGCCATTCCTAAAAAACTATGGCCAGACTTTGACCCTCTTTAACTTGGTGATCCAGAAGACCATAATGTTTTTTAGCATCAAAAGATCCAATGTTCAGGTAGCTGTGCGGAATTCGGTGTGACTGCACCACACCGTTTGGGATCTATTTCAGAAAAACTTCAGGGTGGGTCAAACTGCCCCCCCCCCCACCCGAGCGCGTGCTTAACCCTATTCCCGGAGGGCTAGACGGTATGGTCGATTCCCGGCAGGGGGGGGGCGGATTCGGCACCTCCTGAGATCTCGAGAACTACTTGTCCTATTTCATTGCAACAAACGGCAATCGATTTGCCGTGACGTGAACTACATTTTTATCAAAAGAAATTTTCAAAATTCTGAAATTTGTGGATACAGGGGGGCAAAAATGTCAAAATCAGGGATATTTTTTGATTTCTTATACCTCCGTTGTTTATCGACTGATTTCCATGAAACTGGCATGAATCCAGAGATTATGGATAGGAATTTTACTATTGGGACACACATCGCAAATTTTGTGAAAATTCATGAGCGTTCACAGGGTTTCAAAAATAGGAGGACTGGTTTTCTAACAACTGAATGAACAAAAGACGCAAACACCTTTTCTTGGCTTCTGCTAGTCATGTTATACTAAAGAAATACAAATCGCCTTACAATGTTTGTATAATGTTAACATAGGCGGTGCCGGGAACATGAAAAAGGGGGAACTGTCATGGTCGCCCGTTTCTCAGATCAACTTCTGACCTTTGACCTTAAATGACCTCCAGGGACGTTGGGGTCACTTGGAATGATCTCGTGTGCATTTAATATTACCTGTAAACGTTTTCAATCATTTGAATTCACTCTATTTCAAAAATTTCATTTCATGGCTATTGCGATGTAGGGCACGCGCACTGACCTTTTAGGTCATAGCTCCATGACCGACCTGATATCAAGCTGAAACTTGGTACACAAGTAGAAGGCACCCTTCTACGACATATGTATTCCGAGTTTGGCATTTGAGAAAAACGGCGCCGAAATTATAGCAAAAAAAAATGTTGACTTTTGACCTTGACCTGACCTTGTGAAGTGACCTTAGATAAACAAAATTATATCTGCACATTGCTCAGTTATTTAGCTATACATTTATATAAAGTTTTAAGTTTTATCTTTAAAACTCTGTTTTTGGCAGACATTTTCCTTTTACCCTCCACATGGTCAAAAATGGTCTGAGGTGACTCCCAAAAACGTTGCCTGGCTCCGCTCCTGAGAAAAATGGAATTTTGAAATTTTGTCACAGCACGTAGAAAGAATAGCTAGGAGAAGTCACCAAGTTTCGTGAAGCTGCGTTAAAAAGCCTGGAATTGGCAAGCAAAAAACCCGAGGGGGGCGGATTCAGCCCCCCTCTGCCGGGAATAGGGTTAATTGAAACCGTCTGTGGGGAACGTGATTTTGGGAGGGTATTACTTTCTAACGGCATGTTTATTCAGTTGTTGACTGACGGAATGAAAAGAGTGAGGTTAATACGCTCGAGGGGCCGTTGATATGCGATAAGCGGCAGACACGTAGCCAGGATTCTCCTCAAGAGGGGGCCAAATGTTAAATTTTGTCATATGCCAGTGGCATATGGCGAAATTTATAGGAAAAACAGCAGTTTTATACAATGCTTGTTTTTGCAGCATATATATGATCACTGTTTCGTATGCCTGCGAAATCGCTATACATCTACTGTATACCGCTTGGCTCCAGGGGGGCCATGGCCCACATGGCCCCCTCCCCTTGGCTACGTCCTTGATAAGGGGCCGTATGATAAAACCACCTGTTTTACCACGCACATTCCCGTTTGATCAAGCGACCTCTTTAAGTCACGTATGCTCGCGTTCGATCAAACGTGCCCTTCGCCCAATGACACTTCGGAAAGAAAACCTGGCCAAACTGGAGTCGTGGTTCAAATTTATATTAATTACATTGGCAGCTTCCCCGTTCTTCAGCTAGTGATCATAGTACAAACAGATAGTTTTATTGTTTAGAACACCTAATATGCTTGAATGAATGCACTGGAAAGGCAGTCATGTGCCTAACGTAAGCATTCAAATCAAAGCGAGTTGAACTATTTTCAGCGTATCCTGTTATAGATGGGCATGAGCCCATTGCTCAGGCATGTATTGTGCGGATTTTGTCTCAAATGTTTAACAACGAAATTTTTAGAGCACAACTGCGATTGTGCCTTCCGATTGGTGTAATGCAGAACGTGTTTCTGCCCCTATCTTCCTGTAACGTGGTGTTTATCACATCCATTTCATTGGTTCAAATCTTTCAACATAATTGTCCCACCTGGCTCTACTAACTATGTTACTACTATATACTATACTAAACTATGTTTATTTAAATCGCGTTCAACCCCCATTGAATTAAAAGCAACGAGCTGCTCATTTTCAGGCCTCGTCAAGTGGTCTCACACCATTGACTCTGGTCCCTGTACGCGTTACTCCTGCAGTTTGTATCCTTGGAGTGCTAGTCTCCTTCGAACGAGCAAAAGTTGTCGGGTGCGTCTTATGAACGGAGTGGCAATGTAGTGCCAATCCCCTGTAAACAGACGGTGACTGTGTGGTTGGTCACTGAGTTATGTACTGACGCTCTCGACTGTCACGGTTATTTCGCGTCATCTCGCGCCTGTTGTCGCGGGAGGCGGGGCAATGTTGCTATTATCCGGATCAAACCGGACCATTCCGGCCACAAGGCATGCACGGCAACTACTACATTACGCCGCCACCAGAGCACACAATGGCGGCATGATATAGCATTTGCCGTAATTGACCATTCCTGTCACGGAGGCCGAGCCTTGAAAAACAGCCTCATTTGTTCTGAGCTTTAATGCCCGCGTTGCAAGACAGGTTACCATTCCGCCCAGGGATAAACAAAAAAAGCATGGAGAGCCCCTCCGCTCGGCCCTACGCTGATGAATACGGCGCCGCTGATGAATAACGCATCCGCCGGACATTCAGGCCCGCCGTCAGCTCAGGGAACTGAGCGAACCGCCTCCAGTCTTCCCGCGGTGACTCAGCTGACGCACTTCCCGGCCATGGAAGGCCGCGGCCGAGCGTGCCTCTGGAGCGGCGAGCCCCTCTGTCGGGGTTTTCCTGAGAACCCGCACGGTGACTCATTACGTAAGCAGGACGCTCCACACCTGACCGCCAGAGCTCGGCAGCGGATCCTGCAGGTTTGGCTACGGCTTTCGCTCAGTTTATCGCCGGCATTAGCTGATTAACGAGACTGGCGTCCAATCAGCAGCAGATCTGTGCCACTGCACCATTACAAGCCGCAGAACGTCGTGCGGGCCGCTCTGCACGAGACAGTTGCCTCAGTCCCGCCCGCCAGGTAATGGTCATCTCGGCACGGTACGACCAGGCCGGCAGGGGCGGCCCCACGCCGGCGACTCGGGCGGACGGGGGGAGCGTCCGTGCTGGCTACGACCCGTCACAGAGACTGCTTCCGGCTTTGAGTGCGGCCGGGCCGGCCTCGCGGTAAGCCCTGAGTCCGCGCCGCCGGCAGGGGGGGCTGTCTTGACGCGGCGACAGGTGAGCATCTGCGGCCGGGGAAACCCGGCCCTCGGCCCGCCGTCCGGGCCTGGCGACCGTGTTTGCGCGGGAGCATCAGGGTCAGGTCGGCCCGGCGGCCGGCAGCCGGCGCCGTTAGTTGCCGTCTGCAGGCCGGAGCGGGAGGACGTGTCGGACGCTGCTCGGACGAGGGCCGGCGGCACTGCAGTTCAGACGGTGGACTCCAGCTCGGAGGGACAGGCAGGACGGAGCACTTTGCAGCTCAGGTGAGGGACAGGGAGGACGCGTCAGGCTTCAGCTCAGGTGGGGGACCGAGCGGACGCGTCAGACTTCAGCTCAGATGAGGAACTGGGCGGACGTGTTAGACTCCAGCCCAGGTGAGGGACCGGGAAGGCGCGTCAGACTCCAGCCCAGGTGAGGGACCGGCGGGACGCTACAAAGGGACGCGCTGCTGGCGAGTTGGACGGGACGTCAACCGACTTCCAGGGCCAGCACGCGGCCCGGTGGAAGCCAGACTGAACAGCGATCTGTCGTTATTACGCCTGGGCGAAGATTCAGTTAATTGTGCCTTGCATCCACTGTGCAGTAGCTTGCGACATCACCACTATTCGGGCCGGTTTCGTCACGCTCGGTGAACACTGGATATCTTGCTTACTTAGTCAGGTTGGTCGGGATAGTCAGCTGTTGATGCGCACGCACTTTGACAACGGCTTCAAGCTCTGATGCAGTGCGTCGTTCGCGTACAGCGCAGCCGGAAACCCCGCTGGCTTGATTGCGCTGCCGGAAACAGATTTTTGCTCTCTTCATAGACATTTGATGGGCTCCATTAAGCAGCCAGATGGCCATTAAGATGTTTAGGATGCAATATGCTTGCTTATCATGTAACACAGCTTCACAGTTTCACTCACATTTGTACTTGCCATGTGGCTGGCGATCCCGGAGAGGTGGTGGCGCTGGAACCCCGATATTCAGTGGTTTTAAGCTTGCTTTGTGCTTTTACCAGCTTTGCAAGGCGGTGTAGGGGGGGATGAACGAGGGATGATGCCATCTTAACAAACGAATGCACCTGGCAATACTGTTTTCGATGTTCAACGATAGCTGGATTTAGCCCTAGAAAGCTGTAGTTTGTGTTGCGTCGCACACGCCATTCACGTGAGTCTTCTTTGAAAGTGGCTGTTGTCTTAATCCCAATTAATCCGCATTAAAAGTGTTTGAGACCTTAGTTGATGCCATCCTGTTCTGACATGCGAACGGACAAAGATTCGGAGAACCGTCCCAGACTTTGCCTCTCTGAGATACGTTCCTCGTCGTTCTGAGCCTCTGAGAACAAAGGAACCGACAATATTCTGCAACATTTGCACGGTAGGAAGCTGTGCCAGCTGAGAGGTATGATGCTTCGAGTCAGTTCTGTTCATAGCCCTGCTTTCAGCCAGCCGGTTAGGACAGGCATTTTGTCAGGCTGCTTAGCTTTTGGTCGTGTGTGGTCATTGCAGTTTTATGGACCGTCCAGGGGCGTCGATTTCTGTAAATGATGGAGGGCCGAGCCGAGGGCCCGACAATTTAGCCCCCCCCAAACGTGGGCCTCTTAACGGATTTAGCCCACTTTTGGTTTGACCAACGGAAATTTATACGTTTTTTGTTACTGTTCATCGAATAAAAAAATGCATTTATGTGTATAGGTATATGTATACATGTATAAAAATATATTGGTATATATGTATATGCATGTGTAAAGGTATATATATGAGGAAGATAGAAATTAGTTAGATTCATCACTTTAGGCTTTATGCTTTGCTTTCCCACTTGTTTCTTGTCTATTGCAGTCGTTCTTTTTGTTATTACTAATCATTTACTTTTAAAACCGGCAGAAAATATTGGGTCAGCCCAAACCAACATCGGGTGGGCACAGATCAGCACTGGGTGGACTAGGGCACTCTCAAAAGAATACAAATTGATACCCCTGTTATGGACGATATTAGAGGAACAATGAGAAAGCAGCGGTTACAGAGAAATCGTTGAACTGGGGTACGGGTCACGATGGACGTTCGCAGGGGCGCGTGAGCTGCTCCACAGCGGGGTTGGTGGAGGGGGGCAAAGAAACATTTCAGGTCGATTCTTTCCAGTCAACGCCCCTAGGGCCAACGTTAAGTTTCAAAAAAGCTGTGGGGGCGGCCCCCGTGTCCCCCGCTTCCCGCGCCCTTGGAACATTCATAAACCCAGCTGTACGTAGACGTAATGCCGACATTTACCGTGCCTTGTCCCATGCGGTCCATTCAGTCAGATGATAATGGGCAGATGACGTCAGCGACTTGCCAGAACGTCGTCAAGAGACGCGACAGTCCGCTGTTAATCCTCATTTTTTCTTTTCTTTAATTATCATTCTACCCACAAGAGAAGGCCACAGAGGTGTGCCCCACTGCCTGGATTAACGCGACCCACCGAGACCATCTAACCATTCGTCGCTCTGATCACCGCCTGTAAATAGGCCGGCAGCTCAGGGCCTTCCCTGCCCGGGCCTCCTGGACGTCCCGAGTCCGAGCCGCGGTCGGGGCGGTCTGGAGGTCCGGGCTGTCCGCGCCGGCCGGACTGTCCGACTGAGAGTGGCACGGAGGGGCACCGCGCGCCGCCGACGACACGGCAGGCGGCCCCACGAGACGCCGGCAGCCTTGGCTATGGTTACGTGACCTGGTTCCCTTTTGGCACCGCACGTTGCTGTTACGGATATCGGCGGGGGGGGGGGGGGCAAGCTTCAGCTGTGTTGTATTGTTTTCTTTATTTCCGTTTGTTTATGTGCGAACGTTTTGCGAATTTTCGTCACAGACTGAACAGTAGACGTTATCCGCGAGACTCGTTGCCACAGGCCACGCTCTTCGCGGCATCTGATGCCGCACGTGAAGTGGCCGTTGCGTGTCGAGAACATACGTGATCGCATGTCCCCTCTTAGGACCCTGTGAGCCATCTCAATGCGCACGTCGCTTGCGGCTGCCTGCCTGTACCCACATCCTGAACAGAATGTCACGGTCACGTCAGACGTGACGCAAAGTGGCGACAGGTAAATAATTTATCGCGTTTCCGCCAGCAGGGCTTTGTTCAAGACTGATGAGTTTTTAATGACTGGCACCACTATTAGAGACCTCTTAAATGCATAGGGCTTTTGCACATTTTAAGTCAGTGTCTTTCCGTTTAAAACCCTGAGGACCACGTGTTAAACCTCCATTCAGAAGAGTTTTCCCAGTGAGTGAAAATGCAACATCAAACTTGATGGGCGCGCCCTCGTCGCTACATTGACTCGAACCAAACGTGCAACAGTCCAGCGGAGTCGGCAAGCGCCAGGTCATCTGAAGGCCACGATGCTGCTTGGTTGCGTCAGGTTACCACGCACGAGGCTGTGCGTCCTCGTCCGCAGACCAAATGCACGGTGGGCTCTGGTCGTCTCCCCTCGAAGAGCGGGGTCCTCGCCATTGGTGTGTATTGGGGTCATCCTCCGGCCTCCCGCCCTCAGAGCGGCGCCTCTTAACCGGAGCCGTGTGCCCGTCCGCAGCAGGCGAACCCGCCGACAACACCCGCGCCCCACAATATCAGCCGGCTCCACATTGCCCCGGCAAGAGCCTGGCCGGAGAAGCTAGTCACCTTCTCCTTGGTGACCAGCTAACCCACGCGAACATGCGAACGGTCGAAAATTGGGAGCCACCTCTATCTTTGTCGTTGACGCTCGTCTTGGCCAGGCTTTTGACGAAGTAAGCGCGACAATAGGCTCGTCAAGCGGCGATGTTGCCGACCTCGGGCAGCCGGTGCGTTGATAATTAATTCAACTGCGGAGGCAGCGCGACGGCCGGCCGCGTGCCGCCGTTTGAGCCGCGAAAGGTCAACGTTCAGGCGCGGCTCTAAAATCAGAGAAAGTCCACTGGCAGGTGCGGATCTGGGATTAGAGAAAGGTCCAATGTGCAGGCGAAGATCCAGGACTGGAGAAAGTCCACCGGCAGACTCGGATCCAGGACTGCAGAAGGGGAGAGCGCTGTTTATTAGTATCCGTGTTTGCTGCTGCAGCTCTGCTCATCCAAAAATCGGCCACTGCTCAGCCGAGCCGACTGCTGGCTGTACTGCAGACCGAGCCAGAGAAACGCTTGTCTTCCTCCCCCCCCCCCCCCCAACACACACATTATAGCTCTTGACTTGCCGTCCTGCTGAAGACTGACTCTGCTGCTGACTGATGACTGCGAGACCGCAAAACGCTCCTTTTGAAGACTCTAACGCTGTGTACTCCACGGGGTCTGCAGTCGGCTGTAGGATCCTTCCACCTGAGTCATCAACAAAATCAGGAGCTGTATCTGCTGGGCCTTCGTCACCGTGCTGGACGGCCTTGCTTTGTTGCACACGGCGCACGGTGGCGCGTGTTTCCGGTCACTGCGCAACTTCCAGCTCTCCGTTTCCATATGCCCATGTGCAAAGCGTGATATCTGTGCTCGCGCCGGAAGAGAGCGACAAGTTTAGGCGGTAGACTGGATCAGTGCTCGGAATCGTCTCGGTGTTCGTATGTCCTGTTTCAAACCAGAACCTTGAAACTAGCGTGGCTAAAATGTTCCATTCTGGAGATGTTCTTCCCTGCTGCAATGATGGATGCGTTTGCGAGTGCGTAACAGCAGGTTTTAAGGGCGATAATAACGGTCGTCCGAGTGAGTTATTGCTCATTTCGTCAGTCAAATCGCCGTTCGCTTTCTCCGCAGAGTCGGCATGTCACCTTGCGCTCGCCCGCCGCTGGCGCCACCGTCGCCGCTAAAGGTGGCGCTGCTGTCGCTGCTGGCGGCGTTGGCGTCGGCGGGCCGGCCGGCGCGCCAGGCGTCGTCCGTGGCCGAGCAGATCGCGGCCGAGACAGGCGCGGAGCGGCAGCGCTGCGATGACGGGCGCTACGAATGCGTGCCGTTCTACCACTGCGACACGACCAACATCATCACCGACGGCGCCGGTCTGCTGGACATCCGGTGAGTGTGGCACCGGCGGCGGCCGCCCGCCCACTGGGTGTCGGTGCGAAGCAGTTTTACGCTTTCGAGACGTGATATTGGCCAGCGGCATACCTGTGTGTTAATGACTCGCAGCCTTCGAGATAACGGATTTTTGGTGGGGATTAACGATCGTCTGTCACACTCCTGAAGTCGATTTACGTAGTTACATATCATGAAATCGAATTACGACCTACGTCTTCACCTTGCCCATTGATGCTGTGATTGAGTTTCTTCAACTGTTGTCGAAAAATGCCGCTTCACAAATCGCATACGGCACACAAAGGCTCCCGTGGGTTTCCTTGTTTTATTAGCCTTTCGGCGGCGCGGTGGACGACTGGATTTCTGCGGCAGGTTCGGCGGCGAGCTGACGGAAAACGCCAAAAACTCGCCGACGAGGACTCACTCGGACTGTGAGGACTTCCTCGACGTGTGCTGCCTGGCGCCGAAGCTGATCAAGAAGGAGAAGCTGCAGAAGCCGAAGTTCGTCCCGCGCTGCGGCCGCAGGAACGCTAACGGACTCGATGTTCGTATAGTGGGCTTCAAGGTGGGCGAACGGACAAACCGACAGACAAATCTGTATATCGCTGATTAATTCCCTGGTGGGACTGGAGTACCTCTTAGCAGTGACGAACCTTCAAAGGACGTAGAAAGGCCTAAGATGGTGTTTTGGTTTTCACGTGCCCTGTTATTGCGGTAAATGGGAACCGTGGTGTCGTCACGCTACACCTGAAGTGCACTGGAGAGACTTAAACACTTCGTCAGGACGTCCCACCCTTCCCAAAACACGGATGTCCCGCTCATATGATCTATGATCGTAAGAACTTTGTCCTGACGACACTGTCCCCTGTGGAACCACGCTGTTCTGCTGATCGCCTATGAAGTTGTGTGTGGGAAAATACCATTTGATAGCAATACAGGAAATACCAAGGCAGGTTAGGGGCTTAGGGGCGTGATTTTCTGCCGCAAAACTGCGGAACGTCACAACTCATTGGTGACGTTTTCCGAACAGCCAGATATCCCCAACTGACCGCTGACGGCGGTCTGTGCCACAGGACCACGAGACGCAGTTCGGCGAGTTCCCGTGGCAGGTGGCCATTACTCGCAAGGACAGGAGAGGAAGGAACATGTACGTCGGAGGGGGTTCCCTGATCCATCCACAGGTGAGGAGAACGACTGGCTGAAACTTGTCGGTTTGCTTCATCTGCTTGCGTTACATGTATGGCTCTAAATGTATTGTATCTAAACGTGTATTATAAATAAATGTGGTGCGAATCCGAAATCCCAGTTCGGTAGAAGTATCCGTTCTAATTGCGTATGGTAGATTCGCCCATGACATGAGTGCATTCCCAGTTCAAGAGGAATATCTGTCGTCGTTGGTTATCAGAAAATTGTCCATGACGTGGCCGCAATCTTTTTCGAATCTTGTGGGTGCTTGAAAACTCGGAATGTTAGGTGGGACCCACCACGACTGATGACTTTAACACGCAACCGTATGGGGCGGGCACCGACACTGATTTGGTTTCCCGAAGATAATGCACAGGCGGGAGCATTCATTCCTTTTAAAGAAGTTAATGCCTGAATTCGTCGATGCTTCAGTTCACCTGTCAAACGAAAATCGTTTCGTTTCTCACTCCCGGTATGATCGGGCATCCGTCCACGCCGCCCACTGACACTTGTCCGTCCGGCGCGTGCAGGTGGTGCTGACGGCAAACCACCTGGTGAAGCGCGGCTCGAATTTCGAGGCGCGTCTCGGCGAGTGGGACACCCAACACACCACCGAGTACTACGACCACCTGAGCGTGGCCGTCAAGCGGGTCATCAGGCACCCGGACTACAACGGCGGCAACCTGCAGAACGACATCGCCCTGCTGATACTGGCCGGTGAGGTCCTGAGCGGCACCGCCTCCGTCCTGCCCATAGGCGCAGGCAAGGGGGGCGGCCCCCCGCGCTAAGGCCCGCCCTTATTTTTGTGAAAAGTATTGCACATCGTCTTCCCGGGAGATGGTTTTCGTATGAGTTCAGCTCACACTAAGACCCCACGCAACCGCCCCCCCCCCCCGTTAAGGGAATCCTGGCCCCTGGTCCCGCCCATTCTAGAGATACAGCGTGTCCGCCCGAATCTCCGTCCCGGCCTCTGTTCGTCCCAGGCACAGCTGTCATCGACACGTTGTGAGGCTGACTCTTACAGAGGCTGTCGTGGGGAAGGGGCGGATGAGACGACGGGAAAGGTTTGGCAGTCTGCCGGATTCGAACCCACGCCGTTCGGTTAAAGGCGAAACCCACCAAATTCCTCAGCGCTCTTCTCCGTCTGATTGGCCAAGAGGAAGTAATGGCTTTCTCGACCTTGATGGACAAGTCGTTCTGACTTTCAGAAGGCTGGGCTGCTCTCTTAGGACCGGCAGGTGTTACCGTTACAGTCACCCGTCTCTGGTTAATGTCGCGCAGTGCAGACCTTCCGAAACGACGATCCCCCACCCCCTCCCGCAGCACCGGTGGACCTGCGGCCCCACATGGACACCATCTGCCTGCCGGACCCCAACTTCGTCCCCGTCGGCGACTGCATGGTCACCGGCTGGGGCAAGAACGCCTTCGGCGACAGCCCGTACCAGACCGTGCTCAAGTCGGTCACCGTGCCGCCGGTGGACTCCGCGTCCTGCGAGCGCGCGCTGCGACGCACGAAGCTCGGCGCGCGCTTCCGGCTGGACGAGTCCTTCCTGTGCGCCGGGGGGAGGCCGGGCGAGGACGCGTGCACCGGGGACGGCGGCTCGGCGCTGGTCTGCCCGGACCCGGCCGACCGCTCCCGCTACGTCCAGGTGGGCATCGTCTCCTGGGGCATCGGCTGCGGCCGGGCCGGCGTGCCGGGCGTCTACACGGACGTGCGCCGGTTCCTCGGCTGGGTGGCGGCCGAGCTGGCGGCCGCCGGCCTCTGAGCGGCGGCGGACGCGTGCAGACGGCCGACGGCGTGCGAGCGCCCCGGGCCGTCCCGATGTGATAGCGGGCGATTGGCGCCCGGGTGGAACGTGGACTGTCGGTGAGAAGGTTTTAAGGCTGTCTGTCAGAGGCCTGCTTGGATGAGGGCCGGTGATGTGAGAGACCATGACTTGATGCGGGAGGGCCAGCGATTGGGGCTGGAGTTTTTACACAGTTTGGCCAGCAGCGTGAATGACTGAGACTGGTCCCTGGATGGGGATTACGTCAGCATTATAGTGACCTTCTCGTAAGTAAACTGAAATGATGTGTGTGTTGTCGAGAGTTTCAAGGATAACAGCATTGACAATGCCGCCCGTAATATACTCCTTGCTTGTTTGACGTTTCGTGAAGATGTGGAAGATGTGTTTTTACGTTTACGTATTCAAAATGACAGGTTTTGAACGAATAACTCTTATAGATGCTAGCTGATAACGTGTGCTAGCATCCAAAATAATTAGGTATCCATCCATATCGATGATTTTTCATTTGCAGTTCATACGTCTTTAGTAGACTGGAATAGGAAATACGTTTAGATTTGATCAAACTGAAGCCAAGCTTATCCAATCCATTTCACTTCCTTTCATCAGCTTAGTGCGATCGTATCTACGTGCTCTGTTTCACAAAGTTGTCGAAAATCACTTCATGGCGCTGTGCAGCTGGAGCTGAAGTGGGTCGTACTTCAGCACTGTCCTTATATCGCTTATAATGCGCGACAACAATGTGTGAAGTCGAACGAAATCGTACCAGTTATTTCTACAGGAGGTACGCGCCATTGCCATTGGGTTTTAATTTTGAATGTACGACAATAAATGCCCGGCTTGCGTTTCATTCCGCATTGGGACGGAGTGAAGACAGCCCCAGGGAAGATGACACGGAGAGAGGTTTCGAGAAAAACCATTTTTTTTTTAAGGATCAGTCTCCAACAAGCTTTTTGTCGCGTTCAAGTTGCATTCCTTATGGGCGTTATCGACTTCTTCAGACAGCATTTTATCACAGTACATCTCCATGGACTACGGGTAATATTTATAACAGTGTGCTTGTTGTTAACGTATCGTTTACGCAATACCAACGTATCGAACTGCTCAGTACCATCTATTTGCCACATGTCGTCGGGAGATATTTCAGTAAAACCAGTGTTTTATTTTCGCTGAGCCCATTAGGCACACAAGCAGACGTCTGGACTCTGAAGTCACAACCTCGTGGTCCGCCGACAGGATCTGTCTCTGAGCAGGGCCGTCTTTATAACTGGGCGCCGGAAACCATCAAAATATTGTTGTTCTTCACAGCGCTAAATGCAGCGCAGAACAGCCCGACGCCCTACATGGCTCCTCGGGATGTGCTAGCCAAAAGGACGTCATTCTAACGAGCGTTTTCACCGCGTTGTTATTTCCCGGTGAAACTGGGCGTCTCCTTGTTGACGAATGCCTTCATGCCGATTTTCCGGTCTTCCGTAGCAAACGTAGAGCAGAACAAACTGCGTTCGTACGAGAGACCCGCCGACAGGGACATCTCGTGGGCTGAAACGGAAACAGATTGTCTGGTGGCTGCAGGGAGACAGAAGGCGTCTCTGTCTGTGTGAAAGTGCAGAGTCGGAGAGGGAGGAGTCCTCGGAGTAAAGACACCCCAAAAATTCAGTATAATTTAGTAATGGTAAATCTGTTTGTCCGTTTCTTACGGTTCCTGTTTACTTAATTGTCATTGCAGTCGTTTACAAAGGCTTAACGAGAATATGAATAAATAGTGGTCGTATGAGCAGGGTGAAATGTAATGGCGATCAGTCAAAGATTGCAGGATCCCGTTTCAGATTCTATGAATATTATTTCCATACATTATTTAGACCCAGTGTGGCATTGCCTCTGACTTACCGGCAATGACAGCCTTCTTGACGAGGGCAGTGGCCGTGGGAGATAGTGCTGCAACCTTTTCAGCCGTTTTCAGGGTTTCTTTCAACAGCTGATCGTTGGAAAAGACTTGACTCACTAGACCTTTTGAAGAAAGCCATGTGCTGTTCTATTACCTCTAAATGTAACACTTCGGATGCTTGATTTCGAATCACCCGTATGAACGTCAGAAACACCAAATATGAGAATCTGCAAAAACCATACATTAATCGTTTTGCTCCTAACATGCGATTCATTCGGCTTGGAACGCACGATATGTTACGTTAGGAAGGATACATGAGGCAAAAATGAAGTTCTTCTTAAGGTCAGTTAAATGCATGGTTACTAAGTTTCATACGCGTGTGCATTGAGGGATATGACTGGAGGGAAGCACTTTCAAACGTTTTCGAAACGGCGCTCCCGCATGCATTTATACCTATGACAGGAAAATTAAGGCTGATTCCATTATCAGCAGCGACTAAACACAGAAAGAAGAACATCTGTGGATGACAAGTAGTCTTGAATTTCATCAGCAATGAGATACCCGTCTAACAACGAAAAAACGAATAGAAACACAAAAACATGTTAGCAGCGGCGAGGTGGGACGAATTCCAGAATCAGCTGACGACAAAACATACCAGCGCGGAGGGCCTCATCCGCGCGGATCCTCCTCCCTGTCAGACACATCTCCATAGCGAGAGGTTTGCCCACAGCTCGACACAACCGCTGGGTCCCTCCTGAAAGGTCAGACGGAAGGCTGACACCATCAGATGAAAGCTCAGGGACTGGCGAAGGATGCAAGGCAAGGAAAACCGATTACCACTTTAACGGCGACCGCATAGTTTGCATCAGGGGGGGGCAATACGGCATAAGTCCCCCGAATGATCCCGAAATGTTTGTTCTTAATGTTTCGATGAAAGATCGCCCACTGTGTGCTAAAAATACTCAACATAGTCATAAATCCACTACCCAACTGCCTCATGGTCGTCGTGTTTGACCCCGAATACCGTTCGCAGAACTAAAGAACTCTACAGCGCAGGACACATATTCGGGTGAAATTTGACGCGCACAATACCCACCAGCGCCCGGGATGGTTCCCAGCAGTATTTCAGGGCAGGGCGAACACAGCCTCCTCGGCAGCGTAAATGACGTCACACATCAGCGCCAGCTCGCAGCCTCCTCCGAGCTGCGGTCGATTTAAAGACAGCGATGAATGCGCACTGCGTCACAATTGCGTCCAGCGTCAACACAGCATTAGATCGGCTATATATGACGTCACACATCAGAGCCTCTACAACCTCCACCTAAATGCGGTTGGTGTAAGCAAAGCTCTGATTGTAGACTTTACGTGGCATCACACATCAAAGCCAGCTAGCAAGGGCATTGTTAGACATGCAGTTAACATGACGCCACACATCATACTCAGCCCACATCATCCATAAATCCGCCGTCACTACAAGCGTAATTTTAGGTACATTTATGATATGGCACTCAAAGCCACCCCACACCATGCAACAAACTGAGGAAGGTGCTTTAGATGAAGGTGACAGGTGAAATAAACACCACGTTACACAACAGAGTTCGTGAACTTACACTAACTGCATTGGGGGAAATGTACAATTTCGCTAATTTAGTCCGTCTTTGTAACATGACCCCGTGGAATTCAAAAGCCAAAAGCTAATCGAACGTCCCCACAGCGTTATGCACCGATTTCAGGCTCTCCGCGTGCTGACATCAGTTTCGCGTGACACATTTGCCATCGTTTCAGCGTGACCGCTCGGCAGTGACGACGGGCTGACCCGCAGCAGCAGGAACGCAACTTTTTGAAATGGATGGGGTGCCCGCTCGTGCGTTGTCTTGGGGACTCAAAATCATTGTGGGTACTGGGTTCCCGCCCGAAGGTTCCCATGTCAAATTTATCTATCTGTGAGGGTGGCCAAGCCAACATTAGCAGCGTTGAGGCGACCGCACAACAACAGAAATCTACACTGAGGTGATCCACACTGTCCCGTATTCCCGGCCCTGACGATGACGTACGGCGTATCCGTTGACGGCGGCGATCAGCGGCTTCTGGCAGCGGCTAAGTCGGGCCCAGTCCTGCAGGAACGCCGGCCGCAGCACGTCCGGGAACGTCATCTCCAGCAGCTCCCGGATGTCGGCGCCTGGAGCGGAAGACGCGGGGGGAGACAGTGCCGGCCCTTCTTCGTCAGATCAGAGCGCCAGGTCGACAGAGCAAACTGTGTTTGGCCAGGGTTAAGAATCACGTGTCCACATGCATGGGTAATGGCGCACTTTTTTCGGCTTTAGCATGGTACGCACTGCCCAGTTAACTCATCAAAAATGTTTATTAAACAATTAACTCATAACTCATCATAGGACGAGAATACATGTGAGCCATGACATGATATGTAACATAAATAATTCAATGAAATAGTTATATTTCGGCACATAAACACTTTATCAGTAGTGTTGAGGCCTTGCAAGACTCTAAACGAAAAACGCAATATTTCTGATTTACAGATATATGTACTTTACCAGACACAACATATTTTTCTATACATTTTTAGGTCAAGTACAGAATATTTTGTTCCACATTACAGCAGCATCGTCAACAAACTGATATGTTTTAATGCGGGAAGAAAATAAAAATCATTGGTGCATAATGTAAATAACAGCCATCCAAGCTTCAAATGAGTTTTCTGTCATTTTCTGAGTTTCTTCCATATTCTGTGCATTTTACGCCGGTTACGCCGTAGACGACACGTCACTGCGGTAAGCACAGGAGCTTTTCGCCAACTTAGAAGTGGTAAATAAGTATTTCATTCTCATTTTAGCTTCGTCATAAAGTAATTTTGTGTGATGGTGGTGATGATGGTGATGGATTATCTTATCCAAGCTACAACAGCATTGGACAATACATAATCCACTCTCATAATGCATCAACCACGGTCACAGCGATGAAGCAGGTGGTGCGCAATCGTAACAGGTGTCTTCTTTCCCCTTGCTTTTTATGTCCGCTGTTGCACCCTCCCTCCGCCTGTGAAAGTTCTTATCGCTGTAAATCAATCCGACCCTGCATAAAACTGCGCTCAGTTCGTCCAGGACCGCCAGGGCCGTCACGTTGGCCATGGCAGTGGCTGACCAGTTAACCTTGGCCTGCCCCGCCACAGTGACGCACCCCTCAGCCGTGGGGGGGGGGCGTACCGGCGGGCCGTTGCCTGGAGTCGGCGGCGGCGCCGTTGCCGGCCGCGCCGCCAGTCCGGCAGCAGGCGCCGCTGTCAGCGGCCGATCCACGCTCCAGGCGGGCGGGGGCGGTCAGGGGGCCGTGGCAGACGGGGCCGGCCGGCCGCCGCGCCTGAGGCGGCAGCCGCTGCTCGGCATGCCCGCTGCCGCCCGTCCCCGGCTCGTGCCGCCGCTGGTCTGGGCGCTGGTCCTGCTGGGCGGCGCGGCGTCGGCCGCCGGTCCGGGCGGCGGGCCGGCGGCGCCGCTGGGCGCGGACGGCGGCGGCGTGGCGGCGCTGCTCGGCCGCATGTCGCGCCGTCGGGACGTGGTGGTCGTCCACAGCTCGGCCGTCAGCCTGGCCGCTCTCTGGCCGGAGCTGAACCGGCGGGCCCGCTCGGTCGAGGTGGTGGAGGCGGCCGCGCCGCCAGCCCGCGTCCGCCTCCAGGCCGAGCCCAAGCTGTGCCTCTTCTGGCTGGAGGACTGGCAGTGGCGGCTGCTGCGACCGCGCGACCCGGAACGCTTCGTCGGCCGCTGGGGCAGCCGCTGCGGCCGGCTGGTGGTGGTGGAGAGCCTGCGGAACGTCTCGGAGTCGACCGCCGCCCGGCTGGTCCGCTACGACCACGCGCAGACCATCTCCGCCGTGATGTTCGGCAGTGGCGAACGGGACGTCCGGGTGTTCGGCTTCAGCATCGACTGCGTGCGCCAGCAGATGGAGCCGGTCCTGGTCCACGACGGCGGCGGCGGCGGCGGCAACGTCTCGGCCGACTCGCTCTACGTGGAGAACGAGGTGAACCTGCGCGGGCAGCGGCTGCGCGTGACGTCCACGGCCAGCTCCAGCACCCCGTACGTGTTCTTCCCGGACCCGGCCGATCACAGCAGGATCGCCGGGGTCGAGGCCGAGGTGCTCAACGCCATCGCCGCCTCGCACGGCTTCAGCTACACCCTGGTGAACCCGACCGAGATTGACGGCCTGTTCGGCGCGCGGCTGCCGAACGGCTCCTGGAAGGGCGTGATCGGCATGGTGGCGCGCGGCGAGGCCGACCTGGCCGTCGGCGACATCTCGGTCACGCTCGAGCGCAGCGCGGCCGTCGACTACACGTACCCGTTCCACATGGAGCCGGTCTCGTTCCTGATGCGGCGGCCGGCGCCGCTGCCGCGCTGGCTGGTCATCACGATGCCGTTCGACGAGGCCACGTGGCTGCTGCTGCTGCTGGCGCTGACCGTGTGCACGGGCGCGTTCTCCGTGCTGCCGGGCATGGTGCCGGCGCGGCGCTGGCGGCGGCGGCTGGAGCAGGCGGCCACCTTCACCTGGGGCTCGGTGGTCGGCCAGCCGGTGTGGCTGGAGCCGCCGGGCGCCGCCAACAGGGCGCTGGTGGTCGCGTGGTCGCTCTTCTGCCTGATCATCACCATCTGCTACCAGACGCTGGTGACGTCGCAGCTGCTGGTGCCGCGCTACCCGCCGCCGGTCGACACCCTCGACCAGCTGGCCGTGTCCGAGCTGCGCGTCAAGTCGGCCCACGAGATCGCCGTCAGCCAGTACCTGCAGACGTTCCGCGACAGCCGCTCGGCGCTGGGCCGCATCCTGAACAAGACCACCTTCTTCCCGGTGGAGGAGCGCGCCTGGCTGCGGGAGCTGCGGCCCGACACCGCCTACATCGAGGAGGTGGCGCTGCTGCGGCAGACGCTGGCGCACCAGGCCGACCGCAACAGCTTCTACATCTCGCGCGCGCGCTTCTACGAGACGGGCCTGGCGTGGCCGGTGCGGCGCGGCGCCTGCTTCCGCGCCGCCCTGGACCGTGCTATGACGCGCATGCTGCAGGCCGGCCTCATCGAGTACTGGATGCGCGAAGAGACCAGCGAGAGGCCGCGCAGCGACGCCCGGCGCCGGCCGCTCTCCGTCAAGGACGTCAACGTCGCCTTCCTGGTGCTGGACGTGGGCCTGACGGCGGCGCTGTGCGTCTTCATGGCCGAGCTGGCCGTGGGCGCGTGCCGGCGGTGCGCGCCGCGGCTGGCCCGGCGCCGGGTCCGGCCCGAGGTCGAGGCCAGGAAGTACCGGCGGGAGAGCATGCCGTTCCCCCAGGGCCTGGTGGAGGCCGACGAGGAGCGGGAGGCGGACGCCGACCCCGGCCCCGACCGGAAGCTCGAAAGCGGAAAACGAAGGTCGAAAGCTCCGGAGGCAGAACGGACTACGCAGAAGCCGGAGCCGATCGAAGAAGACGAGCAGCTTTGACGCGCTGGTGCGGTCATTGCTGTTGGAGGAATGTTCTGACTCATGCCAAGAGTAAGGAGCCGGGTGCGGGGAGCCGTGCGGTGTCGAGTTTTTTGCCTGGAAATGGAGGCCGGCCATGACTGTGTGATCTTTTGAGCGTCGCCGTTGCTAAACTCGTGAGGGCTAAAGCCAGAGATAAGCGGGCGACGGCTTGGAGATTTTGAGGCGGTTTTTACATGAAGAGAATGCTGATGCTGAAGCTCACTTTGGCATCCACAGTCACGTGGCAAAGCGTAGGTGATAAGCTCTGCGTCATTGGTGTTTTAATTTAACCAGTACAGGTGCTTGCAGGTTCTACGGACAAGTTGTTCAGGGTTTCGGCAATAGCCAAGATTGCCGGGGACAGTCGTACAATCAAGTATAATCGATACCACCATATTCAAATATGCTATGATGTTTAATGATAAATAACCTTGTGTTGTCCCACACCGGTTCTGGTGTGCCTCTGGATGCGTCGAGATGAAAAAGAAACGTGTTAAGATGGTTAATGGAATTTTGGTATTGGCGATAATGCATATTACAATCGTCAGTCTCACGCGGTATTTTCGCAGTGCTCCATTTTTCTGCACATTACAATCAACTATGTTTCTTTCTCGGAAATGCTGTCTATCTGCAACAGCAAATTAAGTGAGCTCCTTAACCACATAGTGTTGCGGGCATCTCAATACCCCAGACGAACCCGCCATATATGGCGTCTTTATCATGCCAGCATTCCCAATGCTAGCAGAGTGAACGTGTCTTGAAGACAAGCAGAAAATGATGCGACGTACCTCATCATCAACCAAGAGCGCTCACCTGCTGCGAAGAAGCCCGACTGGCCGGTGATAACGATGACCTTGACCCGAGGGTCACTCTCGAGGTCGTCTAGCGCGTGTGCCAGCTGGGCCATCATCAGGTCACAGAGAGCGTTTTTGGCCCGGGGTCGGTTAAGCGTCAGAATCGCAACAGCCCCAGCATCTCCGTGTCGCTCCAGCAACACCATAGTCTCCGGCTCTGTAATGACGTCACGGTCTCTATGCCAACGGTACAAGCGTCTACGTACCTCGCCAGCAAGACCGCATTCTCCTGTACTGTAATGAAAACGCTGGAGGTTAGAATGCAAATGTGAAAGTAGAAGAAACGAATCCATGTATTCGGACGTTGCCTTTAACTTGAGAAAAGGCGGGAGGAAAAAATGCCAGACTCCCACGTTTGCTTTTTTTCTCTTCAGTTTTGTCTGTTTCGTCTATCTTCTACTATGCTCCTAGGCGCATCCTATGCCGTTTGAAATGTTGCAAATGGCCGTAAGTTTTCCGCGACAGCTCGGCGAAGTCGGGAGGCCGGTCGGGCGGCCAGGCCATGGTCGGCGGCAGACGGCCGCGCACGTGTCCGGCCGTAGGACGGGCATTACATTGTGCATGTAACACTTGGTGCTGGTCAGCCAGCCATAAAACACTGGCGCACAAATAATCTGTACCAGATTTATCACCACCCAGACTGTGTAAAGCTTCAGTTTGTTCACGTGCACCATTCTTCAGTACTGACATGCGTTGACCTCAGTCGATCTGATCTGAGTCGATCGATCTGATCTGCCTCGCCATACGATATGTAAGTTCATCATACTGACTGAGATTCCGCAAAATTTGTTTGCGATCGGTTCTGCAGATCCGAAAAAAGGAGAGTGTTATTCATTACACACTGCATCTTGCTCGACCTCAGCTGACTAGCTGTAACAGCACGATGCAGCCTATCTCACCACAAAATGCCACTGTAATCGGCCCAATAGATCAGGAGATAGAGCAAGTCAAATATACCCCATCAAAGCGCATTTTAACCTTCACCAAGTATTGCGAAATGGCGGCTCATCGAAATGACGAAATGTCACGGTCAAGTTCGCCCACTGGAATGAACCGCGCACTGCGCGTACTGTACCACCAGGCAACCGCTGTATGGACCTGGCCGACCCCTCCCCACGTCTTTAATAAGCCCGCGACACGCGGCGGGGGCTCGCAGTGGAAAGTTCCCAGCGATGGCGCCGCCCGAAATGGCCATACCGGGAGGCCAAGTGGGGAAGGGGAAGCAGCGAGAACCGCGTGGCGCCGCGATCCTTTGGGACTTCGGGAAAACGTGAGCGCATTTGAGCAGCTCAGTTGTCGGCTTTTGTACAGTAACTATTGGACTCATTCCGGAACGGAAATTACATTTCTCGGCAAGCCGTGACAGGCTTATTTTTCCCTTTTAATTTGACGGCATATTTATATTATGAAGTTATTTTCATGATCACGCAGGGTCCCGATATCAAATATAATGCTATAAATGGACTTCCTATCACGACCAGTGCAATGAAGAAAAAAGTGAGAAGCAGCATACCGATCAGATCAAGACAGGAGAAATATTTGTGCTCTATGCCTTTTTTCTGTTTTTGTTTTTTACCCACCACCTATAATCAGGCGACCAGGGGTGCTCTCTCCCAACACTCCACGACGCCAAGAAAACTTACGTTAACTCCCAAAGCAGTTAACTATAAACAAGAGAAAATAGCAATGCATTGTATTCCCTGCTGTAAAAAAAAGAATAAAAAATAAACGACCATTCTGCAACGGAATAAAGAACATAAGTCCGTATTAAATAATAAGAGGGAAGAAGTCTCAGCAAAGGAGGTTTCGACTGTCCACTGTACCGACCCGTTGAGTAATCCATGAGGCGTTAGTACGGACTGGGAAAATCGTATGCTTACTGATGATGAGCAGGGACAATGGTGACATTTTATCAGGGGCCGACCACTGAAATCAGGGCCCAGCCTTCTAACATCAGGCTGGGCCTTCCTTCCGGTAAGCCACTCGAGGGCCGATCTACTAAGGTGGTAGTCTAACAGGAATACTGTAAATCACGCAAAATACCCACTCGGACGATCCGCACATGCGCAGCCACACTCCCAGGCAAGCTGACAGCAGTCTGAGCTCCAAGTTGACAAAGAACGTTCGGGAGGTCAGGACGTGGACGTGAACTGCCAGTTTACCCCGGTACCTTCAGGATGCCGCGGCTCTGGGTCAGCAGCGACACTCGGTGCCCAGACCAGTACAGGTTGACCCTGGCGCCCGCCATGAGGCGCCCAGGTGCGCGGTCGATAGGGCGGACCCACAGGTTCGGCCGGTGTATGTACCGCGGAACGGCGCCGCCGGCTGCACCGACAAATCGGCCCACTGACAGAGGCGGCTCCAGCCAAGGGCGAATGCTGAGCGCGACGACAAACCTCACGGGAGAGAGCGGCGGTTTTCACGGCACTTCGCGTGTTGAAACTGGTCCTGGGACTGACTGCTCAGAGGTCGACGCCGGCACCCACCTGCCTGCAGCCTGTCTCCGCCTCTGTGCACTAAACACGGTCATTTCACCGTGCGCGGGGGAGCTCGTTCGGATACGCAGCCGACCCAAGGCGGCGATGAACAGGGCGGGTGGAATTTTCCAGCTGGACGGCTGTCGCCTCGGGCACCGACAGGACTGCGCAGCAAACGCGCCACCCTCGCCGTCACTGTCACGGTCACGTGACGTCACCTGCTCCCATGCTGCCGTCTGCTGCTGTCGCTTGCTGCTGCCGCCGGTTGCTGCTGCGCGTTCCTTCGGCAGAGGCTTCCGACTTCGCCTGGCTGACTGTCTGACCGGCCGACTCTGACTCCGTCTGACTCGCTCCCGCCCGTTTCCGTCCGGGAGCAGCCGTCAGAATCCGACTTTTCCGCGCCGCCGACGGAGTCGCCGCCGCCGCCGCTGCAGCGAACCGTCTGGCCCGACGTGAACTGGCCCGCGCAGACGGGAGGCGTCCATTGTTCGCCAGCTGTGTTCGAGTCGGTGATGAGGTCATCGGCGCTCACTGCACCTGGGCACGGGACGCGACCGATGACAGACATGTACTGAAAACATTTTCACCTGCGTAGGATAAGTGAACCCTTTGTACAAAGGTTCTGCATAAATTTTGCGAAGCAGCCGAAGGTAACTGCAGAATGTTTCCAATTAACAGACAGCGGTAACAAAAGATACAAGCCTCGAGTATTGCTGTCCCTGTCGCGCCGAGTTCGAACCCAAAGCGTTGCGAGTGACGCGTTTGGCTAGTAGGATGGGAGTAGATTACCCGCCGGCATGTCCGCTTACTATTTATTAGCCGGGTAAAGGACCCGATGTATTCGGGCGGATTTTGGCGCGCACATTGCTGCAAGGGCGCCATGTTTTTGAGTGGTGAAACGCAGGTGAATTGTGAGGTGCTTCCAATTGATTCGCGTGTTGATCGCCCGGCAACTTTTGTAAGTAGAAGAGCCTGCTGAGTTGACAGATCGTCAGCGGTCACCAAAACAATTATTGCGAAAGTGCTGACGCTGTGTTTGGCGTAGGCGCTTGCTTGAGTGTGCAAAGTAATGCTCTCACTGTGCCCATCTTGTGTTCGTCACAAATGCCACACATTTTCCGACGTGGCTACCTAGTCCTCTTTATATGAAGTTCAACTGTGGCCTGGATCCTGCCATTTCACAAAGCATCCCATGTTTGTTTAGATGCGTCATTCACATTGTACTCATTCTGTTGCAGCATTCCATTCAAATAGTAAGATATTGGTTGTGGCGTGATGGTCATGTATTAGGCAGAATGATGCAGAATAAAATAACAAAACTGGACTGGCGTAGTTCTGGCAACGAAGACGAGTCTTGAATGCATGTATTGGCGTGTTTATTATGTTGATGTTAGGTAATGATAACTCAAGCTGGCGGACAGAAGGGTTGCTCCATTTATGCGCTAGAAACGGGTACGTTACCCGTGCACGGCGTGTCACATGGGTTTAAAAATAATCCCCAAAACACGGGTAAAGGCTTCTGGTTTACTCGATATCACCGGGCACGCGTCCAGCGTTAACTACGCTGTAGCGTGTGACGACAACGAGTAGCACGGAAATGTGGAGTAAGCGAAACGTTTAACACGAGGTTCTGCCGTGAAAGGAGCGAGTAAACACGCCCACAGTGGGGCGTGAACCCGCCAGTGGCGGATGAAGAACCCTCATGCGATTGGTATATTTACCACTGCCGTGAGTGGTATATGTACCATTTGATCTTATTGTCAAAAACGTTTGTGTGTTGGCCAACCTGTAAATTTTGGGTTTACTCGTTGTCATCACGAAAAAATGTTTTCATTGTGGGAGTTGGACGGCGAGGAGCTGGAGTGGCGAGGAGGAGGCTGGAGCTGGGGTGTCATGAACACGGACTTGGTATCTTGGTTGTTACTTGTCATGTACTATGCTACGGTGAAATTGCACTAAGATCAAACGAGTGGTGAAATACTCTTCGCACTGCATTACTTCCAGTGGGACTACCATCTCTCGTAGTCAAAGTATCGAAGATGTCATGAATTGCTGAGGCACCCACCACTAGGGATACACCATTTAGTGGATGTCACGCGTTTAATCGCCATAAATAGGAATGGTCCAAAGGCCTCCTGTACGGTGGATATTTTAAAACGATGGTGAGTGAACTGAACATAAGCACTACAGAAAAATATATAAATGAATTCAAACACTCCATGGGGTAATGGAATTCGCATAGACAACACAGAAGACGTTGCCAATTTGGCAACCTTCTTGACACACGTTTGAGGATGGGGGCCACTATTTGCTATTGACAAGAGACGACGATTCTGTCGTTAGCACGGTGAGGATGGCAGGACCAAGGTAATGCATACTGCATGTTTCACTGCAAATGACTGGGTAGCCGACGTCAACGGATACCAAATGACCAAAATGACCATTCTCTACGCCACCGAAATGTTCAGGACAGGGCTGCTAAGTGGAGCACATTTCGGCCTCAAATGACAAGGAGATATGATACTGCGCTTTATTAATTTAGGAAAGTCACCATCGCTATAAGCCTTTAATGCTGTGTAAAAATTAGCTTCAGCTAACATTAGACTATTCGTTCAAGAGAAAGCATTGCCGCAGTTCCGCATTATGTTTCTTTCTGCCTCTGGTAGAGAGAACACTAACCCGCGCCCGACTGTCGGTCGGCGCCATGCACGTCCGACTGGAGGATTGATCGCCTCCCTCTAACTCAGGAACGGTTGGTCACACGAAAAAATAAGCACTCTATTGGAAAGCTTGTGTCGAATAAAGTTCGAAAGTGGTCCCATTTTTAGCTCTGGATAATATGTAAGCCATTTACGCCCTACATATGTTTTCACATAGCCGGCTGCATGAGACCGAGAAACGGCTTGGATCTCAAGGGCTGTGACTAATAAAGTCTAGACGAAGGCACCAGCGGACAGACAAAAGTCCGCAGATGAATTTGTCTGGTTTGTTAATCATGTTCGCGGAAACGTTGAGTTAAAGACACGGCGATTTTCGCACTGCCGCACGGCGGGAGCATCAGACGAACGCGGTATGCAATTGATGGGAAGTAATTTTAGCGGTCCTTTATTTTCGCGAAATATGCCATTCTAAATGTTGTTTCTTGACCCTAATGGTCCTTGTGATGATTTTCTATGCTTAAATTTTGGAAAAATTCAGTAGTTATCAGTCTACACAACTGGCGGAACTTTATTCGCAAAGGTCTGCTTGTTTCCAAAGCACGCAGTTTTTTAAACTTTCTGAACTTTTTGGTTTTAGTCGCAACTGCGTAAGCTAGTTTTGCCATTTTCTACCCGATCTGAGTCATTCATCGCCGATTTTGGTGGCAGTGCATTTTGGCTCGTAACAGTTATTCGTGACCTGACCTCAGATCAGTGGTCGGAGGTCGTTAAAACTTTACCCATTGGCGGAAACTGGATGTCTAGATCTCCTCACGCTCAAATTATTATTAGAAATTCCGTCAACCTTAGAAAAAAACGACGACTTATTTTGAAAACGGGCTTGATCTTAGGTCAACGACCCGAACATTTCCGAAAAATCCAAGATAGCAGATTTGTTGCATTTATCAAACTCTCTAACCGTAGAAAGTTTTATGGTGATGGCATGTTTTGCAAAAAAAGGTTACAGGGCGCTCTACTTTTTGGACATAGATCCACTTGGACTTGACCTAGGTCAGACAACTTAGTTCGCCTGAGGTCAAAAACCGGGTAAAATATGTAACAATGATCAAGCAAAAGGTACACAAAGTTTCGTGTCGCTGCGTTTCTTCGTTCTTTCGCAATCTCGGGAAACCTCAGAGGGCGGTCAACCATCCCCGCCAGTTCTCCAATATACATAGCATTACATTTTTATTTCCTTCACGTTTCGGATCTACCTCGTCCATTTTCAGGTAATTCACGGATTTCCCATGGAATCACCGCTGGGGTGGCTTTTTGCCAGTATGTTCATGTGTCACCTGAAGAACCGCAGGCTTCTCGACGACGGCATCACACCGACCATCTCTTGCCGCTACGTGGACGACATTTTTGCCGAAGGTCGGGATGGAGAACACCTGCAAACCCTTCAAGCAGCCATGGAACAGGAGTCACGCCTGCGCTTCACCATCGCGCTCAGCATCAGCAACCTCATCCCCTTCCTGAATTTTGATATTTCACAAGAAAACGGAGCACCGAAGACCAAAGTGTACCGCAAGTCCACAAATGCCGGCCGTTGCATGAATGGAGCGAGTGAGTGCTTTCAGCGATGCCGGAGCAATGTCATTCGCTCGTTCATCCGTAGAGCTCCCAAGTACTGCTCTGACTGGTCCTCGACACACCACGAACTGCAACGATGCAAACGGATTCCCATCAACAACGACTACACCAACATCGATGTGGACTTGGAAGCCAAAAATGAGGTCTGTCAACATCAACACCTCCACCGAAGACAAGAGCGACATCACGGCTTAGCTCTCTGCTGCCAAAATCAAATGTCACCGTCTTACAAAGTCGACGACAGAGCGCTGCGCCTGATCATCGTTACCAATGCCCCCTACAAGAGTCCAACGGCAAGCTTTGTCTGAGCATTTTTTAGAGAGGTGGGCGGTCTCATCATAAAAAAAACATTTCTCAAGACTCGAACCCCCTGAACAGTACCAGTGTAGTCTGCCAGTTCCCAACACCCATGCGAAAACTGCCAGCTTCGTCGCACTGGAGACTACATTGGTATTACAAACCATGACCCTGTCACCGGCGCCTCACGATGCATCGGCACGAGGAAGCACCCAGCCAACACATGCTCCAAATACACCACCGACAACTGACCCATCGAGGATCTGACGCAGAACACCAAGATAGTCAAACGAGTCAATGGCAAAAGAAGACTTCCTATGACCAAAGTCCTTTTCATACGCGAGAAGCAGCCTGTTCTAAACATGCGACTTCGTTTATGTATCACTGTGGAACTGTTCCAGGTGACGGTGACGTGAAAACGAACAACTACGACATGCTGTGAACAATGTCATCGTAATAATGTCCCGTTAAGTGTTTTTGTTGAAATATCTTCTGAGCGATAGTGTTTTAACTGCGATTGCATGCGACATTTTGATTTGTATTTTAGTTCAGAAAAACACATGACGAACACGGTATTTTTGAAAATGGACCAGATAGATCCAAAACGTCAAGGAAATAAAAATGCAAGACTATGAAAATATTTTCTCTGCTATAGACAGAACCATAATACCGGAATGTCAAACAGACAAGAGGCTTATAAAAGCGCGTTCCGCCCTTGCGTTCAATAAGACTTGCATAAATGAGGAACTTCTGCTAAAATATTGCAATATATATATATTCTTTCGGTGCGTGATATTTCTCAGTTACCGCACACAATGTACTGTAGTGATAAGAGACTCACAGCAGTTTCAGGCCGCCAAACAAAACGTGCAAAAACACAGTTAGCGCTGGTCTTTTTATTCCATCGGACACTTTACCTACGACACTTGGTGTATTTTGTACACGACACAGAAATCGTCTGGCCACTGGGAGACAATGGCCACTCCACTGAAGCACAACGCGAAACCCAGACCGGGTGCAGCAGCGAAGGCGACTAATCAGAAAAGCCGTAATCGGAAACCGCAGTCAATCCGGGCCGGACAGAAATTCCACCTAAAAACGCACGCACTGACGAGCCGCGATTGTCCAGTCCCACGTCACTCCCAGCCACACAAAACGTACCCGGCGAAAAGTCCCGACTGGCGGGATTCGAACCTGCGATAAAAAGGCGCGCAGGCGAGCCAAGGTGCGGCGGAGGTCTACGGCATAGCACAGTTCAGGCGCAAACGGAGCAAAAGCAGCTGACACCTTTATTGTCACTAGTAGATCTCTGGGCGCTGTGGCGGTACTCGTACGGGTAAAACAACGGCAAGCTTCTGACGGGGTAGGCAGGGGGCAGGGGACGCCCGGCGTAAGACATACTGGCCGGTAGTGGAGACAGGCTGAGGTGCGGACCACGTGACGACCACGTGCGCCTCCCACCAGATGAGCGGGCCCAACCGCGCCGGCCACGTGACTCAAAGCACGACGCTGATTGGTCCTGAACAGACGGCGATTTTCGCACCTCTCGAGCGGTTCAGCGGCGGGGCAGACAGCACGCGCGCTGCCGGGGCAGGGGTCGGTGAGGATCGCGCGGCCGTTCGCCGCATTGCCCGTAATGACCACACAGCACATGACACAATCTAACACGGCTACGGTTGTGCGCTGTCGAGAGCGGGAGGTCAGCGCGCGCCCGAACTCCCGCCAGGCGGCTCGGGCCCACCCCTGGCCGCGAACGGCACGATCAGTACCGTCTCTGGCACAGGGGCGTCCCGGCGCCTGCGGGCGGGGAGCGGGGGAGGGTCTGAGTGGACGGTGGGCGGTGGGAACTGACAGAGGACCGGGAAAACCGAGCCAGGGGCGTCCAGGGCGCGCGCCCGCGCCCGCCAACACCCCAGTCAACGAAACACGTCCGAAACTAGGAGACCACTGACGAATAAGTCCATACATGTAAAAATACTGCACCGGACTGCAATACAAAACGGCACGACTCGATCAAGCCAGGTCCGCGCGTACACCGCTAAAATTCATCTTCCTGCCAAGATCGAATCTGTACAGCTAAAAGAGCAGATCTATGGGTGGCCGGTGGGGCAGCGCCTGGCCGCCGCGCCGTGCGTCTCCACAAGCCCGCGCACGAACGGCGCGCGCGACGCCGCCGTCGCCGCCGCCGTCGGTGCCGGCGCCATTTCCACGCGCCACAACGGCGGCTATGTACACTCGCCGGTCGCTACAGCTGACAATGTCCGCAGCCCCGCCGGGCCGGACAGTTCCAGACGTCGACAGCCGGCCTCGTCGACAGTCCGCTGATGACAGCACGCACTGACGGCACTCTGCTGATGACGATAGTCAGCAGTGGCGATAGTCAGCCGGCAGCTGCGGCCTCTTCTGGCGCAGACGCAGTCTGCCGACAGTCTGCCGGCGTCAGACGCAGTCTGCCGACAGTCTGCCGGAGTCAGACGCACTCTGCCGACAGTCCGCCGGCGTCAGACACGGTCTGCCGAGGACAGACCCAGTCTGCCGACGCCTGCCGGGGACAGACGCAGCCTGCTGACGTCGGACCGCGGCTCAGACTCGCCGTCCGCCGCCGGCTGCCGCCACCGGAGCGCTGGCGCAGCCCAGCGCCCCGGCCTTCCGGGGCTGAGTATTACCGGCTGCCGGCACGGCGGCGGCGGAGGCGGCGGCGGCGGCGGCGGCGCGGCCGCCCCTGGTGAGCAACAGACGCCGCCGGCAGCCGGAGGCGGCGGCCGCGGCGCGGGGTCGTCCGGCGCGCCGACGCTAGTATGGCGCGAACCGGTTGTAGGCGCCCCGGTACATCGTGGCCTGCAACGGCGCCGGACGGTCAGCGGCGGCCCCGCCGGCCGGCAGCGACAGCGCGACGGACCGCGACGGACGGGACGCTGACGTCACGCACAGGAAAACCGTGGCGGTGGCGTCACACGGACCAGGAGCAGGAGAAACTGGGGCGTTACAGCGGGACGCGGAGGTAAAACAAATAACATATCAGTGACGTCAGTGGGACCAATAACCGGGGAGACAGCGACGTCATAAGCCCTGCGTTCGCAAATATGCAGAGACAAGGGGCAGGAAAAACATTATACCGACTACACCAAACGACAGCGAATTTGCACGAAGCCGCAGCGTGGTCATGAAAGTACATCCACTCGTCGAGCACTAGATGCGGGTAAGTGGAGTAGGCGCTCCTCCATTTCCCTGAAGGCCCACCATCTCTTCCACGCGGCCCTTTTGACTCATTCCACTTTGGCTAAAAGGCTCATTTCGTCAAAGGTGTCATTTCGAACAGCAAACCTCGCGCAACCTAAGGTGTACAGACATTTACGTTAGGTCCAAAGGTGCGGGATGCCTTAAGTGACATGATGCCACTTTGAAACAGGCCTGGAACTACGTGTCTTTCCTGGTATTTGTTGTACAAGAGGTTCTGTGATGGCATACGGACAATTTGCAGCGTAAAATGTTTCAAATAACAGGCTGCGACTTTGCGCCGCGCGATGAAATGGTCGGCAACAGGACCGTTCAATCCCATGCCAAAGGGCATTAGGAGTCACTACAAGCAAGAATGCGGCTGGCGCGTCGCAAAACTGAAACTACTGCAAACGCAGGACAAAGGTCGACCAAAAGCCACTTCACACATGCATTTTGCAATCGCGCCGTTTATGGTCTATGAAAGCACACAACTGTGTCATCGATGGCAGGCTTCATGGACAATAAACAAAAATCTCTTCCCAGAGCGATCAGAGCGGACATTTGGCATTCGGCGTATCCCGGCGACAGGGATTATGCGGCCATCAGTGGACGTCGAAAACGCGCCCCTGAGAGCAGCGGTCGGCCCAGCAACGAACGCCTTCAGCTGACGTACCCCGTATCCGGCCATCGGTCCTATGCTGTGTCCCAGGTACGGGTCGGCCGCGTACTCTGTCGACGTGGGAATCCTGCAACAGGCACACGGCCAGGTCAGCTCGAGTCACGGCGTACCTTCGCCGGACAGCCGCCAGCCAGGGGAGTCGGCTCTGGCAGGTAAATACCGTGGTTACATTGGAACCGTTCATGTAGAAAACAACTAGCATTGACGAGGGGACCATTTTCAAAACTAACACAGAATCGCCGGAAAAAAACGTGAATTTCCCCAGTGGTGCGGTTGGCAGACGTGGAAAGCTGGTAACGCTTAACGCGATGACAATCAAGAAGGAAATTATGTACAGCAGAACATATACCCAACCACCCACTGCGATGCGTGCGCATAAACGAATGGACGCCATTTATATACACGCGAAGTTTATATCTATACCTCAAGTTCCCAATTACGACAGCTTTACTAAAACGGCAAAGCTTGAAGCTTCCAACACCGAGAACACGACCCCAACCCAGGACCAGAACGGGGGGAGGGGCGGGGGTGAGCGGTGCCGACAAGCCACCCCCGCCGAGTGGACGATCCCGGCACCGGCCGGTCATGCACGGCCAGCATGCAGTGCAGACTGCGCCCGGCGAGCCCGCCCAACACGGGGAGCGGCGGCCGCCTCATGCCAGTCCGGGCCGCCGGCAGGGAGGCCGCGCCCTGCCGCTGACCTCCGGCCGGCCCGCGGCCGCCAGGTCAGGTCAGGTCAGGTCAGCGGGGGAGCCGGGTGGCCCATTGCGACGCCGAGAACAATATTCATGCCGGCCTATTTGAGCATGCAGCGCTTCACAGAGTCCAGAGGCGCATCATCCAACCAACGACAATCCTTTTGTTTCGCTATTGGCCTGGTTATTGTTGAGGTGAAACTGGTCGGTCTGTATCATTTGCATGTAATTCATAATAAGTTCTTACTGCCAGACACCTCGTCATATACTGTTTTAATAAAAAGGCGTACAACGACGTATAAATCTACAGATGGCCTCTTCATTTATAATGGTGTCCAACTGTACTGAATGCAGGTGATGTAAGTACAAAACATCTCCAAAATCTTTCTTTTGCATTAAGTGAAGTAACTGGTTCCATCGCAAATACCACCACCAAATAATGACTGACTTCCGAAATCAAGATCAATCGTCTCTTTATGCAGGAAATGCTAAATTCTCTTCATCAGACAGTTTGTCATTCAAAGAACTTTAACCGAATGAAAGTTTAAAGTACAAAGAAAATAAGTTAATCTCCACATAAAATAACTCACAACATCATTCAGAACTTCATGGCAACACGATCAGTTACATGCCAGCATACCATACTCCGAAAGGCAGGATTTACACAAAGCACGACGACTTCAGAACAAGCAGTAAATCCACAGCCAGTGACCGCATGCCCAGTCTCGTGCTCCTGGTCCCCGCCGGGGGGCTCACTACACCGAGGCGGGGGGGGGGGGTCTTCACCAAGCGGCTCCGGGCCGACCACCACACGACAGCACGACGACCTCGCGGGACCGGGGCGTTAGTACAGCTGCCGGCCGCCATGCACCACTCCACAGACACGGACGTCATGCCGTCACACATGCTACGAACGTCACGGCGCGTCACCACAGCGTGTCGCAGGAGGCAGCCGGCGGCGGCCGTTTCATCTACAAAATCACAACGGTGAGTGTCAGCTGGCGCGCGGACCGCGTCGCCGGCGGCTCACGCGGCCGGTCCGCTCGGGCTGCATGCCAACGAAATCCAGCGCCGGGGCCGGCAAAAAACGGCCACAGCCGGCCAACTAATAAAACATCCACCGCATGCCGCCAACAGAACGGTCCGATGCAAAACCCTCGCGGGCGCAAACCTCGCGAGTGTTATGAAACATAGGCGCGTGTCAGTGTACAAACATGCCTCCGTCCCAGCGAAACGTTCTGTTAGTTCCAGCTGGGCCGTCAGGCCAAGATGCACGGTTACACTAGCGCTAGAGCATCCTCCACACTTTGTTACACCCACTTCCAACGGCGACGACACCGAGTGCAGACCCCGGATGCACGACGGCGCCAGCGGAGCCTGTTCCACCTCCGCTCCTCCCCCATCATCAGAACACCGTCCGGCAGGGGGCAACACTCACCCGAGCGCGGCCAGCTGCGCCTGCTGGGCCAGCTGCGCCTGCTGCACCAGCTGCGCCTGCTGCGCGGCCGCCGCCGCCGCCGCCGGGTAGCTGGAGGCGGCCGCGGCGGCCGTCGGCGCCGAGCCCGCCGTGGCCAGGTGGGTCGGCTGGCCGCTCATGGCCACCGTGTAGGCGCGCGCCGCCGCCGCGTTGTAGGCCGCCACGCCGGCCGCCTGCTGCGCGGTGGAGAGCGGCGTGGCTTTGAGCAGGGCCGCCTGGGCGGCGGCGGCCGCCGCCGGACCCGCCTGCTGTAACGGTGCACAGGGGCGCACTGAGCGGCGCGCCGCATGCAGGCGGCCGGAGCGGACGGTCGGAGCGGGCGGGCGCGGGCGAGCGCCGAGAAGCCGGAGCCAAGCGGGCCGCTGCCTCCCCCGGGAACACTCCCCTGGACGGGTCTCCCGGCCTACCGCGGCGATAGCCCTCCTGTGACTTTAACACTCCGCTGTGACGATGACTGGGGCTGAGAGCAGTGACCCTCCGCATCCTCCGGCTCAGGAAGCCTACTTACCCACCCCGCGCCACCCACATCCGGAAGCCTGAGTAATCACTCCGCCCCGACGCTCGACAATGAGTCCCAGACGTCTCTTCAGGGAGATGGCTGTCGACCCCTTGTGCTCCCCAAACACACCCATCAACGCCCCCCGGCAGCGGGGACGCGCTGCCTCGACATCGTTCCACAGCGCGATTATGACGCCCCTCGACTGGTGTCACAACTAATCGGGCCATTATCATCGTCAGACGCGTTAGATGCACTTGCCAGAGTGGTAGCCCACACCTGTCGAGGAAAATGGCCCGACCAATCGTAACACTTCTCTGTTACAGCTCCCTCGCCCTCCAGGGCCAACAGACGCTGCCAGTGACTGGTGACAGCCGTCATCACGACGGCATGGTGACTGATACTGCCGCCTAATGACGCTATTGGGCCGCATCTTTGTCTAACATGGACGCCTCGCCATGTCATCAAAGCAGAATACGCGCCCGACGCAACTGCCTCATGACGTCACAAGACCCTCACCAATGTCTGGCGCACTGACCTCATGACGTCACACGAGCAGCACCAGTATCGGACAAGTAGTCTCATGACGTCGCAAGATCAGAACTCGTCCCTGACAGAGTGACCTCGTGACGTCACAAGAGCACCACCACTGTCTCGCATAGTGAACTCGTGACGTCACAAGATCAGCACCAGTGTCCGGCCGCAGTAGGCGGCCAGACGGCTGCTTAGTCACGTGACGGCCCGCAGACCGCCCCGGCCCCGGGGCGCCGCTGGTGTTTAGCGTTACACAAGGTAAGCTCGTGATGTTAGATACAGGTCAGCATCCGCCCGACACCTCAGAACACGGCATGCGAGACAAGTGCGCCGGGTCGGGACAAGGAGCACACGGAACACAGCAAACTCAACGACGGGGCGGCCGAGACGTCTGTGCGGCAATGCTGACGCTGCCTTCGTCCAGTAACCGGTAACAACGCTCAACAGTCCAGTCCCCGGCAACAACATGCTCTTGGAAATTCCTCTGGTATTTCTGCGCAATGCCTACAATGTCGTGCTCCTGCCCAGGCCATCTATCGACCAGCATCAAAAAATCAAAGGAGCTGCTCGATGCTTAGCACGAGGCAAACATTCCTGGGCATTCCTAGACAACCTCAATTGGACCGAAATATAGTCGCTGTCAGCTACTACGCCGTCCAATCTACAAAAACGGGATTCTGCAACCAGGCCGCTTTCTGTTGCAACAACTGCACACAAGCCACCCTTGGACGACCAAGCTGGAGAGATCAGCTCCCAGACAACCGCTTGGAGCAGGCCCCGGACAAACAATGCGCCCAACACTGCACCCCACCTAGCTGCCCAGCGACCCGACAAACTCAGGGAACGGGGAGCCTGACAACGTCCATAAACGTAAAGCACAGCTCTCCTAAAACATATCACAAAGTGCGGCGTGGAAGTTTAGATTATGTGGCGTCCCGATTTCGACCTGGACCGGTGTATGCATGACCTTCCACGGAATGAAAAGAGCCATCAGACAACATCTGGCACATCCAGACTAAGTTAAGTATATACTCCGTTTTCATTCAAGGGCCGGAGAATCTTTCAGCCCCTGCCTGTTTTGCGAACCAGCTTGTTCTCCACACTAAACAGACGACGGCAGACAGCAAGCTGGTAAAACCCACCCAGCCCATTAGTCTGAAAATCGCCCAGAGTCGCAGACAACCATGGCGCAATTTCGGTAATTTATGGCCTCTTGTCGGAAACGGCATACATTTAACCGGTTATGAATGGCCTTTATAATAGCCTTCGGCAGCCATTCAGAAATCGATGTCAGCCACTCCCGCCAGCCAAGCGAAATATGAGTGTTCCCCTCCCTTCCTCCATTACCCACCCCGTCTCTGAGCCTTACAGACCCTTAGAAGCCATACGGTCGCCCCTCCCTTCCTTCCTCCGTCCCGCCTGCGACACCAGCCAGGAGGCCCTCCGGCGGTCCGTGACCCTGACCCGCCCCGGGGTCTCCCGCGCCCATGCAGGGCCGACGGCGACCACTCGCCGCCCGCGGATCGCGCGCGGAACACCAGGCACATGCAGGGTGCGTAAGGACCGGACAGCCAGTGCAGCGGCCGGCCGGGCCGGGCCGGGCCGGGCAGGGGCGGTTACAGGAGGCGTGCGGGGAGGGCGTGGGCGCTGCTCAGTGCCACCCATGTACATCGTTACGGCAGGCGGCGCCGCGGCCGCGGCCACACGAAAAGCCAGACACGACACAGAACGTGCAGCTGCGACGGCGGGGCGGCGGATGTCGGGCGGCGGCGGCGGCGGCGGCAGGGCGGGGCAAGAGTACGGCTTCTTACGCAGTCCGAAAACTTCATCCCATCGACTACAGACACGTGTGCGTTATGTTTTCCTTGGGAAAATACTACTAAAATTGGTAAACCAAGGACGAAGTTAGAATTTGAGGAGATGCAGTGAAATCAGACAATTTGAAAATTTTTAAATACAAATATATCATTAGCCTTTGGTGAGATATGTCATTTAACCGAATATTTGCCTTAATGCGGTATCTGCTGCCTTTCTTCACGTTACGTTGGCGTCCGTTCAATGCTCCAACTGCGAGGCTCTCGCAGAGATGCTCCGCATCTCCGGGCACCGTCAACGTCTCCGCTGTCGCTGCGAGCCACGGCCGTCTCGCCGCCAGCAGCAACAGCAGCCGCCCCGGCGCCCGAGAGCCCGCCAGCCGCCGCCGCCGGAGCACCGCCGCCCGGAAACACAACCGAGCACGGGGGCAGAACACAGAGCCCGCCTCCTCAGTCCAGTTATCTGGCCAGCAGCGCCGTTAATCGGGAGAGCACACCTGAACCGCTACCGGACAAGCCGCGCCCACTCCAGCTGAGTGGGCGCCAATCAGACGGGGGGGGGTCAGTCGGGGGGATTCACACCTGCAGCTGGGCGGCCATCGCCGAGTTGGCCATCATCGGGTCGTAGTACAGTCTGTAACAGACAGGCCGGTCCGGTCAGGCGCGGTGTGGCGGTACACACTCTGACACTGTCAGGATCCGTAATGACGGTGGTTGGAAGCGCAACGCAGAGAACAACGAAACCACGCAAATGAGGTTACAAACATCAAGGCCATCAAGTGAAACGTCAACAAACTGAGTGAATAAAAACAAAAACAGTTTTTAGATGAGGACGTCTGAAAAGGAATGGACAGGAGACAAACAGCACCACCTCGCCCCGCTTCCGGCTGCAGAACTGCCGGAGCCGACTGCCGGCGTGACTGGCTGGTGACGTCACTCACGGCGTGTATCCGTGCAGAGCCGACGCGGCGGCGGCGGCCGTCATCGGCGCCGGGTGGCGGGCGAACGGGGCGGCGGCCGCCGCCGGCAGCGCCCTCACGCGGCCCCGCTGCAGCGCCGCGCCGCGCAGGGCGGCGGCTGTTGGCAACACACAGAGTCATCTAACGGCCTAGGCGTCAACCACAGCTACGGGCGCCGCCGCGGCGCGGCGTGCCCGGCCGCTGCGCTATCGACCCGGGGCGCCGCCGCGTCGGGCGCCGGGCGGTCGGGCGGCGCCCTTCTGAAAACTGTGCCGCCGCCGCCGTCTGACGAGCTCGTTAAGCGCTGTTTTACGGAGGCGGTAAGCCGGGTCAGGCCGGGGGATATCGTTCACAGGCGGCCGGTAAGTCGGGGTAGCCGTCCTCAACACGGCCAGGCGGGGAGGCTCACGGGCTGCTGTCGACGGCTACTGACGTCATATCTACCAGGAACCACAGGCGTAGGAACCCTGCGAAAGAGCAGGGTCCTGGTATATCTTGGGACAACTCTTTGCATGCGGCACTACAGAAGTGCTGTGAAAAAGTGAAACAAGCCCCACGCCGCTTCTCCAGGTTCTTACGCCTATGCCACCAACGCTGGCAGCGCTGGCAGCGGGGGCGCCAAAGGCGTAAAGCTACTCATTATTACAGGCTTCCAGCGTGTCCTCCAAACGACAGAATGGTGAAAAACAACGGCCAACAGGCAAACAACGAGCGAGAGTGCGGAGAAGGCTGGAACACCGAGCCAGAGGCGGGCAAGAGTCGGCAGCAGGGACGCAATCGGAGAGTCACGCCGCGGCCAGATACCCTCACCGCCATGCGTTAACATTTTGCAACTACATCCGCGGTTAATGAACCGAAGTGTTCCCAAGTCGCAGCATTTTAATCACGTTCCAAAGACGATCAATGTGAGGTTCCTCGCCTCCCAGACGCGTGGCTTGACTCCGTCCCTCACACGCCGGCGAGCACACGGCCGGTGATGACGTCATGCGGTCCGGGCCGCCGTGATGACGACATGCGACGTCAGCCGCCTGTCTGCACCCACACACAGACACACGCACAGACTCCGTCAAAGGCGGGGGCGTACGACACTGAAAGCAAGCAGGCGGCGCCAGCGTGGGTCCGGGCGCAGGGCGCCAGCGTGGCCAGGATTTTCATACGGGGAAGGGGACAAGGACCTGACTTTGTTCCCGGGAAATACATTACGTCTGACTGCCTAAACCTATTCTACGCTAAAAGAGCCAAACGTTCGTGGTGTGCAGGGAAGAATTCCCCCCTCTGATTCTTGTCATGACCACAAAGCTGGGCTGGGGGCTGCAGACTGGGAGCACCACCGAGAAGATACGTTTCTGGGGCCGCAGTTTCTCGCACGACTGCGCAGAGCGGACGGCGGTGACAGTCAGCATGTGTGGCGGTTGGGGACAGAGGGGACGCGGGCAGACAGCAGAAGTCGGCGACCTGGGCCCTGTGGAGGTGACCGAGGGGGAGACAGCACGGAACGAGGAAGCGACCCCCAAAACAGAGGGTCTGAGCGCGAGGTGAGCGGGTACCAGGCCGTGAACAAAGGGTGTGAAAACGCAGACCGGCGCCTGGTACTATTCAGTGGGTATGAGACGATCAAACGTGGGACTCAGGCCATGAACAGCAAGTGTGAGAAGCGAACAGTGGGAATAACTTTGTCCGCGGCGGGTGTAAAGCGTGAGCAGAGGCTGCAAGTCCGCGAACAGCGCGTCCACAGTCCGCGTCGTGGACTGTGGACAAAGTCCAGACCCGAACAGCAGAGGGCGTCCATAGTCCGCGTCGTGTGCGTACAGTGCCGGGTCATTTCCAGCTGGAGGGGAGGGTAGCGTCATCAGGGGCGCGACACAGACAGCAGCAGGTCCGGAGGGCGGGGGCGAGGCAGGCGGGGGCGGGGGGGGGGGGCAGCGTTAGCGCGCACACTGCACAGACAGCAGCCCATACGGAGAGCGGGCGCGCGGCCGTCTCACCCAGGGGTGTGGCAAGCATTCCAGTCCGGGCCAGCAGAGCTTCAACCAGAGAGAGGCCGACGTTAGCCGGGCGACCAGCGCCGGCGGCGACCGCCCGGGCGCGGCCCCCTCCCCCGCCGGCTGCACGCGGCGCACGAGTACACGGCGCCGGCACGGTGCTGGGCCCGCTCCCCCCGGGACCGGGACACACGGGACCCAGACACCGACTACGACAGCACGGTCCGGCACATACCTGGCACACAGCGGACGCTCTGAGGAACTGTACTGTTCGTTTAATACGGGGCCAAAATATCCCCTTGGGGCGCACCGGACGCAAAAAAGGAACTCTCACAGCATGCAATGCATTTAAATCAACGGAAAAGCAGAACGGAACTGTTCCCCCCGCGCACTTCAACGAACGTAAACGGAGCGATACCATTACGGCTATGCCCATTCTCCAACAGTCTACAGCCCCCAAGCAACAAGCGGGACGCATGCTCCGCATTTAAACCACCTCGTTACCGTCCCCAAAAACAACACAGCGCATTCGCGACACTACCACACTCAACCGCCCGAGTATGTCCCTACGCCGGGGCTGAACGGCCCACGAAAGTCGCTGGCGGAAACGAGGCTAAAGCGACGCATTCACTACCCGAATGTCACGTTCTACCACACAGATGGGTTATCAAAGCAAGGACTGTTGTAAAGCGACAAATCTGTTTCATGAAGGCATGAAGGTGAATTGAGACTGCCCAATGTTGCGCCTGACAAAAATAACAGCAAAAATGTTCCGCGTTGAGTATGCATGGTCCAATTTCGCGCCCACGTATACCCGTTACGCGTATGAAGACGGAAGGAGAACTAAGATATTAATCAATCAACAATATCTCCAAAACAAAAGGTCAGTCAGAACTGCAAACATGAGTACGCTTTAGCCGTGCTCTTCACTCCATCGAACCGACATCAACACAACTTCGGAACGAGACCCATCAGCAAACGACTGAACTTTCCCCGGTGAGGCTACTCGTGGACGTTTTTGCTGCTCGGCGGGCTGGCTCGGCACGACCGACACGTGCGGGAACGTCGCTCACCGTTGGGCAGTGTGGAGGAGGCGGCTGGCTTCTTGGTCTGCACGCGAGCGGTGGCATTGTTCACCTGCACGGGTCCGGTCAGACGGCGGTCAGACAACGACACCACGGAACACCAACGGCAGTGGTGTCCTGTCGTCACCACACAATGGTACCGTACTGAAATGCGAAAATCCGCACCTTCGAAAACGAAACGAACTGCGGAAAAATTCACGAAGCGGCGGTAAACGAGCGCTGGAATCGAGTGACAGCATAATTTCTGAAGACGAAAACATTCGAGGACAGATTCGGTCACTGTAAACGCGTTCGACGTACGAGGCCCTGAAAAGAAGACCATTCGTTCCACGGCATCTTACAGCCAAGACACATCCTACGACGACCTCACCTCCAAGATAAGAAATACGTCACTGATTCAAACACAGCACAGTTCAGCGTCAAGTTCGTCATCGTCTCATGGTTTTCAGTCGCATTCGAGAACGTCCCGACCTTGCAGAGACCCATGACGTACGGAGCACAAAGGAGAGGCTGACCCCAAACAATGTCCGCCGTCGGTTGGCACAAACTGCGACCTATCCTCGGAACCCTTTGCGCTGGCTGCCGCCGTGCATCCTTTAACCTGCGATGTTATGCTGTGCCGCCTGACACCAGGTACGGCGGAGCAGCATCCTTACAGGCGGGCCGGACCTGACGCGTCCACAGAAGATACCAATTGCAATACTTTCATTCCCCGCTCCCCTAGCCTGGCATGAATCATGATATGGCACAGCTCCAGCCTCACCCGGACAGGACGGAGCAAGAATGCCGCCAAGACGTGCTTGGATCTCTCATTTAAAGTTCTGGTGTCGAGGGTCCCAAAGTTTCGATGGAGCGACAGCGTGACAATTCCATTCTGAACAGTGCAGATGTTAACTGCGCCCAAACACCTGCACCTTCCGTATTCAAGGCGAGGTCATGCGATGGCACACCCACCCGTCCAAATCAAGCCGACCCTCACGTCTACACCTTCCTCTGGCCTCCGTGGTGCCCCCCCCCCCCCCCACCGCAGCAGCAGCCCCGGTCGGACGAAGGAGGATGCCGCCTGGTCATCCCCCGCGGGTCATTAGCAGCGGCGCCGATCAATACTCCGCCCCTCCCGTCCGCCACGTGCCGGCACACCAGCACCGCTGCGTGACGGCCGGACCAGAGCCATCACGGGCGTCACGTGACGGCCACGTAACGGCACGGCCACGCGTGAGGCGGGAGGCCCGGGCAGCGGGCGTGGTGGCGCTCGCGGTTTGCCTGGTGACGCGTTCCACTTCCAGCTCCCGGCGGCCTTCGCTTCCAACTGCGAGTCCGAAGTTCCAGGCGTGACGGCGACTTTGCCCTCAGAGTCGCGCAGGATGCATCCCAAAGTAGACACCACCACGGCGGGAGAGACACTACCGCCGCAGGGACTTCTAGGAGACGGCTTGTGCGAGAAACGCGCGAAGACTCCGCGATTTCTCCCTCGAATCCCCCCCCCCCCGATTGGCCAACTGCAAGCGATTCCGTGCACTACCTCCGACCCCCGGGCGATGTCAATTTAGTGGCGCCGGACTCGGGGCCGGCGGCAGCCCCGCGCCGCCTCCGGCGCTGCTGATGGCTCCCGCGGGAGCCGCAGCTCGATTGACGACCTGACCGGGCGCCCTCGCCAGGCGGGCGCCCTGACAAACGACGCCGGGCCTGTTCTCCATCTGGGCAGCGCTGGGCGAGGCCGGGCCGGCCGTATTTTCTCGCACGGCACCGCGACCGTAATACGGAATATCCGGATTACGGTCGGAATATCCAGAGAAAAATGCAGGGCTGAGATTTCGCTTCATGCATATCCGTCCAGTCTCAGTGCGCTCAAATGGCAGCCGGGATCTCTTACGGAAAATTAACGACGCCGAAACACGGCAAACGGCGTACTATGTTCGCACGGATGCACGTCTCATTTCAGGAAGCGCACGGCAAGCTCTTCCTCATGAGGGAAGTTTTCGGACGTTGAGCCTGACATCCCGGCCATCGCGGGCTTTCATCAGTGAAGCTTTCCGTTGGGTTTCCCCAAACGATGCCAACTTGGCGCGGCCGAGTCTCCGTCTCTGGACACCCGGGGACCTATGCGCGGCGCCGGTCTCTGTTCGATTACGCCACTTTACGCTGCCGGGCCGGCCGACGGCTGGCCGTCAGCGCGGAAACACGACGTCCGGAGTCGGCGCGTGCTGACGGAGTCCGACTGCCGAGCGGCCGCCGGCACCGTCCGAACGCCTGCGACTCCGGCTCCGTCACCCCGGCCACAGATCGGCCCGGACCCGCCCCGTGCGCCCAGCCCGACAGCCCGACAGCCCCCTAGTGCAGTCAAGGCCCCGCCGGGCCCGCCCACCCCCCAGCGAGTTCGCCACCGGTGGTCGGCCATCTTGGGTCGGAGACAGCGCCAGAAAATCCGCGAGGCGCGACCGTCGGAACGTCTGAGACCAGGAGAAACTGGACCAGGCTGTCTCCTGGACGGTCCACAAAGCGACGGAGGAGTCGCGTCCAAGTCTGTCAGTCCTCGCCTTTATGTGACACGAACCGAACAGATAACAGACACACGGTATCAGAACACGATCAACGCAACGCAACCACCCTCGAGACGTCTTACAAACTAGCTTAACTAGATCATCCCCAACACCTTAACCTAAGCCTGGTTTGTTCCCCGCAGCCAACCGCGCCCGCCGCCGGCGATGACCTTGACCTCCGGACTGAATCAGTTAAGACGTGACGTCACTTGCGTCACCATGGCAACCGAGCCGGGCCAGGGCGTCCGCCGGCGTCGCCGGCGTTTTTGGCGAGCATTTTCTGCTGTTTAGGCGACCTCGCCGGTAGCGCTCTGGCCCGGAATTCGCAAATACGCCGCCGGTCGTTCGCGGCGGCTGCGGGGGTCTGACCCGTGACGTCACACCCACTCACAGATGACGTCACTGCACTCACCTCACCGGCCCAGGGGCGCAGTGAACCGGGCCTTCTGCCCTCCCCAGCTAAAGAGAAACGGAGAACATCGGGCATTATCCGGACTAATCTGTGAGGAAAACGGCCGGCAGAGCCGAGCTTCAAATCGGTCACCGGAGGCGTGACCTCTGCGTGACCTTGCCAACGGAAGCCTCCGCTTAGCTATGGCGGCGTCTTTTGAATCGGTCGAGACAAATGCTAGACGTTCACATGGCAAATTAACCTTCTCAGTCAGATGTACCAGTGGTATTTACGAAAAGCGGAAATGTCAAAGTTTACCGATACCGGAAAATTAGAGTGCCAAACTGCAACATCAAGTGGCTGGTGTAGGAGCTACCTTTGAACTGACACATGAACTATCAACCAGACTGCGGTTCTAGCCTCGACAACCAGCAAACCGAGCCAGAGCGTGCTTTGCAGCGCCGTTCGCGGACGGACGCCGGGGAGGGCCAGGTGGGAGCGAGAGACAGAAAGACTGTGAGAGCTGTGCGCAGAGCCAGGCACAGGCACGGCAGACGGCCAGGCGGCCCGGCGGCGGGTCCCAATGCTCACGCCAGACGTCCGGGGCCCATTCACGACCGCCGAGCACGCAGCCAACTAGGCGGCAAACCGTGCGCCAATCCAGAGTCGGTGCCGGCCGGCCGCCCGCCGCCTGCTGCCGTGTCCGGCCGGCCGGGCCGCCGCGCGGACAGGCGGACAGGTGGGCAGGCGGCGGCCGCGCGCCGACACGCCGTGTGCAGACTGCGAACAGTACGGCCGCCCGGGCCCAGCCAGAAGCGGAGAGACCAGTCCAGACACCACAACCCAGCCGCGTGTTAGGGCCGATTAGAGCGGACGCAGGCGGTCGAGCGCCCACTGGGCCGCGCCGGCCCGCGTGACGTCACACGGGCGTCATTCGTGTGAGTGTGGTCGCATCGGCAGTCTGGCTAGAAGCGGTCTCGCGCGGTTCCAATGTACAGAATGACGGAAGAGACTCACGGGGAAAACACGGATCGTAACAAAAGTAGTCGCACGGAGCGTGTCAATCAAACTAAACGCATTCCCAGTTGGCGACAATCGTAGCTACCTGTTCGATCTAAATAGCCCAGAAAAATGCACCAGCGTGACGGTGACCCCAGCCGGGTCAGCTGGCGGCCGGACGCGGCGCCAGCTGACGCGGCCAAGGTCAAGGTCGTCCGTCTAGACATACCAGTGAGTGCTACCATCGGGGCAGACTTGCTGCAAACCAGGCAGAGTCGGGCGCATTCGGTCACGGGGCAACAGAGGCGGTCGCCATGGCAACCGCGCTCACAGAGCTCGGGCGAGAAAGAGAGAAGCGCAAAACTGGCCAAGTTCAGCCGACATCCAGACGTTTCCGTGGCATGCCGCGGCGCTCATGCAGACACCTCCGCGCCCCGACCGAACGCACCGCGACTACACACAAACGAGCCGCCCGCAGCCGGCCGGCGCCGCCGCCGCCAGCAGCGACCGACCAATCACCGCGCGCCGGCCGCGGCCGCGGCCAATCGCGACGCGACGTCCCGGCCAGCAGCAGTGGCGGCGGCCGGCCGCGAGCAGCGCCACAGTCCCATGCAGCCGCGGCCGGCGGCCGTCCGGTGGTCGGCCGCCGGCCGCCGCCGGCCGCGCCGCCCTGCACGCACCTCAATCTTTCTGCCCTCTACCACTTGTCCGTGGAGCTTCTCGCGGGCCCGGTCCGCGTCCTGGCTGGCGCTGAACGTGACAAACCCAAACCCCTGCGCGTCCGGCCGACCATGCAACAGAGAGAGAGCGCGCCGGCCCGGCCGCCAGTCAGCACGAGCCAGCGCCACCGGCCGCATGCCAGACACAGGCGCGCGACACGTGCAGGCCTCAACACGCCGCCGTACAGGCCACTCTCTAGGGTGCTCAGTGCATCACGGACGGACCGGGCGGGATCGGTCGGAGGTCCTGCGGACGCGGCAGGGGAGGGGGGATTGTCTTCGCCGCAAGGGGGAGATGGAATCGGGTCTCTAATGAACGATGACGTCAGAGGTTACACAAGGAGCACGACTGTAGTAAGTGTTCTTGACGTGTGTCTGACCCGCCAAATTCAGGCCCTAAATTCCGGCTGTTTGTGAGTGTGTCTTTGAGCTCAATGATTTGGTGAGAAAATAGTCAAGTTTACAAAATGAAATGAAAATACGTTAAATGCGTTCGTATGGGAATCCTCAACAATTTCAGGTCGATGGGTGTGACTACACGACCCCGAGACCCGTAGTCAGCTACCTTCGGGCGCGCTGCGTCTCGTGTGGTGAGAAAGGGGAGCCCAAAAGCAGGAGAAGGTACAGCGCGGGCTCTCCGAGCCCCTGTACAGCAGCACGCGGCCGGGAGGGGAGAGCGTGAGGCACACCCGCTCAACGAAAACAGGAAAACAGCCACCGACACCAACACAGAAGCCCGCCGAATTTCAGCAGCCAGTGGCGCCAAACGTGCCTCATTCCGATAATTTCGCGCCCGAGGGGACATCGACATGCCGACGGCTGAGACTCAGGCGACAGGGGGCGCATGCCGTTTAGCCAGACCACAGACTGGGGACGGCGGCCGCACCGTCTCAAACGAGTGCATTCCGTGTTGCAGACGGGCAGACCCACAGCAGGTGCTCTGCCGTTCGGAGAGGATATCTTGAGCAGGTGGGAGGCCGAGAACTAGTGTGTAAGCGCTCAAACGCAGCCGTGCTGGGCCAAAAGGAATCCTGAGGATTGTTGGGGACGTGTCGGTTCGGGAGCAGGAATCAGTACGTCATACACAACACACACACAAATGGCACTTGAATTTTCTTAAAACGGCGCATTGTCAAACAGAGGTGTTAAGCTATGTTACATCAATCAAGGCAGCGATTTTAGAGAAATGCCGATGAATGTCTCAGTACGAATCAAGCATACACAATATATGCTGCAGGTGATGTCGTAACTGGCCAAGCTACTCCTCGTAACTAGCGAACAGGTAAATGCACTTTAAACTAGGCAAAATGTCATTCTAATCAAGACAAAGGCGCGGCCAACGCCGCCGTCACCGCCGGAGGGGCTTCAGGACAAAGAGGAACAGACGGCAGGCGGCGGTACCTTGGAGCCGCGCTCGTTGAAGATGATCTCCACGTCCAGGATCGGCCCGAATTGCTGCAACAGCAGCAGACACGTCAGATCCACAGTAAAAACACCGCAATGTCGCTCGTCAACACACTGTCAACGGACGCGCAGAACAAGCTCCCGGAGCGCTGGGCCGAATCCAACGCCAGGAAACGCGCACTTTTCTACGCCTCACCATTCTTCTCAACCCGCCCGATTACCCCACCTGACTTATCCCCTCCTTGATCATTCTTTTAGACAAGAGACATTCAGATCCCCACTGGCTGGTGGGCGCGGGAGAGGAAGAGGTAACGCGATTAAGAGGGGGGGGGGGCCACCGTTCCCGCCCGTCCCCACCAACATCCACCGGGGCCAATCAGCGGCCTCTGCTCGCCGGCCAGCCTCGCCGCAGCAGGCGCTGGCCCGTCCGCCGCCTCTCCGGCCCGAAACAAACTCTGCCAACCACAACAGCGGGTCGGCGCAGGGGTCACGGCCCAGTCACCGACCCTCCACTCCGACCGGTCACCGCCGACGGCTGAATCCCGCGCAGACGGCGCCGCCGCCGGACGGGCAATGGCTCCGGCCGGAGCAGTCGTTCCGCCCGTCACGGTTATACCTAACCCGCACGTCGTCACATTTCCCGCCGACGTCAACGTCAAACGGCAGGCATTTCACGCGTCCAGATTGATCTGGCACGTCACGTCACGACACGTCAATCGTCCCAAATATACCGACCGCATACGCCTCTTCAGCCGTCACCATGTCACTGGCCTTACACGTCACGCCAGTCACCACTATTACCCCGACTTCCCACATGTTTCACCCAAATCACAAGCTCACTGACTCCATCATTTATAATCTATCCCGCCACAAACTTTTCAAGGTCCAAAGCCCACGCCAACTTTGCAATTCTAGCAAAAACAGCGCCTCATCTCATCATAAATAATCCCGATCGCTTCCCAACAAAAAGTCCAGACGGCCAAAACACCATTAGGGTATACGATAGCGGTACCGGCCCGAAATCAATAACCAACGCGAGGCCGCGCCCGTACGCATCAACGCCAAACAAGCACCACAGTACAACGCGCCAGCCGAGAAGGTGGAGGGGGGAGGGCAGGGGGACTCACCCCGAACAAGCACCACAAACAGCACACCGCACCGGCCGAGAGGGTGGAGGGGGTCGGACTTACCCCGAACATGGCGCGCAGGTCCGGGTCCCGGAACCGGAACGGTATGTTGCTGACGTGCAGCCGCTTCGGCTGCTCCTTGCTGGCGGGCGGCGTTCCTGCTGACGTGCTGACGGCCGGGTGGGCCGGGCTGTCGGCCTCTGACGCCGCACCGGCCGGCTCCGCCCCGCCCTCCGGCGCCGCCTGACCGGTACACAGGGTCAGGTCGGGTCAGGTCAGGTCAGTTCAAGTCAGGTCAGGTCAGGTCAGGTCAGGTCAGGTCAGGTCAGGTCAGATCAGATCAGATCAGATCAGATCGGATCAGATCAATGAGATCACCAGTCTCGTTCACAGCCGACAACGTTAGCACGGGTCAAGTAAGAGCACAGCATGCCCACATCAAGACCCCTCACGCCCATTACGTCCCGGCAGGTCATGTCTGGTCAAGCCCAGACGGGTCAGGTCATCCTATGGGTAACGTAATCAGCAATACGCATAGTACATATAGTAAGTGTAGTAACAAGTAAAATAACAAGTAATCAGTAAAAACGACATGTCAGCCTGGTTCGGTAAGATGTATCGCTACCACAACTCTAAAGGTAGGTGAAAGGGATAAAAAGGAAAGCGGTGGCAAAAAATAAGTCACTCATATCACTCATGTGAGATATTAATGTATGGATGATAACTTTCCCATCCTTTGTCAGCTATTCTACTCAACTATATCTGAACATAAAGACCACTACTGTGACGAAACATCAACCTACAAACCAACAGCCAAACACACACAGAGAGGAGAGCACACACGCTAATGGCGCGAAACACGTCATAGATCATGGGGCCGCGCGTCGCACGGGGAGGGCGCGGAACTAATTACAGCACCGAGCGGAGCGCACGGGCAGAACAAATGACGATGTCGAGACACGCTCTGTCGTGCCAGAGAGCGATGGGCCCCGCGCCCAGCATTCCCACTGCGCACGCGTCAGCCGGCACAGGTAAACGGCGCCGACCCCAGGCTGCGATCCCCAAACATATGACACCCCTGTTGACCCTAGTGGAGACGACCTCCGGATCCACTTCCGCCTGACCGGGGGTGGGGTCATGAGAACCCCCCTCTCGGGAGCTTTAATTGCACAAAAAAAGTAAAAAAGCGTTGGAAAGGCTTCTACAAAAGCACACGAAAGCGCCCAGATTCAGTCCAATCACGTCAATAATGAGGTCATCAGGATCATCTAAGCTCATATTACCTGCTGGCGCTTTTGGCGGAAAACTGTAATAATTAAGCTGTTCAAATGACTCCAAAGAGGTCCGACGTAAAAAGAATGCCTCATTTACCTATCTGGTGCAGTGAACGAGCACCTGAGGTAAAATCCGGCTATTTTACGCGAAACTGAACGCGATGGGAAAATCGCGTCCTTTGTGAAGGTGAGACTCGTGTTTTTTCCTCACCGCAAAAGACAGTGTACGGGCTAGATCACGCCGCAAATGTGTTTATAAGGTATCATATGTCTGCAACCATCTTATTTCGGTCAAACAAGGTCAACCTAGGTCAAACTTTTGACGCATGTAAGCTGAAAGTCTTTGGCATCTGTCGTGTCATGTGCCGCAATGTCATTGACCAGGCACGGCACAGCATAAAATTCTACAACATCGGCTCATGCAATATACCTTTTACATAATGACCATGCTCCAAATCATTTTCTTCACGTAAGTCACGCACACAAAGGGACGCGGGAGCGGCTGCTGCATGTAATGTAAATGGAAATATTTGACAGGAAGTTATTTTTGCGATCGCCAGGGTCTTTATTTCGGCGACCAAAAACAAGAGCACTGGGGCAACAAGCACTGAATAGAAAGTAGGTATTGGCGCAAGTGTGTAAGCATTTAAAAACAAGCAGTATTTTTGAAAACGACCCGGTTTTTATTTCATGTCACTCAAAAATTTTACAAGCATGAGCCAAATGGAATTACACCAGTCCTGGGAAGTCAGTTCTTACCGTATATCCGTGTTTTTGAAGCACATACAGAGGATGATAAACATTCAAAGACTGTATACAGATGAATTGCATTCGGCCGCGGGTCTGAAAATTCGGCATAAAACGTGACCTGACCATAGGTCACGGGTCAAAGGGTACTCTTAAAAGTGCGAGGACGTGAGAAGCATCAAAGTATATTTAAAGTTGGACGCTATGAAACTAGACCCATACTCTTAACTGATGGTCAAAAAAGCTGAAGTTTTAACTGAGCCAAGGCCACTGACCTCGACATTTCCGAAAAAATCAAGATGGATAAACTGCTGCATCTGTCGTATTTCGTCAGCACAGCGATACACTTTACAAAAAGATTATGACACTACTTCTCGGGTGTATAACGGATGCATGAAAAGGCTTCCCAAGTTTCATGTACCTACGCCTCTTCGTTTTTGGTTATCCTCGAAAAACCGGAAGCGGTTCTCAGGACCAACCCTCGGACTGGCGGAGCTTAAAAAGGCGCATGGCTGAGTGCACCGAAAGGAAAGGGTGAGTCGCCAAAATGTCGACCGGTGGCTCGACGGAAGAAAATCGGACGCGATTTTACGGATGAGGCGCCGAGTCGGGTCATCCGATGGGGTCGGGTAAGTCAGATCACCCATCGGCATAAATAGGGCTCGGCCGGCCGGCTAAGCCAGGCTGACGAGACGGAAACTGGTCACATCCGGGCCCTGCGGCACGCCGGCGCCGGCCGGAGGTGCCAGGGAATTCTGACCGAGCACAGGACTGCGTCCCGTCGCCGTAGGCGGAGGTAAAGAGAGCTGACACCCATAGCACGTGAGAAGAAACCTAACACGCCAATCTACAACCACCATCACAATCAATCACGGCAGAATTACGGCTATGTTTGGAGGCAAAACAAAGGGAAAATGCAGAATTAATTATTTTTAATTTTCACGATTCATTGGTGGTCATGTCTCGGGCGCCATATGACCACGCAGTCCGAGCGCCTGTCTCTTTACTCTCCCTGTCTCTTTACTAACCTGCCCATCTGCCTGCTTAACTGCCGGCCTGACAGCCCGACTGTCTCCCTGCCTGCAAACCTATCTGCCAGTCCGACAACACGTTTCACGGTCCTCTGTTTACTGTTCTGCCTGCCTGCCAGCGTGCCTCCCTGCGTGTATGCGCATCGGTGTTTCTGCATGTCTTTCTGGCGGTCCGCTGGGCCGCCCACTCTGCTGTAATCCGCTCGTGATGACGTCAGGGCGCTGTTCGGTCAGTGTTTCAGTCCGCCAGCCGGCCAGCGGCCAGTTGGTCAGTCCGTCTGCCAACGCGTCTGCCGGCCTGTCTACCAGTCTGTCTTCCCTGCCTGCCGTCCTGTCTGTCGACCTATCTCCCGACCTGTCAGCCCGATGTCTGCCGGCTCGTCGGCCTGTCTGCCCAATGTCTCCCTTGACTGTCTGCCGCCATGCCTGCCCACCTGTCCTCCGGCCTCTCTGCCAGTGCGTCTGCTCACGTTAGCGGCCGGCGGCGGCTCGACGCCGTTCTGCTGGACGGCGGCCAGTGACGTCACGGCCGCCGGCGACAGGGCGGCCGCCTCCTTGCCGAGTTCTGCCGCCTTCACGGCCGGCGGCTCGCCGTTCTGCGCCGGCAGCTGGTACGGAGCCGCCATCTGGGCCGTCTGCACCATTTGCTGCAACAGAGAGAACCAATGACGTCATTAGGTGGGCAGAGCGGCACGGCGTCTGAGCCGTCTACAGCATCTGCCACAACGGAGAGACACAACCAATGACGTCACAAGATGAACAGAGGGATAAGGAGCCGCCGTCTAGGCCGTCTCCACTATTTACTGCCGCACAGAGGAACCAATGAAGTCATAAGGTGGACAGAGCAGCATCGCATCTCGGCCGTTTGCACCACTTGCTGTAACACACAAAGAAGCGGGAGGCGTTAAGAGCCGGCTGACGTCACGGGGTGGACGTGCTGACGTCATGAGTGGACGGTCAACGAGCCGCCGTCTGGGTCGATTGCGCCGTTTGTAACAACGGAGAGATCATGTACCATATCGCCAGTACAGCACAATCTGTGCTAATGCTTTTATCGTCGACAGTCTCAATGGAAAAACTGGCCAGGCCGCCAGTCGCTGCCGTCTAGGGCCATCCGTCCTCAGATTTAGTCGGCGGATTCTGAGCGGCGCAACCGGCCAGAACCGGGCCATTTCACGTCTCATGACTCATCCGGCCGACGTCTCGGCGATGGCCCCGCGCGCTATAAATCCCAGCGGGCGACAGACGACGCCCGGTTAGCTCGGCTCCCGCGCGCCACCTGTCGGACTGTCGGGCGCCGAGTGTCTCCGCCTGTATCGGCAGCCAGCAGGCGGCGAACTTCGCCTCCCCTCCGGCGACACGCCGTTCGCGCGTCTCTGACGTTCCCAGCACGCCCATCGGGTGCAGTGGGGAGCCGGGCTGACCCCGGCCTGCCTTCCCGTCCGGTGATCCACACAGGGGTGCTGGTTACCGACACGCCACATTCAGCCGGGGAAATAGGGCAGGGAAGGGCTGAGGCGCCTCCCAGCCAGTCCGGCAATCAATCCACGGACTGTTAAACGGACGCCGAACGAACGAGGGTGGAACTCGCCAACCAGTCGGCGGAGCCCGGCAGACGGGCGGACCGAGTCCTATCCTGACACTGTACGTCTGTTTCCGACAGACCTGGGCACGGACCCGATGACAGCATCGGCAACCACAAACAGGGGACGACAGAGACCGACGGAAACGGACTGCTATTGGCACCGCTCGTCCGCAAGGCAGAGTCATGGACGGACAGGGACGGCGACACCAGTCTGCCCTGACTGGTGTCGACTGACTGACAGGGACAGAGACAACACGACCGGGGCCAGCACAGCCCGACAGAGGCGGGCCTCAGAAACGGGCGCTGACTGGGACCGGCCGTCGAGGGGACAGACAGCGACAGTGGCGGGCACAGACAATGACGGGGACAGACGGGGACAGCGAGGGACGGGGGCGCGCCGCGGCCAGCTCTCCCGCGCGCGCCGCCAAAGTCGCGCCGCCCATCTGCGGCGCCATTCATCGCCACCAACTCCGCCGCCCTTCAGCGCGCCGGCTCTCAATCAGCCAACTTCAGGCGGCGGCCCGCGCCCGAAGAGCCAAGTTCAGGGAGGCGGAAAAACGCGCCAAAAGTCGGGCCACCGCGCGATCCGCTGCAAAAGAAATCAGATCGTCGCGGCGGCCGGCGGAGCGGCCGACAGCGGCGCCGACACGCGGGCAAACGTCGCCGGGGGCTTGTCAGCGGGAGGGGTGCCGCTCCCAGCCCGGACTGACGGCCGATCCCAGTCTCGGCAGGCTCCCAGAACCCTAACTGGAAAAGAAAACAGCAATTCCCATCGAGAAGTGGCGAGTTCGCTCAAATACCCGTGAACCCAGGCAACATTTTGCCAGAGCGCCTTCACATCCCTGCGCCAAACACACGCCGGCAGTGTAATCATGGACGTTCCCGCATCGATTTTTCCCGAATGAGAAAATTAATCAAACGTATGCAGATAAAAACATTAATGCGACTATGATGACGTTTTAACTGCAGCTCGACGTTTTGAGATGCAATGTGCTCATGGCGACACGGCCAGCCCCTTCCGGGCATTAGCATAATCCCCTCGTAACTATGCTGCCTTTAGGCAGCAATGGATACGGCTCCGTACGGTCCTGCTAGATTACACGTCCCATAAATCTTCATCCGAGACCAATTGGTGGCCGTGGGACCTCGTGACTCGTCGGTGTCTCCGCGCCACGAGGGCCACCAGTGCACGCTCTCCATCGATCCGTCGAGGTCCCGAGGTCCCACGGAACGGCGGGCCCAGGATCTACAGCATCCGCACGCGACAGCGGGTCCCTGAGGGTCCCTCGTGCCAGCAGATTCGCCGCTAAAGTCGCTGCGTGACGGAAGGAGCGCGAGCCGCCAACGGCAAGTCCGCCGAGACTCCACGGGAGGGATGACCGGTGATGGTCTGAAGCACCGGAGGGCCGCCCTGTGAGCTGGGTCCCCGCAGCGCTGCTGCCGCGGGACCCGCGACGCCGCTCGTCCGACGGACTCGCCCCAACGACCGCCGGCGTGCCGTCGTCAGCCGACGCGCCGCGTCCCGGCCGACTCGCCGTGCTCGGAACACTTCGCCGCGGGCGACGGCCGGCACGCGGCGAGCGGCCGCCGCTGACCTTTGCCGTCCGCACGTGAGTTCGCCGGCGGTCGGCGGGCCAGCCGCCGACCGGCTGGGTCTCTTCTGCTGACTCCGCAGCGCTGACTCCGTCGCCGCCGACCGGCCGGCTTCAAAGCCGCGCGGCCTAATCCGGCCATCTCCAGCCGGCTCCGCTCTCAGGGCTCAGCGCCACCGCCGTCCTCCGCCAGAGTATCTCGCCTACGATCTGCGCGTGCCGGCGCCGGCAGTGCCGTCCGGAGCCGCGGCCAGCTGTCCTCCGCGGCCCGGTCGGTCCCCGGGCCCCGCTCGATGGCGGCCGGCGGCTCTGGCTTTGTCCGGTGTGCGGCGATCGACCCCGCGTCTGACCGGGACACTCCTCCATACATACTGCAGCGGGGGTCGATAGCCGCACTGCCCACTGCCCACTGCCCACCGGCCGAGCGGCTCGGAACTCGGCTCGATCCGCCGCGGAGTCCGCCTCCGAGTCTGCCTCGGAATCCGCCTCGCAGCCCGCGAAAGACGCCACTGGACGCGACGCTCTGGCACGCGTTCGGCTGGAGGCGACGCCCGAGGAGACAGAAGAGGCCGCCCGAGAGGCATCCTCCTGTCCAGCGAAAAAGCGGACGCTTAGCATCCGAGAGCCAGCCTGAGCCTAACAGATGGCTTCAGGAGACTCAAAATTCAGTCCGGTGTCGGATAAAGAGACATCTCCAGGGCTTAACACGGCCCGAACACACCCGCATCGCCTCAGGCAATGGTCGCCAAATCCCTGAACAGCGGCGCAGATTATATCCCGACGTCCAGTATCTCTTCTCGCGAAAGGCCGGCCACTGGACGTTTCCTGAGATTCCTGGGCCGTAATTGCACGTCTCCGAGCACGTCTCCAGGGGCGCTCTCGGCCATGAAGAACCGGCCAGGGATCAATACCGGGGCGAGAAGCATGGTCCCTTTGTGTCACGACGTGCGGAAGATTCGGCGGAGACTGGCGGTAAATCACAGGGCCTCCGTGTATTCACGTGATCGCCGTCACCAACGACCGAAATACGTGAACAGGTTGCGCTGCTGAGGGGAATGGACCCATCACGATGCTCAGAATTTTCATACCACGATCATTATTTCGTGTGTAAGTTCATAAATAGTACGAATAACATTTTGTTGAGTGAAATGCCTACCACTCTGTTCGGCGTTTGATAAATTTATCCATTCTGGCAATAAGCACCCGTACCGCCAGGAGACCAACATCAACAACGCAGGTAAAACTTAACGCTCGGAGATGTCCTGTCCTTCGCAATCACTGAGCAGCACCTGATCGAAGCCAAGCGCTCCAGCCGACAGCTGCCAACACTCAGCCGCCAACAGACGGCGGCGAGCGATGGCGAGGAGCGCTCCATCGGACCGCCACCGCTCCACCGGACCGCCGCCGCTCCATCGGACCACCACCGCTCCATCGGACCGCCACCGCTCCATCGCGGCCGGCCCACCGGCCGACAACGAACGGGCCGACTTCCGCCGACACGCAAAAACGTGCCGTCCGCGGCGAATTTGTCAGCCGCCTAATCCCGGGAGATTTGTGGGCGTCGCCCCGCGCCCGGCGGCGATTTTTCACCGGCCGGGGAGGCGTAATCTGCGCCGTCACCGCCGTCAAACGGCGGCGAATATACGGCCACCAGAGGCCGGCGCAGGCACGTCTGGGGCGGCGCTGAGACGGCGCCGCCGGCCGAACAATGGGACCCAGAGACGGAGTGGAACTGTGGCGGTCGGCCTCTGGAACTGATTACCTACGCCAGTAAAAACACCGCCCTCCTGACGGATTACCGGCTGTCTGGACGGGCTAATTTCCCGCTTCACTTCCTCCACGATCTCACTGCTTATTGGGAATTCTCCCGCTAGAAAAACATACCCGCAGTCGAGCTGATGTAACGCCCAGCGAGGCCTGAATCGCTAGCCCCCCCCCGTCACCGCGTCGCCGGCCGGCGGGTCGACGGTGCCCGGCAACGCATTAGCTGATGGCCCCGTGACACCGACATCGCTCCAGTACAGACAACGGACGGCTTACGGACAGGCCGCCTCTAACGCGCAGGCCAACAGGTGCTCCAGCCGAGTCGTCACTGCACGGATTCTAATGGCAGTTCGCTGAATATTTCCGCGGTGCTTTCGACGCTCCCGTGGCGTCGCAGCTGCTCGCAACAAATGTCGCAGTGAGGACCGAGTTTCGCCGACGGTCGGACTTGAACCCGGGACCTCACGGCCTGGGAGCGAACACGCTAACCATCAGCTCACGCCGTTCTCACTCCTGAACAAACGGCTCAGTCTGCGGCGAGCAGGCGGAGGTCGGCCGTCCCGACAAAGCCGACAGACGACTTCCGCCGCCATCCGAACTGGGTCCCCGGCGGGCATTCCTCCCGAGGGCGCCCGATGTTGATCACCGGTGGAGGACGCCACCCGGCACGACGCATTCCTCGCGAGACCTGGGAGAGCTCACTCAGATGTTAACTGTCAAACGTAAACACTTCTTGCTGACGCCGTCTTCAAGCGAGCCGCGTGCTCGAACGGCCGCTAACTGCACCTCTTTCACAAACAGCGACTGTTTGCAATTTGGCGTCTGAGACCGCCGCCGCCGCCGCCGCCTTCACGTTTGTTTAGATGTATGTTTAGAAGAACATGTTTAGGCGAACTGATTCCCAAACGCACAGGCGAAGCCCCTGGGAGAGCCTCACTCCCCTGTCGAAACCGGGCAGCGAAGCTGGTAAGCGAGCACGCAGCGCGGCAAACTGCCTTTCCCGGGCCGGGGAGGGCCAAGTGCCCTGATCCCTCCACATCATCAGCGACCAAAAGTCTTCCGCTGGTTCTGGGCGTCATTCCAGACGCCGCCGACCACCACTGGGCATCACAGACGGGACAGCGTGGTCCGGTCGCCAGTGCGCTCCGCTCCGGGCCAAAATGTCCCTGGTTCGATTACGAATGACGGCATTTCGCCTTTCCAGCGACAGTCGCACGTCAAATTACGTTGCACAGCGACACCCGATAGTCAAGAACGTCGACAAACAACACGACGAAACACAGTTTCGCTGAATGCTTCGCCATGCATGTCAATGAACAGACCACAGAACGGAAGAGCTGCGCTGTACCACACCCCCGAGGGAGGCGCCTGTCACCAACCGACCGCCGCGGCACCACGCCGTTGACGTCTGCGTGCCGCTTATGACAGCTCCTAACAAGCCCTCGGCCTCCTCCCTCACCGCCCGCATCCATCACGGCCCGCGGCCGGCGGCGGCCGAAATTCTCGCGCCACACCCGGCCTGGCGCCGTTTCAGCAGGGGATCGATGACGGTCCAGATGGACTCCGGCCGGCGGCCGACGCGGGCGCGCCGAATGAAGAGGGCTCGTCTGTCCGGCGGCGGCCGCGTGCCACCCGCGGAATGCGCGCCCCGCCGGGCTCCGACAGGGCGGCCTCCGCGGGCCGGCCGGTCCGCGCCGGGCGCCGGCTAATGAAATGGCCGCCGTCCGCGCCGCACGGCAGGGCGGTCCGCACGCGGGGCCGGGCCGGCGGCCGGCCTGCCGTCGGAAATTGGCCCGCGGCGCTCATCGATTCGCAGCCTCGGGCATGTCTGCGCTCATCGGCGCCGCCTGCGGCCGGCCGGCCATCACTCGGCTAAACTGGGCCTCAGACCGGCCACGGCGGCCAGGCGCGGGCGAACCAGCACGGAAGCGGGCACCAGCTGCGCCCGGCACCAGGCAATCACGGCCGCTGGTGTCAGGACCGGCACCAGCGCCAGCCAGTCCGAGCGCTGAGACTGCACCAATACCAGTCAATTCCAGCTCGCTGATATCGGTGGGAGTTGACAAAAGCGTCGACGAAACGTGCGTTCAACCTGCGCCGTACAGTGAAATCTTTTCAAGGGAAAAACGGTTCACACCAAATTCCAGCACAGCACAGGATTACCGAACAGTCGTGTTATGAAGTCGCCACCCAATCAAAGCATCAACGGCCCAAGCCATGAACATCTGTCTCAGCTCACAGAACCATCCGTCCGGGCGCCCAGGCTCTCCCAGGGTGGTGGGGGGTCCTCTCCCCTCCCCAGCGCGTCCGAGACGGAGTGGAGGATGGACGGAGGGGCGGCCTCCTCCCTGCATTCGGCGGGTCGCGGCCGTCCACTAATGGCGCCGACAGTCGGTCGTTAGCGACTGCGTGCGTGAGGCGTTCCCCCAGCTGCGACTGACCGGCGCCTGTGTTCGGCGCACTCTCCCTGACAGAGGTAACCAGCTCCAGCTGTCCGGTGCCTGCGTCCGGCACACTGTCCCAGACAGCGGTGACCAGCTGCAGCTGTCCGGCGCACTCTCCAGGACGGAGGTGACCAGCTGCAGCAGTCCAGTGCCTGGGTCCGGCACACTGCCCCAGACAGCAGTGATCAGCTGCAGCTGTCCGGCGCTTTCTCCCGGACGGAGGTGACCAGTGTTACCGGTCACGTGTCCGAGGAGGCGCTCCGGCGCCTGGACCAGCTAATGGTGCTTAACCAGATACCTGAAAGACGAGTCACGTTCAACGGCGCAGAGAACCGTCGCAGCTTGTGTCCGGGTCATGGGGACTAGGAAAGAAAAATGGCGGCTATTACACTTTGGCATATCCAGCTTCAGCTCGCTCGCCTTCACGTTTTAAAGCCTCCTGACGTGACCACTGCGCATGAAGCCGTTTAGGCCATTATTGAAATCCAGCAATTTAATTGCAAAATTAAGTTCGGTCCATTTAATTACTGATCGGCACGTCGTCGATAAATTCTGGCCTGAATCCCAAAGGAGCTGACAGCAAACGGTGCTCCGCACACCGATCCTGGCGCGCGGGGAGCGCATTAGCGGCGGGCCTGCTCGGCTGGAGCCGCTCGGAGAACGATGCCTCGGCTTGTCGTAGCAGGCCGGAGGCATAAACAGACCGAGGTATGACTAACGCCGGCCGGCTGCAGACCGCGACCGAACCGGCGCACCGCCGCAGAGCTCTGAGAAACACCACTCAGGATCACGGGAAGCTTCCTAACGCCTGCCGGGCACAGCCGGTGCAGACGACAGGGCGAAAGGACGGCTGAGATGGCAGCAAACTGAAGCAATTTCAGTGTCTGACGTGCACCAACCGCGCACCTTCAGCTCCTCTCTGAAGAGGGGCACGACGCCCGACACTTGGCCCGTTATCCGGCGTCGGACGTCACGCGTCACACCGGTTCTCCACCCGTGACGCGAACGCACGGGTGGAAATCTGAACCTCACCGAGGACCGCAGCCTCGCCCAATAAACCAGGTTTCAATCTCTCCGTTGCCGATGTACGACACAAACGCAGTGAAATCCAAGTCTTCCGAGTATTTCCAGGATTTCCCGCCGATGCACGCCTTCTGAAAGACGACGGAGTTTTCCGACCATGGGCGTCTCTCGAAACGCAGACACACGCCTTATGGTATACCTCTTATTATATTATTATTATACATCTTATATTTATAGGATATCTTAAATATATATGACAAATATATGAGATACATATAAGGTATATTACGTATATCCCACATATATAATATATATCTGGTCTGACATATATAACATACATATATGTCGAATTAGACACGGCCAGCGCTGGGGCCGATCACGGAAGTCCGGTCCGTCCCAGGCGCGGAAGACGGCGGATGGCCGGCGGCGGCCATGTTGGACAGCGGGGGCCGCCATATTGGGCCGGCTGCGGCCGACAAAAACGCCGCCGGCGCCGGACGTCGCCGACAGGTGGAGCTTCCGGCGCCGGAGCCGAGAGCGGCCGGTTCCGGCCCGCGGCGGATAGGCGCCGATAATGTCGGCGGCCCGCTGCCAGGCGGAGAGCGGCCGCGTTCTGCTTCAGGGGAGAAAGCTTTTACGCCGCCGCCGTTTCAGTCAGGCGGCGCGAGCCAGGAGGACGGGGAGGGAGGCCTTGCATTCGTAGGAGGTCGCAAACATCATGCCGGCTCCCAACCACTTGGAGATGACGTATTGTGCCCCAGCTGGCTCATCGAACAGTGAGCGATATACCCGCACACGTAGCAGCGAAGAGGACACTCGCACATCGCGAAAGATGATTTGAAAATATCCGGCGTCCTGAAGAAGCCCAACCGTGAAAAACGGAGATGATGGCTGAAATGAACCCGACCGAAACCAACGTCTTACGGTAAACTCGAACATGTTGCAGGAGGATGCACCATAACTTTATTCACGACGCGTTGTGAACCCCACGAAAGCAGCGCGTTTCACTCTCGATCAGACGCCTTTCTCGACTGCGATATAACACTGTTCACGGTGATCACTCAAGGTGAGATCTTCGAACTCTATCACGTCCAGCCTCCCTCAAACCAGCCAACATACTTTACTGCTATCCTGGTCCGCCGGCGATAAGTTTATCTGATTGCAGCAGGACTGGTCTGATGGATTTGAGCTGATTTGATGGCGTCCGGCTGAAGTCGGACCGGCGCGGCTCAACCCAACGACGACGAACTTATATAACACACAGCGCCGCTCTGACGGGGGCTGCGCGTCCTGGTAACGTCAGGGCGCTCTGATGCCGGCAAGACGCTCTGACGGCACTGAGGTGTCCTGGTACCGCCAGGGCGCTGTGGAGGCAGTGGGGTGTCCTGGTACCGGCAGGGCGTTCTGATGACATTGGGGCGTCCTGGCACTGGCAGGACGCCCTGATGACAGTGGGGTGTCCTGGTACCGGCAGGACGCCCTGATGACAGTGGGGTGTCCTGGCACTGGCAGGACGCCCTGATGACAGTGGGGTGTCCTGGTACCGGCAGGACGCCCTGATGACAGTGGGGTGTCCTGGTACCGGCAGGACGCCCTGATGACAGTGGGGTGTCCTGGTACCGGCAGGACGCCCTGACGGGAGCCGGGCGACCTGCCGGCCCGGTCACGGACGACAGGCCGCCGCCGCCGCCGCCGCCTGACTGATCGTCTCCGGTGCGCACCATTTGTCTCGGCTGCAGGCGACAGGCGACCGCCGCCGGCTATTTCTGCGCGCCGGCGGCCGACCCGGCGCGCCGATAACCGCCCCGTTGTTCTCGCCGGAGGCCCAGCGCGGCGGAGACGGGGGCGCGGCCGGGACGAGGAGACGTCCAAAAAATCCGTAGGAAGCGCGCCTGTCCGCCAAGCGCAACTTTAACGTAAGGAACTGTCAGAGGGTTGTTCGTATTTCGTCACCATCAGCGGTGTCCGCATTTCCCTCCGTAAAAACTGGTGTTCGTTTCAAAGAAATGTTGCCATTATATAACCCGATCCTTGGCTACACTAGCTCTCAGGCATTCAGTCGATTTCGGCTGCCAGCAAGTCATTGTACATTGCAGAGGCGGCAGTTTCAGCCGCCTGTGTCAACAAGAAATCCGCAGGTGTCAGCATTCCCCGCACCCGTGAATCACGAGGGCAGGACTGCCTCCCGGGCGCGATTAATCGGAGCACACAGCCAGCAGAGCCGCTCGTCGGCAGAGGTCCGTCAGTCGCCGGCGCTGCCGGCCCCTCGGGCGCCGGCCCGCCGCGCCCGACGATGCTGGCCAGGCTGCACGCGCCGCGGCCGCTGCCAGCCGGGCGCCAATACCGAGAACAGGGCCGCCCCGCACCAGATGGACGGCTGCCAGCTGCCGGGGATGCGTGCAGCCCGCCGGCCGGCCAACTCATGCACGCGCGTCACTCGGCTGGCACACTGCCATCTGTCCGTCGCGTCTGGCACTAGGCGCGACGCGGTTTTCGGCGCTAGATGGCAGGCGCGGCGGCGGCCAACGCCCGCAGAAGTGCCCACCGGAGATGGGCGGATGACACACCGCTCTGACTAAATTCCACGCCGGAGATCGACGGGATGACACACTGCTCTGAGAGAGTCGTCGGAGTCCGCGGCTTACGAACTTGGCATGGTCGCCATTCCGCGGACGGTGAAGGCGGGGGACAGCGGGGGCGGCTGCCCCCCAAACCACAGAAAACTTGGCACTGGTCCTATGACGTTGTACGCAGTGAAACGGCTTGCTTGAAAGACACGGCCTGCTCTGTGCCCTGTGACATCCTGGAAACGTTCCTCTATCTACGCATAACTGCGCATTGTTTCCCAACCAGAGCTACCCAAGTAAATCTTATCCAGTGGAGCGACTGAAGTGCGAAGCGTGCGTGTCCGTGCAGGAGCGGCACGGACTACGGTACCCCTGGCTGCAGGGTCCAGAATAGCCAGCGCCGGGTCTCCGCCCTCGTCCCGAGTCCTGGTCAAACACGTACTGGGCATATTCGTGGGACCCGCACAAAGCACGTAGTTTCGGCCTGGCAGAACGACCAATGGCTGTTGGAAAATGTCCAGGAGTTGATGGGGTGTATTCCCGACGGAAAGGCTGGTGCAATCCAATCATATATTTCGCACATAAAGCAAACATTACAGAAGGTCACGGAATGAAGTTTGTATCCCTTGTCACCTAACGACTGACAACGTGACCCCGTGGTCCGCCAGTGTAACTAGGCAGTCCAGACATTCAGTTCCCAAACAGTAGGGCACCCCTGAAGCTCCTCGCCCAAATTAAAGCAAGTGGGAAACACTAGACGATTTGTCTTCCAAAGTAAACTAATGTTTTTCTAACGTCCGCAAAGTTAAATGAAACCGAAGTTTAGTTCAAAACAACGATAATCACCACTCAAGGCCGAAGAGGAACGAAAAACTTACAGCGCAAATAAGGAAAGTTCGTGGGGAACGCGGCAGAAGCGGACGGAACTGAAACGTCTAACTTTCCTCGCAGGAACCAATTGCTAATACAGCGCTGTTTTCATGCCACGAAAATCGGGCTTCGGTAACAAAATCGGAGTCTCCTTGATCGCCGAAACGACCTTTTGGCGACGGCTGGAAAGCTGGCCACGATGTGCGCGAGTTCCGCAGCGTCCACGTCGATGCGATTCCACAGCCAATCTCAAATCACGCAGCTTGTAAAACGAATCGCACTTCATTTCCCACTGCCCGAACACGCATCTACAGCGTTCCCACACTAAAAAAAAATCGACACGTTTACCGCAAACACAGCCCGTGAACACACCCCGCTCTCTGGCGCAAACATCTGCCGCAGAAAACGTCGCCAGACGTCCGACGACGCCGGCAGATGAGCGCAGCAGACAACGCGTTGGCAGAGCACAGCGCACGTGACGTTTTTGCCCGGGCTCCTCCCTGGGAACTACCGACCGCAGGCGGCGGCCGGCGGCAACCGCGCGCAAAAACGGCCCCCGTCGGCGCGGCCCAGAAAAACGGCACCACTTTCTCAGGACGCACGCGACGCGGTCCGGGCAGGCACGGTCTGCCGGCGGCGCTGATGGTCGCCAGCTGGGCCGGACAGGTGTTAACGCCGGCCGGCCACGGCCAGACGGCGCCGACCGACCGACAGCAGTGGGCCGACCCAACCGACGGCGACAGGGGCGAACCCGGCGGACAGCGACAGGGACAGAGCCAACCGGCGGCAGGGACAGACCCTACCAACCGATGGCGACAGGGACAGACCCGGCCGATGGAAGGGGCAGGGGCAGGGGCAGCCAGGCGGCACGAATACCCGGATACGCGCCCCTGATGTATCTCCAGGGGCGACAGCAGCCGTGAGGTGCGCGTCTGCATTGGTACCTAGTTGTTCCCTGCCATTACAATCCCTGTTTATAAAATGTCCTCTGTTATTACCAACCTCAACGCATCTCCCGTTACTCGGCAGGACTTCACCGTCGAGGCCTCGGCCGGCGGTGATCTGTCTCACGAGAGAGACAGCATGACCTGTTGTCCCACACGGCTCAAACGGCCAGTCTCCCCTGCCGCCCGACACGGTCCAAACGGCCAGCCTTCCCTGCTGTCCCACATGGCTCAAACGGCCAGCCTTCCCTGTCCCACACGGCTCAAACGGCCAGCCTTCCCCGCTGTCCCACATGGCTCAAACGGCCAGTCTTCCCTGTTGTCCCACACGGCTCAAACGGCCAGTCTTCCCTGTTGTCCCACACGGCTCAAACGGCCAGCCTTCCCTGCTGTCCCACACGGCTCAAACGGCCAGCCTTCCCTGCTGTCCCACACGGCCCAAACGATCCAGCCTTCCCTGCTGTCCCAGACGGCTCAAACGGCGGCCCGACAGCCGCGCCGCGCCGTCAAGCATGGCTTAACAGGCTCCGAGCCCTCCCGTCGGTGCCGGACCCCGGCGCAGCCGACTCCTCGTCTGGCGCGTCCGGCCGGCCGGAGACAGGCGGCGCCACATGAGGTCCCGACACCGATCCCTCCCCTGCCCCGCTGGCCGCCTCCAGACGGCGCACCCCGGAGCCGCCGCCTCCCCCTCGCAGATACCGGACGCTGATCGGCGGGAGGGGGACGACGCGGGGTCGTCGGGTCCGACGGTCCGACGGCGGGCCGTCGGTGATCGGCAGCCCCGGGCCGCCCGCTCGAGATCAGGCTGCGCCGTCCCATTCACGACGACCCGCTGTCCCTCGCCGGCAGCGTCCGGCGACGACGGCTGTGGCCGACCGCCGCCGACGGACGCTGCCGACAAAGTGGCCTCATTAAGGCGCCCCTCGCGCTGATGTAGTTCTATCCATCAGCAGCCGACGTATGTGATGACTGCGGCCCTCGAACGCAAAAACATCGGCAGGACGACGGCCGTGTGCAGTTCACCATGTATCTGCCGAGGCGCAGGCAGGTAGCCAGACCGACCGACCGTGGATTCCACGATACCCTCAGCCGTTCAAACACGCCGCAATCCCGTTCATGCCTCTCGGAGACTTCGCACTTGTGCGTGAGGTCCCGTGGCGACGTCCCCTGCCCCTCTCCCCACCATAGCCCGAGCAGCAACCTTCCGGCCCCATGGCAGCATTAGCCTGTAATCCCATTGTGGCGGCGGGAAACATCCCCCCCCAGTCAGACCCGATGTGGACTGACAGACGTCACGTGGTCGACGACCGGGCCCGGAATGGAGCCGGTAGAAAACCGTGACGACCGGAACAGCACCTGCTGGTGCTGTTCCGGTGCTGTTCATTCGCACGCCCTCCGATAAAACCACACAGCCAAATCATAGGAGTGCAAACCAGATCAACTGAGTCCTCCAGTCCAAAAGACAACGATGAAGATTGCTGCGAAGCGCGGAAGCGCCATAACGCCCTTTTGTTGCCACTTCTGCGTCGCGCAATGAAACAGGAAACACCCCGCAACTCCCCAAGGATCTCACGCACGGTTCACCGGGCCGCAGCTTGGCCCGGCCTGCCGGGTCTGCGCACAGCCCGTTCCCGGCAGCTCCCATCTCGGGCGGGCGGTCGGCTCGGCCGCACTGGGAGCGCCGCGGCCGGCGACCTCTCTCCGGGAGCGGAGCTGGACCGCGGCGCAAGGTTCCGCGGCCTCCCGCGGCCATGTGCGCCGAGAATGTTCCGAATTCGCCGCGTGCCGCTGGCGGCTGCCGGGCACCGCTCCCCACAGGGTCGTCCAATCGGCCGCCACTGCACCGCCGGGTCATGTACGGCCGGCGTGGGTCAGCTCAGGCTCGGCGGCCGGCGTGAGACGAATACGACAGTCTCGATCGTGAAACGGCTGACGGACGGCGGCCGGCGCCGGCTGCTGCGGCGCAGCGAAGACTCAACACAGACACAGTCAGGGTACGTCACAACCGGCGGTGTTTTGGCGGAAAACCCCGCTCTTCACCGCGGCCAGCCGGAGCATGATTCCCCACGTCCCACCCCTAGACGACCGCGTGGACGCGAGCCGTTTAGACAGCGACTACTCATCCAGTGCAGGCCCGGCGACCGTCCCGCTGAGCTCCAGCTGCGCTGAGCTTACCGCCCTCCGGCGCCGTCAGCACGCGGTACATACCTGCGAACAGAGCCGCACGTCAGCAGGGCGGCCGGCACCGCCGGCACCGCGGCGAGACGTCTGGCACCCATCTGCTGCCCCTCACGGGCGGACAGGACACCCCACCTGGTCGCCATCACGGGCGGACAGCCGCGCGCGCGGCGCACGTGGAACGCGTCCAGCCACATTAGGCGTGACACGGCGAGCGGTCACGCAGCACATGCAGGCCTGGCAGGCCGGACACGACAGGATGAAGATGACACGACGGCCGAGCGGTCTGGTCCGGCTCGGGATCATTGAAACATGACTGTACAGATCAAATGACAATCCGCACACGCACCGCATAATGTCAATATGTGGTGGCCGCCTGGACTGACCTTCAATGCCATTCGTTCCGAGGAAGAAACCGGGCAAATAGGAATCATATAATAAAACACTTTAAAATATTCACAAACAGTATCATCATAAACCCGCATTCATTACAACCAAACCAATTATAAAACATCAGTATTGAATCAAACAATAAGGTAAGACATCCTTGATGTCCTACAATATCTGCATAATTACTCTACAAACAAAACGAAAAAGGCAAAACAGCTAAACGAATCATTCACATTTTAGAGAAATACGCAATACCAACGTTACCTGAATAGCTGGACTGGTCTTAGATAAGCAAATACGTTTTTGGGTTTCCACGGCCCAGACATCAAACGCGCGCCAACAGGAAGCTGCAGCCGATGACAGCCCCACGTTGCTACGTCACCAAAAGCCCAGTACCTGCTGCCAGGGGCTCCCAGCAGCCGAGCCAGACGCTCGGATCCGTTCAGAACCATGTACCCGGGCGGCAGGAGCGCCAGGTCCTCCGCACACCGGGCCGGCGCGCAGAGCTCGCACCGCACGCCGGCCATCTCGGGCCGGGACCGCCGCACGACTGGCCGCCGAGCACATGGCGCAACACCGCCCGCCCGAGGCGGCAGTCGACACAACTCCGCGCCGGCACCCTCTGATCAGCGCGACAAACGGCCGTCCCAACACCCGCTGCCGGAGGAGCGCGCCCGCTAATCACCGCCCGGATCAGTCGCCGCCGCCCGGCGACCGCCAAACGGCGGCCGACTCCGCCTAACTGCCGGCGCCCCTGCCGGGTGCTTGATCCCGCCTCGCTCGGGCGGCGCGGGCCGAACGGGCGCCGACGGACACCGCTTCGGCCGCGATTAGCGCCCGGCCGCCCACTTTCCGCCGCTTCCGGCCGCCGCGGTGGCGTGGGAACAGCGCCCGGCGTCGGCGGGCCGGCCGGCCGCCGTCGCCGACGCGCATCGTCGCGCCGCGCCGCCGCCTCGCCGCCGATGCCGTAATCCAATTTGCCAACACACAGGCCGCGGCCGATATGTCGCTGACGACGGCGGGCACGGGTTCTCCATCTCGCCCAGCTCTCAGAAAATATTATCGCGCGCCCGAGAGAAGAGGCCGGCGCCTAAAGGAAGGGAAAATATCTCTACAGAAAAGGGCCTGTCAGGGGAGAGTGCATGACGAAAAAACAGGCTGGGCTGCGTCATATAACATTGGCTCCCACGACTGCTTACATCTGGTGGTTTGGGTAAACCAACAAATGTACCAAAATAGCACCAGTCATGCCTTTTCAACCGTCTAAAGTAGGTAACGCGAAACTGCGATGGTCACCACATGACCTTAAAACGGCGTTCATGCCTACAAATCAGAGGAATTCAACAATAGCTTCACTGCAAAAAACTGCAAAGGAAGCACCTTCACGCACGCGATCGCCCTGTTCGGCATTCGGGCCCATCATTCATCTCCGGGCGTGAACGGACCGGACTGACGATCACCACGCACGGCGCCGGAAATCCGGTGCAGCGCGCGCAAACAGACCGGCCGAGGCGGACTGTTTCCACGTGCACGCCTGCCGCTGAGAGGTGCCAGACGCCGTGTTCCAGACGGCCCAGCAGCCGGCCGGAACGCCCCCCCCCCGTTCCCAGTCTGGTTAGGGGTGAGCACAGGAACGTGGCTGTGACATTACCTCCGGAGGGGAACCAGACATGCGGGAGATGGAGAGGCGCCTACCATCCCGCAACAAATCACTGGAATTACCCCCGCAAGGTGACCCGAGGTTGCGTAATATCGCGGGAGGCGAGGTTAGAAAAGAAAACGACAGTTTCCGGCACGATTCAAAACACAATGGCGAACACTCAGAGACTGTCGTTTTGCGGATTTTATAGGAAAAATGATTGCTAGTTATTACAAGTTTTTTATGGCAAAAAAGTTATCAAATACCGATGCTGAAGAAGGCAAAACCTCGGCGAAGGACACAACACAGGCCAAAAAAGGAGCTTATCCACTGTCCACAGGGTCCCCAAGGGACCACGTGAGGGGGCTCACCCAGGGCCCGCAGTACTCGGTCGGGAGGCAGGCGGCGGGGACGTCTTCCACCAGGACCCACTCCATCCTCCCGCCCTGCCACCGAGCCCGGCACCGGCCGCTGCCCGAGCACAGCCGTCCGCCGGCCAGCAGAGCACCACAGCGGCCTGGCGCGGACTCCCGGTCTGCCGCCGCCCGGCCCGGCCCGGCGCCACAATTGACCTGATCCGCTCAACTGGCTCAATTGGAGCGACCGCCGCGTCGCCGAAGGCCACGCGGACGCCGAACGGACAATGGACGGCCGCTCGACGGACGTTCGACGTTCGCCGGACGGACGACGGACGGACGCTCGGTCCGACGGAGGGACAGAAGTCCGGCGGACGGTGCCGCACGTGCCGCCGACAGGTGGTCGGGAGTCTGGCAGCGGGTGGCTGGCAAACGGAAACCACAGCCCCTCGATGGTCGTCGGAGGAAAGTCGAATGGACAAGCGACGAACGCTAGACGCTCAGTGAACCTGTGGGTTGATTTCCAATGGCTTCAATCGCCGCTTATGTCCACACGGACTGCCGGGTGCCCAAGCGATGCCCGGCCTACCCGCTGTCCAACTGATCGCTGTCCGGCCTACCCGCTGTCCAACGGATCGCTGCCCGGCCTGCCAACTGGCCGGCTGAAGATTTCCAGCACGGCGGCTGCCTGGCTGGGCGCTGTCCCAGCTGCCAACTGTGACATGCCGGGGCTGCCAAGTGCTCTGTCAGGGCTGCCAATTGTCCGAGTGAACGCTGCCCAGGCGGTCCACTGCGATATGTCGGGGGTGCAGGGTGTCCCGTGCGGCCCATCATTCTCCCGTTGGGTTCTGTCCCGTCTGCCGGCTGTCGGGCGCCGTGTGACCCAGAGCAGTCGATGCGTCCTAAAGCCCCAATCGGACCTATATAATACACAAACGCCTGCCGACTGCGCGGAGTGCTGTCTGCCGACCGTGCGACGTCCGACCTGCCGACCGCGTGATACCTCTGGTCTGCAGACGGTCCGCTGGCCGTTACCCCGGCCGGCGTCCGACCGCCATCTGCCCGGCCTCGGGCGGCGGCGGCGGCGGCACATCTGGGCCGTCCCGCGCTGCCAGGCGGCCCCGTCACCGGTCTCCGGCGACAGTTTATTTTTACAGACCCCCCCCCCCCCGCGGGCGGCTCCTCTCCCTCGGGGCCGTCAGGGCGGCGGGGACCTGCCAAACGCGGTCCGGCGCGGCGGCGCTGCGGCCGGCAGGCGTCGCCCGCGGCGCCCGACGGCCGCAGCGTCGCCGGCCCACACCGCCGCGCAATCAGCCCGAGAGGACGACGGCCGACAGCAGCAGCGCGCGGCTCACCGACGGCAGAGTGGCGTTACAGCCGGGGGCAAAAGGCCAGCTGAGTGTCGCCGCTTTTTCCAGAGAGGCGCAGGCTGGTGTGAGTTTTCCCCAGACTCGGGCACAGCCGTCCCCCCCCCGCCCCCTCTCGTGGCGTCGCCACTACCGCGCAAGTCTGTTCATAAACAGACCCAGCGCCGGGCAGCCGGCCGGCCTTTCGGTCAGGGCCAGACGCAGACTCCATAAGGCTGGCGCAGATTGTTAGAGCGCCAGGCAAACCCGTCGGCTTCTTCAGCATGGAACGGTACCGAACGCCCGCGGGCCGTCACGCTTTGCTCGTTGGTAAGGCTTCTTGCCAGTTGGCGACCGGATATCGTGTCAAACAGTGGAATTTACGGACACATGTGAGTGACATTGATGGGCAAAACACTCGTACCCAGTGTAGGCAGATTATTTTCTTCAGAATCGCGATGAACAAAGCTATCTGAAGTAGTCTCTTATCTGCGATGTGATCATGATTCCCAGTTTTCTTTTCTGCCTACAAGAATCGCCTCATGTGAGACCTTGACGACCTGCCGCATATAAATGTCGTTTTGTGAAAGATAAATTGCATGAAGTTATGAGGAAACAAGCTGAACGTTTTGTTTATTTCGGGCCTTTTTAGTTTAGTCAATTTAATAAATTAATCTAATTGCTTAAGTAATTTAATTGCTTTCTTTGTTCTAAATCAAATTAATTTTTGACGGCCTGCAGCATATCAATGCCTTTTTGATCAAAGACACATTAGCCCAGGAACTTGACTGGGACCTCAAGCCACCCATCAATGATGGGGGGCGAAAAAACGGCCCCCTTCCTAGCTATCTCCGGAACTAACAGTTCGATTTGGACACGACAATGTCCCAAAAAGGTTATGTCAAAGTCAAGGTCAAACAAATGAGTATCGCGGCTATTTAAAGGGCCTTTTTTTTTCCCGCCCTTTTTTTTTTTTTTTTTTTTTTTTTTTTTTTTTTGCCGGGTTCCGGGTGGCGAATACCCCCATTCCCCGAAGGGTTCAAGTCAACGTCAGATAATAAAAAGCCAAAGTATGATATAATTTAGTTTAGTCATGCCACGCATGATCCCAGGCTATTTTTGCGAGCGCAGTGCACCTGAAATATCCTTTAATATGTATTTAGGTTCCTCTGTGGTCAAAATGAAGAAGTCAGGCCACGGCCAGGTCATAAAAGGTTAATACGGCATAACGCATAATCTGGTCACGCGACATATGTTTCCAGATCGTTTTTGCTTCAGGAATGTAGCAGAAGTGCTTCTGAACATGTATCTGGTCATTCTGGGTCAAAAGCAGGTCAAGGTCGGTCGGCCACCCAAAGCCGTACACGGATGGTGACCTTTAGGGGGCTATAGCCCTGGAGCTGTTAAAGATATCGACTTGAAGCTTGTTACGTGTGTGCATGACAATCGCCGCTGCCATATCTTTTCCGGTTCCTAAAAATTTAAAGAAGCGTGGATTTTTTTGGAAAGGTTTCCAAACAATCTGGGTTCATCAAAACTCATTTTTCGGAGGACTCAAAACTCTGAAGATCCGAGATAGCAGTTTTATTGACGTTGTCATTCCCGTTCATTTGGCGCTTTTTAATTTGCATTTTGCTTTAAGACCATTTCTGGCCAATTATTCAACCCTTCACCTTTTTAGGATAAATAACTGCGTGTAGTGACGTCAGTTTTACGTCATTTTCGTGGACCCAACTACATCAAATAAATTTTTGTTCGACAAGTATATGCAACATGGATAGAGGTACCGGAAGTTTCACGTCGATATCTTTACTTACTTGTCCGTTATCATGGAAATTTGTCAAGAGAAGGACGTTAAATGTCCCCACCCCAGTCAACTGCAACTTAAAAAAGTTACGATGAAACCGTCTGTACGTTGTAATCGACACCATCCGATGCAAGCTGACGCAAGCAGACGGCGCATCTCAACATAAATTACACGACATGGCCCTTCCAATGTTTCACAGCCTTAAAATAGTCTCTGAGGTCGCTGAGTGGAAACAATCTTCCCGAGCCAAAAATCCCTCATCCTTTACAAAACGTTCCGCCTCTGAACACGCCCCGGACGAGCCCGACGCCGCGTCCGTCGGCGGCGACTCGGCCGGCGACCCGGACGCCCGCCGGCGGCGGCCGGCCGAGCCGCAGCCGCCAGCTGCCGCCAGCCGCCGCCGACAGCTGCGGCCGCTCCGGGCACCTGGCCGGCCTCCCGGCGGCCGGCCGGGCCGCCATAAACACGGCCCGGCCGAGTGCGTCGCCGGCCGGTATAAACAGGCAGCGGCGAAAACGGCGCGCCGCGCCGCCGGGAGGTGCCGAGGAAGAGCACTCCGCGCCGCCGACGCGCCGACGCGAAAAACCGCCCGTGCACGGCGATGTGCGGAGCCTTCGCATAAACGGAGCACGCCGGAGCCGGTGCAGAAATAGCGCGGGCCGCCGAGGACCAATTTCACGCGTGTCGGGTGCCGGCGGGCCCTGGTTCCGCTCAGCGAGGCCGTCGAATCTCAGGGTCGGCTTTCAAACGCCGGATCTTCGCTGCGCTGCATTTCGGTTGTCACAAGTCTGTTCGCCGCGACTGAGACCTTGTGACGTTAACGCCATCACGCAACACTCGCCGAGCAGAATTCAGCAACGGTAAAAAATCCGCAGTAAAGTGATAGTGGTCTTTCGAGGAGCCCAGCAAAGGAAACAAACGCTGCTAAGACCAATCATCTGTCACCAGGTTTGACACAGATAAACGACCATGACACGTCTTGACTGGCCACCGGATGTCCGGCGTTCTGACGTGTGAACGGGCCGTCGTGCGGTCTGTTAACTCTTCACGCGGCCGCGGAAATTCGCCGAACACTGCCGGACGACGCCGCAGCCGTCGGCAGATGAGGCTTCTGCACAGCTTCGCAGCTCTCCAGATTCGAATCCGCGACGCGGCGCTCGATCAGCAGCGGAGATGCTCATTATGCACGGAAGTCCGGGCATTACCGTGGCTTCTCAAATGCCATTAATTCCCCGAGCAGTCAGCAATGTGCCACCGACGGACTTGTGCGCGTCTGCTGATTAACTGCGCCACATTCCGCGCAGAGATGGAAACATCACTTAACTGGGCCCCGCCTCCGCCGAGCCCAGATACCATCCGAGGAAACGACCCATCTTCCGAACGAAACGCCCCGAGACTGAGTGGTCCGTTCGACCAGCAGGAAACCATTCCACCCCGGGGTAGGCGCGCCTAATGGAACAGCCCGTTCCCGAGCCGGGAACTGCACTGTTACGTGCTCACGGATGCCATCTATTGTCAGGAATGGGCTTCCGAGTTGCACCATTGGAGCCAATGACGCGACTTATCGTCAGCATTGGCTCTGAGATCACTTTCGACGCCGTCTCGGAAGCACGTGAGGCCCAGGCGGGGCGGTAGGCAGAGCATCCGGCTGGGCGATGGACGTGAGGCATCAAAGCCTTGAGTGACCCCCTTCAGATTCTGGCGTTACGATCGCACGGCTTGCGCTTGTTTCGCTGTGCGTATCGCGGTTACGTAACGAGCCATCTCATGAAGTGGGCCGCCAACGCCTGAAACCCGACCGCAGTGCGCTTCACAGTTCACAAGATTCAATCCAAGTTCTGGTGATGGTATCAAGCGAAACGTCACGGGTGCATTAACGGCTCCTATCCCCTCCCTTCCCCCCCCCACGAAAAAGGTGGCGTCGGAAGGCCGGCACGTTTTAAGGCAGCTGGGCAAAACTGGGTCCGCACAGCTGGTAGCCACCCTCGCAGCCACAGCCTTCAGGAAACGGTCCGACTGTCTCTGACCAAGGCCGTGAGGTTTTCCAAACGGCCTCAGCGCATTCCAAAGTCCCGCCTGCACGGTCGAGGCAGCCGCCATGAAGGCCGGCCGGCCGGCCGCGTGCCGGCTGACGGCCCCCGCCATGGTAGCGCGCGCACTGACGCACTGTCCTCAGAGGACAGTGGCCTCCCCACTGGTGCTCTATCCCCAGAGGACAGCCCTGGGCCCCCACTCTGACGGACTGTCCTCAGAAGACAGTGGCCTCCCCACCGGCAGACTGTCTTCTCTGGACAGTCGGCAGACTGGACAGAGACCTCCACACAGACGGACTGTCCTCGAGAGGACAGGCACCTTCGCACTGACGGAGTGTCCTCAGAGGACAGGGGCCTCCCCAATGACGGACTATCCTCTGAGGACGGCCCTGGGCCTCTTCACGCCTGACGGGCGTCCTCAAATGACAAGAACGGCGCGGGGGTAGGTTCGTTCACCGGACACGTGACGCAGCTGTTCTGGTTCCGCTGTGGGACGCGCCGCCGGCCTGACGACAAGCGGGACGTGAGCACTGGTCGACACGGTCACGAACTGCCATCGGGCGAGAGTTAAGGACGGAGAAAGGCGGGAACTAACTGGGAACCATTTTACGATCGCAGGGTGGGCTGCGACCGGTGGCCAGGACAAGACCCACACGTCAGAACGACTCACCGATTTAGCGACTGGACGTGGACGTTCCCGTGCACAATCAATGGCGTCAGTAATTCGCCGAAACTGGAGAATGTTAATAACAATATCAGGTAAAGCTCACATTGGATGGGACATTATGATGACTTGCAGCAGCTGTAGCACTATTGCCTTGTGCCCATCCTTGGGACAAAAAGAAACGTGGCCACAAATAACTGCTTCCCGTCACCTGCGTGACAGACTGCGGCCATTTTTTTAACCTTCCCTTCTATCCATCCATGACGAGAGGAGAGCGCGTGACGTTTGTGCACGCGTCACGGACGATGCGTTTTTGATAAATGAAGTCAAAATCATCGGCACGTCAGATGTGTCAGTCTGCTGCCAGCCGGCGCACGTCGACTGCAGGGTAGGTAGATCGCCAGTCTGTACCTTCCTCAGCTGACCAAAGCGAAGCTGTAGTCTGGCGGGTATTAGGTCATAAGCTCCAATTCCAACGGAGTAACAAAGGCGTGTTATTTCTGAAAACAGGCGAAAAGTGCTCGGGTTCAAACAACGGCACGGTGCTCAATACATCTGGCCGTCGGTGATGGTTACAGGCCACTTTCATCACAGACTGCGTCCGAGGGTGCTCCAGACGCTCCCTTCTGAAGAACACGCAGCCACCAGCCATTTCCGGAGGCGTAACCCGACCAAAGTCCGTCCAGCCGATTTGAGACCCACCGAGACTCTGCCCGCCGGTCCGGCGCCCGAGCCCCTCAGGGGTTCTCATACGTGAACGGACGGTAGGCTCACTAACCTGCGAACCCGGCAGCATGCCGACGGGGTAGTAGGGCATGGACGCGGCTGGATACAGGCCCGGTGTCCACATCTCCCTGCGGCCGTCGTGACGTCACACACGCGCTCGGTAACGCCAGGCGCGGCGGAACGCAGCCGCGCCAACGCACGTCTCACACTCGCCACGAGTGGCGCAGCAGCTCTGCGCCGCCGCGCGTGTTTGGAGGCGACCGGTCAGCACGTTCTCCGGAACGGAGGAGCCCTGCGCACACAGTCACGAGCCGCCGAGCAGACTCTGCCACCCGCTGCGCCTTGGCCGCGCCGCTTAGACAAACTTGTGTTTATCCTTCGGCCGTCGGCATCCGCTGGCGACGACCAGTGCGCATGCGCAAGTTCGTCGCCTCGACAGAGCAGCGTCGGGCGGCCGAGTACAGCGCCTGGCACCAGCGCGCCGCACGTCCGGATCAGAATGGCTCTGAATGACGCCCACTGCCGCACCCGTCCGGCAGTGCTGCTGGCGCACAGACTGGCGGCTGGCGCAGTGAAATTACACGGCTCGGCTGGATGACCTTGGCACGCGGTCACGCCTACCGCCACGCGCCGGTCGTCATGCCTTGTGTCAGAGGCGGTACCCGCGGTCAGACGATCAATGCTGAATCGCGTAGTCGTCGGAGCCGGGGCGTAGAGGGGTCCGCGCCCCGTCGGTGCCCTGCTCCGGCGAGGGGATGGCGGCAGAGTCCGGTACAGGGTCAGCTGAGTAATGGCTTCAGGTTGTAAAACAAGCGATGGAAGCAAAAACTAGCGGGCAACAGGTTGGCGAACGCGGTGCTAAAACAGATCGTCGTAAATCTTTTAACGGGTGTTCAAAACAATTCATACCAGCAAAACAAGACCAGTGCGGGACTTTGTCAGTCAAGAAATGGTCTTCACAATGCAACCCTCTTTGCCATCTAGATGCGCTCAAGTCCCCACTTTGCCACAAGATTCCTTCGACTTGGCGAGCCTGGAGTTGCCAAGTTCTGGGAGACGCAAAAGCAATCAAGACGGCAAGTTGCATATGACACGGAAAAAAAGGCTGCGGGAGAAAAACCAGTCTAAAGCTTATCAAAACAAACTTGACGTTTGCGTGGCACACAATGCCACTGAAGAACCGTGCATAATATGACGCACGGAGTGTGCAGCTGTGATGGCAAGGCGCTCTTGGAACACGCGAAAATCCCCATTGTCTATTGTCCTGTCGACCCCACCCTCGAGATAATCAGTGCTCATCAACGCCCGGTATTCACGCTAAGCCCTGCGCATCATTTTACCTTCCGCAATGCATGGTACAAACGCAATATTTATATTGAACGTGCACCGCAAATACGATCAGTCGAGCCTCCGGCAGCCCCTCCACAGTTCAGACGGCTGCTTGGCAAACAGTGCGGCACGCCGCGGCCCACGCGTTTGAAGTTGCTGGCCGCCTGCGGGCGCCAGCAAACTGAAACTGGTCTCCACATAATTTCCGGAAGCGTGCAGTCCCCGCCGCGATCACCGAGCGCGTGGACAGGCCGTCAGCCGCCTTCCCAGTCACACGCCGCACACAGCGGCCGAGTTCGACCTCGGTGAATACACGTCCGTCGTCTGTCATCGATTAAAATTCCGGGCAACGGGCTCCAGCCCCTATGTTTACATCCAGGATGTGACATTAGGAAGGCTGCAAGTGCTATCAAGGTGTTATGGTTCCGTCTACCGTCTGATTCGGAGGTTCTCCTTGAAAAGGCGCACATGCTGTTACGAGACTGCGCAGCGAGCAAAGTGCGTTCACGCAGTCCAACCTCGTCACGCTCACAGACAGATGAAAAGGCAAGCGATTTTTTGCGTCGGCGCATGGTGCGGCGCATGCAATATCCAGTCACAGAAAGGAACGTGCATTTCTGCCCATCACCACACTCCATTGGACAGCGTGGAAATCTTTCTCTTCCCATGTTCATCCTTTTTAACACGAAACGTGGCAAGAGAACGACCAAGGTAGCCGAATGTCGGTAAAGCTCAAACTATGTTCCGGTACCGCCGAGGCTGGCTGGAGAAGACATCTGCCTCGAGCTCAGGGATCAGCTGTTCAAACCCGAACACGCCGGCCAGCGCGGGCCAGAAAACACATCTGGTCCAATCCCGCGAGGATCGTGCGCCATACCCCCCGCCGGTCGTTCTTTCTGGCCAGCCTGTGAAAGCTCCCCCGGGGGCTGGGCTTGTCAGGTCGTACATGTTAACCCCCTTCCCCTCCCGCAAGCTGAGCTCATCAAGCGGATCTTCTGCTCGAGAGAGGCCACCTGCTTCAGACGTATGGAATTGCGGTGTACGAGCATTCTGAGTCTCATTATCTATGACCACGACGGCCCACTTGGTTTAATCAGAAAAGGACTCTCCAAGTTAATATATCTTCACAGAATAACCTTTGATAAAACACCAAAAAACATTTCCAGAACTAATGACGCTAAGCCGCTTGACAGCAACCACGCACAAACAAGGAACGCTCAGAAAAAAGGACACCGACCAGGAATGCGTCCCCTGGTCCCACCACCATCATCATACGTGGCAGTCCCCCGGGAGGCGCCAGGGTCCCACGTGGCCACGGCCCGGTCACGCCTCCAGCCCACGTGACAGCACGGCAGCAGTTTGTTTGGCTATTGATTCTCATTCGGAGGCGGCCCAACTGTGCGGTCATATCGCCCCGCCCCCTCCCCCGACCACGTGGCAGTTCTGGTCCTGTCTCCGCCACACGTGTAGGTCGCCCCGGTCCCATCACACAGCACCACGTGGCACACCCTCCTGCTTTCCAGCCCGAACGTCCCGTAACGGCCATCTCTTATGTCTCAGAGGGGCCCAAAGGTCCTTTCACGAGGGCCGCACAGCGTCACCATTACCGTCCCGACGTCCCCCACTGTGTCGCCACGGTCTCCGTGCCCGCCACGGAGCCCCACGTGCGCCCACAGCCGTGTCCCCAGATTGTTCCCAGGCGTATTCCCAGGACGGCCGCCTCTGCCCGCAGCCTGGTCGCACACGCGGGCGAAACGGAACCCGGCCGGCACCGTCCGCCGGTGTCGACTGCTCGGCAGGGTGTAAGGAACACCACGGTGGGGGTGCCGGGGACAGCGGCACGTACCTCCACTGTCCGACCCCGACAGGGAGCAGCGTCAATGGCTGGCCTGCAGCGTGGTACCGAGAACCCATACCGCTGACAGTGAACCTAATGTTATCGAGCCCACGGGCGCCAGAGATCAAAGCAACTGCGCTGTAAGAATGGGTTTCTGAAACGATGCGCGAAACCTCGTTTGGCCATACTTCGTATCTACGGTTGTTGCAGCTGCGACGAAGTCCAAACAAAAAGACTAACTCGGTGACTGGCGCAACGAAACATTGGATTGCCTCGTAACACCGTAATAACAAGTCGTTTGCGCGACAGTCTGCACGCATCCGTTCCGTTCAATGCGCCAAGGTCCCATCAGCCCATCGATCCGGATCCCGGCTATCGCTGCGCAACGGGCTAGTCATGCCCGGATCTCCAGCACGACGTCAGGGTCGCATCCGGGTCCAGGATCTCCTAGCGGATCCCATTCCGATTCCAGTCCCGCCTCGCCAACAGACAGGCTGTGCCGTGTCTCCTGTACAGCGGATGAGTTGTATCCGGATCCCCGGATCCCCGGTGCGTCGGACGGTCCATATCCGGGTCCCGGCACCCACCCGGTTTCGTATCCGCGGCCGGAGGTCAGAGCGGAACGTCTCTGTCACTTCTCCGCTCTGACGGCCCATCACACACTGCACCCGCCGCCTTCAGACAGCGCGCGCCGCCGGGGGAGGGGGTCACCGCGGTACTCACGCGGTACCTGACGGTGACGTCACGACTCGGTCCGGCCACACCGGTACGTACCTGAAACGACAGAAGCAGTCCGTGAGGTTCAGGCCAGGGAGCTCAGTTCGTTCAAGAAATGAGGACTTTAAGTGCTCTTTGATGTTTACGGCGTTTCTTTGAAGCAAACATGGGTGAGTCGCTTATAACTTTTGATCAATTAACGGCATCCATCATACATCAGATGAAGAGGCTCACAAAAGGCCAACAGCAATCTTAGTATAAAAACATCGACGACCAGGAACATCAGTGAGTTACCGCTCAGAAACGTTGAAGCTGGTATAATTTAGCTCTACTCCCTTCAACCTTAGCTTCTCAATCTGTGTTGGAATAACAAGAATAGGAAAGCCTGGTTCTGGTGAGCGTTTCACAAATTCATTGGTTTCGAGAGTTTCGCTGAAAATAAAGCTGTAAGTTCGCAGCTGTTTTGAGCAGAAACCAATTAGTCTGTGCGTAATACACTAAGATACCTGGAGTTCACGCAATTCATTCTGCAAGAGGGAAGATTTATTCAGAAAACGCTTCAACTCTACTTCAGCCAGCGTGAATTAACTTCTTTCAGTTGATGCTGCAGACTGCTGGCAAACGAAAAAAACTGCACCATTTTGGAAGGCTTTCTTGTCTGTACATTTTTCCTCACTGACCCGATTCACAGGAAAGCAGAAGGCAAACATTTCGACGTTCTCCAGATATAACACAAGACACACTCAGCCCATTTAATGTGAATAACAAACATCCTCTGCAACAACAGAAAGCTTCATTCTAATCAATGTATCTGCCAGCACCACAACGGGAGGAGTCCCAGGACGAAAACCGAAAAATATGGCTCGGAAGGAACCCATATGGCGGAGAGCTGGGGCTTTGTTCCACGATGTGCCAATGTACTGGACAATCCAACACATCCCTGGAGGATGATTAGAGGTCTTTCCGCGGAAGGGGAGGACATTTGTATCACTTGTTTTTCGTCCTCCTCCTGGGATTGCCAAGTCGCCCGCTGTCGGAAACCTCGGGAGTGGGGCTGCATTTGGGACTCGTTCTTCGCTCTCAGTGTCCCAATATATTTTAAAAATGGGAGAAAAAAATCGTACAGCACAAAGAAACAGGTCATTGCTAATTTCCGATAAACTGCACAGAAAAAAAACACGAGGCACTGAAAGATAACAAACATATTTAGGGATGTGTATTGGTCATTTTTGGAGTGTAACTGTTTTGCAGACCCGACCTGAAAGTATCTCGCTGACCCCAAATCACGATGGCATTTCCAAACGCATCAGCTGCCACAGCTGCTAAACGTGCTGAACAGGATGACGTCCTGGAGCCCGCGTGACATCATACGCTGTCAGCATGGCATGCGGCCATGGACGACACAACCCCGAACTGGATCCGTCAGGGTCCAATGTCATCAGAAGGCAGGGCCTGTTGTCCCTGGCAGAGATCCTGCTGTCCGGAGGCGAGCGACCGTCGGACCCAGGGTTGGTAATTCGTCTTTCATTCTCGGCGTCGTGGCATATATTTTTTGTTTTGGAATGCAGAGTTTTGCAAAAAGTGATACTGGTTAAGTTGGCATTCATGGTGTAACTAGGTTATGACATCATGCCTGCTTCTTACAGAACGGAGAAACACTGCAGAGTTAGAAATTTGTCGACATGGTTATACTGCAGCTTTTTAATGCACGCACAAGATGAGACTTTTGGAGTACAAAATGTTTGTGGTGCACACGTTTTCTGGCGTTCTTCAACACCAAAAAACAGCACCTTTTCCAGCTCTGGTCGGACCAGTTTATAAATCGGACGGACGATGACACGTCATCGCCCGGCACGTTTCTGCCGGTCGAACGGCACCACGGCGATGGCAATCATGCATACAGGATTCCAGCCGGCACGAAACAACGCATACTTTAGCCGCCGACTTGTCGGAACATTCCACGGGACAACAGCAAATACCACGACCATCATGACGTCTCCATCGAACGCGGAGGTTGTCAGAGAGACGTCAGCATCAAGGCACATTAGTGTCCGCCACACGTCGGTTGGTTATTGGGGCTTAAGGGCGCACCGACTACAGGGTCATTCGGCGCCCATTCGCCACACGTCGTCGTCAGACGCATCATCACCATCACGCAAGCATCTCACTACCGGACACGACTCCACCAGACATGCGCCTCACCATCAAACACGCACCTCATCATCACACACATCTGCATCACCACCAGACAAACCCACGACGTCAGGCACGCATTATCAGGTCGCATCGCCCATCTGTGCGCACACAAAGCCGTCAGTGCGCAATCAGACAGCTCGCCGAACAGCCACGTCCGTCTGCGACTCGACCCTGTACAGCATGGTGACCGGAAGTGGATACCACCGGGCGGAAGCCGTGGCTGGGGAGAGGGAGGGGGGGGTGCGAAGGCCCCAGAAAGAAATCCCAGCGAGCGGGAACGGCAGCCGAAGGACAGACTTAAAGAATATCCCGCACATCAACACGGAACAACAGGCCTTCACCGACTGTCACGTGCCCCTTCTGACACGGCCCACGTATCAATGTAAGAGTGTGTCCCACCAACGCAAACTCCCACAATACGCTTGAGAATACCTATTTCAAGTGAATCTGAATGTTTGTTCACTTGAAACTACAGGTGAAATCCAACTACCTGGCCGACAAGTAAACCTACCCACATTAACAAATGCTTATCTCGGCAAAGTCCGGTAGTATCTCGGAACCCAACAAAGACTTTCACAAAAACAAAGCCCCTGCAAAGCATATGAGACCCATTAACAAATTAAGTGGAGGGAAAGATATCGGCCAATTTGCACTTAATGCGCCTGAAAAGAGTTCCGCGCTCGTGCGTTCATCTGCTGTGCGGACACCTGAGCATAATGTGCCTGAGCAGGGTAACTCGGGGTGAAGCAATGAAACCGAGCGCAGCTGCGAAAACAAACACCACAGGTGCGAAGAAGAACAAAAACTAATGGTGCCGGTGGCAATATCCACGCGTTCAAAGAGCCGCAGCCTCTGGTACAGCCCACAGGCGCAGCCAACGGGGGCCCGGGGGCCCCTTAGGCCCGCATTTTTGGGGGGAAAATCACTACATATCGTCTTCCCGGCAGGCGGCTTTCGTATTTCAATTCACACTGGGTCCCGCTCCCTCCCTTCAGAAAATCCTGGCTGCGCCCCTGTTTTGAGACGGCTTCCAAACGACTCATACCTGCAGTTACGCAACATCGCGTGTTCCAAAGCATGTGTGAATGAAAGACCAGGCTGGGTGGTTATCAGACCATTTATCAACATTTTCCGAGTGCAGGACCATTTCGCGCCGTGCCCGATCACGTCGGCTGTCGCGAGAGACGGCGTGTGGCAACCTGCACTGATTAATACATGGCAGTTAAAATCGAGGACGGCAAGGTAGGCGCAGGCACAGAGGCTTACCGGTTCCAGTAATTCCCTCCGTAAAAGTGAGACACCTGTCGTTTCTACTAAGTGTATGCTCGGAAATATTGACACTGCAATAGAATTCCGCCCTGGAAGCGGAACTCCAGGCGATTTGTGGAAGAGGGAAGGTACATTCGTCCATGTCCACTGTCCGATCGTCATCCTCAAGCCAGATCACGCCGCTCCCAACTGAAGCGAACACCGCAACTCTATCCGTTTGCGGAAATCACGCCCAAGTCTATTCCGTCCACGTGTCTGGACTTCTCAGTGTCACGTGATACTGGCTCCGTCACCCCCCCCCCTCCACGACCCCGTACTGACTCACAGAGATCGATAATCGGCGATGTACAGGGCACGACGCAGTCGCCAGAAACGACCCCGTCATCCACCCCACCATCCACGAAGACACAAAAACAAAACAAAAACAAAAAAAGGAGCGTCAAGGAACTACTTCAGCACCGATGTTTTCTTGACTGCACAAATGAACACTTTCGACAGTTTTGTCTGTTTAAAAATCACGTTTTAGCACCCGCACCGCTCCCGGGAACTGCGCCCCCCTGCTGCACGCCACCCCCCCCCCCCGCGTCGCCGCCGCCTGCCGGCTCCCACCTGGTACTGCAGCATGCCGGGCACCATCTGGTAGAAGGGCGCCATCTGACCGAGCACGGCCGGATCGAACGGAACCTCCGGCGCCGCCATCTCGTACATGGCGGTCCCGAACGTGGGCGCTGACGGCCCCCGGCGCTGCGCCCCGCACCACTGGCGGCCGGCTCCGCCAGGCACTGGCCACCCCGACCGCCGCCGGCCGCCGCGGCGCCGCCGGCGCGCCGTGACGTCACGCCGCGGCGGTGACGTCATGCGGTGACGTCACTTTCGCACTGGGACGGAACGGCGCTTCGCGGAGGTCCATGGAGGTGCTGGTACTTGGCAATACTATGCAACATAGTCGAAGAGCAAATCTGAGGCTATGGCAGTGAGCCCAGCACATTTCCGGAATTACAATGCGCAGCCGAAATCCGAGATGGTTGTCGGCTAGGCCTCCAGGAAACCCATGATGTTCTGTGGAGGCCAAGCATGCACCACGCCGCAGCACGCCTCCACCTCCCCGTCTCTGAGCGCGCTGCAGTGCAGGGCCTGGTCACTGCGAGCTGGAGGTCGCCCAGCGTCCAATCGACCGCCCCTTCACCCACACCGTCTCCCCGACGCTGAGACTCCTTACACGGCCCCAGCACTGGCCTGGCTCGCTGTGACCCGGGCAGACGTCCGCCGGGCGGCGTGACGCGGTAACGTGACGACACCTCCGACTGACGTACGTGTCCGCTGCCACGGCACAACAAAGCCGCCCCTCTCCGCCGCGGCGTCCCCCCCCCCCCAGGCGCCGCGAGCCGATAACGTTCCAGACGCGTTGACAGGACGCGGCCAGAGGGCTGCGCCTGGCGTCGCGCCGGCCGCTCGGCTGTTCGGAGGCTGGAAGGATGCACCGGACCGGGACGAATCAGCGGCCCCGGCCCAGACCCGGCTAGGCGAGCACAGCTCTACGTATCCAGTCCACGGAGCGAGAAGTCAACCAACCTTGGCGACGCCTCACACGCCGGCGGCAGGAAATACCCGCGGGGAAACTGGGACCATTTTTCACGACGGATTACGCGAGTCTTTCCTCGACTCGCCACGTTCAAATCTCCCCGCAGTGTGAAACGTCCAGACTCCCCGTCTCACCCGGTCCTCCAAGGCACGACTGAGTGCCAACTCGGCGCGAGCGGCCGTACTGGTCGTCCAAAGTCCAGCGTCCACGCCGCAGACGTAGCCAGGGAGGGCCATGGGGCCGTGCCCCTCCCCCGAGCCAAGCGGTCTACACCAGATATATAGCGATTTTGCAAGAAGTGATAGCGATCATGTATACGTTGCAAAAACAAACATATGTTCTTCTGTACGCTAAATATGACGTAACTTAGACATAATTGCTGATTTTTTCATAAGTTTCGTCATTTAACGGTGGCATGTGACAAAATTTGACAGTTGGCCCCCCCGAGGAAAATCCTGGCTACGTGCCCGCTCCAAACAGGCCGGTGGTCGGAAGACGGGACGTGTCGCGCGTGGAAGAGCGGAGCACAAGCGTCTGCAGGTTTTTCCTTGGTTTTTTACTGACTGCCTTCTGGTGGAAGCCGCCAACAAGGCCAGGTGAGCGACATGCTGGAGTACTGGCTGCCAAAACGCTTCCCCATCCCCGCTCGCTCCTCTTCTGCTTTTTCTCTGTCTCTTTTCTTTTCTTTCTTTTTTCTCCATCAGAATCCTCCATAGGCGCGTTTACAGCGCGATTCCCGATCCCGCACACTTCCTGATACCAGCCTCACTTTCGAGTCCTGTCATCTCTTTCCCCACAGACGAAGCATATCGGTTAATACCGAAATAAACGGGATTTTCATAGCATTCTTACACTGATACACATTCCGAAAAACTTAACCAACAGCGTCATTTCCAAGCCAGGCCGCAACACGCAACGGCAAGGGGACATTTTTGAACTTCGTAGGCCAGGGCCATTGTGATGTATGAGACACTTAAGTCTTCGCAGCACCATAAATTTTACCCTGAAATTGCCCACATTTCTGCCGCCTTGCCTGCCGTGCGGCTCGCTCCAGCCCTGTCGTGAGGAGACCGTCACAGGCGGAGGGGGGGGGGGGGGGGGGCGAGCAGCACACCGAGCCACCGCCAGCCGGGACCGCATGTGAAACGAGCCGGCCAACGAGAGCGTGACGGGTGGCGACCGTGACACGGCCTGTTACGTCACAGGCCGTCCGGCCGTCACGGGGAGACCTTCCCAGCCTCCCCCGTCCCCCCCCCCCCCGCCCTGAACGGCAACAGTAACGCTGGGGTAGGCGCACGAACGAAGGACGACGGGGGAAAATGACAGAAATTGAATGCCAGAATGCCATCATTTCGTGCATACGTTTTCCTCGCCAGCTTATGATGCTGGGTGGGATGAGCCGGCAGTGAGCTGCACATGATCTTGGGTTCTGATGCCTATGACTGGCCTGATCAGAGGGTCTGAGAGTCCGACCTGACAGCATGACGTGTGACAGACAGCCATGTTAGCGGATCCGATCTGACAGTCTGACGGGCGACAGACAGCTACGTTAGCTGATCTGATATTAGAGCATGACAGACAGGTTTGCGTGTCTGTTCCGAGTCTGACGGTGACGGGGGAGGGGGGGGTTAGACCGAGGGCAGGCACGCGACGCTCCTCTCGGTCGGCGGATCAAAGGCGGCGCCGCCGGCGGAGCCTGGCGACACGTCGCCGCCGCCAGCGGACGGGAAACACCGACGTCCCGCCCCGCCAGGAATCTGATGTCACTGGCGACGATGACACGGACAAAATCTTCGGCAGGTTGGCTCCAAACCAGTAACGAACCTGGTGCGGTCAAAGAGAAGTCAGGTGACCTCCTTTAATACCCAGATTTTTGTCGCTGTTACGTCACAGATGTTCGGGCGACCAAATGCTTTGTGTTTTTTTCGTGGGGATTTCTCCGAGAATCATATTGTCCTCGAATGAGAATAATAGGGATTAATCATCTTCATTGGGGATTAATCATCCCCATTAATCCTGGCTGATATTCTGCCTTAGACATCAGTGCCGTTTACTTGCAAATGCCAAAGCAAAACCGGGTACATCACAAGCCAAAGTTACAAGGGTCTCTTTAACCACGAATGTCATGATGGCAAGGGCTTTCTCCATCCGACTGACGAAAGCACGTTTATGCGTGCCTAGCACCATTTTACAGTGAGCATTCCACGAAAATTACGACAGCGAAAGCCAACAGGGGACAATCAAATTACACCCTGCCCCACCCTCATCAGAACACGTACCCAAGCAATTACGGAATGGAATTCGCCCCAGCCCTGGAAGTGCGGGCATAAACACACTGATTGTCGGCTGGCTCCTGTGAAGTTCAGTGGAGCGCGCCCGCGCCCCTCCCAGCGACGGAAGTGCCCGCCCGCTGTCGAACAGCGGCGCCACATCACTGACGACCAATCGCCGCCTATTTCTGGCTGCGGAGCGACATTTCCAATGCTGCCCGCGACATCTATAGGAAAATCGGAAACAAACTGCTGTCATTGTTACAGCAAGCCGACTTGCTTGAGTTTCAGAAATGACTGGGAGGCTTCCTAGTAGTGACTCATGCTTCCGACATTCCGACAGGGGTGTGGATTTCCGTAAATGATTGGGGGGCCGAGCCGAGGGCCCGGCAGCCTAACCTCCCCTCAAATGTGGGTTTCTCAACGGATTTAGCCCAGTTTATTTTCACCAACGGAAATTTACAAGATTTTTGTTACTATTTATCAAATAAAAATTACATTTATCCCGTGTTTATGGGTGAATATATATACATAGAGATGGATAAATAGGTAAATAAATAAATAAATAAATAAATGGGCAGACAGACAGATAGACAAAAAGACAGACAGACAGATAGACAGATAGATAGATAGATGGACAGATAGATAGAAGATACAAAGATAGACAGACACATAGCTTTAGACTTAACTATTTACTTTCTGCCTAGCTCTTATTAGAACGAAGATACAAAGATAGACATACACATCGCTTTAGACTTTACTATTTACTTTCTGCCTATCTCTTATCTACTGCGGCCGTTCTTTTTGTTATCATTACTCATTTCCATTGTAAACCGGCAGAAACTATTGGGGAGGCCAAATCAACACTGGGTGGGCCAGGGCCCTCTCAAAGAAAATACAAATCGGCAACCATGATGCCGGGGCAGGAGACGAGTCAGTTGATGAAAAACTTCCGCCCATACAAACCTCCGCACCACCATACAGGCAAACTATAACGTGAGCCTATCCTTTCGCTCACTAGATGGCAGTATCCGCCATCGCCTTCCCAGTCGATTTTTCAAAAGGGAATCAACATCTTTGAATGGGCTCCAGCGCAGGAGAACGTCACTTTGGTCTCAAGGTTAAGATATTCGAGACTAAGAGATAATCAATGTCCAGATGCACATGGCACTGGATAATGGTAAATTTCGGGATGAACTGCTCCTCAGAACACTACGCCCAGTGGCGCCACACCAATCACTTCCTACGCAAAACACGAAGGCAACCTTGGAGAGAATGAAACATAACGCAGTTTGTTTTATAGCCTTCCATTAAAAAAAACTCTTGAACGATGTCAATAAGCTTCGTTTCCAAATGTTCTGCTTTGCTTCTCTACGACGCAATTCGCAGGCCACAACGATATTCAGGGGGCCAAAAAGGCCAACATTGGCGTTTTTATAGCATTTTCAAACAGACATAAAACATGACCATTAGTCACCCGCCTGCTTCATGACTAAATCACTTCATCCATAATTTATGGCGTACGTTTTTCTCCCTTCAGCAAGGCGCATGCTCGCCAAGCTGCATCAGCGAGACACCAACGCCACCTATACCTCCCGGGCTGCTGCTATCCACCCAGTCCCCGCCGACGCCATCCGGGCTACATCGAAAACGCCGTCCTGATGACAAGTTGAATGTGTCCTGTTCGCGACGGGCCGCGACCCGGAAACAAAGTAGGCCGGCTGACAGACTGCCTGCCCTCCGGCTGTCGACTGGCTGTTCGCCGGCTGCCGGCGCTGCCCAAAACTGTCCGAACTCGTCCACGAGTAGCTTTCCGCAGGCGATCCTGACAAAGAGGTACAAATCCTTATTCCTCCAGAGCCCCCGAGGCGGCTTAAACTATCCCCCGGAGGCGACCTCTGGCAAAGGTGCACCGAATGGCCCCCGTTCCCGACACTTCCCAGGCTCGTAAATGGAGGCCAGCGCCATTCGCTGCCGCGGGGCGTGACATCAATTTCGTCAGAACTATCATTACCGGCACACAGCGGAGCACACAGCCAGGGACAGTCGGCGCAAAAACGAGGCGGTGAAACATCGCGCCGTCCGCAGGCGTCGACCAGTCGGCAAAACTGCCACAGTAGCTGGCGAGCGATGCGATTGGTCACACTGCGCTGGTGGCAGCAGCAACGCTGGAGCAGAACAGGCGTCAGCGGGCTTAAGTGGGAAGCCCTGATCGGCGCTGATCCGGGGAAAATGGAAGCGAGATAAATAAAGCTCTTTTACTGCTGTATGTCTGCCATCTGGACTTAACTGAAGTATACATTTTTCTTAATTCAGCGTCCATCTGGAAAATTCAAACATGACTGCCAAATGAACGATAAAGACGTGATTTTAATACCTCCCTCGGGAGGTCTAAATTCACGGCCCGAGGGTGCATGCCTCGAATCAGAGCCTGGCTCCGCCACTGGCTGTGACGCACACAACCATCCACAGTGGCCCCGACGACAGGAAACGGGGGCAATTGAGGTTCGGCACGTCCGTCATCCGCTTCCCCTTCCGGGCTAGTTTCACCGTTTATCGCAGGGGCAGCGTCAACACGACGGCTCCACGCCCCAGGTCACGGGTCAAGGTCAGCCGTCTGCGCCAGAACACTTCCCAAACACCAGATGTGCGCCAGAAAGGCTGGTGCCTGATTCAACTGAAGTGATTCGATTCAGAAAATGCAACTTGTTTAATTTGTCACTGTGTTCTACGGACTTTTTGTTGAATCGATTCACGGCTGATTCTTCGGCCAAGCATGAGAATTCAATTCCGATTCAGATTCACTGCAGATTTTATCTGAATCGATTCAGATTCCAATTCGCGACAAAACTAAACTCCCGAATCGATGCAGTTCTGATTCGACTCGCTGATCGATTCAGAATCGGGCACCGGCCTGGCGCCAGGCGGTGCCGGCGCCAGCTCCACTTTCCTGGAGGGCGGCCGGACTGGGGACTCAGGACGAGCGCACGGCTAGGAGAGCCCCTGTTTATCGACGGCTTCCGTCGGCTCGTCCACCAATTAACGTTGTTTGCCGTGCAGTTTTCGGCCGAGCAGACAGCCAATCCGGGCCGTCGAGGAGGCTGTAGAAATTAGACCGGCTGGCCGGCTGGGGCGCTCCCTTCCGAGAGGTTCTCAAACAGTGCAGCGCGCGCGTGGGCCTCGTGCATGTGTGCCGCCAGCTGGCGAACTTCGAGGGGAACGCCGCGGCCGCAACCCACAGGGGGTTCAAACGTGGTGGATCGATACAGCATTGGCTGCTGAGTTAGCGCCCCCCCCCCCCCCCGGTCAATACACGTCAACAAACGGGCTGCCGGATTTGTGGAGCGGCCGACTCTCCGGAGGGGGAGCGGTGGGGGATCAGAGGCGGAGCCAGGGCCGTGTGAGGAGGCGCCGGTCTGACAGACCTCATCCAGCGGCTTCACGGCTGACCTTCCGTGGCATCTGCGGCGATTCTCTGCAGGTGGCTGCCGGAATTGGCTGGCGTTCAGTCGGAGATCGCCGCGTGAAGAGCTCAGTCTATCGCCTAAAGCCCGTCATCAAAGATAGAGCTCGGCACCGGCCACAATCGGGATCGGTGAACATTTTCAACGTAACAACGCGCTTCAAACCGTCGACGCAAGTGCAAAGTTCACTGCGATAGGATGCGTTGACAGCGTGCATACATGTACATCCTAGCATCCGGCTTAACATGTTACCTACCACCAAATGATACGCCTTGGTAGGTATTACAAACATTCCAATCCTTAACACGCCCTGATGACGTCATTAGTGCTTCCGTCCACCTGAAAAGATTTGCCTTCGGCTGTACGCTTAAGGAAGGCAGCTACATTATAAGTAGCACTGCGAAGTGGGTCAAACGGCGACATGATCCGCTAAAGCAGTAGGAATGACGTGTCCTGATCATACAGTCCAAACAGCTAAGCTAAGTGAACCGCACCTATAACACGAGCTCAAGAACGTGCGCAAGAAACAGTGTCCTGTCCGTCAGACACCAAAAACCACGTGAGATCCACTCACTCACCGATTGCCCTGAGCACTAATATTTGGCTTCAGCTGCATTACGAGAAACCGTCGACAGGATTGGCCCACATATCCCATTACAAGTCAAGAGCAGTTTGAATTGATCTGCTTTGAGTCACTCAGCTATGCAGACAAAGCTCACCATTTACGGCTGGTTGACTTCTTATTAGGATTTCAAGATGTCTCGTGATGCGATCCTAACCCGCCCAGTTAATGCCAATGTAATGATTTACAAACCGCCGCTTGGGCATATGGCTGGGGGGTGAGGGCGCAGCGCAAACGAAAGGGGGAAACCGTCAATAAGATCAATACGCCGTGAGTCACCCAGCCAGCTGACTCACAGCTCTCAGGGTCGCGCTTCCAACCGGAGCGACGACGAGAAGTTTTTACACAGCATATGCCCCGCGGCCGCAGACGTGACGCTCCGTGGGACCCCGCGAAATTGCGGCGGAACGAAACTGGTCGCACCAGTAGTCCTGCGGTCACAGAGGTCTCCAAAACCGGACCCGGCGCAGCCCACGTACGGATCCCGGCGCAGCACACGCGCCACGAACGGGCCGCTCGCCGGCCCGGAAATCGGAAACTTTCCGTATCGAAACCCGATTCCGTGCGGACGCCTTTTGGTGCGCGTAGAAACGCTGACGAATTTCCGCTGTCTCTTTTTTACGAGTTCTTGTGGTTGAAAGGTCGCGTGCGTAGTCGTAGCTGATCCCACCTCAAAGCAGCACCGGCAGGGCGGGGCCGAAAGACGGGAAAGACGGCGCGGAAACCGGTCACTTCCGGTGCGGCGCCGGATTTCCGGTGCGTTGCAGACGAGCGCAGAGACGGCGCCGAATGAGGTCATTGCGGTGCGGCGCGGCCGACCCTCAAAGCGCGACATTCCGACCCGAGCCCGAGAGGACCACGCAGAGGTCGCACAGGGGTCACAGGATTCGTTCGCGCCGGCCGGCAGGCGGCCGCACAAAATGGCGGCGGACGCCCGCGGCGAGTTTTGCCGCAGGCGTGACCGCCGATTGTTTTTTTCCAGGGGCGTGTTGTTTCGCTGTCGTGATTTACGTCAGCGCGGCCGACTTGGCTACCGATGAGATGGAAAATCGTAGAGGCGCTCAGAGGAAATGAGCGCATTTGTTCCCCGTCCCCGGCGCTGAAGGCCGTAGATTTCAGGCAAGGGGTGGCGTTCTGCCAGAACCACTCTGGGCGTCCCTCCAGTTTGGAACTTGACATTTGGCTCTTCTTCACTGATGAATGAATCATGTGCGTCGGAGCCTTCGCGAAATGATGCCTTGAAAATACAAAAAAACAGCGACACAGTTTACAAATCAAGCTAGAAAGCGAGGGTCAACAGAAACCGCAGTGTGCCTTCATGTTCAGCAAAGCATTAAAAAGACGCAGAAGTTTGCAGGACGTATGACAAAGTCGCTCGTGAGGTGACAACTTCGACAAGCAGGAGCAAGAACAGCACTCTTCTCTTGCCGGCTGCCTTCCCCCTGCGCGCATCACTTCAGAAACATTTCTTTGCACCAATCTTCTGAAACTTGGACGAGGACAATTCAGCTTTTATCCCATCGTAGACGGTGAAAGACAGCCTGAGTTTTTGCTTTCCTTTTTCGGGCACCCACAATCAGTCTTGAACTGTCCATAACGTGGTAAATAAATGAACCTTACATGCACGGAAACTTCGTAAGGTTTCCGGGAAAATGCCATGACAATACTATAATAATGCTATCTACCGATTTTCTGCACTTCAATTTTCAGCATTAGTATAACGGCACCATGGAGCAGCAGGAGCACTTTACGACAGCTCTGCCGCCGGGAGACTGGCATTGGTCGGCCAGGTAAGACGCTGCCGGGCCCCGAGGCCTGACCGTCCCCCTGCCGGAGAGGGCGCCGCCGACCCGCGTCCACAGGTGCGTCAGGCGCACCGGCCGGCTCAGCAAAACCAACGCACGGCGCCAGCGCCCGATAGCCGATAACATGCCGGCCGGTCTGGCGAGATACACAGCCGCTCCGCCGGGTCGGTTCAGTGGGCCGGCCGGCCGGCGTCCTTGGTGAGCGTGTGAGCTGAGGGTCCACTGGCACCGGGCGTGGGACTGGCGACGAACGTGATCGCAGTGGTCGCCACTCAACTCAAATTAGATCAAAGAATGCTGGGTTTGATTAGCATTGCACTGGAGAAATGCGCGATCAGCTCGTGAGCTTATGCAGAGCCCAAACGAGCTTTTTGCGCCAGACAACGTATCGCTGCGACGTCATAACTGTTTCGTGCGGACATATCGAGATCCCAAAATTTTTGTCGGTTTCAGCATCGCTCGTTTTTGAAGTTCGTCAGATCCTGTGTGAGATGACAAAACTTTAAACCCCTATGTAACTACAAGGCGTATTTCCTTAAATATGTTATCTTGGACTGTAAATGTTGTCGCTACCACTGAGCTTGAACATGTTGGAACCATTCGTCATTTGGGTGTCGCGCTAGGCGCAAAGCTCACGTTTGCCCCGCGCGTTGGCAACAATGTGAACCGATCCGATCGAGCTCTCGAACCTCTCATTCGCTTACTCCAGACTGGCTCCAACGGTTGTAAATTCAATCGCAGCGCTGTAACGGCTGCGTATTTTTCCAACGTACGTCAATTTTAGAAAACTGCAGCGTGACCTGGACGGAAGCGGCCAATTCCGACGCGATGCGGATCCATCGAGTACTGCACAAATCCGTAATCTGGCTACCAAGTCACGCTTTCTCTATGCATGCCCACTCCCTTCCATATCAGGACCTTTTGCGTCACTCCCAGATTCCCGCTTTTGCTGCACGGAGAATTCAGCGTTCCTCGAGCAAAATGAGATTCTTAAATTCCACTGAGCTGCTTCTCCCTTCATACGCCTGCTCCATCGACCCGCACACAGACTCCGTCGTGTGCACCGTCGTGCTCCGAGCAGTGATGCACACTGTGCAGTCAGACATATTCGGCCGACTTCCAAAGCTGGTGAGCGCATTTTTATCTAGCCCCACCGAGAAACCGGGTCTTTTTGCAGATGACTTCGGCCCCTACAGAGGCCACATCACACGGGCTGTCGCAACAATATGACAGCTTTTATCTGCAGTGGTCTTCGTATCAGCTTTATTTTTGATGTTTATTGTGTTTTTCTGTTCTTTTGTATCTCGTCTTTCAACGCATATTCAATGCATATTTAACCATGTGACTTCGTCTGTCAGTGGAGGCAACTCCTTAGGCGACAGAGTGAATAAATGAATAAAATAATACATTTCACAACAAGTTTGGGCACAAGTGTACGTCGCTGGGCAGAAATGCACCCGAAATCTTCGCTTCTCTGCGAGACGGAGGCGAACAAGTGTTCAGGACTGCTAACAATTTGTTATCGAGCGCTGCTCCTAGCACCAGCCACATTCCTTTGCATATCGGTATCGGCAGTTACGTCTACGACGCACCGAGCTCCGAGATAAAGGGCCCACAAAGCAAGCACAACAATACGCGGCGCGGTACGTGACAAACATCGAAAACGACGGATGTTCCAGAACACAAGGACGCAAGAAGTGATTCGAACTCAACAAACTTTACGTAGCAGATGACCTCATCACCACATGAGCTCTCACAGGGAAACTCCAGCCTGGGGGCCCCAGTTTCGCAGTCACGTCGACAGTCCCGCTCGGATAGAGCCCGTGCGTCTCCCGCCGCCGTCTCGAACGACAACGGACGATGCTCCCCGGACTCTGGGTGCAACGAATCAATTCGAACCCGCCTTCTCCCGGCAGCGGTCTCCGGAATCTTCCGCAATGGCTGCCGGGATCTTACCAAAATTACTATTATCTTACCAAAATTACTATTATTATCCCGGGATCTTATCTTCCGCTCAAGCCAGTGTCGTACCTGGCGTGTTTGCCACCACCTGTTGCGTTGTCACACGAGGAGACTCCATAGCAATCAGTGGGGGTCATTTGCAGTCGACTACATACATCGCTAGCTTCGCACCAGACCACAAGAGGGCTTCGTCTGTCGTCACCAGATCACCGCCTGACGGGGGGAGGACGGTTCCTCCGGATAACGGGGGATGATGACCTCCAGCAGCTCAGGCTGGGGACTTGAGGCAAACCAAGGAAGCTCTCGCCAATGCGGCATTTCTTTGCTGGGGACATTGCATTCCGTAACAAATGCACGCGCTTCCGCAGCTCCGCACGAGGTGTAGCAGGACGTGACCTTGCGACCCCGGTGGGGCCGCCGGCTCGTGCTCCGAGCAGCGCCTGGCTTCCCCGGCGACACGGCGCCACGGATGAGCGGCGAGAGACAAGGAACGACGGGCGAGCGGCGGTCAACCAAGAACGACGGACGAGGGGCATGGGAAGACGGACGCCGGACAAGCGGCGAGGAACGAGGGACGGGAAAGAGGGACGAGCGGCCGTCGTCGGACGCGGACGGCGGACGCGCGGCCGGCAGCGCGGAGAGCCAGCCGCGCCTCCCGGCACACGCGTGCGCGGCGGCGCCGGCCGGCGGCGGCGCGGTCGTCTAACGGTGCGGCGGCTCGCCGCGCCGCCGGACGGCCGCCGACCGGTCCCGAGGCCGGCCGCGCCGATGGGCGCCGCGGCCGCGCCAGCAGGCGCCGCAGCCGCCGCAGGTGTCTCGAACACGGCCCGGCGCCGGAAAAAATGCGGGGTTACTGCGCCCGCGCGCGGCGCAAACCGGCCCGCCAGATTTCCGAAATGTCAGTGGTGTCGGGTGTCCCCGCGACGCAGGAACTCGGGACGGGGCAACGTCCGCCGGTAATTACGTACAAGACGGCGTAAAGAAAAATGCTTCCTCCGGGTTTGCCGGACGACGGACGCCTCGCTCACCTGTCGCCCTTGCAGTGCGTCAGGCTGCACACGCGTCCACCGAGGAGTCGAGAGGATACCCGTGATTCTGACATGATCTCCGCTCGGCATAGCCAGACGTGCTGACGAGGTCAGTTTTCAAAATGCTTCGACCGAAGTGTTAAGCACCATTTTTAGTGCCATTAAGACAGTAGCACATGACTTGCTGTCTGGTGACAAAACGCCCCAGGTGTACTGACACGAGTACTAGCCTGTTTCATTCTGCGCCCGATGGGCTACAACTGCGCAGTGAGTCAAATGCCAGTGCCCCGGCACGGCGAGGCACGTTTTGGGACAGCGAACCCCGCCGCCGCGCCACGACGCCACGCCCGGAGGCCGGCAGGCCGTCCGAGGGGCCATAAACCCTGCCGACGCGCCCCGCACGGAGAGGTCAGTGACCCGTGGGCCCGGCCGGGGTCACTGACCTCTTCGTCCGACTCCCGGCAGGAGCACGGGGACGCCGGCTCCCGCTGGTCCAGGGAAGAGCCACTCCCACCACACCGTGTCCCGCCGCCGACTGACCGCCGCAGGCCTTTAGGGGTCATTCCTGGATCCCTCTGGGGTTCTTCCAGCATCCAACCATTCAAGGATTCCTCCGCAGCTTTTGACAGGTTTCTTCAGCATCCCTCCTGGGTACCACAGGGTCCGTTTAGAGTTCCTACGTACTTTCATCCCGAGTTGTTAAGTTCTTTCAGAGGCCTTCTAGTCCCTCCCAGTCCCTTCGTTCATCCCTCCAGCCCCCTCACAGGGATCTGCGGTCCCAGGGTCCCAGAGTCTCAGGGTCCCAGGGCCCCGGGGTCCCAGGTTCCCGGGATTTCAGAGTCCCAGAGACAGTCCCACGGTCCCAGGGTCCCGGGGTCCCAGGTTCCCGGGATTTCAGAGTCCCAGAGACCGTCCCACGGTCCCAGGGTCCCGGGGTCCCAGTCTCGGTGTCCAGGGGTCCCAGGGTCCGGTCTGACAGGGACGTCGCCGCAGGGCACCGGGGGCCACGCGGCGAGCTTCCGTCCACTATCTCCGCGCGCGCGCTGTCCAATCGGCGCGAAATGAGCCGAGAGCCGGATAAATCGAGGCCCTGATGAGCGGACCGAGGTCGGCGCTGGCCGTCGTTCCGAAGCGCCGCTCCGTGGGCGGAACGATCGTGGCGGGCCACGGGGCGCTGAAAGGTCCATTTTCGCGCTGACCGATCCGGCAGGGAGAGTCGGGAGACGTGGCAATGTTTCTCTGGAGTCACGTTACTCAGCTTGCGCTGCTCCTCCTCGCGAAAATGTTTAGACAGGTTGCAGGAATTTGTAAAGCAGTGAAATTTCCTAGTTCAACCTGTACAAAACATACCCCTGGGCTCTCCTCTTTTGTCACTTAGTAAAAAGATGGTGTATGAAAGCGCGCAAAAAGTGGTGTCACCACACTGGAATCTGATGAGTCTTCCGTAAAGTATTTACGGTGATGTAGTTCAACCTGAATTACAACTCACACTGGTCTCCGCCATAGGACGCGGTGATAGGTAAAATGATACATGAGTTAGACATTCCGGGAATCCTTTCGCAACGCACGTAACGTAACGTAACGTATAAGCGTTGTACGGGTTTTGCCGGTGACATCACCACGCCCAGCACTGCCCCGCACCGCGCCGACCGCCGCTGCCGCCCGCCCGCGCCCGTGCACGCGCCGCAGCCAGACACGTGCCGTCCGCTCCGCCGGCACGTGCTGCTGACCCACCAAACCCCGCCGAGAGGAGCCGGGCCGAGCCAGCTCAGCAGACCGACGTCAGCAACTGACGAGCAGTCCGGTCCGTCCCCAGCCGCCGCCCGGCCGTCCCCAGCCGCCGGCCGCAGCACGGTAGCCGGGGGGCGGGCGGCAGTGGTGAGCTCGGCTGCACGGAGGCGGCGCGCGTGGGCGGCGCGTTAACAGCGCGCGGGCGGACAAAAGCCGGGTCCGAGCACGCTCCGCGCTAACGACTGACCCCTGGCGCCCGAGCACAATGCCTGCACCAGTGAGACTTCCGCGCGCTCTCGCCGTGCCGAGCACGATGGCACGGTACCCCTGATCCAGCAGCTCGGACACGAGAAAAACGCTGCCACGGCGGCATGGAGCGTCACCGCCGATCTGGTCCAGATAGCGTGATAAGGCGTCACCAAACTAGGTATGTCGCTCACGGGACGTTAAACTGATTACGGGCAGCATGGCCAATAAGCTAAAACTTCGAGTCACAGTGGGGCGGTCTCCAGCACGCCAACCCATGGGAAGTCAATGCTCTCACCGTGGTATTTGTGAAGCAGTTACAGCTGCGCGCTCAGCCCACATCAAAGCATACCTCTCCTCTCAACCCCCCCCCCCCACGACCGGAACACCTGCAGCGCGATTTTTCGGTGCTCCACAGCGTATCAGGCCCCGGTGCTAAACCCCCGTAGTTGACGTGCCGGGCAATCTCCCGCCGAGCTGAGCGCGCTGGCCGGCCACAGCTGGCGTTTCCGGTGTGCGCCACACGCCGCCCCGGCAGCTGGGCCGGTCACAGCGGGCGTGACCCGCCAGTTCTGCCGCCCCCCACCGCGGCCGTGACCACGGCAGTTCAGCGGGACGGCCCTGCGTCGCAGGGTCGCACGCCTATCCCCGGTAATTTCCACACGTCCCAACAGGAGGATCGGGAACCCCGGAACGGCGCTTGTTCCGGCAACTTCGCTTCCGAAGTTTCAGACTTGTTGCGATTTTTCTGGGGTCGTGAACAAGGGCAAGGGAACTCCTCTTCAGCTGGGGAGGCCGAGAAACATTTTGGGTCAACTCTTTCCAGTCAACGCCCATAGGGCCAATGCTTAATCCAAAAAGTTGGGGGCCGAAGCCCCCTCCCCGGTCCCATGGATCCAGCGTCTATGGTCTGGTGATGCCGAAGGCTTTGGTGACGCCTCTACAGCGCCGCGAGGAATAACTGGACAGACCGTGGAGACGGCCACGACACCAGTGAGAACGTCCAGAGCACGGTCGGCGGGAGCGCCGCAGGGCACAGAGCTTCACTCGCCACATGACACATCGCCGCTGCTCCGGACACCCCCCCCCCCCGGCGTCCGGTCTCTCACCTGGCCGGCAGCAGCTGGCGCGTGCCGCCGCTCCGCCGCCCGCCCCCCCCCCCCCCAGCGGTCCGGGACACTGGTGCTCACCTGCAACAAAGACGAGAGGCAGAGTTAGAGCCAGCGCCACTGCACGCGTGACGGCACACAGTCCGTGACGACACGGATAACGGCGCGCTGTCCGTGACGTCACGGCGTGGGGAGCGGTGGGAGCGGGGGGACACGCCGGAGCAGCGCGGGGTGGCCGCCAGCCTTGAAGGACGGGTAGTCTGCAGGGATCTGCATCAGCGCACCACAAAGCACTAAATTTCACTGACAGAGATTTCTAGGAAAACTGTTATGTCTCCTGGAATGGCTGAAACTAAAAAGCACGATAAAGATGGTAAAGTACAAAGCGCAAAATGGCATGTAATGGCATGTTGAGGAAGTAACCATAACGTGCCACTGTGTCCTGTAATTTGTCTGGACCTTGCGTATATGACGTCAACATTCCGCGTAAACGTGAACAATGGATGACAACAACAATGAACACCAATGAACAACCCGTGGCGCCACATCACAGTCACATCACAGTCACAGTGACATCACTCCGCAGCGGGTGAAGGCTCGCCGTCAGGCGGGGAGAGCGCGCCGTGCCCGGCCGTTTTAGCGTGTCCCCTAGAGCCCTCCGCCCGCCGCTGTGGGCCGTTTCGGCAGCCTGTGCCATGTCGACGCCGCACTCTGCCTAAATTACGGCGACCGCAGCGCACGACGGACGCCGTAAAACGTCGCACCGGCCGACTGCACGCGAGCGCGAGCTCATGCCACCCCACAGCGGAGCGGCGCCAGTCCCAGGCGGGCGAGCGGTGTGAGCGGCGTGCGCGTCCTCGGCGCGTCCTCAGCGCTGCGGGCTCTCGGGGCTCGGAGCTCCGGGCGGGACCGACGAAACGCGGATAGTGCAGCGTGGCTCCAACGGGACGGTAGCACGTCTAACTGACTCCCGCGCAGTTGCCGGCACGCAAGATCCAACTGAGCGGACGATCCTGTCGGGGTCACTGTTCAAGACGGCACCGACACGTGCGTCCTGGCCGGTCATGCGTCGGTAATTTCAAACGGAATCCGAAGGCGCAGAAATAGACCCAGGCCGACAAAGTTCCATCAGCAGCCATGTCTGTTTCTGATAAATACCAGCGTCACGCCGAGGCCAGCAAAAAGTCGGCCAAGCCAGACGTCAGTCGCACACACGTCCAGTGCGGGCAGCCCGCTGAAATGTGCACCGAATTATCAACAAACACCGAGTCGCCGAGAAATGGGTCAAATGGAGGAAAAATAAGCAGAATAGCGTCAAGCCGCCGAGCCGAACGCGCGCACGATCTCACCACTGACTCACTGCACGCAGTGAGGACCATCGATCATCATTCGCACAAACGAGTTTTCCCCTAGCAGTGCATTCGTCCCCAATCTATCGGCCCCATAAATTACTACGGTATCACAAAGCATCACTCTCATTATGGTACGGCACGAGGCAGAAGTATCGTCAGCCAAAAAAGACTCAATACAAATATGACTAATAGCGGAAGTACAAAGGGTCAATTCGTAACGTCAGCCAAAACAGACTCAATGACTAATAGTGGAAGTACAAAGGGTTAATTCTTCTGTTGGCGACCGAAACCACATATAAGCCAAAAAAGGCCACAGAAACGGCTTCCATCCTACCCAATACTCATACAATTAAGAAGAAGAATGAACGAGTGGAGGTCACGCTGACAGCGCAAAGGGCACGCTGATGACGTTTAGCTTCACTCATCTTGGGTACGACAACACTCAGGGGCTATCCAGTGCCGCTGGGCTGAAGCTGCAGCAGCAGGGCTGACTACACCACTCACTACACCACGACCTTCAGCCGAAACATCCGAGCTGAGCAAGAACAGGACTCCACGGCTGCGGCAGCCAACGAGTTCTGATGGAAGGCTCTCAGCCGACCATGTCAGTCGAAGTTACGTAGAGACGGGACTCGGATGTACGGTTCGAAATCTGGTTGTTGTTCTTGGTGTCGGGTGTATTGTTTGTTACGAAGTACAAAATTTCGCAAAGAGCAATGCTGGTTTAGGTTGGCATTTTTGGTGTAAGTCAGTTATGACATCACATCTGCTTCTTACTGAATGAAGACGTCGTCATTTGCTTGCACAGGTATGAATTTGTTGACAGGCTCATAATGCAGCGTTCTGATAGAGGCACATGATCGAACTTTTGGAGTATAAAATCTTTTTGGAACCCATTTTCTACTGTTCTTCACCACCAAAAAAAACATCTTTTCCAACCTTGTTCAGATGTCCCCGGCCAGGCCTGCCGTGTATTTGGGTCGGTCCCGAGGGAGGAGGGAGGGGGGGGGGTGCGCGGTCGACAGAACCCATCCGTCCCCGGCGGACAAACGGGACCGCCTGTCCGCCCCTGATGGACACAGCACCGCCAAGGGACCACACTGCCGCCGGCCGGCTGGTCACTGGGGCATAGCAGAGCGATAGTGTGGAGTTTTAGTCCCCCTGTCGCGCGTGCCGAACGTTCAGCTCCGTTCATCTGTTACGAACGTCTGCGTTATTCACACCACACGCCGACATACCGGAGAACACGTGACACGATCCGTCCTCGCAAAATTTCCCGCTGTTGCGTTGCGAACCGTTGCCAATGTTTTGTATTCCTTCAAGGGAGTGTGTCGTGTCAAGACCTGGAATTTTAGCTGTACACGTGCGGTCAAAGAGGACACTGGCCTGAATCGTCACGTGTCATTCGTTTCCCCCAAATCGCCTTCGTTGATCTACGACGGCCCAATATTTACTGATATTTCCCGTTACTCCAGCACGGTGATGCCAGCACAGATTTATCGGTTTTACTCCAGCTTCTTTTCACCACTAAGTGGAACCGATAGCACCGATAACATATCGTTTGCCCCAGCGAATAATTTTTTTTAGTTGCGAGTTTGTAAGAAATGACAGCAGCCTGTGCTTAGCAAATCATCTTTCGATTCGTTAGGCACAGGCTCTCTGTAGACATAGACAGGCACACATGGACTGGGAAGAATTCTGTCTATGTATTTTGTGGGTAGCTTTACCCATTTTCCTTGCTCTGCACCCCTCCCCAAAGTATTCTGCAAAACTACGCCCCGCCTAGAGCAACGGAACGGGAAGGAATCAGAGTTTGTTCGAACAAGTACCGTTGACAACATGGGTGTAGCATAGGAATAAATTTCGGTACGGAGAAACTAATTCAACAGGCTCCAAAACATGGCATTTATAACGTATCTACAGTGCTCTAATTTATAAAGCAAAAAACACATGAATGGATCATGATATTGGTATGGGGTCCCATAGCAATAATTTCCTTTGGTATAGGAAGCTCCATACCAAAGGTATACAACGCTACCCTTGGCTCAGACTGCCGGTCACCATTCGTAAGCCAAGGTAACCAAATGAACGTAACGTAAAATATTTTACGTTACGTTTTACGTAATAACGTAAAAATGTAACCAAATGAACACGTGGGCATTCTGGGACTTTTTGTCTCGAAAGCACCACTTTTTGTCACGCGCACTGATCGTTTCCTGCCCGCTAACTGGATGCTTTTGCTGCCGCCTCTTAGTGCTGTATTCGCACCCGTTCAGCTATCGATATCGCGGATCTGAAAAAATCAAAATCATAGGAGTGAATTACCACCGTTCGAAGCCCCAGATGAGCATTTTATTGCTGTCATAAATCATAGCTAGGGTCGAGCGTCCGCTGGAACGTGTTTTCGGAAAACCAAAAAGATAAGAAACACTCCATTTAACGCTCCCTTATCTCCCAGTTTCTTGCAAATCTTCTGTCGGAATGAAAGTCCTCAGATCTAGGGGACTGTGCGTATAAAACAGCACAATCTCACCGAACGGCGTGTTTGGCAGAAGCAGAAGAGCTGTGAGCTTGTGGTCGTTTTCCATCGGGGTATATGCTCACCGCGGCGAGGAACTACCCACCACTACAAGAGACCATCGCATGAGCACTCACGTAATGAGATCTACTGCATCGTCCGCGAACCAGCACAAATGGCACGCATCACATTCTCGGCCAATGACACCATTTTCGAGCCCATGGAGGCAAAAACTGTTTCGTAGACTAGAGCTCTTTCCTTTCAATATTCTCGAAGGAATTCAACATAAAATTTGTCGCTTGCGACCGGTCCGTAACACAGTCTGGGCGCGCGGTTCTCATGTCGTGTGCATTCCGACTGCCGCTCCTCACCCGCACACGAACCGTGCTCTCCTCGACTTCTCGAGCGTTCCAACCCTGCGCTGGCGGCGGCGGCGGCCGGGCGCCCAGCCAGGGAAGGCCGCAGTGGTGCAAGCCAGTGGGGGGACGTAACGACGGAGACTGATTGATTTCGTGTTTTTCGTTCGTCCGTCTGTTCTGCGATTCGGTGCGCACAATGTCCTGCGTGCCTGCTATACATCAGCCTCGTTTTAAACCATCTGACCAGCAAGGTCAATGGTCATCAGCAGAGTTGGAGATTTGGTTTGTGCTCTTGGTGAACGAGTACGATTTTTGTTTGGAGTACAAAATTTTGAAAACAGTAAAACTGGTTTAAGTTGGCATTGCTGGTGTTATTCAGTTATGACATCATGCCTGCTTCTTATTGAAGCAGGTATGATGTCATTTGCTTGCAGGGTTAGAAATTTGTCAGCATAGTTACAATGCAGCCTTTCCATAGAGGCACAGGATCAAGCTACTGGAGCATAAAATGTTTTTAGGAGCAAATATTGTTTTGGTGTTCCTCAACACCAGAAGACATCTTTTCCAACCCTGGTCATTTCCAACCCCATCACCAATCGACCCCTGCCATCCAGATCTGACATACCTCTTCTTCACACTTCCACGGAAGTGAGTCTATCGGATGTTCTCAGTCCTTTAAGCCAACTGAGGCAATCTTGGTCGAGCATTGGGGCCTTCTGAAGGTCAACCGAGGCCACCGGGCTGAACTGAATTCTTTGATAACCTACTGGCTTCGGACCATTCATAGTTCTTTTAGGGCACTAATTACGGCTTTCACATACATTGTTCACGTGTCGGAGTTTGCACGTATCGAAGATGCCATGCCAGCTAGAGGGCGAATGACGTCCTTCTCTGAATGTTGAAATACCTGCAAATGAAATGACAACTTCGTGCAGAAGCAGACAGAAATGATGATTGAAATACATGCCCAAAAATCAGGAAAATCGAACTTTTATCCAGGACATGGATTGAACATAAATGACTCGATGCGTGTAAAATGGATGCGAAATTCAAAATCAGCGCCCGAAAATCTATATATGATCCCGGATCAGAAAAGGATATTAAGATTTCAAAGGTCAACCAGTGTCACTGACCTCGGCTGACCTTCCACAGCTCTCGATGCACTACTAGGATTATATCAGTTGGCTTTAGGCCTACGAATACCAGACTGACTCAATTTCGTGGAAATGTGAAGGACGGGTATGTCAGATTTGGATGGTAGAGGTCGAGACGTGGTGGGGATCACGAGCTCTGATCTTTCTGGTAAAGCAATTTAAAACTAAATTGATGTGTAGCAGGCACAAAGACACTGTGCGCATTAAATTGTAGAAAAATCGGACAAATGAAAGACACAAAATCAATCAACCTTCGTCAATAGTCTCAGGGAAAATTTCTTAAGCGCCACTTGGCAGCACTTAAATTAAGAAAATTGAAAAAGTTTCAGTTTTCTCAGCAATGTTTTCGCCTCACATACTGCAGTTATTTGGGAATATATTGTGCTACATTTTCGCGAAGATCACGGAGGGCAAACATGGTTAAGACCGAATATGTTCCATGTGACCTAGTCAAGTCAAACGTCATCCCGAAATCACCAAAAAAGAACTTATTTATGAAAGCTGGAACATTTCTCTTTCGAATGGTGCTAACTGGAACTTTCTGTCACAACCTACCACCGAATTATGGTCATCTGAATCACGCAATGTCCGCAAAAACTGGTGACTTTTCATGACATGTAACTTTGGCCTTAGATAATATACGGAGATAAATATTCATAGCTGGCCGTTTCTGGATGAATTCTATGAGCCTACCAAATTGCATTCAAATCGAAAGAGGTCCGGTGAATTCAAACGCGATATGACGTGGAATGACCCATTTGGCATTTGAATGTCACTCAGAGCTATAGCGGCGCATGCAAATGTCCGACTCACCTCTCATTACCGCGCAGGTATGTTCCGAAACACGCCATTTCCATTTCCACATCGGACCCAGGACGCCGGAAAGGCCGACAAAGCCACCCCAGCAGCTGGTCTGGCGCCCACCTCCCCTCTCTGTGATCTGAATCCCCCCCCCGGTACCCCAGACCGGATACCGGAGGCGTGGACCGGCGTCTGCCAGGCCGGCTCGATAAACCCTGTTGTCCAGACCGACCAGCTTTTACTGCCGAACTGAGCGGCTCCCTCACGCTGCTCTCGTTGCGTCGGTTTGGATTCCCCATGTCGCCGCCGCCGTTACCGACGCCCACTAAGGTGAAGTGACTGCGGTTATGCTCATAAAATGCCTGGCCGTAGCAGGCATGCGCTCGAGGATCATTCAAGTGGTGCTTGATGTCGAAGCTGAGATGTCTGATGCTGCATCAGAGCGGGCAGCGCTGTAGACAATCGGCCGGCTGACTCCCAGCCTGGTGGTGCACTCGTATAAACAGTATCAACTGAGAGGCCGTTTTTGCAACATTTTAACACACGTAACATGGCAAACACACCGGGTTTGCGTGGAATTTAACAGAGGACGTAACTGTCTGTAACAGAAAAGACCCTTTCGATACGTTTAAAAAGAAATGTGTCGGAGACCATACGCAAATAAGTCGCACGTGGGCTGTGTACCCTGCAGCTATTACTCTTCTTTTTGTTGCTTTTTTGTAGGACGTTTCCGCCACGTGACTCTGGCGAAAAACCTGAGATCGAGTGCAAGGCTGTGAGTCCAGAGGTCCTTGAGGTTCCGGTTTGACTAAGTGTGCTCGGGAGGACAAAGCAGGCGGTTTCCACGAATCTGGACTCAACGGATTCAAGCGCACTGGAACTCCATAAATACACCAGCTTTTCACACGACATGCTTACATCCTGAGGTCTCATATGCGACGTTCTGGCGAAAATATTCGTATACCCACGCATTTCCCGTCTGCTTCGCGTGTGCGTGATTCTAGAAGCACCAAAACCTTATTTCTGGCAACGAAAACCATCCACGTACAAGTCGAACCCTCTAAATCCACGGACCCTGACGAAGACAGCATTACAAGTCAGATCCGACGGAGCGAGAGAACACAATCTCTCCCAATGTCAACACGAACGACGCCTAGATCAAACCTTCTCAGCTCGGCTGAGAAGACATCAGACTAATTTTCTAAGACCGTGTCCGAAACTCCGCCGAATTTCGCCTTGTCTGAGTCCACCGATGGGGCCGTAACGCCCAAACGCGTCGTCTGAACCGGCCGAAACGCATCCTCCAATTTTCAGCGCATGTCCCGCCTTATCTGACAAGATAGCAGACTTCAGAAGAGGTTGGGTCCTCAGGGATGCATCCATCGTCCTCCTCGAGCGCCGAGTACAAAGGTCGCGCATGTGCCACCCATTTTCGCAGCAGGGAAATGTGCTACCTACCAGAGGGCGCAAACGCGAACTTGGAAGCAGTCAGCGACCGTGACAGATCTGTGCACGAATAGCTACACGGGCCAGGATCCGTTTGAGCTTCCGTTAGCCGGGTTTTGACCAGGCACGACACCACGCCCAGATAAGTAAGAGCGCTGCCTCGCGGGCCAGCACGCACCCCCAAGCCCAGCGCGACGAGACCCACGACCCAGCGCAGCCGCACGTCACGGGTGAACACGCCGCGTCAGGTTGGTCGCGCCGCCGGTCGGGGGCGCGGGCCGTCACGGTGTGTCACGCCCGGCGGTCCGGGGGCGCGGGCCGTCACGGTGTGTCACGCCCGGCGGTGCGCAGCGGACGGCCCGCGTTCCCGCTGACCCGGCCACGCTCCGCCGGCCGGCCGGCCGGCTCCGCCGAGTCGGCATCTGCGGCGGCGACGCGCTCCGTGTGCCGCCGCCTGACCCACATACACCGCGCGGGCCGCGCCGCCCGCCGCGGGAACAAGGGGTCGGCGGACCCGACGGGCGGCGGGGGGAAGAAGGCGCAGATGCTTATGCCGGACGAGGTGCTGCCGAGGTTCGGCGTTCTGGTTGCCCCAGGTACGTTTCAACACAGGCGCATGGCCAGAGAAGTGTGCGGAGGATTCCACTGATCGGCTCGGGACTGCCCTGGGGCCGCGCCTGCGCCTAACACCTGGCGTCTGCCCGCCAAAGACGGCGTCTGGGGCGCTTCCGGAACGGAATGAGCCCAATTCACCTGCGATTTTCCGTCCGCCAACACGGGAGAGTAGACTCCGTGCGCGTGAAGCATCCGTCGTGAGGCCGAAGGCGCTTCAACCCTGGCTGAAACTTCCCGCGTCGCGATCCTCCGTGAGGGGGCGCGTAACAGCACGCAGCAGGCAGGCCGCGGCGCGGCAGTCCACGGGGCCACCCAGGCCGCGGAGGCGCCGCTGCAAATTCACTCGCACCAGCCGGCAGCGCCGCGCTCCGTCCTTCCACCGATCGCGGCCAGCAGTCGCGGCGTGCTCCGATGCGACGCGCGCGCACCACGCAGTTCCCACGCTCCGGCGCGGCACGGGCTGGCGCAGGAAAGCGCTCGACTGGCGGCGACTCGGCGGCGTGGCGGCGCGGCGGCCGCCCGGCACGGCCCAGTCAGCTGGCTAGTCGGGACTGGGCGGCCGCCGGCGGCGGCGGCGCCGGCGCGCGCGCAGCAGCTGGCGCAGAGGCGCGCTCAGGCACACGCACGAGGGGGACACGGCCGAGGTTCGGCACCGGGCGGCGACGGGCGGCAGACGCCAGGTGTTGGGATGGTGCCGAGTGACGCGCTGCGATACGCAGTCGACGGAAGCGGATGGTCGAGAAATTTTTTTCCCGGACGATGGCACTCTGAAGTTGGCCAAGCCTCTTAAAAACAACACTACGTGGTTTTGTCTACAGCAACGTGCTACGCCATTGGCGTGCGGTCTAAACAGTACTGGTTTAGAGTTTCCTCTTTTATTAGATTCTCCGAAACCAGTCAAAATCCGGCACACAACGCGCTTAAGTCGTTGCGACTCCAGACCATTCGCACTGTTGATTCATTTCATTTCAAATACTGTCGTGACATTTCCAACACGGCAGTTCATCAGTCCTAAGCTGACAGTGGTCGTAATTCGGTCATTTCGCCGGATGACACAGTTCGTCGGACGTCGCCACGGCCGCCGACCCAGAGAGGACGGCAGACACATCCTTCAGCGCCCGGTCCGACCGGCGGCGACCGGATCTCAATTGCAAACGACGCCCGAACGCGGGGCCGGCATGCAAGGCGGCAACTGAATCCCGGCGCGGGGCGGTCTCAGCCTGCTCGTGCAGACTGGGTCAACGCGAGCGGCCCCCGTGTCGCGTGCCGCCCGTGACGCCGCCCGACTGCTGAGCAGACCGCCGCCACAAGGGCGAGTATTACGGCGGTAAGCCTGATTAATTGGCGTACACTGGAGATCGATAAAGAACGGATTTGCCCGTGTCGCACCATGAATACGCTCAGGCTCTTTAAAGAGACGTCTCCGACTCTGGAGTCTTGCAGGGTGCCGGACGTTTTCAGTTCAGTGCGTTGGGCAAAGCGAGGGCAAACACGGATAATGGGAAATGTGGCAAACACCGAGGCGATGCATGCAGGAACTCAGATTCACAGACTAAGGCTGGCATATTTAAGCATCTGGTATCTGTCTGGGTATTTAGGCATTAGGCATTTAGGTTTAAGTAATTAGATATCTCGGTATAAGTTATTTAGATAATGAGGTAAGATAAAAAAACAGATTAATACATAAGATAAGATTAATGAATAAGATAGGTAACGTTTCCAGACAAACGGACAGACGGACAGGAATATGGGCATAGAGATTTAAGCATAGGCATTGCCATTCTCCTCTATCTTAAGTGGAAATGCATACGGATGTATAACGTACTGAAATGTGCTGCATGTGTTCAACAGATTTTATGCGAACTACTTCCATTTACTGCTTCTACATCGATCTTCATAATTCTGGACTTACACTAAGTAATTTAATGTCCCGATTGCGTGAGGCTGGCCATGTCAGTTGAGTAGGCATCTCCTAATTTCCACACAAAATCCGTCCCTTTAATCAGGCAAATATGCTGCGTGATACCATATCTGAATTTGTACTACATAAAAGGTCTTTGACGATGGTTTCTACTTTTACAGATACAGCATCACGGAAAAACGTATCTTGGTAATTTCTAAAATATCCGATAAAACATGCTTCTTTTAACATGCTTACTTTGCCTCTCGTGTACAGTTCAGGCACCCGACCGACACGAACAGAAAAGTCGAGTCTTCCGCGATCTTTTACCATGAAGATGGCCGATGACCATAATTTTATTTAATACGTATTATCAAATACGTATTTACATAATACGTATTTGAATCCCCACAGTATTTTACATCCGTTCAAACACAATGGCCTCATTCGATGACACTCCGCTTGAGATAAGCCAATCGTAATTCCAACCCACACGACGGAACGTGTACGCAGATAACGCAGCCAAACAGTGGAGTGGAAACAGGGACGCAGTCAGGATTTCATTACTGGAGTACCCGGAGAAACACTGGGGCAATTCAGCTGTGGGCGCAAGCAAAGTAGGCTGCCGGGAATTATTCAGGTTTTGATGGGTTCTCTCCTCTGGATGGGTTTATGACAAATAAGTCACTGTAAATTTGATCGTTTATGTAATGAAGTCGACGACCATGGGTAGAACTTTGGGGTTTTGGGGACCCGCTTCCCGCCCCAAAGATCTGGCATTGTAACATTTGTGTATGATGGTGCATGTAAAGCGTGGCCTCAGATACATCAGAATTAGTCGAAATTAGCACCCCCCCCCCCCAAAGAAGCGTTTGAGCATCAAGTTGGTTGGTTGGTTGGTTATTGGGGCTTAGAGGCGCACCGACTGCAGGGTCATTCGGCGCCCACTTCGAGCATCAAGAAAAGTGGGAAAATCAGAGCCGTTTTTTTCCTATAGAGATAGTGCTAAATTCCCCAAAAAGTGGGGCCATGGTCCCCCGGCCTCCTGTTCTTACACCCATGCCCCCCCCGCACCAACAAGTTCTGCAAAGATCCGCCCCTGCCAACAAAGTACGGCGCAAAGACCAGCCACCGCACCAAACGCCATCTAAGCATGCTTCAAGGTTCACAAATATTCCGCCAGGTGCCACTACAAGCTAATCGAATCAGTCCGGCAACGCGTCGTCGATGGCGGGTGCGGCAAAATGGATCACGCGCGACAGCAAAAGCGCGGGGACGAGAGGACAGTATTGTCAGGGGCACATTGCTAGCATGGTCATCAGGCCACCAATATATTTTGCCCTGAGCTCATTCATGAATGTCGCAAGTGATCCCGATCAAATAGTTTCTGATCCAGCATCATCGCCCCAGAAGCTCAGATCGACAGAACACTGGGAATCAAGCGCATCGAGACAAAACGCAAGGATACGTCCTTTTAATCCTGCGGAACCTGGCATTACGCTTATGTGAGGCATTATTGCATATATTTCTGGCATTATGGTCGTAACATGGAAAGGAATGTCCCATGCGTCTCGTTGGCCTCCAAGCCTTACACCCCCGAAGAGCAGTTTTCTTTTCCTTTTTTTCCAACCGAATTTTGATTTTGGGATAGGTCAACCACTGTCAGCTACCGGATGCATGAGCGCGATGGTCTTCAAGGTGGATAAAACGAAAATTAGGCATCGACTCGATTTCAAGATTAAACACCCCCGAAGCGCTCGTTAATGTCATTTAATTGCCTTTCATGCTTGCATTCGGGAAAGAAGGCGAAAATCAGACAAAATACCCGGACGGTCCTAACGAAACATGTAGGTATGGGTGTGACCACGTCCCAGAAATTGGGGAGGGACAAGTCGTAATCTGTGGGGGACAATCTGACCCAAAATCATAATTTTCGACGGGTAATAACAAAAAAAAGTTCATTTTCTGATCAAAATGCCGGGGCACAAGCCCATTTCACCGAAATTGGAGGAAACATCTCCCCCCAGCCCACTGATGGCTACAACCATGCATGAAGACACGTCTATTGATAACCTGAGACCCTGGATGGTGGGCAGGGACTAGACTTCCATTTTTATTCGAATATCTTAACATTAGGCTTGTGGTTTAAGATACAAAGTAACCAGAACTTTGGTATGAAGTCCTATTTAGCCCCCCCCCCCCGCTCCCAAATCGGAAATCTTCAGCCATAGCTTCTAAAACTGATTTCCAAAAGAAGTGTTCATTTTGGACGGAAAATGCCACATGGCGCGTGCTCCCGGACAAAAGAAAGTCACAGGGCGGTCCACGCATTTTGCGCGACACGCTGTCGTCAGAGCGTGACTGACCACTCGAAGGCGCCTCCGCTGAGCGCCCGGGAATTTGGAAAGTGTCCGCCGACAGCCGGTCGGGCCGGCATCACCGCAACCGGCCGCGTTTCGCCGGTTTGGAGTGCTGTCGCTCGCTTGAAGAGCCCGCGGCGGCCCGTCCGCGCGCACCGCTCGGTCTCCGATAGCCTCGGGCGGTCTGCGGCCTCCGCGGTTCAGGCTCGGCCGGGCCGGGAGCCGAGCGAGGCGCGCTGTCTCGGTACGGCTCGCGGCGAGTCAAAGTCGGATCGACTCGGATTCCCGTCTGAAGCCGGGAAGCTCAGGACGATGATGGTCTAAGCTTGGTGCGGATGCAGAGGCCTGGGCACGGAGCTAGAATGAGGTGGACTATCGCATAAGAGTGAGAATGCGGGAGAATGAGAGTAAGTGAATGAAAGAAAGCGAGAGGAAGAGAACGAAGAGAGACAGAGAGAGACAGAGACAGAGACAGAGAGAGAGAGGGAGGGAGAGGGAGAGGGAGAGGGAGAAAGAAAGAAAGAAAGAAAGAAAGAAAGAGAGAGAGAGAGAGAGAGAGAGAGAGAGAGAGAGAGAGAGAGAGAGAGAGAGAGAGAGAGAGAGAGAGAGAGAGAGAGAGAGAGAGAGAGAGAGAGAGAGACCACCTGTCACGCGATGGGCGGGGTGCAGTTGGCAGCGCGCGTTTCGCGGTCCCAGCCACGCGCACCATGGCGCCAGTCGTCACCGCACAGAGCGCGTTCTCAGACCTCCCTCCGTTTCGTCACACCGTGTCAGCCGGCTGACGACCGCCCGGCGTTTACTAATTGTTACACCCAGTCTGGCAGACCCACAGAACAACATAATTATGCTCCCCACGCTCTATATTCCATCAAGGCCGGACCTGCTGGCGCAGCTGGTGCAAAATTTCGAGCGGGCATTGGTCGGCGCTCAGTGACAAATCGGTGCGCTCGGCTGAAAATGTTCAGCGCGTCGAAGACGGTTATTAGTGGAGCCAGAAGGCTGCTGTGAAAGCAGATGAGGTTTGAAATGGCACCGGTCGGTGACGTGAATTTTAAGAATACCTCGCCGCTGCTGTCGCAGGTGAATTCTTAAATACTCGGCAGCCGTTACATCCCATGAAAAATGACGGTCTCTCCTGAATGGGTTTTGAACGACTTTCGGGAACTAGATTCAGTCCACCGAAATATTTCACTGCCAAACCTGCGAAATGTATTCTTTACATCAAAGCACGGGAAAGCCCAACGTAATAAAGCTCTGCAGCATTCTGCTTGTGATTTGTTCTGTTGTCGAAATAACGTGAATTAAGTCGTTATTTTTCATAGCATTATCGTCATATTTCCAGTTGACTGAAAGGGCTGACAGAAACATTACTTGTGTATGTGTGTGTGTGTGTGTGTGTGCGCGTGAGTGCGATATAAAATTGTCCGATTAAAGTGAAGAGGTTTCACCAGCAGCAGGTGTCTGTGCGAAAGCCATTGCACCACATCATCGCTGCGCATTTCTTTTCATGCTTTTCTGCCGTTCATGCCGTTCTTGCCGTTTATGCGTTCATGTTTGTGATGGGCTTCGCGCATGATGAGTGTCCGATGTATGAAAATTATGTGTTTATAAGTTATGGCATTAAAAAAACAATCATATTTTCAAACGAATTCATCAACCAAGCGCAGGAACTACGTCATTCAAACTAGACAGCCCAGTCGCCTCCAGGAACGAGGCATGAGGAAAAGTAACGCAGTATCTCGGTGAAATTCCATCAGTCGAGCCTAAGCCGGCCCCACCCGTCTCCCCGGTCAGAACCAGACGTTCTCTGACCCAAGGTCGTCCCTGCAGCGGGGGGAAAACTGAACCGGCGCGGCGGTTTCGCCGCGGTGCGCTACTGTCGGCGCGCGCCGACCGCCGCGCCCGCACCGCGCCCGCAAACCGGGCCACAGGGTCACCGGTCAAAGGTCAGCCGCGACCGCCCTGACGTGACGTCACAGCGGAGGCCGGCGCAGAGCCGGGTACTGTTCACGACGCACAGAGGAAACGCAAAACGCCCGAGAACTTTTCCTTTTGTGGTTTAGGCAGCAAGAACGCAGGGCCATCGCTTGACTGAGGAACGTTGAGCTTGCATTTACACTATAAATGCCGCCTGGAAAAGGAATGCTTTGGAGCTACTTTGGAGTGCAGCAGGAAGAGCCTGGGGGCGCTTCATTCGCGGAAGGTGTTTCTAGGATGCATGGTGACGATTATGACGAAGCAGGCGTCGTCATAAGGACGGTTTGCAAAAATGTCTCGGCGTGGGCTCTGGCTAACTAGGTTCTGAGTCCACATGTCGGCAGTCAGCACCATGATGTCGTAAACGACTTTCACGCTGCAATGCAAACGTTTCTGGCGCATCGCCCTCGCCGCAGGACATTCCATTAATTGTCCCTAGAAATTCCGTGCAAAAAAGGCTTTGTCGCCATGAAGAATTCGGACTCCAATCCGCTGGAAATGCACTTCCGCGGTGGTCGCATCGGAAAAGCCGTGTGAGCGGGGTCGGGGAGCGTGTTCCGTCATGACGGCATCGCAGACGTCACAACAAAGTGGGCAGACTGTCTGCCGACCTGGCACTCCCCTGAACGAAGCCAAGTCACGGTGTCGTGAGCTGGCACGGGAGAAGAGTGCCGTGGGCTGGTGGCTGGTGGCACCATTCGATGGCTTTAGCAGATAGTGTTCTATTTATCTAGCTTCTGTCTCTACCAGGGGCGCAGTCAGGATTTTCTTCAGGGGGCCCGGAGCTCAGTGTGAACTGAAATCATACGAAAACCGCCTGCCGGGAAGACGATGAGCTACGGTTTTCACAAAAAAGCAAGACTACGGGGGGGGCCGGGCCCCCGTCCCCCTGACTGCGCCTATCGTCTCTACCGTCTGTCGTGTATGCTTTTACATACATTTAACTCTATCGTCCCGCACACCATGGCATCGGGGAAACGTACTACGCAGCCTTCAAGGCTCTGAAGCTTTTTCAATGGCTGACGAGTGCGCGGCATAAACACATCACGTTGGCGGACGTGCATTCCTTTCAAGTTTACACCGGACAAGATTTACTGCCTGTCACAAGATAGTCACGGACGCCACAAAAAAAAATCAATGGGAAGTTGTACTTGCACGGGCATGTGCCGCAGAAACACTTGAAACAAAGAACTGGCCATTGAATCACGGGTCCTGACATGGCTTCCCCATTAGGCGACAGACAGTTGCGGCCTGATTCCTCCTCAGAGTTCGCGGGCGATAAGAACCACTTGATCGGGCATTCAGTCAAACAACAGCACGGCCATCGCCACGTCGTCTGCTTATCTTCTGTTCAGAGTCGGGGCCACCTCGGCATCGGCGTGCGTTTCGCCAGAAGCGACGACAATACGAAATACACCTATCCTTCGGCAGCTGCGCCCAGTCCCGACATGGGGGCCTGGCGCCGGCCCCGGACCGGGAGCCGTCAGTTCCCGTCCGGCTCGCCTGACGCGGCGATCGGTCGCGCACGGGGAAACGGCCCAGATTTGGAGCAGCCCGCATCGGTCCAGTGTCCCGCCCAGCGGCGCGCCCGGCCGCGTGACCTTTGCAAAGGTCAGACTGGCAGCCGGCGGCGGCGGTTCAGCCGCCGGCGGTCCGCCGCCCTGCTGGAGAGAACAGGTGTGGTATCGGAACCACAGGCGTGGCCAAGGGGGGGCCGGGGGATCGCCCCCCAGGCCCGCAGTTTTTGCGAATACCATGCACATCGTCTTCCCTGCAGGCGGTTTTCGTATGATTTCAGTTCACACTAAGATCCGCCCCCCCCCCCCACCTTAAGGAAATTCTGGCTGCGCCCCTGCTCAAACTCATATGTATACATGAGTCTATAAACAGATAATGAGTAAATCTCCTGTATGTATAAATTTCCTAGCATCAAAATCAGCCTGAGAAACAAAAAGCATTCGAAAGTCAGTTACTTATCATTTATTACGTTCCGTACACCGCACGTCTAGTCCAGAAAACTCCCACACCGGCAAACAGCTGAGCCCGATCATGGCCTGAAACTGCCCCGCGCACCGCCCGCTCACACGAGAGCCGAGCAGCAGGCCGAGACAGGCCGGAATGTCAGAGGTGTCCGCGGCGGCGCGGCGGCGGCCCGCGCTCCCGAGCTGCGGTCGCGGGCTGCCGGCGCGCCGGCGCTGACAAAGACCCGGTCCGGACGGCGTGGGAACCCGCGCCGACGGCGGCCGCACACCGCCCGGCCGTGCGCTCCGCCGTCCGGCGCTGCACGGCCGGAAGCGTCGGCCGGCAGACCGGCGCCTGCTGCGGTCCTGCGGCGGCCGCCGGCGGACGGCCGGTCAGAGGATTCGGCGACAATGACGGGCGCAGCCGCAACTCGAGTCGGGTATTTCGCGTGCAGACGCCGTCCCTGTGCTGCACTGAACTGGACGGCAGTGTCGTGTCGCGGCGCGGCTCCTCGCGTGTGCCAAAAACGCTTCGACAGGACAGCGGGCGGCCATTCTTTCCGACTCCCAAACGGCTTTAGGATAAGCCTGATGGGTTTTAATGCAGGCAATATGTCAAGCATCCAGACCTATGGCTTCATGGGATTCCAAAGGCCCGTATAAGGAGCCATAAAGACGCACAGCCTGGTGGGGAGTGCAGTGCGCCAGCGGTAGCTGAGCGGCGGTTAGCTTGGGGGCCGGTTTAACCTGTCGGACCCCTCCCCGCCCGCCGCCGACAGCCGGGGTTGGCGAGTTGGGCAGCCCGAACTTTGTAACTAGTTCCGCCGCCGTGCCGCCGGCCAGGCAGAGCACCGCAAGAGTACCGCGAGCTGGGCACCTACGACAGCACGAGAGAGGTATCAGGTTAAAACCAGACCAGACAGAACCACATACTACAGAAGGGGAGCCCTTGAATCAAACACAGCTAAACTTGTTTTCGGTGCGCATTGCCCAGTTCAGGGCACAACACTGGACAAACTGAAACAGCCTTTCACGTCCGCTAATTGCAAGATGGCATTCCTTGCCGTTGTTTTTCCTCGTTCTGCTCTAACTTCGGCGTTTTCCGTGTTTTCGCGGCCGTCCTTGATCCGTGGCTTCGGCCGTTCGGTTCAACCACCTGCACAGGCGAGCGATCCCGCGATAGCCGCGCCGTTTCCGCACTAACCGGTCCGCTGGCGCAGCCCCCCGAAAACCGGGCAGACGGTCACGGTCACGGAGAGACCTACTGCCCGGCCGGGCCGTGACGTCACGGAGCTGCGTGACGCGGGCAAGGATTCTTCCGATTGCTGCGGCTTCAGAGCGAGCCGAGCCTGGCCATAATTTTGGACCGTTCACTTCGAAGGTGCCGCCGTTTACGCAGGCTCGGCGCGCTGCGGCTTTCGATGCCAGCACGATGCTCAGTGTCCGTACGAACTGGGGCGTTTGGAAAACGTCAGGCGAGTTGTTCAAACTTTGCAAATTGATTCATGCCTAAACTGCAGGAGAACGCGATCCGTGAGCATATCGCGGTTCGACATGGCTCAACACTAGAGCATGTCAGACTCAGCTGACCGTCACGAACATGCGGACAGCCGTTTTCCCGAAATCACTGCGTGTCGCCCCGGTCGCCACCTTTACGGGCCAGATCAGAGGGAGCCTCGAGGCCCCAAGAGCTGGCAACAGTCACCCGTGTCTGACGTGTGTTCGCGGCGCGGCCATGGTTAAACAGCTCCCTTCGACTCGGGCCAAGGCCAAAAGAACGAACGTCGAAAGTCATCAGCATGCCGGCGAGGCTGTTGCAAATGGGCAGGCCAAACGGCACATGGGCACCCTGACAGGCGCTGTGGCGTCAAATACAGATTACGGCAGACTGAGGTCGGAAGTCAAGGAAAGCCGAAATCATGAGCCGTGGAAACTCCCGACTTCAATGATAATACAACGGACAAAGAAAGATCGATGAAGACATGATTTTGCACATTTCATGGTATTGTGCTGATCTGCTCATCTTTAATTAATGAGCATTAACAAAGGAAATGATGAAACATCGGAAAGGAGCGTGCGTAAGATTCGCACCTATGATGCGTCCGGAAGAGCACTCATACTTAACAAGCCGCACCACAAACATCACACGTGCATGAACTCACCTGAGACCGCTTACTACGGCCCCACGGTCACACCTTCACCTCGGTCACGCATCTCTGCGCCGTCACGGTCACGGCGCGCGGCATCTCTGTCACGTCACGGTAACGGCGCGCGGCGTCCGAGCCTCACCTGGAACAGAACAGGTCGTGCGCGTGTCACCGTGACGCCCCTCAGCCGCTGGCGGCCGTGACGCTCCCAGCCCGGGACAAACCAGGTCCTAACATACTGGCCCACTGGCGGACGTCCGGGCAGCCCGGCTGATGTTTGCTCAGGCGGTGTGGGTCAGGCGCGCGCTGCCGCGACCTGACAAAAGCTCGAGTGGCGACCTCGTGCGTTTAGTTTAATCGAGGACACGGACGGAAAGGCAAACGGAGAGATAAAGACAATAAGATGATAGAACGGATATAAGAGAGAAAAAGAGGACAGGAGACGAGAGAGCGAGCGAGAAGGGGAGAATAACATGTACAATCCTTTTATTTTCATCGCGTATTTCGATTTTTCATGCGGAAAATAGCGACGTCGTCACGTGGACCACATGTGTGGCAAATATTAATGAAAGCGACCCAAACTAATACTATAAAATCAAAGGAATAAAAAACCAGCAGTAACAAAACGAGTAACGGCAAAAAAATAATAATAACAAAATGGATGATGGCAATCATAACAAAAAAATAACTGGCGGAAAGCTGCAGCCTTAAAAATGGCGATTTGGACCGCATATGTCAGCACAGCTGTGTCGCTGAACCATCGCTTTCTGGGGCGACGTAGGGCGATGTCGCTGTTGCCTCGCACTGCCGGCCGTCAGGGTTATCGCGCAAGCATTTTGCCGGAGGAAATCTCTCAAAAGGCGCAATTTACTACGTGGCCACCACTTCTGCTATCTCTTCCGATTAGGGCAATTCGGTCATCACTGTTCGCACACAGCTGGTTTCCAGTGGTCTGATGATAAGAAAAAGGTCCCTCACACAGTTCGTTGATACATGCACATTCCTGCGACAGCCGGGTTCAGTTTCACGACAGGCGTCATTAAGTAGTTTCCGTGTAACTGATTTGCCCAAATGCAGACAGCCAAATGTGTCTGAAGCGGTTTATCCTAACCTAGAAACCGAATTAATCTTCCTTTTCGCACGCAAAAGAAAAGCAAAACTGCACAGCACAAGTTACTGCTGCATCCGTACCTCTTAATTACAAAACTCGTGGCTAATTTTGTTATTAATGATAAGCTAATGGAAATGATAACGTAACTTTACCACTGAAACATTCACCACAAACCCCAATGTTCCCATACATGGTTGCCGCTCAGGGAAAGGGAAAGCCTACTGCACCCTTACTTTGGCATTACCGCAATGTTTTCTTAACTGATCCCGGTATCAAAATATGCACTGAGGTTCGTTTCACCCATGTTCTCCGCACGCCAGCCAACCAGCCAGAAACCGACACTGAGTCTGCCCAAGGTTTTGCGTCGGCTGACCCGTACGATAGCTGTAACACTGGGTAACTCCAAGAACCAGCCGTCCCGGAAAAATTCCCCAGCCTCCGGCGTTTATCAAAGCCACTGTAAGCCACAGGCCACTGGATGCCTTCCGTACAAATCGTTTATGTTCCGGAAAATGTAACATACCGTTGCAGCCTTTCGACATGACGTGACCTCGTCTAGAGACAAAGAATTTGCGTGGCCTATGTTTTTTCTTTGCGGAGAAAACCTTGTGTGCCGCAAGTTTTCAGTTCACGGGGAAAACGTGGAGGAAAGGCGGAGAGTGGCTGCCATGTGAGATCGGCTTATCCCGTCCACTTCTTGCAACTTGACGGTCTAATAACTGAGCAAATCACGTGAGAAAACGATCTTATCCGAACGCGGCGTGAGCAAGCTGCCCGATTCATGCAGTTCTTAAGCTGTTATTTGTGGCTAAGAAAGATATACGGTCAGTTTTGTTTGTCAAACATAGCGCTGTAGGACAATGAAATGCCAAAGCTTCCAGGATTGTCTAAAATCAATGTGTATCTAATGTGTCTGCCATGATGATAATCCATACGACTGAAACCGATCTGTGATGATTAAAGAAACGTATTTCTCTTCTCTACTACAACTGTCTTCTCTACGGCTGGCCATGTAAACCATCGAAATCTGGCACCTGCTTAGCACGCAAACTGCCACCTAAACGCGAGCATAGCGAGCGTTTTCCAACGCAGAAACTGGGGCACAATCCAAGCCTACACAGAAAAGCGCTGATCCTGAGAAAAAGCTCGCAGTGGGAACGCTGCCGCACGAAAAAAAAACAGCGGCCCCACAGTTTCCTTTGCTGCTGTTTGACAGTCGCGGCGGCGCCACATCAGCATTCACGGCGGCCCGCGAGCTGCGAATCACGTGACCCGCCGGGGGGCCAATCTGACGCCGCTCGCCATCGCCGGAGGAGGACGGCGCTCCGGCGTCGACTGCCGGCGGCAGCGTCCCGGCGGGCGGAGCTGACAGAGCTCCCTCACAGAGCTGTTAGAGCTCCCTCACAGAGATGCTACAGTTCCTTCACAGAGTCGTCAGAGCTCACTGTGAGCTGACAGGGTTCTCTAACGGATCTCCTCGTTTATTACGACCAGTGGCGAGAGACAGACTAGGGGTGTCGTTTTGTGTCAATGATTGAGGGGGAGTCACCAGAATAAGCCAACTTTAGTTTGATCGACGGCAATTTTATTTTCATTTTTGGTTATCACTTACCGAATAACAAACTACATTTCTCTCGTTAAAATTAGCGGAAAATATGGAGAGGGCAAAACTACCTTTGGAGGGGCCAAGGCCCACAATGCGAGAAGGGGACATGGACCCCAAACAAGAATACAAATCGACACCCCTGAGACGGACCACACCCCGACACTGGTATCCGCCAGCAGTGCCCGATGTAGTCCGAATCTCACGACCCCAACTCGAGAGCCGCTCGAAAAAAACTTTCACATTCCCGTGCAGCGGTCTTTTAAGCAAACGCAAGGTGCCACGGGAAACGAATTCGAAGAAAGCTTCCATCCAGTTACGAGCTGGTACGAGTAACAGCCTGCAAGTCGCAGCCGTCCGCGCTGTTCAAAAAATCCGCCCAAACCCGCTCGGCCAGTTTGCGAACACACCAGCCGTCCTGAACCGACGGAGGCTGCCAAACTCCGCCAGGTCGTCGACCGACTGAGGACCGTCTCCGGGCCATACATCATCTGCGGCTCCTTAGCGACTGGGCGCGACGGCCGAGGCGCAGGCGCGATAACATCGTAACAGGATGACGCCTGAGCGGACGGCGGGGCGTGGCGCGAGCAGGGAACCACGAGCTCCGAAGCCGGACGGCGCGGGGACATATCGGACGTGATTAGCTGGGCTGGCCCGATTAGCCCGCCTGAACGCATCACTCACGGAGCTATATTGGACGTTCCGAACCGCAGATGAGTCCGCGGAGCTGGCAGTAAGCAGACGCAAGCAGTCGCTGTCGGAAAACATCGGCTCGCTTGCAGAAGTCACCCCGTCTCTTTGAGACGCCGAGGCGACTCGTCGGAAGTCCGCCCTGGTGCCCTCGTTCACTTTCCGGCTCGGACGTTTTCAATTTCCAAGGCATGAAACTTCGTCCAGAGACTGGACACTCGTTTGCTATCTTAATGCCGCCCGATCCGAAAGCGCTGCAGATGCCTTTTCCGGCACTAAAACGCCCGTCAGGAAGGAATAAGGATAGGGAGAGAGGGAGGGATACGACGTGATAGGCAGTGTCTGAGACGGGTCGAAGACGAAGTCGAAGAAACGACCAGACATGGAGTGTCTGAGAAATATCGGCAGAGACTGTCGAGAAAGGGGTTGTCTGAGATGGGTCGGAGGATTTGAACACGACAGGAAGTCTCTGAGGCAGTTGGAGAATCTGGACGAAGCCGGCAATGTATGCTCCAGGTCCCAGTCCGGCTGCTGGCCGTGCCCATGCTGCCGACGAGCTGGACGAGTCGGCAACAGGGCCCGGATGGTGACGGGATTCCGCACCGTCTGCTGATGGCCAGCTAGCGAGTCTCGAGGCCATTTTTCCGGACATTGCGCGGAGTCAATGACTTCCACTGATGGGACGCGCCCGAAATGGTGACGCGCGGCCATGAAAACCGCATCAGAGGTGTGGTTAACGGTTGCGAAGCCGACGGGCTTAATCAAATGTGACACGTGACAATGTGAAGCTTATTCCGTCAGTGCGCGCAGCGGCAAAAATAAAACCGTTGTTAGCACGAGCAGCTATCAGTTTGAGTGGGGTAGCTGCCACACATCATTGTCACAGTTGGCTACTTATGAGTTCGGAGAAATCTGGTACCCCACAGGATCCTCCTCATTTAGCCTAAAAAGAACCCATCCACTTCACACAAAAAGCAGCTTGCGTGAAGCTGTTAAAGGTGGTTGAAAGCCACGAACGGCACCATTTGTTTTACGGCCCGGAGAAAAATCACACGCCTTCGGACTTGTCCACCTTTTCAGACGTCAAACGAACGCAACAATAGAACAAAGAAATCCATTTGTTGACGCGGGCCGGACAATAGGCCGGTGTAGTGTTACCACCGTTAGAAAACAACAACAATGGCACAGGGCGGAGTGAATCAATGGAAGCTGTCCGCCCACGGGCATTTGAACGAACGGAGCTGCCGCTTCTGCTACCAATTTCCCGAGTACCGAGCCAAACAGAGAAAACAAATCAGTAGTAGCGGTAACCTGTTTCTGCGGGAGACATTATTACGTCATGTATAATTAGTATCACTACTTATTAGTACGTACAACTGGTATTAACAATAGCATTACATTACGCGTAAGCGTAATGTAAATATTAGCGCATGAAAAGTCCAGGCATCTAAAAGAAAACTGAACAGGTAAAAGTATTTTTGGTTCGCAATAAAAGCGTGTAGTCCGTGGTTTTTGGTACTAATAATGTTCCCGTCGCCGAGCTAAACAGACTACAAACCATTGATTTATAAACCATTATTTATTATTTAACCATTTCAAATCACTGATTAACAACCCATTGTCATGTGACGTGTGAACGTGCTATAACCATCCAAATTAAACGTCAAGACTTTATAGGAAATCTGAACCGATGCCAATGTTTTCTTTTTCAATCGTCATGCAACATTTTAGAGCTCAGGTGCTCCCATGCGCCGGAAATGCGTTGCTTCCTGCCAGGCCGGTGGATCAAACGAAGCGAAAAGGTCTGATTAACAGTTGGGTCAGTCTGGAACGGCTAGTCTGGAGCGGGATCAGGGCATCTTGAGAAACTGATGCATCCATCTTACTTCCCGTCACCCATGTCATTCAAGTTGGTTATAACGCTGCTTAATTGACATGTGGTGAAAAGAGGCGTAAATATTTGTGCTCATTCATCCGCAAATTTTCGTCCACTTCATGGTAGCCAAAGCAAAATGTGACGCTTCACGATAAAATTACCAGCAGTAGCCCTCCTGTCATTCCCGCCACCAGGTGATGCTGATTCATGGAACCGAAGCATCGCAGATTGGCCGCTGGTATTGGAACATAACTCACGTCTTTCGACCTGGTCTGACGCCACGCCCTGTCATCACGCTGGCTGTTTCAGACTCCCTACTGCCACAGCCAGACATGGCAGAGAGAGAGAGAGAGAGAGAGAGAGAGAGAGAGAGAGAGAGAGAGAGAGAGAGAGAGAGAGAGAGAGAGAGAGAGAGAGAGAGAGAGAGAGAGAGAGAGAGAGAGAGAGAGAGAGAGAGAATGAGTTGTAATGAGTAGCAATATGTCAGAGGCCGTTTCGCGCGTTTCATTTTCGCGGCACCTTTCGTACAGAGGCACGAGAAAGCTCTTCATTTAAAATGGTACGCATGAGTGTGCTGATGGGGGGCTTTCAAACACAGCCCACGGCAATGTGTAACGTTCCGCTGCTACAAGTGCCGCTGTTGGCGACCCCGAGGTAGCCCGACCGGCGAGGTCAGCTACCTTGTCATTCGCTCAGTGTACTGACCCGGCCTGGCCAGGTCAGTGTACCCCGGGCCGGTCAGGTCAGTGTGCCCAGGGCCGGTCACGTCAGAGTATCGCAGCCCAGTGACGTCAGTGTACCGCAGCCCAGTCACGTCAGTGTACCACAGTCCGGTCAGGTCAGTGACCCCAGCCCCGGCCGGCTGGTCTCCGTGCTCCGCTGAGTTGACGCCGGAGTTGATTGAGCCGTGATGGAGTCGCCGCTGTGTCAGCGGACGCCCGGAATACCCGATGAGCTCCAAAAACAGCCGCGCACGCAAACAGTCCGCGCCGCCGCCCGCTCGCCCGATACATTTTGCGCGCACCGAACGCTTCAAAAGAACTACCGTGCCCGCGGTGATTCGCTCGTTAAATCGTCAATGACTGCCGACGTTAACATGCTGTGTTATGTATGCACTGCATCTAAAATCCATCCATCTGATGGCTGTTACAGATTCGCATCATTAACATACAAATCGGAATGTTAATTGGCGCTGCAGACATGCGACCAATGTCGATGTGCTTACTTAAGCACACGAACGACCCGACAACATTTCAGGTGCGTGGCTGTCATTGTTCGCGTCGTGAAATGCACCGCAACCCGACCAACCCACGAACCAAACAGAGCGAACTCGAGCACGACACGACGGTCAGTCCAGCGACAGGGAAACAAAACCGAGTGCCATGCGAGCAGCTCTGGAGTCGGCCGGCCGGCGCTGGTGCGACTCCGTGCCCCCGGGCGCCGCCGTACTGAGTCACCGCCTCCCCTCCGCAGGGGGCCGCTGACTCAGGCACGTGCTGCAGAAACGCTTGATGACTGCGATGATAATTGCTATGACACGGGTGCAGTGGCCCATGGAGCAGGTAGGGCGGCGGCGTTACCATGTTTTAAAAATTGTCATAAGCCCGACGGTGTTGCACGGAAAAAAAGAACAACAGTGTCGGCCTTCCAACGCTGAAAACGCCCTGCACGTCTGCATCATGAGGTTAGTCTAAGTCCTCCTAATCTCGTGACGTGTTCCTGTCTTAATCCGTCCGCTTTCTTTGCAGTAGCTCTAACATAAATACACAGTCAGAAAGACGGATTTTCTCATTATGTATTCCATTTCATACTTTTTGTTCTCTCCTGTCTTTGTTTTTCCTTTCATCCGGCTAGTCCTTCCCTCGTCCATGCTCCGCCTCTCTCTCTTTCTCTCCCTCTCGGTCTATCTATCTACCTATCTTTCTACTTTTCTTCCTCATTTGTCTTTATTTCTCCGTTCATGCCTCTGACTTGATCCCAAAGCGTCTGAAAAGAGCCAGCACTGAAAATGTCCAACCTGCGCCCAGCCCTGCCCGGCAGACCTGAAACTGCCGCTCCTTTCCGGGCCGGACTCGATTCTGCAGCTCTGTTCCGGGTCGGCCGGAGGCCGGGCGCCTGTTTTCTGCGCTCGGAGCGGCGTCGCCGCGCCGGCCGAGCCTCGGCCGCGCCCGGCGCATTCCTGCCGGCTGGGCCGGCCCGGGCCGGCTGCGGCCGCCGCGGCCGCCCGCTGACCCGCGCGCCGGTCCCAGCGTCGAGGTCGAGTGCGCGTCTGCCACGGGCGCGGCGTGGTGAAACACTGTGACCCACATGCGTGAGGCGGCTAGTAAATTGCCCGATTCACCGCGTGGGATGTTCCGTTCCACTCCACGCAGCGCTAGCGTGTACTAGAAGTGGGCTTTCTTGAGGCGATTTATCTGGTGAAATGCACGGTCATTGGGCAGCTAGCTTCACGACGGTGGCGGTGCCGAGTATTCTGGACCGTGGGGCCAGCGGCTTTTTCGAATTCCTTTCTTTCCATGCGCCGCCATTGCGACGGTATTGAATTTTCCCGAACTGGAGAAGATCGTTGCCCGCTGCCCCTCCGGCAACGTCGCCACTGCTTCACGTCGACTGTGGTCGTGAAGCTCCCCGCGCTGCGCGTCGTCCCGTGGCGGTAGCGCCTGGCCGTCGAGGTCGCTGGAGGTCGCGGGTCGCTGCGGCCGCGGCCTGCTTCCCGACGGCGACCCGGTCGCCCGCCGCCGGCGGCTGACCCCTGACCTGGGGCGCCCGAGGCGGCGGCTTCTGCGCAGTGAAAGCCGGGCGGGCGCTGCACGCTGCCGGACGTCGGTGTGCGTGCAGCCGTCCTGCGGGACCGCTTTCTCTGCCATCAGCATAGCGGGCGGCCACGCCGCCTTTGCATACAGCACCGCGCCGGCACCGGCCGGAACCTCTCAGCATTCTGCTGGCGCCGAGCAACTTGCGCTCCGGAAGGCAGCACGCTGGTGGTCCGGCCGTTGCGTGTTTTCGGACACTCAGCGATGGTGCGAGGCGATAAATGAGCTCGTCACCGCCGCTTTTGCGATCGGCGCTACCGAATGACCCACACATGTTTGATTCCTTAGAAAAATCTGATCCAAACAATCGGCGTTAATAATGGGTCCGGCTTTTGAGGACGATGGTCGGGCGATAAGACGTTAACCGCTCACCTGTTGCCGCCTGGGCAGACAGATTCAGACAGCTCAGACAGATCATCACTCCAGGCATGCAGACAAGCGCTGCTTCCTTTTACACCAGAGGTTGAACACCCAGGCATATATATTGGCAATCAGCGCTACTAAATCTCCTATACGGAAATGATATCCTCGTTTGCAGGCCAGCATTTTCTACGGAAGTTTGAACGGGTGCTGCGAAATACGGGAACGCATTTTAATTACTTCAGTTTTAAATAAATTATTATATATGACATAATCTAATCATATATTTATATAACACATATATATTTAAGTGTAAAACTTTGCATAATTATAAACACGCACTCGGCCGGAGGACGAGAAAGGAAAATATCGCTTTGGCAACAAAGGTGTTTCTCATGTGAGCCACAAGCGAGTCTCATTCGCAGCCCTAGATAGTCAAGAATTCAATCAACTGTAGATCTCGCGCAGATGCTGGCGATGCCTTTGATTGGAAGCATTCATGTGGAAGAACTGGCTCAGTTCCCCCCCCCCCGAACGGAGTTTAGAAATCCTTTCTGAAATTGTCCTAGTTTCATGACGGGACGCTGAGTCTGACGAGAAGCGGCGGAACCAGTCTATTCGAAGCTTCCAGAACAATGCAATCTTAGATGCGCAGATGGAAACTGAATCTCTTCTTCGAAAGTAATATTTAGTATCAGGTAGATAATCGTTTCTGGACCATCCGTCCCGCCGAAATGAAGAAAGTTGTCCGATGCTGAAAGCCTGCAGTTACGTTCGCCATGAAGTAAAAAATGGCCCTAATTGGCTCCTGGCCCTTTGGCATGAGTACTAAAAGTGAACAATCTTTTCTATGCCTGCAGAGGTGAGCATTGAGTTTAACATTAATGCGTGTATTTTTTTGCATAAACCCTGCCTCCCTGGGTATAAAGAAGAAGGTTGCCTTTTTAATGGTCAGTTTCTTCCGCGTCAGAAATCGTGTACTCGAAGGTGAACATTTGGTTACTTCCCAAAAAATGTTTGGTAAGTGCGCGGTTTCAAAACGTCCCCAGGGTAAGTCGTTAAGAAGAGATGACGACGAAATTTTGGACGCAGCAGCTAACATCCTGCTTTTGAGCCCGCGTCATAAGCCTTTTCTTGGTTTTGGCGCATCGTCCAAGGATTTTAAAACGATGCGACGCCACAGAGGCAATTCAGTTCCTTGTCCTTAAACTTTACCGTTTCATTTCACGTGCGCGTCGCGGAAAGTTATAAATAGCTGGCTGGTGCGGTTCCCCTTCCTCGCTGGATTATGGCGTCTCCAAAAAAATAATGCAAAACAGAAATAAAAAATCAGGGCAAGATTGTCGGTAAGCGCCCCCCCCCCCCACGCGGTAGAAGTATCGTGTCAAATGTCGTGTTCAGACCCCTAACGAATGCCGTTGGTTTCTGGCGGACATGCAGCATATGTCGTCGTCCCAACTATCACTGACGTGGAGCTTCGTAATACCAGCAACGTCTGCATCTTAACGTGTCGCCAGCTTCGCGATCCAGGGGCAATGCTGGCACCCCTCCACTGATCCTCCAGTAGAAGTGTAGTCGTACACAGCGAAGGTCATGATATAAGGCAGATCAGTAGCTGACGTAAACGCGAAGTAAAAACAGCACAATGTCCCCCGTCCATGGATGAAGTGATGTACATGAAGCAAAACCAGCGAGTTTGGCGTTTTGGTTACGACGACGCCATATCTGAGACGGGATGAGTAAAGTTACTGGGTGCCCTGACGCCTAAAATGTGTAGTTTTGTGACCCTGTTCGGGGTATCTGAACGACAGGGGTCGTGATGTCCCCGCTCCACCAATCAGACAGCAGTATCAGGCTGGCTCAGGCAAGTCCGCCTCCGCCAGTACCAATTCCCACACCACCTGGAAGCCTCGCGTCATTGTACCACCTGGAAGCCCTGCGCATTACGCTATCTGAGAGTCCAGTGCTACTGCGCCATCTAGAAACCCCGTGCCTTCGCACCATCTGAAAGCCCCTGACCCTGATTCACCGCACCATTTGGAAGCCCTGAGTCGTTGCGCCATCTGGAAACCCTGAGTCGCGGCACCATCTGGAAGCCTGCGTTGCCGCTGCCGCCCGGTATCCTTCAACTCGCGTGCGGCCAACAGGAAAGTCCGGAGCATTGACTCCGCTGCCGGTAAAAAAAAACAAAAAAAAACGCCGGCAGCATTCCGCAAGGTAGCCGCGTTTTTTGCCGCCACCTCTTGCAGACATTGCAAAGGTCGTGGTCAGGGGCGGACCGGGGCCTTGAAAATGGGAAACAAGTCAAAACCTCTTCCGGGGGTCCATGCCCTCGCCTCAAATGGGAGCTCGCGTTTTTACCTCATTCTTTTAATGCCCTACATGGCGTCGCCACCGCCTGTATTTTGAATGCTGCGTTTTTGCCTGTGTTCAGGCATTCTTTCACGAATTTCATGGGACATCGGTGATGTCCATTTCTGTGATAGCATTCTCATTCATCTGCTAATTACTTGCAGCGAGCTTCCATGGAATTCCACGTCTTGCCTTCCACGTGCAGAATTTGACCAAATCAACCACCGCATAAGCAATCTGCCAAACGTAGAACGGAAACCACACCCTTTTTACCATAAGCCAAAGACTACAAACTGCCAGCCAAATATCAGAAATAGCTGAGTCGGGCCAGTAAAGGGTTCTCATAGCTGTCTTAGCCGGAAGAGCTATTCGCATGCAACTCATCTACCCAGGAGGATGGGAAAGACAGCACCACCGCCACAGATTTACACACGTCATTGTTTCTCATCACTTAGTCGGATTACTTTCACTGTCTGGGCCGTAGAGTAATAAACTGGATAGGATGCACTCAAGCACGATGATGAAGCGTCTCCTCCTGATGAGTTTTACAACCACCGGGAACGCTGATGAAAAATGTATGGCAGAACGCCGGTGTAAGAAGCGCAGTAACTACTTCATGTTTCGTCTGAAATGCCGTCGGCGTTGTTTACGTAACACTGAAATATGAAGTGCTTTCCTCGGTTGCATGGCAAGAAGATGCGCACGGCATCCTCTTTCGGCAACCTTTCGGTGCGGCTGCCAGGCGATGTAAAACGGTCTTCCGTTTTTCAACCACGATTTCCCTTTTCGACCGCACTCGCTGTGCGGCCATACTGACCACCGCTTCCGCTTCCTCTTCCCGTCCCAATTCATCACGTTCTTCTTGTGCCACTACTGTTTCAGCACGTGTCTCCGACTGCGGCCGCCACGTCCGCGCGTCCCTCTGACGTCACCGCTCCGGTGGACGTGACGTCACGCGTCTCGGGTCGCCATTCACGGCCGGTTATTGGCCGGCGGCGTTTTTTGCGGTCCCGGTCGCCGTGCGCGGCCGTTGTTCCGGGCGGCGGCGGGCGCCGAGCCGCGCAGGGGCGCCGAGCAGCGCAGGGGCGGACGCATCCGCCTCTGTCGGGTCGCCGCCGGCCGGCACAGCTCCGGCGGCGGCGCGGCTGCGGTCGGGGGCTGCGGCAGCCAACGATTCGCGAGGCCGCTCCGGCGGCGGAGAGCTTTGCTCCCCTGCGGCGGTCCTGGCGACGCCCCTGCGCGGGCGGACTTTTTCCGAGCCACTTGTCGCGGCCGGTGTCCAACGGGCGCGTAAAACGGTGAATCGACGGGCCACGCGCGTCGCAGGCCGGCCCGTGCCGTTTTCTGGTGACGCCTCGAACGCTGCCGCGAAACAAGGGCGCCGGCGCACCGGAAAACCGGTCACCAGTTTACGGGGACCACGCCCTGCTCGGGGCAGCGCCCGACCCGGTCTGGGCTTCGGCCACGTGCATATGAGCAGCTGGAGCGCGCCCCGCCCACATCTGATGAACCTCAGGTTAGTGACGAGTCCGGAGTTTGCAGCTGTTGTGCACGGAGCGCCGCGATCGTCGCAATCGCACGATCGTCGCAGCGCCGCGATTGCCGCAGCGCTGTTACTGCCGCCACTGCATCCCAGCCAGCAGTGTAACACCGATGAGGAGAATCTTGCAATTTTTGACACATATTCGGCTCTAGGCCACGACCAGGTCGGTGAACTGTGATATCTGGTCCGTTCTCTCCGTTTCCACCATTTTCGCGTCCTCGTCTGCTCTTCCGGGACCAATACACCCATCCACACCGTCTCTCCGCTATCCTTTCTCTATGCTATGAACGCTATGAACTCGTCCGCTATCCTTTCTCCTAACGACAGAGCGAATCCCCAGCATCGGTGAGCGCGCCATCTTAAGCCGGTGGCTCCGAGAGGGCGTCGTGAGCCCGGAGGCGGCGAAATGTTTTCACGACAGGCGCCGCTGTTTCATGGGCCGGAACTCGAGACGAAGATTGGCACAGGCGGCCTTCTCCGCCTTGAGAACACGCCAATACAAGGCCGCATCTCCTCTGAACCCATGTCAACACAGCTGACAGCTGGCGTTGTCTGAACGCGTTCAGGGAGATCAGGGAGGTTGTTACCGGGGCACGAGTCTGTTAAATGAAGATGATTAATCGGTACAAACCAGCCGGGTACGATGACAGTCAACCAGTCAGACCTGATTTGACGCTGAACTGCGCTGGGTGCAACGGACCGGACGGGCACGTGTAACCACTGGATGGGGAGGGTGCGCACCGGACAAGCACGTGAGGTCCCTGGGGGGGGGGACCGGACGTGCCGGAATGAGGGTGGCGCAGGCAGGGCGCCGGGATCGTCTCCCACTAAATCGACGCCCACGTCGCCGCGGCCGCCGGCCAGCCGAGAGATGAGTTATCGGTTTGTTTACGGACGGCGGCCGGAACGCACGCAGCGCGTGTTTTCAATGAGTTCTAAACGTCAGCGCTGATTAACGACGCGGCCCGCGCGCGCGCGCCGTCCTATCCCGACACGTCCGCCAATCAGCGGCTGGCCGCGTTATTTACGCGCGGCCGCCGTTTTATGGGTACCGGCGCCGGCGGCCCACGGGAGCGCCGCTCTCTGATCGCGGCATGAACCGGCGCGGACCGATCGCGTGCTATCAGCGGGACGGAGGGCGTGGGCCTGGACAGCTCCTCAGGGACTTTAATTATTTGTTTTTTTTCTGCCTCCCTGGGACGCCGGCGGCCCGCCTCCGCAGAACTGGAGCACCAGCGGGCGGAGGCGGCCGCTCGAGCGCGCAGCGGCAGCGGGCGGCGGCCGCCTCCCACGGCGAGCGTGAGCTGGTTGTAGGAGGCGCGTCTCGGCTACGTACGGGACCTCCTGTGGACGCCGCGCGTCGAGTTCTGCGACCACGGCGTGGCACGCTGCGGTGAAACGGCCTGCTGAGCTGCGGTGCGCAGCGATAATGAGCATTGTCGCGTGACGCGGAAAACCGAATCTTTTCCACTGCGCGCCGCCCTGACATGGCAAACTGCAGGGCAACGCGTGCACGAATGGCGCTGCGTCGTGCACACTATTCTTAGGCCGATAAAGCGTGTGTGTTCACATTGCCGCACGGCATGGGGCTGGGCAGCAAGCACTGAACAGACCACATTCGCCATGAAATAGCCGCCTCGGAAGCAGACCTGTACTCCGAGTCCGCATTGGCCCATTTTGTAATGAGCCTTTGACAGGCAGTGTAAATGGTCGGGGCCAGATCAGAAGAAGGTTGTACGTTTTAATAACGCTTCGTGGATATGACAGCTCTTCTGTCATAAGTGGCGTCTGCACGTTTCCCATCCCAGGGAAATAAATGCGTAATGCAATAAAATGCGCCATAACTGGCCAGCAGATAAGCCATAACTTTCACAAAATCGCACCTCCCTTTGGCCAGCCGACCTCAACGCGCTCGATCCCCTAAGCGTCCAGTAGAAAACGGCCCGGCATTGACTCTGAGCACCGGCAAGCTCAGCAGTGCTCAGACGCGGTTCGGAGGAGGCAATCACGAGCGTCGGCCGCAGACGGCGGCCTGTCCGGCTGTCTGCGCTTGTTAGTCGCTCTGTTAAATGGTATGCTGGTTAGTTTAGTCGGTCGTACAACCCGTTAACGACAGCTCAGTTGGTAGAGCGCTGGTCTCCCCGTTCCGGCAGGAGGGGTTCGGGTCACCTCGGCGATCGACCTGTGACCCCCGGGTCAGGTGGCGACTGGCCGACGTAAGGTCAAGAGGACCACCAAACGCTCGCGTTTGGTAGCCAGCACGGCGGTCAAAATCAGCCGTTACCCGGAGCTGCGCGATCGGCTGTACGGGTCGGCGTCTACGCAACAAGCTACGCTTAGCACGGCCGCCGAACCTTAACATCACCCCAACAAACCCTCGGATCAAAGTTATCATACAAAGCGCCCCGGGCGTTCTGCGTCTGGCCGCCGCAGAGGCGCCCCAGGTCACGAACGTCTGCCTGGCGGCTGTGGCGCCCGGACTAACCTGAACAACGCCAGACGACGTGACCGCCGGACCGCCGCGAGGAAATAAAAGAACACCCCAGCGACGGCCAGGACCACGGACAAAGCCCGGCCGGTCCGCGACGTGATACACACCAGTCGTGGCGCCAGCACGTGTGACACGTGCGCCACGGGCTGGGGCGTTCTCCGCTAGACGTAGCACGTGGGTCTGCTAAAAGGGTGTCCTCGTCGCCAGCCAAGCTCGGAAAGGCTGCAGCTTCGGGCCCGGTTTTACAATCTCGTGTGAGTGCACCATGTGTCTCGCAAACTACCATTAACTGACGTAATTTTAGCGGATGAAGTTCCGGATGCTCAAGGGCTAGAAATACGAGGCAGTTGGGCCACACGTGGACAATGACTAATTCCCGTTACATTATCCTCTTTGAGTGTCACTTGAATCGTCCACGACATGAAGCCTCAAAACTTTCCCGACAAATGCCCGAGACAACTGCCTTTCACGAGAAAAGTTTTACGGGGAATGCCAAATTTTCATGTTCTCCCCATGGAGAAACAGTTGGTTTGTTGACGCTCCACGACAGGGCGCAATAAGGAGTCAGCAAAGTCCTGAAGCGCGTCTCGTGGCTGGACATTCTCACAGCGGATGTCTCTATGTCTCACCTCTGACTTGACCTCTAACCTCGGACTCACCACTCCGCTGTCGCATGCATGCAGTGACGGTCAGCTGTGCAAGGCTTCCGAGGCAGGAGTATTCTGTCCATGTTGAACGCACCTACCCCTGACGCGTCAACTTAGGTGAACACGATTCTGACGTAAAACCTTCCATCGACATTGGTCTCATCCATAGCAGATGGAAATTCATTATACGGGACCAACGAAGCACAACCAATGTCCGTTTTGTCCCCTTTACCCTGTACATGTACTCCAAGGTTCCTGTAAACTACCCACATAGTAAGCAGCTGTGCTAATTCGTCATGAATTGCTACTGGAGGGTCTACAGCATGGAGATCCCTCCCTCTCACTCATTATTATGCTGACTCTCTTTCCAGCTATCCTAATTGTTCGGAGGACCATTAGATATGTTTGGTCAGCGCTAGGAACAGGCGGAGCCTCGTTTCACAGCTGTCCAGCAATTATGGTTAATGGCTTCCCTCGGCATTATTCAGTGGCCCGCCAGCGTTTTCCGAAACATTTTACGCCAAAATCCTGAAACCACGAGTTTATAAATGATCGTAAACGTGATGTGTGATCTGCGGGGAGTTACGGCCAACGAACCATTGGTGTGTGTCCATGCCCAGCGGCCGACTCGTCTTTTATTATCATCTGCAACGTGACGTCCATGGTGCATAATGGAATCTCACGGCCAAGCAATGGCACATGTCCCGAATTCCATTCAGATACTTCCTCATAGTGTGCCAGGTGTTGCTGGCTAATGCGGTCCCATCTGACGGCATCGGGTGCAGGACACTCAACAGCCACCAGGACCGGCGCGCTGACCATCGGGGCTTCCTCCTCCGCCGGTGTCACGCCTGTGGTGCGGACCGGAGCACAGTGTGCTCCTCAGAGCACGTCCACGCGGCTCTTCGGTACTTCGGCGGAGCATGTCTTGCCGAGACAAGTCAGGGTCACGCACTCAGTCGAGAACGGAGGGATGGCTTTGCCTCTCCGTTTCTCTATCAGTGTGTTTCCTTATTTCTCTCTCTCTCTCTTTCTCTCTCTCTATCGTCCTCTCCTTTCTCTTCTATCTTTTCTCACTACACCTCTTTCTCCGTCTATTCTTATCCCCTCCCTTTCCTTCCTTTTTCTCCCTATCTTCCTACTTCCACCATTCCCCTAATCGCGTCGCCAGTTCTCCCGGCCGAACCCATCATCTAAAGCTGATCGGCGGCAGCATGTCTTTCCACGCCCCCGTAACAGTCAATCTGCGGCGGACCTGGCCTTCTCAGTCCGGCCGGCGCTCGTGAGAACCTGTCCAGCTGGCAGACGTCAGCTGACGGGCGTCAGCAGCTGTGATGGCGGCAGGGAGTGCGCGATGTTCCGGCCAAGTCGCACATCAAAACGACTCATCTCCGAGAGCTTCGAAAACTAAAGTAAAACTCAGACGTCTGGTGGGAGAAAAACGATCAAATGCAACATATTCTCATCAAAGCATCTGATCTGTGAGAGTTTTCGGAACTTAGATAGAACTTAAACCGTCTCGTGGAAGAAAATAGCTCAAATGTGACATACTAATCCTGCACTGATCCTGAACATTATCTCTTTGTGAACACATGTCGACAGAACGCACGACACACGGACGTGAACACAAGAACATTCATTAAAAGGCAAAGCCGAGGCCAACCAAGAATGTTCAGGTTCTGATTCAAGAGTTCTGACCTTGCTCGCTTGGCTGACGATGGAAAAGGCACTCAGAGCTTTGGCCGCGTACAGTTAAACAAACCATCACCTCCATGGATTCTGCTCCGGTTTGTGGTAACTGTGTTAAGTTTCTCACTCTCTTCCGCCGTCCAACCGAAGCGCACCCTCATGACTTTTGAAACTGAGTTAGAAGGCCACTTAAACGTCACAGGTGTTTCGCAGTCATTGCAGGAGCCCATGGACAAATACGCTTTGTTTGGCTCGGGCCAGCCGGCCTCGCTGCAGCAGGCAGAACGACCGTTCCCGAACGTGACACGCTCTGACGGCGGCAAACTCACGGCTCTTTTCACGGCCGTCCGGCTCCGGGGCGTGACGTCATCTGAGAGCAGACGGACGCAGATGGCGCGGCAGCGTCGCGCCGAACTCCGCGGGAAACTCGCGCCGAACTTCGCGGTCCGAGGCCCCGCGGCGAGACCGCCGGCCGCGCCACTTCCGGCGCCCGTCAGCTGGCGCCGGAGCGTCACGTCCGGACGGCGTCACGCCGGCGCCGCGCCCGACCGTCACGCCCTGTCCGGCGACAGCTGACGCAAACAGCCGGAAGAGGAGTGCACGCTCAGAAAGCTTGAAGAGAGTCTAGACAGCGATAATTCATCATGTGCGGTGTCAGTGTGTTTCATGCTGGAGCTCATGCGGCTTCGCATTGCTGCATTTTTTCCCGAAGCATGTGCGACGCCGAGGGGCAATATTCCACGAAGCAAAGCGATTCTGACGTCTGGATCGATTGGTCCAACGAAACGGTGACGCGGATGAATGGTGTCTAGTGGCGCAGCACAAGCCCGCCCGTCGTGCCGACCGACAATCCATCGTACAGGCCGGCCGACCGTTGGCCGGGCGTGCTGAGCTCAGGGTCGCCACTGGCCCGCCAGCGGCGCCGTACGGTCAATCTTGATCTCGATTCCCGGCGGGCGGCGGGCGGCGCGGCGGGGCGTCGCCAGCGACCCCTGATGACAGAAGCCGGGACGAGTGATGACGGTCCCCGGTCGGCCGCCGCTGACGCGATCCGCCGTCGTCGTGCCTGGACCGGCTGCGCGAGCGGCAGCGCGGGCGAGCTGCGCCGTCCGCAACACGCGGCGGGCACGGAGCAGGAGCGGCCGGCCCGGCAGGGCTGCTGGCCAATCGACTCACATAGTCCTTGATTTCCCTCGCCTCACTGGAGGCGTGCAACACTCGTGATCTGAGCGCGGTCAGCTGGCGCCTTGTACTGCAGGTAATTGCAAGTGGAATGCGAAGAGCCACTCGGAGGTGGCCTGGCGACCGCGCCCCTTCGTCCGGAGCCCATTCCGGAGACACTGGTGGCTGTTGAACGCTGTCATCCGTCCTCATGCTTCCTCTAAGGGCGGCCTCGCTCGTTGCGTCATGGCTGCCGTTTGTGCCAAGGCAGTGTTCGCCTCTGCCGGGAGGCAGACTGATGAACTTCGCTCATCAGACTCGTTCCCGGCCTTAAACATTTTAACGACGTCAGTCGTTTCAGACGACCTTGGGGAAGGTCAGGCCGCGCAGTCAGCGGGCGGAAAGTTGGCCGACATTTCGGCCCTCGGGGGAAATCAAACCATCCGCCGGTTCCAGACGTTTTCGGGCCCTCCTGAAAAGCCTGGAGTTTCCCTGCAGTTTGTGTACCACAGCCGACCAGTGAACGCGTAATGGCTTGGCATGGGAGTCAGCGCAGATATTTCGGAGGACGAACAATCTGTTCTAGCCCCTGCTCCAGTAGTGTGAGGCCCGGCGCGGACATACACCCCCAGTCGTATTAAATTTATGCAAATAGGACCACGCGGAGCAATGCGGACATTTTCAGAGCTCAGCCCACTCGTTTGCTTCGCCATCACAACGGGAGCTCTCACGCTGCCTGGGACAAGACGGAAGGCCTCCGCGACGTCCGCTGAGAAGTGAGAACAAAGGAATTCCGCGCAAACAGATTTCAGGGTTTTGCCCACAAAAAGCCACAGTGACGCTTCGCATTTGGCTTTAGATTAATTAGCGGCGGCTCCAATGGCACCTGTTCTTTGCGCTGTGACTTTCCGCAAGAGCCAGCCTTGCGCAACGAACGCCTACGGCCGGACGTGAATCAGCATTGTTGTGGTCAAAACCAGATTCGAAATGCACCGCGACGGCCAGCAAGCCTTCCGCGACGCGGCGCACGAGACTTACGATGCACGTCATGTTCCGTGATCCGTCCAGAACGTGACGCATTCAGCCACCACACGGCTGAATAAGGCGAGAGACCACACTATGTAGCATAACACATTATGTAACACATATAGCACACTATATAACACACAACAGGGCGGGCAAAGGAAAAAAAAATTTAAAGCTATGTTTTATTTGCATAATCACCAGAACTTCAGTTTATACTGGTGATGAAATGCATTTTTGCCGAAATTTACAACCTTCGATCAGTCCGTACTTATATCTACAACCTGTTCATTAGCGTTTTTAAGCCAAGAACGGATTTTGAGATCCCACATACAAATCAAACTGTACAGCCATGAACTGATCTCGTCGACAAATCCTGCCAACGAGTTTAAGGCGTGCGTACACCGCAAAACGGCTTCCAGCTTCACTGAGCCGTAAACTCACCGAACAAAGGTCAGCACGGCCCGCTCCAGGTAAGCCCTGCACGCCTCCTCAGACCCCACTTCACGAGCATGCATTGATCAGCCCTGACACTGACCGGACCATCTGTGGCGGCGGTAATCCTTGCAGGCCCGAGCGACCGCTCACGCCGCAGCCCGGCCGCCTGACACGAAAACGGCGACCTCGGACGGCGCAGCAGGCAAGGCCGAGCCTGCCGTCCCTCCCCGGCTGGCGGACACCGGCCAGCTGGTCCGTCACCGGCCGTCACCACCCGGATCACCACCCGCACCACCACTGGAGAGGCCTCGGTCGCCGCCCGTCAGACAACCGCTACTGACAGACAGCGATGTCTGTCAGTAGCGGTGTCGGTCAGTAGCGGTAGGGGACTGACCGGTGACAGCTGGCAGCTTTCACCGGTCAGGCCCCCACCGCAGGGGAGCACTAGCCATCCAGCCATTCGACCACCACCAGCCATCACCAGTCTGATCGCCTCTCCAGGGTTGTCAGGTTCGTTCAGCCGTCACACCTCTGATCACCACGACCGCCCGACACCAGCCAGGGCCAGTCGGATCAGGCACACGACCACGTCCCTCCCAGACGCACCGTGTCAGCGCCGGGACACCGGCGCTGACACGGTGACACGGTGACCGGGACACCGCCGGCGGCTGACCCGGCGGCTGACCGCACCGTGTCCGCCGCCGGGAGTCTGTGAAAACACCACGAGGCCCTCACCGTCCGAGTCTGTCTCCGGGTCCGGCTGGACGTCCGGAAAGATCTGGGTGACCCTCTGGGTGACAGGGGTCAGGGTTCTTTCCCGGCCGAGCCGAGACCAGGCGGAAAGAGCGCCACCAGAAGAAGCAGAGCGGGACCGATGCCGACAGGACCGACACGACGGCAAAACAGCGAGCAAACGCCTGACGGATGACCGGAAAAAGCGGGGTAAAAAGGGAGCATGTTGAAATAGTTTGCAACGCTTTAGAGAGTCTTTCACGCCTCGAGCTGCGGCTCGCAGGTGAGGACTTTCAAAATCTGCAAGAAACACCTCACAGGTGTATGCGCGAGGCTGCGACAAAAACGTCTGAAAGCTTTTGGTTCCGGCTCTGGGATCTCAGCGTGCTTCTGCAGAGCAACTTTATGGGCCCGGTCCACTCAGCTCCTGTTCCGCCAGCACTGCGGAACTGCACAGCGGGCAGTCGGTTGGTAACCGGCCTTCCCGCCCATCGCTCAACTGACCTTGTCGCCTCATCGCTGACAAAGTCACGAAGAGGACCCGCGGCTCGTCGGGACCCGCCCCTGCAGCGGACGGCGCCAGGCCGCGGACCCTGGATCCCCTGGACCAGCCCCTGCGGCGGACGGCGCCAGACCGCGGACCCCGGCTCCATTTCCTCCACTGGGCGGAGTCTACGAGGCTTCCCCTGAGCGGCGCCCGGCGGACGTCGGTGGCCCGTCACGTGCCGATGCCCGACTGGCAACGTCCCGGTCACGTGCCAGGCACGCGGGGGCACGCCGCCGCGCCGGCGTCACTACAGGACGGTGACACGCCCCTGCACATGACGACCAGGTGTCGGAAGCCGTGATGATGGTGGAGGTGGCAGATGGCGCGGTTCGGGGCACTGTCGGTCATGTTTCCGGCAGCGCCTCGGCGCGCTATAGTCACTGGTAATGGTAATGACAGAGCACCAGTGTTCATGTTGGAGAATATGGCGGACAGAAAGGGCCGGCGAAGACGAAAGAATGTGGCGCTCTCAGTCAGACTAACCCAGGGGCAAGAACAACTACGTACGAGAGAGGAAATAACGCAAGCATCAGATTTAATCGCATTAACAATCTTCACCGCTCCAGTCGTCGCCGCTGGCCTGTTCGGTGTGCCACTCCCTCGAAATGCGATTTCCCACAAACGGGTGCCTCCGGAACTATTTTTAGCCATGCGGCATGCCTGGGGCTCAAAGCATGTGCTGAGCTTTGTGTTTAAATTGGCAGCTTGGCCTTCACTCAGAAAACAGGCCATGCAAATCCGGGGTGTAGTCATCACCTAGGGTCTTCTGCTTCGTGAGCTTCATGCACGTCTTTCCAGTTCAATGTTATTCAGGCTGCATTCCGTGACCAGGTGAGGCCTACGCCAAGCGAGTTCTGAAATCGGCCCCACGTGACCTCGACACAGAACAACAGCAGTAAATCCCCGTATGTGGGTCAGTCCGTGGTAGGTCAGGTCGCTGCACGTGCTGAAACCACACGGCAAACCTCCAGTTCAGCGTAAACGGCCTCTGCAAGGATCTGCCGCATCCAGTCTGGCCATCTCGTCGACCGGTCTTACAGCGCCTCGTAAGGCTATCTGAGATGCATGAAGTGCCGGCCGACAGCGCCGGGGGCCCAGCCGAGGCGGTCTCCGGCAGCAGGATCAGTGTAATTTTGCTGCGCAGCACGTGGTGGACTCTCGAGTAATGCCTCCCGCTGCGCAGCAGTTCACGACGGCGCCGGACGAAAGCTCACTGGCCCGAGGCACACCCTCTGACTCAGCCGTTGGTAACAGCACGCGGAATGATTGAGTCAAGCCCCGGCCTGAAATCGGTTAGTCATGAAAAAACGCAACGGAAAATCCTGTACCGGGAATTACACGTGTTAAGACCTTACATGCCTCTGGCTTGCCCGAAAAGGCCCTAGGCCTGTTGGAACTTTAAACGTTGCGTTTGTGGACTCATGAAAAGAGATGCAAATCGCGAATCCAATGTCGATTAGACTGTCTCAGGCTAGAGTGCCTGGCGGCGCTTTTATGTGCCAGAAGCAGTTCCTCATAAGCATATTTGATTGGCGCCATTAGTCAAGAGCATTTTGTTGAAGATACGGCCCGTTCAAGAAAAGTTTTATGCCATGCTTACACTAACCAAAACTTCTGCACCCGTCTTTGCCCTGATCTTTCACGGAAACAAGCACGTCTGCAAGTTTGGACGATGGTCCACCAGAAGAAGTCCCCCCTCAGCTGGTCCAGCTTGGGAGCAGGGATTAAGGAGATCGTCATGAGCCGTTCCAAGCAGCCTTCTCCGAACGCCATAGCCCGTCATCAGCGCGACAGACGTGGCGTCTGCAGCGTAGAAACGTAGCGCTATTCGATCCGAATGCTGCACTAAGCGACGTTTTGCCGTCACCACCGCCCGTCGACCGGGCAGTCTCCTTCCCGGCGCTGCCTACCTGAATCAACTGCTCCAGCAGCGCCATCCTGTTCTGTCCCGCCAGCTGGGCTCCGAAGTCCTGCAACATCGAGGCGTCGTGCGTGTTCGCTGCGGACCGCTCTGCGCCTCTGCCCGGACGGCCTGGCACCCCTCTCCGTCCGACGTCACGGCAGCACCCTGACACCGGTCACGGACGCCACTGACCACAGGAGCTGCCGCCACACGATCGGGGCTCGGACGCTGGATCTGAGGTCAGGCTCTGGGCAGCGCGTGCACACTCCTCCGCTCCGCAGGTACGACTGAGTGGCGCATGCGCCGGTGGCCGCCGCGACCGCCGCTCGTGTGACGTCACACAGCTGAGCGGCACCTGTCTGACGGCCGCGGCCGGTCCGGGCGGACTGGGCAAGTTCAGGTCAATGGAGCTGGTCAGGTTATCTGGGGCTGGGTCAGGTCACCTGGAGCTGGGTCAGGCCACCTGGAGATGGGTCATGTTAGCCGGAGCTGGGCCAGGTTATCCGGGCTGGGTCAGGTCACCGGGAGCTGGGTCAGATTGCCTGGGGCTGGTCGCGTCATCTGGGGCTGGTCAGGTCACCTGGAGCTGGGTCAAGTTGGCCAAATCAGCTGGGGCTGAGGAGCTGGCAGGGGTCACCTTGAACTGGGTCAAGTTACCGGGACCGGGGGCCGGTCACCTGGAACTGGGTCAACCCACTTGGAGTTGGGTCAGGCCAATGGAGGCCGGGTCAGGTCATCCGGATCTGGGTGAGGCCGTCCAGAGCTGGACCAGGTTACTGAGGGATCGGTCAGATCACCCTTTGCTGGGTGAGGTCGTCTGAAGCCGGATGGGATAGTCCGGGCCCAGTGAAGTCAGCCGGAACCTTGGCGGAACAATTTGGGTTCCGCCAACCAAGCTGGGGAACAACTTCGGCCGACCATGGGCCGGGGCACGTGATCAGGTCGCCTGGGGCTCACAGGAATCTGCGAGAGCCCAGAAGGCGGTCCAGTTTAACAAGGGCTGGTCCAGGCCGACTGGGTCCGAGTCGGGTCACCTGCGGGCGGGTACAAGTCCTCTGGTCATACCAGGCGAAATGGACTCGGTCAAATCTGCTAGGACTGGGAGACTTCAGCTGGGGCTGCGTGACGTCAGCCGCTGTCGAGCCAAGCTAACCTGGGGCCGGACAGGGCCAGGTCAGCCGGGGTCAATATTAAACACTACTACGTCGGAAACGGTAGTGTTAATGATGTTCAGTGACGCGCATGTTGGACCTGATTCAGTAGGCCGATTAGTCTTACGTACTGTACCTTGGGAGTGGCACCTGGTTGCATGGCAGGTGCGCTTTCGCTTGGCGGTAAGTTATCTTAAACAAAATGATGAAGCTACTACATTTATTTGCAATGCGGTTTTGTTGATCTATTTGAAAGACAGTACGCTGTATTGAATTTCAATTTTACGAACGCGTTAGAAAGAAACCTGAGCGGTCAAAAGATCCCTCATCAACCTGGGGCCTTAGCATCATCTTCCAATTCAAGGCAGCTCTGTCGAAAATCTCCCGCTGGACACGTGCGCATCAGTCCAGTGGACGGGGGCTTGTCGCGGTGGCAGGGTACAGTAAATTCCCCGCCTCACAGGCGCGCCGATTTCGAATCCAACTTCTCCAAAATGGCCAATAAAAATGCAAACTGTTGCCGTATTCCATCCCAAATCTGACAGCCGGCTCGGCCGGTCCGCAGGGCCGCAGACGCTGCTGACAACTAGTCCGTGGCGGCGCCGTGGCTCCAGTTAGCTCCAGTCAGCTCCAGAAAGCTCAGTTGGTCTCAGTTTCAGGTTGAGGAAGCTCTGGTCGGCTCCCGCGGCAGCTTCAGCCGGACCGCGTGAGCGCCGGTTGGCCTGCTCTTGCCAGTTTACGTCAGCTCAGGCCTGAGGTCCGCCACCGAAGGCTGAGAAACTGCCGCCGACGGCCCACGCCCTAAACGACCTGCCGCACCCTCCCCCTCCCCACACCACTTGTGACCTTCCACACCTGTCCTTCTCAACACCATTACTGACCAGCTACATCTGTCACTCCCAGCACTCCTGCTCACCCACCTTGCCGACAGCGCTGCCGAGAGACCACGTCGGCGAAAGACCAGGTCAGGAAACTGCCAGGTCAGGTCAGGCCGGGCCAGCGCGAGGCCAGGTCCGCGTCAGTCCTGCAGGGGAACAGCGTACCTCCGGAGCTCCGGCTCGGGGCCCGGTCTCCGCCCGCTGCTGACCAGGTGGCCCGTGGGCGGCGGCCGCCGGGGGCCCGAACGCGGCGTCAACAGGACCGTCTGTTACCCGGCGCCGGCCGCCGTCTCTCCTGCCGCGCCGCGATAGCATCGGCTGCGTTGATTGCACGCCGAGGCCGCGCCGAACCTGCCGAGGCCGCCGGGGGCCGAAGGTCTGCTGGCGGCCGAGCGCGGCCCTGACCTTACCTGCCCCGCCTCCGCCTGTTCAGCGGGAGGTCTCTGGGAGCGAGGGACGTGGTGAGCACTCGCTGACGCTTCGATCGATGAACGCACTTCCATTGGAAATGTTTTTGTTTAGATCAATGTCGTACAGACCTTTCAAACTAGCGTTTGTGCTGATAACATGCGCTAAAGCGGACACAGGATACTGTTGTCGCTGTCTGTCTGCTGATTTGAACTTCACGTCATTAACACGTATCTCGTCTTTTCTGGGCGCCGATGACCACACGATAAGGTAATCTACGACTCATCAGTGTCTCGTTTTAGTCACCTAAGAGCAAACACGTACTTCCATACTCTTGTCCGAGAGCACAAGTCTGGAAAGGTGGGACCTGTTCTAGATGGTACGCTAAGCTTTGACCATTTTTGTCGTCATGGAGAACGGGTGGCACTACAACCGTCTTCTCTCTAACTTTTAATACGGCAAAATTACAGAGGCGTCCTCAAGTCCACCTCGTTTAATTTGTGTAGACACGAATGCTAAAAGCCTGTGACAATGGTATTGTGAATGACGCATTCTCTATGACTTATTTTGCAGACATATGGCGCATTCCATTCAATATTAATATTCGGATGTGAGTGCAATTCAACGAAGCTGAAGTCTTCCAGCGTGTTTACCTTGCCCTTCCCGATCATTGAAATGCATCTCCGACCGAACGTCAGCAACCGCCGGGCTCAGTGCGGAGATGGCCGTCCCGAGCATTCTAACAAGCCCTTGGATTGGCAGTCGGCGTGCGTTGGAGCGACGCACCACAACACGACAAGCCAATTACGCACGCAGCGCGGGCCGAATCAATGCGTTTGCCGCCGACCAATAACATCCGACTGCATCAGTAACGAATCAAACCGCACCGTTGTCTCAAACGTGATCTCCGGGCTGGCGTGTTTGCGTATCTGCAGCAGCCGGGCAACGAATTCTCGTTGACGGCCGCAGCGCGGTCGCAGCCTCCGCCGCTGACGGCAGGCTCTGGTCTCTGAGCCCCGCGCTCACGGCGCGCCGCCGCCGGCTCGCCTCCCGCCCGCGCTCTCGCGGCTGACAGCTGACGGAGCGGCGGTCGGCTCCGGGAGCTAGGAGCGCCGACCGCAGCTCGGCCCGAGGCCGGCTTCTGACCGCTGCGGCGAGACTCCGGCCGATGATGAATGGCCATTTGATACATTTGATTTACTGTCTTTTGTGTTTTTTATGCTAATCATGTTGAGTTATAAACAGCAAATTTAGAGAGGTGCTTCAAGAATTTTAGTCTTTTGCATCGAATCTTACCACAAGTACATATCGTATTGCATTCTATCATTTCTGAAAATACGTGTGTCATGTTATGTTGTGTTCAACGTCCGGACGGAGTTTGTCAGAGCGAGGGATGCGCGGTCGCCTGGTGGACGGCTGCCCGGTCAGGCGGGCCGTGTCCGCAGCAGGCACGTCCACAGCACGGCCCGGCCAGACCGACCCCGTCCGCAGTGGCTGCGTCCACAGCACGGCCCGGCCAGACCGACCCCGTCCACAGTGGCTGCGTCCACAGCACGGCCCGGCCAGACCGACCCCGTCCACAGTGGCTGTGTCCACAAGACGGCCCGGCCACATTCCCTATATAGCCTGGCAGACTTATTACGTCCGCCTCCAGTCCCGCAGAGCGGCCACGTTCACTGTGCATATAGTCCTGGGCAGTGAGTACGTCCGCTGTTCAGTCCTGCAGAGTGGCCACGTTCACTGTGCATATAGTCCTGGGCAGCGGGCTCGTCCGCTGTTCAGTCCTGCAGAGCGGCCACGTTCACTGTGCGTATAGTCCTGGGCAGCGGGTACGTCCGCTGTTCAGTCCTGCAGAATGTGGCCACGTTAACTGCACTCCCGTGCGGAGTGGGTAAATCCATTGTTCAGCGCAGTCGCGTGAAGCAGCTGGGCAATACTGCCTCAGTATATGTATAATTCTGCGTGATATAGTTGGAAACATATGTTTTGAACGACACCCGACCCTTTACCCTACACCAAGCCTCACCTTTATCACCATATACTTTACTCTGATTTCTATCAAAGCATTAAATCCATTTCCCGTGAGATTATGAACTGTAGTAGTAGTGGTAGTAGTAGTAGTAGTAGCAGTGGTGGTAGTAGTAGTAATAATAGTAGTAGTAGTAATAGTAGTAGTAGTAGTAGCAGTAGTGCGAACTATTAGCAATGCCTGATTTGCTGTGATGTATCTTCCCGCTGCTCGCGCTGTCCTTTCCATGTCAACCCCGCCGTGTATTCGATCCAGCTCCAACGGATCCCCCCCCTGCTCAGCCTCATCTCGCGCTGCCTGCAGTTCAGCCGCTGTCAGCGCCACGTCCGCTATCGCCAGCCGCCTTCACGGCTTCCTGTAACGGGCCCCTTATGACCGGACCACGACACGACTTATCTCTCTCCTGAGGTCGTTGGTGTCGAGGCCACGCGCGCAGACGTGACGCAGACGCCCACGAAACGCTCAGCCGGTCGGACTCAAACCTGCGACCTTCTAGCCACCCGTCTCCCCGGTTCGTTGTTTTTATTTTAATTCCTTTAATTGGTAAATTCAATCTGCTAAGAACTGACAAATAAAATCGCTCTGCCGCCCCCTGCCGTATCTCGGCGACTCAGGGCGGCTGACAAACCTCTGCCCTCGGACAGAGCCAGACCAGTCTCAGACAGCCTCAGACTTCCTCAGACCAGTCTCAGACCAGTCCCAGGCGGTCTCAGATCAGTCTCAGACCAGTCCCAGACAGTGCCAGACCAGTCTCAGACCAGTCCCAGACAGTGCCAGACCAGTCTCACACCAGTCTCAGACAGCACACGGCCGCAGCGCTGCCGTCCGGGCCGGTGCAGCGAGCGGCCGGCGGCGGCGGCGGCGGCGGCGGCGGCGCCTGCCGGCCTAACGGGCGCCACCAAGTGGGTCGCGGCCGCGATAGTGCGCCGCAGCAGGGCCTCGCCGCAGTGCGTGAGCCGCGCGGCGCCGCCCGGCCCGCCGGCGCCGCGGACCGGCCCGCTGCGCAGTCGGAGGACCGGCGCCCAGCCGCGAGGACAATACCGGCCCGGCCAGGGCTCAGTCCTCAGGGCTGAACCGCCGGCCAGCCCTCAGGACCGCTGCGTGGCCGCGAGGACTGCAGCGTGGATGCCATGGCTGGTCCAGCACAGTTGGAGGACCGGCGCCCAGCCGCGAGGACAGTACCGGCCCGGCCAGGGCCAGTCCTCAGGGCTGAACCGCCGGCCAGCCCTCAGGACCGCTGCATGGCCGCGAGGACTGCAGCGTGGATGCCATGGCTGGTCCAGCAGTGACGACGGTCGGACAAGGACTGCTGGAAGGCGTGGGAACTGTTCCGCGGCCGAGAGAACACGGTCCAGCAGCGAGATCTATGGTCCATCTACAGAGACTGGTGCCCGGGCAACGTGCGTAGATCTAGTAAAACAGGCCAGGGAACAGAGATAAGCGCTGGCCAAGAGGCAGAGCTGAGAGGCGAACGCCGGGCAGAGTGCAGAGCGCGCCGGGTGACGGGGAAAGAACTGTTGGTGGAACCCAGTCAAGTCTGGTGTTTGTACAAGAAAAGCGGGTCAGGCCGCTGGTATTGTTCTTTGTCAAATCCTCGGCGGCCGCCTTGTTTTACATCTGCGACCTGTTCCGCTTCAGAACGTCGCTTGGTCAGATGCGCTGGGTCGGAACAGCTAAGTTGCCTTGTTTAAGAACGCAAGTAAAGATTCACTGACGCTCACGAAAAGTGGCGCGAGGTAGTTAGCTTCATGATACCCGAGCAGGATAAACAGGACCAGGATGATCTTCCGAGGTGATAAATGAATGAGGCGGATGATGTCTCACTCTCGGAAGTACAGGCCGGCCGCCGTTTTACCGCTGCGGTAATGATGGGGGCCGGGCGCAGGGCCGGCCGGTGAGCCGGCAGCGGGCCGCCTGGGGAGGCGGCGCTCGGCACGGCCGGCTCAGGGCGGCGAGGTTTCTCTCTCGCCCCGGGCGGTTTTCGGCCGCCCGCGGCCGGCCGCCGCAGCTGAGAACCGTTACGGCCGGCGGACGGCGAAACACGCCCCAAGGCCGACCCGACGTCCGCCCGGCCCGCGAATATGACCCTAACGGCCGCGCACTGCCGGCCGCGCGCACAAACGGACGGCCCGGCCGGAGATTACTCGGCAGAACAGGGCAGCCGCGGGTCACGTGACATGAGAGAACCCGGCGGACGCGGCGGCCGCGGCACGTGACCGTCTGCCGCGGCGGCCGGCCGGGCCGGGTTCTGCGGCTGCTTAGGCCGCCGTCTGGTTAGATAAATCCCCGGCTTCCTGCGGCGTGAGGCAACAGTCAGGGTCGTTCAGGTAATCATGACTTAGATAACGGGCGTGCTCAGGCTCTTGCATGGAATTTTTCGCGGCAGTAAATAATAATTTCACCCGTCGCATACCGAAGCTTAATCACAGGCATTATGCTGGTCTTAGTGCGTGCTTATACGATGTTGGTCAGCAACTCAGCACTTACGTGTTGCTCGAATCGATCTGTGTGCCTGTGCAAATCTCCAGCTATCTTCTGCAGCAAGAAATCGTCGTGCGTGGCTTTGAAAGCGTCGCGGCATCTGATATGTTGCACGCAGACACTGGGCCTGATGAATGGACTGGCCTTTCGTTGCCTGCACGCCACTCCCGGCCCAGTTGTTGCGAAACACTGAACACCCACCTGGCCGATCATGTTGTGAATTTCGTGACTCCATTGAGCCGAACAGAACGATTACGCACGCAGCAGAATCGCCAGATCAGGTGGCGCGGGACTGAGATACAGAGAGATACAGAGCCTTGCGCGTGTTTTGGTTCGTCGGTTATTTTGGCCATGTGACAGATTTTGGTTGAGGCTTTGGGCGAGGTCGTTGTTCACTTTGCGTTTGTTTCGTCGGTTCAAACCATGATTCACTTGTCTGACTAGGCGGTTTTCTTACACCGCAGTGACAATCATCAAAGCTTGTTAGCCTTGTTCAGATCATGTACAAAAAATGTCAAGAATGTTAGGGGAAGGGAGCTCGACCCATTGCTTATCACAGTATAATGCGAAATTCCCGTGTAGGCTTAACTTTAAATCGACCGCAAGATGTAAACACTTGTAAAACTCAGTAAAAGCTGACCACGGCGCAAGTCTGCAGAAGAGAAAATTGCTCCTTATCCGACTCAGTTTTCCGGACGAGAAAGTAGCCACTGTCACGTGTTTTTTGTCAATGGTCCGCTGGCGGAAATGTTGTCTATCCTGAATCATTCTGGATTGCATCAATGAAAGTGGACGGCAGCGGGCACGCGTCACGACGCACCAGGCGTGACGGCGTGCCACCAACCACCGGAAACCGGCCAGTTCCGGCGAAAATGTCTCCGTGTTTCGTGCAGAGCTCGCTTGAGGCGTGCATTCGGGGGACCGCCAGGCGTGGCGCCGACACCACGTCCTTCCGTGACCTCCGACGGCAGGAGGCGCGCGCGAAAACTGGAGTCCGACTCGAACAGTTCTGCTTTCTGCTCAGTTGGCATGGAGCAAGTTAATAGGCGAATAAAGACCTGTGTTCGTCTCAAGTGGCTGGCTGAAAATGCGTTCGAAAATGTGTTGATGCTGTTGGGAAAAAAATGTTAAACTCGGCTGAGCTGTAGCGATCTGATATTGGTTCTGAGACTGATGTTTGAATTACTTAAAAAGAAATGACCTCGATGCTCAGATAGCCGCATTTGGTAATAAACCAATGCAATTTTAATGCTACATTTGGAACACTAACAGAATTTGTCAAGGACGTAAAAATATGACCGAAAACCGAGAAGGATGCACATTGCACAGCTCGCCCAAACATATTCCAAGCAGCATGCAACGTGATAACAAGAAACCAGTCTTTTCGCCCTGACCACAGATCATTCTTTTTGACAGCGAATGGTTTCCCAAACACTGCAGCCATTGCCGCTCTCCACGGCCGCCGGCCCCGTCCACAAAACACCGTCCGCACGTCAGGCAGCCCGAGCAGTCATCTCACGCGCGGAACGGCCGCCGCCGGCGCGTGCTATCTGGGGCAGGGCGAAAGTAAAAACGCCACGCAAGAGCAGGAGCCATTCCGTCCACGCAACCCGGGCCCGCGCCCCTCGACGCCCGGCGAATAATTCCGTCCGTCCGCGCGTCGTTTCGGTGGTCAGCCTCCGCGCGGTCGGCAGCTCCAGCCGGCGGCGAACCGGGCCGGGCCGGCCGGGCGGGGCCGACAGGTTCAAGGTGACGCCCACAGGAGGTGGCCGTGCAGGCGGCGGCCGGGGAGGGACCATTGCTGTGTCGCACGGGCGTCCCTCGCTGACCACGGGCCGTCCGCTGGGGCGAGCACCCAACCCCCGGCCGCTACCCTCGTTTGTCCAGGGGAGCACCGACTGGGGACTGACGAATGGGGGTTACCCGCTGGGGGCCACCCGCAGTCGGTAGCGCCAGCAGACGCGCACATCCTGCAGCTTCAGGCGGAGAGGCCTTGGCTGCTCCTGCAGGACGTATCATTCATCTGATACTGGCCGCAGGTGGACGCCTCGTCGCAGAGTGGCGGTGGGCGGCCATCTGTCTCGCAACGTAAGCGGCGCGCGTTCTGCGGCGTGAATAACGCGCACCATTTGTCACCAGTTTGATTACAGGGAAGATAAAGGAGAGCCGTGGTTGGCGGGTGTCACGAAGGAGCTCGTTTGTCATAACAAACCGTTGATATGTGCTTGTCTACGGCTGACGCAGATGTATGTGTCGGAAAGACGGAATTCAAGGTTGTCTTTGTGCGGCATCGTTACTTCCGTTCTCTGTGTAAAATGTCCTGTCCATGAGCACTTTCACTGGATGTCGTTCGCAAAAGTTCATATATCGTTAACTGCTCACGCTAAAGCAGGGGAAATTTATTTGCCATATCTAGCCGGAAGACAGAAGGAAAAGATGACTGTAACTTGGAAGGTTTCATGTGAGCCGATGACAGTCTCAGACACATTGAAAAGACCGACAGTTGCTCGGCATTTATGAGATTGCCCAGAACTTTGGCTCAAAATCAAGTGCCGCGCCAACAATCTGAGGTATTTTTGTCGAAGATGTCTACTTTGTTACTCATTTTATTCCACAAATGGAGGGGCACGGTCGAAAAGAGCTATGAACCATCCTAATGGGGCCTGAAAAACTTTCGGTTACGAACGAATTCAAACGAAATCTAAGAAGACAGTCCCAGTGCGAAGAGCCTGTGCAAATGTACGGCGCTTCAACTACATTTCATTTTTGTATTTTACAAACCTCTCATTTGATACCTCATTGAGTATTAAAAAAAGAACATTTCAGTGTTTCTCCCTTGCAAGAAATGGTGCAACAGGACAAGTATGACCGATGGAAATGACGTGTTGTGACCTGCCGAGGAATGTGGTCGTGTTTGAACCTGTCCCGACCCGTACGATCCTCTGCAGCTGTCGGCCAGCGCCCACAGCCGCGTGTGTGGCTCTCCGTCCGGCGGTGACCGTTGCCCTCTGCCTGAGCCGAACGATCGCTTCACCCGAAATTTATGGGAGGCATGCGCGCTCGTAAGGCAGATGGCCCGAGGTGTCATCACGCCGTTCACCTCTTGTTGTTTCCCGAGTGTGTTTGTGATGCCTCATGGTGAGTGATTTAAGGGTAACGCGCGCGAGCGTGAGCATGGGTCAGGTGAAAGGCATGCAAACCAGAAGAAGGAGAAAGAAGAGAAGGAAAAAGGTGGACAAAGCGTAGAGAGGAGGAGATCGAGAGAGCGACGAAATGGAAAAAGGAAGAGGGAGAGAGAGAGGGAGGGAGAGGCAGGCTGGTAGGCAGCCAGACACTCTGCAGACAGGCATACAGATGAGGAGGCAGACAGACAAAAGAAAGAGAGGCGAAAGGGATACAGAAGGGTATCCATTGTCGACCACGCACATATTTTAGTAAGAACTGTGATCCACATAAGTTTTTATGGGCCAACAGTCGTAGTCCGTGTAGTTACGGGTAAAACAAACGTGTTTTACTGCAAACAAGGCTTCACCTATGTGAAAAAGCTCAAAGCGTCCCAATTTTAGGTGACCAGTAGCCAATGGCAAGCCTAGAAGCTCAAAGAAAACGCTAGTCAGGTAATCCCAGTGATTATTTCAGTGGACTCTGACGTCTCCATTGTTACCTGAAAACGTCAGGTGTTTGAAATCCAGCACAGCAGTTTTAGAATTAATCCGGCAGTCTGTCTATTTCGACAAACGAAAAAGAGCCACTCCATGAGACGGCGTTTGAGCATCCAGCGTCAACTGACAGCTTGAGTGTCTGCAACATCCAGCGTCAGCTGGCGAACGTTTGATTTGTTCGGAAGAGAACGTTCAGGCGACTGAGGGTTATCTGAGAATCTGCGTAATACAAAACACCACTCAGGGAGGCAGCGGCGGAGCTTGGGCAGCTGCTGGCCAAACAAAACAAACTCATTATATTAGTGGAATGAGCTCAGCAGGAGATCGCTACAAGCAACAACAGCACGTGGACGCGGCGGAGATGGCAGTTTTTCCGCTCTCGAGATAATGACGCGACTGCAAACTTCTTTCGCGAGACAGCTTCCCTTGCCATTCGTCGAAGAAAGTGAGAGGCATTGTTATCTGCCGCGACCTGCGGCGTTTCGGTCCGGAATGTCTCATGAACCATGAGGCTGCACAAAGTCGCCGTGGAGGGGTCCGGGTCTGATGGTGAGCTGGTGTAGTTTTACTGAGAGGGTGGGGCAAAGGTGGTGTGCCGAGTGGGACTGTCCTAAATAATTAAAGCGTGTCATTCTCTCATGGCTGTTCCCATTGAGCCTGTGTTCTGGAAATGGCGCGCGTTATGGAGTACACGACGCATGATTTTCATCTTAATTGAATGATGATGCGCTGCTTAATCGCCAACACAAGGCAGAGTTCACTAGCAATGTTGCGGTTGTTGCAAATGATGTCCTCATGCGGCTAGCGTGGTATGAACTGATCCTGCTGGATCATGATCCAAACAAGGGGAAAACCGAGGATCCAGACCTCGAACGTTTCGATGACGGGTGCTCTGGCAACACTACTAAAAATAGTATATTTCGGCGAATCTCTTCATGAGACTATCATGCATTAGCATGGGCAAAAACTGTGTTAGTTTCCTCGCTGAGGTGTTTGGTTTTAATACCTGAACGAGATTATGCACACACAACAGCTGTGATCTCCACTTAATATAAGCTTTTGCGCGCAGCGCTGCAGCATGCTTGGCGTCCAGGAGTCGCTAATGTAAGAACTGCAGCAGGAGACTGCGCGTGCACACACGACAGAATCACCACGTCACTAGCGCGAGAGGTGGTGCTGATCTGATGGGATCAACCACACCTCAGCGGCTAAACGAGGGTTCCTCCGTTCATTCAATACCCACAAAGTCAGCTTCAGACTCCGACAACAGTCACCATGATAACGGTCAATTTCAGCTAGTTAATTCCCAGCTTGGCGGGCCATATTGCTAGAATCGGGTGGCGTTGAAATCGTTCACGACCACGGCCTGTGCAACACAGCAGCGCTAGAGCTAGTCGGATTTTCTCCGGCCTTTTCCGGCAGATTACCGCTACTCACAGGCCGTAATAGGCGAGGAGGAGAACGGCTCTGACACAGTAAAAAGCACAGACCCTGGACTTCAAACTTTTTTGCGCGATTTCGTCACAAAGCAGCCTGCGGCAGCCCGAGCACGACCTCTCACACAGCAGCTTGATTGTGAGGCGACCTTGACCCTCTGCACGGGATCGCGTGCTCTCCGCGGAGGGGCGCATTGTGCTCCCCACAGAGGAGCGCATTGTCCGGCGCACACCGCGCGGAGTGGCAGAGCCATTGTTCTGCCGCGACGCACACCCGCCCAGCGGCTGTCTCGACTTAATCGCCGCAGGTCACGCATGCCGCCTACCGAGCGGTGCCGTGAGGAGATGTTGTGATTAATGCGGATATCTGTCGGACGTAAGCGATACACCCCTACTCACGTGCCCCCACGCTGTTTGTATTTGCCTTCGGAGTAAACGAATGGCTCTTGGGCTGAGTTCAGCGATGCAGTCAGTTTCACTGACTTCAAGGAGCAACACGTTTCGACGCCTCGTTACTCAATAAGACACATAATGGGCCGGCTTTCCCTGTATCGTTTACTCTTGCAAGCTAGACCAGGCAACATTAAACCGAGATCAGTGGAGATCGTCAGGAAATGATGGATAGTCTTTGGATCTGTGTCTACGCTAGTCTACACAGAGACGCGTCTAGTAGTAAATAGTTTGGCAGTTTCCTACCTGAAACGCGGCTGGAGGAGGTTAGTCGCAGTCCAGATGTTAAGCCTGTAACCAGAAAGGCACATTCATCAGTGACCCAAGGGAACGTAAAGAACACATTCTACTCACATTGTTCCGATCATGGCTTAAAATGCAAATGCACACCTTAATTTTAAAATAATTTTGGCGGAAAAATTGTGGGTAGACATCCTTCAGTGTATGTCCGTCTTACGTTCTGCAAACGAATCAACTAGCGGTTAATCCGAGCCCGACTGGCAGTGTGCGCCAACCACGCCCAACTGGGGGGTTGGCCGCCCCCTCTAACTCACGAATGGTTGGACGCACGATAAATATAAGCACACTGCTGGAAAGCTCGTGAAAAGTAGAGGCCAAAAGTGTTCTCATTGTTCACTTTCAGTTATATGTAAGACATTAACCTATGCCGTATAGATATTATTATATGGGTAGTATGTAAGCCCTACATATGTTTTCTCACTGCCGACTGCATGAAACCGAGAAGTGGCCTGGATCTCAAGGGCTGTGATGACTACAGTCTAGGTGAAGGCATCAACGAACAGGTAAAACTCCGCAGACGCTGATGCACGTGTAATTATTCCGATTTGTTTAATATATGCGCGAAAACAATGAGTTAAAGACACGGCGAATTTCGCGCCGACTGGAAGCGGGCGCCGTAACCGAGCGAGGTATGACTGGCGTTTGTTTATTTTCGCGATATAGGCATTTCCGTGTGATATTTCTTTATCCTAGTGGTTCTTATGATGGTTTTTCATGCTTAAATTTTGGAAAAATTCAGTAGTTATCGGTCTACACAAACAATGGGGCTTTATTCGCAAGCGGCTGTTTATTTCCAAATTACGCAGTTTTGCATTACTATGCAAATTATGTAAATCGCAAATCATTGCAGAATATTGCAAATTATGCAAAGCGTATCACTCGCAGCTGCGCGAGCCAGTTTTGCCCTTTTTCACCCGTTGCGAGCAATTCATCGCCGATTTTGACGGCGGTGCATTTTGGCTCATCACAGCTATTCGTGATCTGACTACAGGTCAATGGCTGGAAGTAATTGATACTTTACCCATTGACGACAACTACATGTCTGCATCACCCCACACTAAAAATGTTATAAAACATTTTTTCGATTTTTGTAAAACGGCGACATGCCTTGCAAATGGGTCTGGCCCGGAAAATTCCAGAAATCTGAGATAGCAGATCATTTGCACCCATCAGGATCTCCCATTAATGAAAGTTCTATTGTAATATCATGTCTTCCAAAAAAAGTTAGAGGATGCTAAACTTTTTTGGATATAGGTCCGCTTGACCTGACCTGGGTCGAACACGTGAATTGCCCTGAGGTCAAAACTTTGAAGTAAGGTGTAGAAATGACCAAGCAGGAGGCACACGAATTTTCGTGGCGTTGCGTTTCTTTGTTCTCTCGCAGTCTTGGGAAAAATCTCTCGGGGGAGGGTGGTCAACCTCCCCCCCTGTCGGATACGGTTTAATGGTAGTGCGGCGTTAAAGGTAACGATGCAAAATGTTCACTTCTTATCTACCAGTCTCCGTTTCTCACAGAGTGACGTCCACTTCCGAGATTTCTGGTGAACGTAGTTGCCTACTACATTAGTTTTCCCATGCTTTCACCGTGAAGCTGTGCGCAACCGCCGACTAAAGCCATCCAGCACGTCGCCCAAGCAGAAAATTGCATATTCCCATAGACGCTGGAGCGTTTAGGCGCTGTAGGTGCACCCAAAGGTGAAAAACTTGTGCTTGAGGATCGCATATTTCATGATCTGATTCGCTCGAACCCCTCCTGACCTCACGGTCGCTGATCTGATTCGCTCGGACCCCTCCTCACCTCTAAAACTCGGCAGTGTCGTCTGGGGACGACAAAGCAGGGCGAACACCTGAGACGGAAACGACCCCACGCGCCGTAGACATGCCCCATCGACCAAGCACCTTCTTGGTGGACGAAACAGATCGTGGTCGTTCCCGGTAATCACAGGGATGGATGACGCGGCCTGGCCGACCCAGAATGATGCGTTTATTATTCAAACTGCTGGCGATAATACATGATTGCGAGCCGGCTTGTGACACGATGCATCAACGTGACGTTTCTAATTACAGTTTTCAGGGAGTCAATTACGGCGCCATGTTTTTTTTGCGATGCGTCCATTAGTGACTGATGACATGTAACTGGCCATCTAAGCTAACTAAGAGACGTATGATTGCAGGAAACTGCTGTCGTTCAGGCCGATAAATACGAACTCTGTCACCCTGTGTTTACTTGGCTCAGACATTACTGAGGTAATTTCTGCGCATCGTGAATGGCATCGCACTGATGTGCACCATTCCTGATGATGTGTTGGTGGGCTTAACTCATTTTATGATCTATTTCCGATACATCAGCATTGCTTCGACACTCTGACAGACAAATAACAACACAGAACTGACGCTGGCTACGTTGCTAAAAAGGCAACCGTCGTGTGATGCATCTTTCATCTGGAAGTTACTGCAGTATACCCAGGAACTGGGATCATATAAAAATACAAGTCTTCATCTTCTTGGTTCTCCGAGAGTGAACATGATAAGACAAGTGTTTGCCAATTATCTACCTGGTCGGCGAAGTATTGTTCTCGTTTTTTTTTCGCTGCGCTTTGCCTTGCTTCGGTTCTGCAACGCACGTATCCCGGACGTGCACGTACTCTCAGCACGTGCAGTCTCAACCGTTTCCTGTTTTCAGCGGCAGGGGAAAGCCTCGAGACGGGCATAAAAATGCCCCATCCTCCGGAGCACGGCGAACGCAGAAGAACTCGCGGAGTAAAACTCCTCGACGGCGAGCGTGCAACAAAAGCGAAACAAGATGGCGCTGCTGAAAAAACGCGCACAAGTGGTGCGCAACCAGGGCAGGAGACTGCGAGGCGTAACAAAAGGCCAGCACCGCGCGCACGCACTGTCCGTGTCCGTGTCACGCGTAGGAGCCGCGCTTGTGGCCGGAGTACGCTCACCTCAGGCCCGCCCAGCAGCGCCGCGGGCTGTCGCGAGAGGTGGGGTCAACAGGGCCTGACCTCTGCCGACCCAGATCAAAGCCGCCGCCGGGGTCACGGCTGATTAGTGGGATCACCGAACTTGGGTGGAGAACTGCTGCGATGCAGGGCGCCGGCCTGTGGCGAGGCTTGCTCTGCATTCAGATCATTGTTTTTACGGCGATTTAATGACGCCTGGAGATATAAAGCTTTTTGGGTAAGAAAACAGGTTACAGGCATTAAATACAGAACGAAAACGGTACACTTGATAGCCCACCAGGCTACTTTACGTCAATGTTTTAGTTCTCTTATTTCATCCATTTGTCTGGCTGCAACTCCCGTGAGCGTAATTCCGAATCTCGAAACATTTGTGGAACGGATGCCACCATTGCGCTTTTCCACCACTTTTGACCATGACCCTCTTACGAAGCGTCATAGAGTCACCCACCATCTCGTCCCATGACATCACATCGGCCTCCCCTGCACCCATTGCCCAGTTTCCCACCTTCTCCGGCAGATGGCAGGCCGGTCACCACTCGGGGACCGGTTGCGTGCTGCTGTTGACAGGCCTGCATTGCGGGGAGTGGGCGTTTGTTTTGATTTTGCAATCAATGCAGCAGCATTCCCGCTGTTGACCTTGGGAACACCGCCGGGCGTTATCAAGGGCGGGATTACAGAAGCAAATGTCTTCACTGCTCGGATGTTGAACGAGGGATTTGTAATATCGTTAGCAGTCAAACAGGAACTTTGCATGTTCAAACAACACACCAGTAATGGGGGGAGGGGGGGACGAACCGGTCCTGAAGGACTTAAGGCTCCTTTACATACACGAAAACGGCAACACCATGCTTTGACATGAAGCATTCAGGGAAAGGGGAGAATCGGGTAATATCGGACGCCTATCCTAAGATCGGCCGTAGTTAATTTCCAGACTGGCGCAAGTCAACCAAAGGACATTCAAATGAAAGACCACCTTCAAACAAATAATGTTACCGCTTCATTCGTTTAGCTGCAATCATTATTTAAAAGTTGATTTTGAATCCGGATAATTCCGGACACCGCTCGACAATCCCAGACGGCCGTCCAAATTTATCCCATCCATGTCTGATACAAGCGGTGCCAGCTGAGGTTAACCTGAAAGTTTCTTGGTCAGTCACAAACCAGGAATCAACCCCCATGTCAGTCTCCCATCGCCTTTGCTAATGCCGTCGGGTTGCCATGTCACCGCTGCTGCTGCTGCCGTCGGGCACTAGAAGCTGCTTGGTCGATTCGTTGCAATGCTTCTGCCAGCAGGCTAGTTCTTACGTGCTACCGTGCATTCCCAACAGAAAATGGTTAAATAAGAACGTACTTTGTTCCACTAATTCAAGCACAGGTTTCGGGTATTTGGGTATTATTGGGCGGTGTCCAACATTACCAGAAAGGCGATACCTTGAAAGGTGCGGCATAATGTCGAGGCAGACAGTTTCAGCCGTTTGCAGCCGGCTCTAAAATGAAGTAAATGCGCGAAAAGAATGTAATATGTTAATTGCGCACATCCCTACCTGGTGAATTGTTCAATGCCAGGTGACAGGAAATCGAAAATTTCAAAAACAGAAACAGTGAATTCAAAGAAAAAACAATTCGCCTGAGGCCTGCAACTCCTCGTATGCCCAACTCGGCAAAAAGGGATGTTGGATTTTTGCCAGTTCCGAAAAAAAATAATGGCCCGGACGTGAATCTAACCGTGGAAAAGAAATGAGGCTGTCCGAAGTTACCAACCGTCCGATATTACCCAAATCCCCCTAAACTCTTCATCTTCGAAGTGAAATGCTGTTTCGGTAGTTTCTTCTCTTACCACGGTTAGTTAAGTTTTCGTTCCGAGAAATTCTTGGCTTCTTCTGATATTTAAAAACGTTCGAGGAAGCAGTAGCTGCGCAGGCATTTGATAACACAGGTCGTTACACCAGAAGCCGGCTGATCATAAGATTGGGATCTGATTGGGCGTGCGTGAGATTGCGATGCCAGCGTCTGACTAATCAGCTGACAAAATTTAGTTGACAACGCGGCGCACTTTGTCTGTTGACAACGTTAAATGAGCTGCAAAGCCAAGTTCGATCAGTGAAAAACTGCATCAGAGCGGTAATAACTCAAAGGACCAGGAAAGTTTTCGGCAAGTATCGCAGAAGGGAAGTAAACAATCTGAGTTTTGAGACAAAGGGCGATGCGTTATCAGTACCGCACACAAGCATTGCAGAAACATTGCGTAAGCCTTGCGAAAACCGTCAACTTCAGTCGGCTTTCGTTAAGCCGCAACAAAAACCAACAACAAAAGCCAAGAGTGTTTCCAAAATGGGGTGTGGCATGTCACCATCCACATTCCAAATGCTTCTTTTTTCGCGAAATTATCAAGTACAGAATTAAAAATAAATTGTACGGCAGCGGGGTGTCAGTTTGTATTCGGTTGGGAGGGTCCTGGCCCGCCCATTGTTGATTTGGCCACCCATTGTTGGTTCGGGCCCCCAATATTTTCTTCCCGCTTAGTAGGAAATGAGGAATAATGACGAAAACAACGTCCCGGAAGATAAGAGATAGGCAGAAAGCAAAGAAATAAAACCTAAAGAGATTAATTTATCTATTTTTCTATTTGTTTTTTTGTGTATATATATATATATACATGTATATATATATATCCGTATACATGGGAATAAATGCAATTTTTACTTCATAAATACTAACAAACAACTTACAAATTTCCGTTAGTCAAAAAAAGTGGGCTAAGTCCGTTGAGAAACCAACATTTGGGGAAAGGCTAGGTTGTCGGGCCCTCAGCTCCGCCCCCCCCCAGCCATTTACAGAAATCGACGCCCCTGCATAGCAGAAGCAGATTATAGAACAAGGTTATCATAGATCACTCCAGTCCATTGCCTTTAAGGGTTTTTTTTGGCGAAAAAAACCACGGGGCCTCAGAAATAGCTAGGCACCTCTCAAGCTAACTTTAACCGGTAGGAGGTTACTAGGCATCATCTTTTAGCTAACAGAAATGGTGTACATGTACAATGGAGCCGAAAGCATTCTGCCTCAATTAGCTCCCAACCAAATTTGAATTAAAATGGTACCCGCGTACTAAATATCATGTTGTCTTTCAGCAAACACTAAACAAAATCGAGTTTAGTTCTCACAAAGTATTTTCAACACAGGAGTAGGCCCACATGTAACATATGAATATCTGCCTCACTGGCCGTTCCTAGCATCGGTGGGAAGGTTGCCAAAAATGCGAGTTTTTACAATACCTGGCGTTAAGGGCAGCGGTCCCAGTGCCTGAACGCTGCACAATATGTGCAATTTGTTCAGTGCATACCGTTTAGTTCGCGGCATTCTTCATTGCTAGTTCACACAGTGCTGCGGCATAAGCCTAGGTAACTGGCGGGAAAAGCGGAAATATCTTCTCATTTCAGTTCATCAAAGTAGAAAATGAAGTGGTTCAAATCCAGCGGGAAATTAATGTGGATCGGACCAAAAACTTGGCACATACATGGGACTGACCGTGCTGACCTTTTCCACACCAACTTTCAAAACAATGGACCAGCCATGATCATGCGGCAGCACCACCAAGGACATAGCGTGATTTAATGGTCCTTAGACCAGTCGTAACCTTTTCTCGCTTTTCGTTTGTTGCTTGCACTGCCTGTACAGCAAACGATATAATACAGAAGATTAGCACCAGATTGCAATGGCCGCATCTGATTTGGCTGCATTATTTTCCATTGTTTGGTAGCATGGCATCGTGCCGACAGCGACATTTTTATGAAAGCCTAAAGCTTCGTGGGACGAAACCGCTCCGCAGTTTCTGAGGCTCTTTTGTCGATCGAGAAATACGCCGTACAACTAGTTTATTCCAGGCAAAGCTTATCTGCGCAAATGACTCCTCGACGGTTTCAGTCTCTTTCTGTCTCTATTGCTTATCTTCTTGTTCTTTTCCTGTCTCTTCTTCTTTTCCTCTCCTCTTCTGCATCTTTTTCCTTTCCATTCTTTCTGTTTCTCCCTCTCTTTCCTTCTCCCTCTCAGTCTTTCTTCCCTCCCCTTCTCTCTCTCCCTCTCTCTCTCTCCCCTCTCTCTCCCTTTCCTTCTCTCTCTCTCTCTCTTTTTTTCTCTCTCTCTCTCTCTCTCTCCCCCTCTCTCTTTCTCTCTGTCTCTGTCTCTGTCTCTGTCTCTGTCTCCCCCTCTCTCTCTCTCTCTCGCTCTCTGCCACTGTCTGCCCGGCTACAGCAGCGCCCTTCTCTGGGCGGTATAGGCGCGTCTGAATAGCGGCCCCGGCGTCGCACCAAAGGCCTGGCAGAGCGGAATTTCTGCTGAGCTGTATCGGTTTAATCGCGCTCCTCCGGCTCTCACCCCGTCCCTTTCAGACGCCGGCGCAGGGACAACGGTCCGGCCCAGGTGCCGGCAAGGGTGGCCCGTTCCGGCCGGTTTTTAACCCGATCCGGACTCGTTAGTCGGCGTGCCGACTGCGATAACGCCCGCCCCGACCGCTCTCCACGTCCCCGGATAAACGGAGCACGGCTGGCGGCGCGTGGAGCCGCTTAACCCTTTCCGCCGGGGCCGGCCGGGGCTCAGTAGCTGCTCATACTGCACTGGGCCGAGCGGACCCGGTCCCCGGGCCGGACCGCCGCGGCCCTGACCCTGCCATTGTCGAGTGATGCACCCATGTGTGTGGCAGCCGACAGCGCATGCAGGGTGGCGGCCCTACCAACGTGACGGTAGGCCAACCAGCTTCGGAAGATTTTAACATAAGCTGATATTGTGGTGTGTAAAACGGAATTCCCTTAAGTTGGCTCCGGCCTTACCAACTTTAAAAACGCGCCTTCGCCGTCCGATGCACGCGGGGTGGTCTTGACCACACTTCTGTCGAGCAGATGTACCCAGGGTGGTCCTGACTCCGCCACTGTCGGGCGGACGTACCTGGGGTGGTCCGACCCTGTGCCATTATCGGGCAGATGTACCCCCCGCCACTGTGGGGAGGTGAGCCGGTGATGACCCTGCCACTGTCGGGAGATGAGCCGCTGATGACCCTGCCACCGTCGGCTGATGGACACGGGGAGGCGGCAATGCCGTGCAGCGGGGCACGGCAGGCAACAATGCATGGTGCGCACGTGGCGCCAAAACAATGGCGCGCCGCCGTTCCGGAGCGCGGGAAGCCAGCCAGGCAATGGCGGGAAAGTCCGGCTCCCAGACCCGGCCAGGGTGACTTTGGCGGCATGGCGCCAGGCACGGAAACGGTCGGGGCAATTTTGGCGGGAAAGCCAAGCCACGCATTGGTCTGTTAGAATTCCCTGACCTCCGTCGGTTGCATTGATCTAGCCAGCTCCGCGAAAACTAGCAGCAGTAAGCGTTTGGCGAACGGAGGTGGGCACATCCTTTGACCGCTGGCAGTTCCTGCGATTATGGGGACAGGTCTTTAAAGAGAAAGATTCATCCCTAACAAGTTTCTTGAGCTGCGGTAGTCCAGTTGCAGCATTTTATGTCAGAAGATACTTTCTAAGGAAAATTATGTCTCTAAGTTCTTGACTTTGCAGTTTTAGAAGGAGTTCTCACATCTTTATCTCACGTCTCCTATTTTCAGCTGTTGCCTGACGTCGCGAGCGGGAGCAGGCCCATTAACGTTTGTAGAACGCTTGCATTGCTTATGTTTGTATTCCTTATATATCAATAGATGACGACAGAATATGGCTTTCTATTCAGAGTATTTCGAATACTTCTAACCATTTTTAAGAGAAATGAGATCTGAGAGCGTAATCAACAATATTTTTCAAAGTAATCAAGTCTACTTCACGAAACGTCGACCGAGGTGGAGCATTCCTTTTAATCATAAGGGTGTTTTCAGTTCCGAGCCAGTCGTTTCGTCGCTACACGTGGTTGTTTCACGCGAGACGCCTGATGTGATCAGTCTCCACCAGGTCCGGTGGAGTGACCAGGTGAGCTCTGTTTCGCCGCGGTCCGGGCGTCTCCCGGTTAGTTGGGCCCGGCCAATTCAGATCACAGGGCGCCGCTAACGAGTCGTTATTGATGGCGGCGGGCGCCGTGAAGGCCGTCACCGGAGGGTAGACGCAGGAGCTCCAGTGACGTCACGCGTCGCCGGCAGCACGGCCAGCGTTCGGAATGAGCAGTCGACGTTTTTGAATGCTCAGGAGCTGTTTAAGGCTGGGTTGGATGGTTTCCAGAGCTGGGGATGGTGGCCTCCCCCCACAACGGTGCCGCCGTCCTAAAAAAAAGATGCGCATGAACTTTGTTTCATACTGAGCTCAAACTCTCAGGACTGTTTCCATGACAGTCATTGACGTTTCATTTTTCACAAAACGTCGTTTCCCTGCGTTGTTCAAAGCATAAAAAGATTACGTGCAAGCGTTTTCTTATCTCCTGACACTTATTCCTTCGTAAGCTATGCTCACGGGAACATAAAGGATAATTCGTAGCCAAATAGAAGCCATTGGCAAACATTGAGACTGTTCTCCCGCTTGTCTCCGCACCCCACGAATAACTCAAGATGACGGTGTAAAATTCAACGGAAAGTGGGATGCAAATCACTTTCGATCGAGACCTTAGCTGTGGAGAACGACCCTGCCTATGGACCTCGAGGGAGAACTCGATTCCAGTTGCCTCGGAAAGCCCGAGCGTCCTGCAGCCACTCAGGCCTGGCACGGTCTCGGAACGCTCAATAAACTCAGGATTTACCCTTTTCCCTGGTACTCGAGCTGCTCAAACAGCCATTTCCCGCAGACAACGACGAAACTTTACAACGGATCCAACGTTCGCTGTAATGCTGTTATGGCGGCGTCGGCCTTGGCAACAGCATCGGCGGTATCACCATGGCAACACCATCGCAGACGTGGCCAAAGTAACGGCATTCATGGTAACGGCATCAGGTGTATGTACATGGCGAGAGCATGATGAGCATCGTCGCGGCAGCAGCATCGCGGTCGCTACTACGCAGAGGCGTCGATTTGTATTCTTTTGAGAGGGTCCTAGCCCACCCAATATTGATTTGTCCCCCACATATTTTCTGCCGGTTTTAAAAGGGAATGAATAATGATAACAAAAAGAACGGCTGAAATAGGTAAGAGACAGACAGAAAATAAAGAACAAAGTCTAAAGTGATGTGTCTATCGATCACTCTATCTTCTATCTGCCTATTATCTATATATCTATTTGTCTATATATGTACAGATTGCATTTATCCCCATGTATGTATACCCATATAGGTACATGGGGATAAATGCAAGTTTTAAATTTCCGTTGGTCAAAATAAAGTGAGCTAAATCCGTTGAGAAACCAAGATTGGGGGGGGTTAAGTTGTTGGGCCATCGGTCGCCTCCTCCCAATCATTGACAGAAATCGACACCCCTGTTACCACGGTAATATTATTGCAAGTATCACCGCGATGACGGCATCAGAGGTATTGCCAGTCACCATGGTAACGGCATTGGTGGCATCGTTATGACATTTGACATATGACATGCGAAGTTTGTCATTGGTAATGGCTTATACCGGAGGCTTGGCGATGGTCCGAGAGAAATGTAGGGAATCATGTCTGCGCACATGATTCAATGTTGCCTCATTCAGCGGACTCACATTGCACTGCATGTCTGTCAGATGCAGAAAAAAAACGGATAGATGGTAAAAACCGGATTTGCGGCCGCAGATCCGTGGGACAGGCGCAAAACATATTCCATGAAAGTGCGCTTGTGCGTAGCCTCGTGACGTGTGCTGAAAACCTCTGATGTATTGATAAGCTTACCTGCAGTATCAATAGCTGATGTGCTGCCGTTAGTTTTGTTCAAAGTGCCGACGTTAGACTTGCAGCAAGTGCCAGTTTTTGTTCCGGCCTTTGGGTGCAGATCATCTGTTTTATTAAAAGGCACAATTTCTGGGCCGCCTTCGCGAGCCAAAAGTGTGCCTGAGCACAATACTTACGAGACGGAGGCGATGTTCAGCTCCCGGAAGATCTTTCTGGAAGCATTCGGCAGCAGTTGCTGATGACTGCAAGGGGATCTTACTAACGTCTAGACACCGTTTACGACACTGATCACGCCGCTATCGCCACCGAATGTTAACGCAACCACAGATGCCCCAGACAGCTGGCGAGCGTCACCTCTGTCGCCTCGCCCGTCTCCCCAGAAGTTGCGGCTCCGCTCCGTCGGGCGAGCCGGAGCAGTGTGCCGAGGGCGCCCGCCGGGAGGACCCCTCCCCTGGAGGGGGTATCGATCGGGTCAGGCGCAGGCGCTGGCTGAGGGTCACCCGCCGCCGGCCAGGGGCACTCTCTGCCAGCCGGGGTCATCCTCTGCCGGGCGGGGTCATCCTCTATGGCTGAGGGTCACCCGCTGCCGGCCAGGGGCACTCTCTGCCAGTCGGGGTCATCCTCTGTCGGGTGGGGTCATCCTCTATGGCTGGGGGTCATTCGTCGCCGGCTATGGTCATGGTCTGCCGGTCGAGGCGATTGTCTGCTGCAGGGGCACAGGAACTCCTCCACAGTTAGGGGAGGGGCCAAGAACCACTTTGGTTCAATTTTTTCCAGTTAACACCCATGGGGTCAGTGTTAAATTTCAAAAAAAATTGGGGCACGGTCCCCCTGCGATTCCGCGCCCTTGGTCTGCTGGTAGGTAACACCCCTGGCTGATCCCTCCTATTTCTCCCTGCTGGGATTATCCGCTCTTCCGGCCAGGGTCATCCTCTAGCGGTCAAAGTCATCCTCTGATGCCTGGGGCCAGTCCCTGGCAGTCCGGGCCATTCTCTGCCGACCGATGTCAACCTCTGCCGGACGATGCCCTTCTCTGTTAGCCCGGAGTTGTCGTCTGGCCGCTGGGGCCCTCTTCTGCCGATCAAGGAAATCTTGATCGGCAGAAGCTTTTCATTCCGGTGTCATTATCCGCCGGTCATGGTTATTTTCTGCCTGCCAGGAACTATCTTTTGATGGCCAGAGTCACCCGTCGCCGACTACGGCCATCCTCTGCTGCTCGGAGTCTTCTTCATTCGCCACGGCCCACCTTCTCGTGACTGAGTCAGCATCTGCCGGCTCTGGTCACATTTTCGTTCCGGAACAGTTTTGAGGACATGATTGTCACGACAGAGTTTTTTTATTTATATTAAGAATATTGAAAAGTCTGTTGTTTCTGATATCAGGAACATGCTATTTGTCCACTTCTTGGTTCCACGTTGAACACTTGACATGAACTAGGAACTACAGGACATGCCCACGTTTTCGGATTTACACATTAGGTGGAGCTGTTAAGCAATTTAGATCTGGCATTTTATCATGGTCTTCCTCGTTGCGCCATTTATAGCGCAGCTTTGTGCCGCAGAAAAAGTACAAGGGAGGGTATTATTAAAAACGACAGGGTGGTGCTCAGCATCAATAACTAGAAGTTTTGCAGTTGTGATAACCTTGGTGGAATCCTTCATAACCTGAAGGATTTGGTAAGTGGTCGCGTTAGCTGTTCACGCGTTTTATGGCTTGTGATTATCCGTGTTTCTGATACATCAAAAGGTTGGGGCTGCCACGTCTATTAATTTTAAGAATCTCATCCCTTTTGTTGAAGTCATTTGATGCCTAATTATGAAATTTAACGCACAGCGATTGTGCACACTTGTGCTGTAAATTTCTGTCTACTAGGTTCCTTGCTTGCAGCAAATAAGTGCTATGAAAGCCTGCATATGATTTAAGAAATGGATGCGAAATTATGGTGTCTGGCCTCCTGTTGCTGCTTGACTGTGTGCTGGGGTAATTAGGAGAATGATGTGGTTAATGGCGTTGCAGAAACACACCCAAGAACCCAAAGATGTAGATTAAAAATGTAGATTAAAGATTATTAAAGGACAACAGGTTGTGACATATGTCAGTCTGATGGACTGGGTAGTCATGCCATTGCATTGTTTATGTGAGAAAGGTCATATATGAACATGCACATTGTTGATGTGCCATGTCTGTTTAATTTGTGAGATAATTTATATTGCATACTACTTCTCCAAGCTTTTTTTATTGCTCTTCATGGGACCCAGGGTCTGATGTTTCATCAATCAGCACTGTGATGTCAGATAAACCAACCATTTGTCACAGAAACAAAATCCCTATGTGATTGTCTGGCAGTTGGCATGTCAGCAAGGCTAGAAAAGATATTGGTCTTGGTGTTGAAGAGCACCAGAAAATGTGTGCTCCAAGCATGTTTCATACTTCAAAAGTTCAGTCTTGTGCCTCCATCAAAAAGCAACATTATATCTATCTTTACAAATTTCTAACTGCAAGCAAAAGACACTGTTTGCATTCAGTAAGAAGTAGGCTTGATGTTGTAACTGACTTATACCAAGAATGCCAACTTGCACCAGTATTACTGTATGCAAAATTTTGTTCTCCAAAACAAAATTATACTCCAACACCAAACACAAAAACCAAATTTCCACTTCAGCACATCAGTGGCAACAAAATTTGTTTCAGGGAAATAATGTAAGCTTTTTCAGTTAAAGTCTTAAGAAGTACATATCACTGATGAATTTCAACCATTATACTACCACTGTTGTGATTTTTTCCCATATTGTAAGTGCTTAGTGAAAATCTTACTGTTGACCACAAAAAGTAGGAAATTTCTGCTTTTTAAGGCCTGATATTTGAAGTTATCTGTTTCTATCTGGTTATTTGATCTGTTCCTGGTGTTTTTTACACATCTTGCTATGTTTGTTTTTGTGTATATTTATGGTTTTCTTGTGTTTGAAATTACATATATACTTGTTTCTATTTCATTTTTGTGTAGGATTCAGTTTCTTGCATTTGTTAGGCTCCATTATGCTGAAATGTTTTCTCCAACTATATTGATACAAGATCACTAGATTAACAATCATGACATAGTGGCCCATCACTATTTTCACTGACATAGTCATAGGCACAGTAATGATGTGTGAGCATGCTAGCAGACCTGTGAGGTCAAACAATGTATTGAAATACTTGGTGTATGGAAAATGCAATCTGCAAGTATCTTGAATTGCAATGGTATATGCTGGAATTGCACTGTAGATAATGGAGATATTCTGCATTGTGTTCATCTTTTTTTGTAAAATACCATACTCCACATTTGAGATGCTGTTCTAACCAGCAAGAAAGTTCTTACCTCTGTCAAAATCTGCATGTGACAGACATGTTTCAGAGGTAAGTTTCCTTGCAACACTCTGTAAAATCAGTATTCAAGACATCATTCAGAGCCTAGAGGTAAAACTGTGGAAGACTGGGTAGCCTAGTTGGCCAGAGAAAATGAGATTTTTTGAAGAGAATCAAGTTAGGTCATATTTGGCTTGGAGAGGCCAGCATAGGTTGTAAGTTTATTTGTATGCAGACCATGTCCAGTTTTGCAACTGCAGAATTTTGATTTACATAAATTTATTCCATTTGAGCTTCAGGTATAATGTGGCTTGTGCTTACTAAGTATAGTACAATCAAGGTTTGCAAGTAGACAATCATGACCCAGTTTGCCATTATGATGTGGCAGGCTGTATTCACGCTATTGTGACGTGTGGCATTGAGGTGTCCCTCAGATCTCTCATGAACACAAGGCATTTTAACAGAACACAGGCTATCATAAGCTCATTGGAGCAGAGGCAGTGTTGAGGAAGTATCTATTAGAGTAGAATTTATTGACTTGAGTTTTAAAAACCTAGTGGTCAGGGTACAGAGACTGGCCAGCCATTCATTGCAGCTATGTGACTGACCAGTAACTTGATGTGCCAGCAGTACCTTGTCTGTATCCTCCAGCAGTCCTTCATTTATCACAGGACATTGACAACTGCCAGTTTCAATGTTATATTGCCTGGTTAGGTTAATATTGCCTCTTCAGGTTAATGTGAAGACTCATCTCAAGTTCGGTGTATTATACTGAGTACAAGTGTTGAATGCTAAAAAATGAGATGCAGTTTATGGTTATGCCATTTAAACCAGACTCTGCCAGTGCTGGCATGTTAGTAACCTTTTAAAACTGTATGCTATTTTGCAGTCTTACTACCATGGAGGAAGGCTATGAGGCACAAATGGAAAATGGGGAGTGGGGTGGGTACGGTGGACCGTACGGACCCCCGGCACAGTGAGTATTGTCTCGGCAGGTTGGACTGACCGACAGGCTGGTGCTGAGGCCCAAGTATGCAAAGATTGGGAACAGCACACCTGTCTTCTGGTAGTCGTTTGTGCCGAGGGATGGCAAGGAAGTCTAAGTAATCATGGACCTAGTAATGGATGGTCTGTCTGGGTATCATGGCCATTTCCAAGGCAGCTGGGGTAGGAGACTGACATCAGATGACTGAGAGTCACTGTGACTGGTGACTGAATGAGGCTCATGACAGATTGGATGACTGAGAAGCAGTGATGAGTAATCAGACAACAAACTGTCTGGCTGCTGTTATGTGCCTGTACTGACTCCTCAGTAAACATAACATCCGTGCTTGTCTGCGTGCTCTCATGTCTGTGTTGTCCCTGGTTTGGGACATGTGCACTGCTGAGAGATGTCCTTGCTCTTGCTGCATCTTTACGACCTGTTTCAGCGGCTACCCGCACTGGCAAGGCTTTCCCGGGCGGTTTCGGAGGGGCTTGGCCTCCTTGGCAGGTAAGGAGGGCGCGTTGGTCTGCTCTGGTATGGGAGCAGACCTGGGTCGTACGTTGTCTGGCATGTGACCTGAACACGCATTGTGTGTGAAGACAAATGAGCCCGTTATTCCGTTCAGGTTTGAGAAGTCAGGCCCGGCCGGGATTTGTGCAGCAGCACCAGTCTGTAGTTCCTCGTTGGTAGCAGACCTGTCTGCAGACAGCGGTCCGGCGTGTCTGGCCGCTGCTGGCTGGACGCGGTCGGGGAGCGGCCCCCTGTCCGCGCTCCCGACGCGTCTGACGGCGCCTCGGTCCGCCCGCAGCGCTTCCCGCGGCCGGGGCCGGGCTGGTACGGCCCGCGCGGCCCCTGGGGCCCGCCCCCGCCGGGCGCCGCCGGCGGCTGGCCGCCGGGCGGGCCGCCGCCGCCGCGGCCGCCGGCGCCGGAGCCGGCCGACGCCGAGCTGCCGCCGCTGCCGCCCGACCCGCCGCCGGCGCCGCCGCCCCCGCCGCTGCCGCCGCTGCCGCCGTCCGACCCGCCGGCGCCCCCTGCCGGTGAGCGCGGCGCCCGCTGCCGGGACGGGCTGGGGAGGCGTGAAGCGCTGGCCAGGGAGGGTTACGGTGAGGGGGCGCTGGACAGCGGCCGGTGAACGGCCGCAGGTCGGACAGGCGTGTCATGGGAAGGGATGCGGATAGTTATTGTCTTGTGGACCAGGGGACAATGGGGCTGTGTTCTTATGTGTTCATTAGCCATTTGGTAGCATGTGTTTAGTGGAAATCTGACCTTTCTGGAATCTGATGCAAGTGTTGAAGTGAATCGCAACACTGAAGTCGCCTGGGAATCACTAGTCCACGTCCTATTGTTCATGGTTTGTTGGCCTTGGGTGGCAGACGAGGCTATATTTAGTTCCATAACTCTATTGACATTGCCTAGATTCACTTGACCCTGGTGACCTGACCTTTCAGATGGGTCGTCTTCTGGGTGGCAGCCCTCCGGAGGAGCTGCTGAGGGCGCGGGAACGGCCAACGCCGGCAAACGGAAAAACAAGAAGAAAAAGAACAAGCAGAACCAATCATGGCAGCAGCAGCAACAGCAACAACAACAGCAACAGCAGGAGATGCCTCAGCCTTTTGAGCCACACGAACAGTCGCAGTACCAGCAGCTGCAGCAGCAGGCTCAGCAGTACCAGCAAGAACAGCAGTTCCGGCAGCGGCAGCAGCAGCAGCAGCAACAACAAGAGCAGCAGCAGCAGCAACCGAATCAGCAGGGCCAGCAGCAGCAACCTTTCCCGCCACCTCAGCCATTCCATCAGTTCAGGCTGCCGCCGAGGCACCAGCAGGGACAGCAGAACCAGCAGAACCATCAGAGTCAGCAGAGCCAGCTGAATCAGCGCCTGCTGCAGCAAAGCCAGCAGCAGAATCAGCAGCAGCAGCAGCGGCCGATGAACTGGGCTCCACAATCAACGGGACCGCAGGGTCTTCAGCCGGGATTCAAGTAAGTCGTATCTTGCCGCGAACGGCAGCGTTGTGGCGAGTTTAATAGCCTGGGGCGTCACTAAACGGGATATTGAACGTTTTTTTTTCACTCAGCAGGATGTTGGGTGGTTTTGATGCAAATCCTGCCCGAAGCTCCGAGGGGATTGATTCGAACGCAAGCGTCTTCACTTGCGTGCGTTTTTTGGTAGTTTGTTTCCGTCACGAAGCGTTTCCATCTGTCAGAGCAAACGGTCGCTAGTCCCAATGCAGATTCTAGACATCTTATATATCACACTCATCAGGAAATGGTTATGGCTGTTTGTGCGGCCACGTGAACTTTTTGTGCATTTTGCGGTGGTGAGGCATGTTTCTTCATATGGTTCAATTTGCTGCCCTTTTCTTCATTCAAAAACGCCGAAACGGACGAAACTCCTGCCGTCCTGCCGCTTGCGTCCCGGTTCCATCAGCTGACACCCGCTGCTATCAGCTGGCGCCGGTTGCTATCAGCTGACGCCGGCTGTTGTCAGCTGATCCCCGCTGCTATCAGCTGACGCCGGCTGCTGTCAGCTGACGCCCGCTGCTATCAGCTGACCCCGCTGCTATCAGCTGACGCTGCCGCGTGCCGCAGGTTCCAGCCGATGCAGCTGCCGCGGCCGCGGTTCCAGTCCGGCGGCCACCTGGGCAGTTTCCAGCAGAGTTACCGGCCGCCGGGCGGCGGCGGTCCGGTGGCGCCCGGCGCCGGGCCGCCCGCCGGCGCCGCCCCTGCGCCGCCGAGCACGCCGCCGCCGCCGCCGCCGCCTCGGCCGGCCTCCCCCGCCGCCCTGGTGAGTGTTCGGGGGTGTCGGGAGGTGGGTCGAAGTTCGGCCGTGATGTCGTGTTGAGGTGCTGCTCGGGGCAGGCGGCGACTGTTTGTTAGATGCTGCGGTCCAGTTTGGTGGCGAGCTGTACGGCTGTGGGTTCGTATTCGGTCTCCTGCTACTGTTGTCTGTCGGTTCTGGTCCGTGTGAGCATTGAAAGCATTGCTTTGAGTCCGATTTTTGATCGATGTTTGATTGATGATGATTCACGATACGATCGTTATGAATGGCAAAATTACTTGCCGGCCCTGCTGGTGATAATTTGGTATCAGTTGGATTTCTGATGACGTCGAGACTGTCGTGACGTGCTGAAATTTCCGTCGCCGCAGGCGCACCCGCGACCTCCGCCGTCGCCTGCCGGCCGGGGGGCGGAGCCACGGCCGCCGCCGGCTGACGTCACGGTGGGCCAGCCAATCAGGCCGTCCGGCGGAGTCCCGCCCAGCCAGTCGGCGGAGAGCGCTGCCAATGCCAGCAACGACTGGCCGGACAGCCTGAAGTGAGGAACCGTCTGCGTGGAGATGCGATGTAACTGTTTGCACGTACTGGGAGTTGGCATGTCGAATACGTTCCGTGCCTGATGTGTAACAGGTCAGAATAACTTTCCTAGCCGAAGGGAACATCGCAAATGCCTTACTCTGGGTGGGTTCAAGTTCGGTTAATAGCCAAAATTCCCTTCCTAGCGCAGTCAGCGAGCTGTTGCGACTTGATATACCTTGTCAGAAATGTCTATTATCCTATAATGCACACCCGGTAACGCGCACTGTTTTCGACGCGGTTAATGGCTCCCTGCGTCTGTTCGCCGTCTGCCGCCGGCTCCGTACGTCGAGCCTCGTTGACCCGTCCCCGCCGGCCTCCTGCAGGCGGTACGTGACGCGGGCCTTCGAGCGGGCCGCCTCGGACGCCGAGAAGAACGGCGTGCAGGCGGTGCTGCGCGAGAAGATCACGGCGGCGGCGGCGCGCGGGCCGCTGACGCTCAACGACTGGGACGCCGAGCCGCTGCCGGCGTGAGTGCTGCGCCGCCGCCGGTCTGTCGGCGGCGGCGCGGGGGCGGCGGGGAGCCGCGGGACACGGGTGGAGGGGAACTGCCTCACGGTGCCGGAAATACTAGGTGTGATAATGCGGTTGGAGGGAAGAAGGGAAAGTGGGCGGAGGCGTGTGTTTACTTTGGCGGTGGCATTTAATTGTTATCGAGCAAATTTTTCCTCCATAAGCTTATGAAGGAATAAATTAGGGAAAACCTCCACCTTGGTAATATTTACTTATGGACCTGTTTCCGCCGTCCTCAGTCTGCCTGGTCCTCTGGCCGACCGGACGACGTCGGCGGGCGCCGGCCAATCACCGCCGAGGGGGCGGGGCCGCGGCCGGCTCGGCAGCCAATCGTCGGGCCGCTACTTCCGCGGCCGTCCTAGCAGATCGCGGTCAAGGTCAGTGGCCTGTGCCGGCGGCGCGGGGTCGCCGCAGGTCACGGCCCGTTAGCTCGTGCTGGGCGTGAGGGAACGTGTGGGGTTTCTCTAGTGTGCAGTGATGTGCAGGTTTAAAGCTGAAGTTAATATTTACTTCCTGTGTGTCCGAAACAGCTATTGTTTGTTGCCTTTATGCTGTACGGTATCTGCTCAGCTACATCAGAAGTGGCCGTTTGACGTCCGTGGATGGACAGTTCCCGTGCTACAAACCTCGGAGTGCAGCCTTGTCCCCCACCATTGACTGGATATGGTATCAATGTTGCCCTAATTGATAATACTACTAATCTTTCATGTAATCACTGTGGTCTCAGTTGGTCCCAGATACTGGCTGTCCCTCCTGATTTCCAGTGTGTGGTCGTGTCTGTCGACCGGGGTGTGGTTCTGTCGTGGCGGTTTTCTCCTGCTGTCTGCCGCTTTCCGAGCTGTCCGCGTCTGATCTGTGTGTGCCGCTGGTCTCCCCTGTGTGTGCCGCTGGTCTGACCTGTGTGTGCCGCTGGTCTGACCTGTGTGTGCCGCTGGTCCGACCTGTATGTGCCGCTGGTCTGACCTGTGTGTGCCGCTGGTCTCACCTGTGTATTCCGCTGGTCCCGGCAGGAGCCGGTCGCGGTCCCCGCCGGAGCGGGCCGGATACGGCCGCGCCAGCCGCGGCGGACGCCGGAGGAGAAACAGCAGCAGCGGCAGGTACGCGGTCACCGTCCGCCCCGTACCAAGACTGTCTGTCCGGCCGGTCTGGTCACTGGCTGGTCGAATATCCGTTTCGTCCATCGTCCAGCTGTTAAACGACTACGTTCCCCTGGCATTCGGTCCTGCACTGGTCGTTTGTCCGGCTTGGCTGGTCCTGTCCCAGTCCGATGTCATGCGTGCTCGGTCCTGTTCCGGCCGTTTGTACTCTCACTGGATCCTGCTCCGGCTGTGTCTTCTGCTCACTGGATCCTGTCCCTGTTGTGTGTCCCACTGACGTGTCCTGTGAACCACTGACGTACCCTGTGAGCCGCTGACGTACCCTGTGAGCGGCTGACGTGCCCTGTGAGCCGCTGACGTACCCTGTGAGCGGCTGACGTACCCTGTGAGCCGCTGACGTACCCTGTGAGCCGCTGACGTACCCTGTGAGCGGCTGACGTGCCCTGTGAGCGGCTGACGTACCCTGTGAGCGGCTGACGTACCCTGTGAGCGGCTGACGTGCCCTGTGAGCCGCTGACGTACCCTGTGAGCCGCTGACGTACCCTGTGAGCGGCTGACGTGCCCTGTGAGCGGCTGACGTACCCTGTGAGCGGCTGACGTACCCTGTGAGCCGCTGACGTACCCTGTGAGCGGCTGACGTGCCCTCTGATGCCCCGCCGCCGCGGCCGCGGCCGGTCGGCAGCCTCGGCTGACACTACCCAGGGGACCTCTTCTCGGTCGCCCGCGGCCCGGTCGCGTCCGAGCCGCGGTCACACGCGGCCGCGGCACGCCGGGCTGTCCGTGCGGCCGGGCTGGACGCCGGGCCCGCGGGGCGCGGTTTGGACGGTCAGCGCGCCTGTTCCGGCGCGTGTGTGCCGGCCCTGGCGCCGCCAGCTGGCTGCGGCCGCGTCTGGTCGTCCGGTGGGTTCGCGCGGGACCGGCTGGTGGACGGTGGTGTCTCCACCGTGCCCGGGTCTGCGCTGCCTGGACTCGCCCGAATGTGTGTGTATGGGGGGGACTGCTTGCTTGTTGTGGATGCTGTCCGCTGACCGGTGACGCGTGATCTTGTGACGCGCTCCTGTTCGGCAGCTCCCGCGACGAGGAGCACCGGAACACACCGCGCAAGAAGAACAACAAACTCGACAAGAAGAGGGGACGCAAGGAGTAGGTGTTCGCTGACGTTTTTCGAAGTGCATGGCTTTCTCATTTGTGGGGGTCATACTGCATGCAAAAGCTGCCGAGTCGTCCGTCCAGAACGCGTATTGTCATGCCGGCCGCTTGTGCCGTTTAGAATCGGGTCTTCTCATCGTTCCCTTGACATTGCACTGATGACGCTGCGAGAAATCTGTACACGCTATCTTGCATTGTTTTGTGATCCCGGGAATCCTTATAGAACTTCGTGACAATTCATCTTGGCAGTTACACCGTATATTCGCCTTGTCTGAACAGTTGTGTCATTGAAGGCCATGCCATTTCATCGTGTCTGAGGTAACGCTTTGACCGCCGCCTTTTCGTCACTGCCTCCGGGGCTCGCTGACGCGCCGCCGTCCCACCGCAGCGGGAGGTCGCACTTCTACTCCCTGAACGGCGCGCCCGCCAACATCTCGACCTCGGAACAGCTGCAGAAGCGGGCCAGCCGGTTCGCCGGCGACCGGCCCAGCTCCCGACCTCGGCCGCGCCTTCAGCTGCAGGTCAGCCGGGTCAGGTCACGGGTGGGGGCGGGGGATGCGGGCCGGTGGTGGGGCTGGAGGTGTTCCCGCTGTGAGATTGGTTGTCCCAGACCATTTGACTTGAGGTGTTTGCGTTCGGTTGTGCTGTTTGGGTTGGGGCTCTCAGTCGTTTGCATTCATGTTGTATTCAGTGGGCTGATGTGGGCAGGAAGAACGTTTCGCCCCGCAAATGTCTCGCGCCTCAGTCGTTACTCAGGTCTCTGTATCTCTCGCTGCATGTTAAGTCTGTATTGAGTCCGCGTCGTCTGCCAGTTTGTTCTTTCAAATCTGTACGAGTTTCTGTTGCCTCTACCACAGTTTGTACTGCAGAATCTGTACTGAGTCTGTATCCTCTCTGCTGCGCGGTCTGTAGTGCAGTCTGTACTGAGTCTGTATCTCCTGCTGTGCGGTCTGTAGTGCAGTCTGTACTGAGTCTGTATCCTCTCTACTGTGCAGTCTGTAGTGCAGTCTGTATTGAGTAGCGTCCTTGCCGCGGTCTGTTCTGCGGAGTCTGTACTGAGACTATCTTCCGCTGTGTGGTCTGTAGTGCAGTCTGTGCTGAGTCTATATCCTCTGCTGTGCGGTCTGTAGTGCAGTCTGCACTGAGTCTGTATCCTCTCTGCTGTGTGGTCTGTAGTGCAGTCTGTACTGAGTCTGTATTCTCTGCTGTGCGGTCTAGTTCAGTCTGTACTGGGTGTATCCTCTGCTGTGCGGTCTGCAGTGCAGTCTGTACTGAGTCTGTATCCTCTCTGCTGCGCGGTCTGTAGTACAGTCTGTACTGAGTCTGTATTCTCTGCTGTGCGGTCTAGTTCAGTCTGTACTGAGTGTATCCTCTGCTGTGCGGTCTGCAGTGCAGTCTGTACTGAGCCCGTATCCTCTGCTGTGCGGTCTGCAGTGCAGTCTGTACTGAGTCCGTATCCTCTGCTGCGCGGTCTGTAGTGCAGTCTGTACTGAGTCCGTATCCTCTGCCGCGCGGTCTGTAATGCAGTCTGTACTGAGTCTGTATCCTCTGCTGCACGTTCTGTAGTGCAGTCTGTACTGAGTCTGTATCCTCTGCTGTGCGGTCTGTAGTGCAGACTGTATTGAGTAGCGTCCTTGCCGCGGTCTGTTCTGCGGAGTCTGTACTGAGCCCGTATCCTCTGCTGTGCGGTCTGTAGTGTAGTCTGTACTGAGTCTGTGCCCTCTGCTGCGCGGTCTGTAGTGCAGTCTGTACTGTGCTCTCTGCTGCGCGGTCTGTAGTGCAGTCTGTACTGTGCCCTCTGCTGCGCGGTCTGTAGTGCAGTCTGTACTGTGCTCTCTGCTGCGCGGTCTGTAGTGCAGTCTGTACTGTGCCCTCTGCTGCGCGGTCTGTAGTGCAGTCTGTACTGTGCCCTCTGCTGCGCGGTCTGTAGTGCAGTCTGTACTGTGCTCTCTGCTGCGCGGTCTGTAGTGCAGTCTGTACTGTGCCCTCTGCTGCGCGGTCTGTAGTGCAGTCTGTACTGTGCTCCTCTGCTGCGCGGTCTGTAGTGCAGTCTGTACTGTGCCCTCTGCTGCGCGGTCTGTAGAGCAGTCTGTACTGAGTCCGTATCCTCTGCCGCGCGGTCTGTAGTGCAGTCTGTACTGAGTCCGTATCCTCTGCCGCAGTCTATTCTCCAGAGCAGCGTGGCCGTCGGCGAGGTCGGCGAGGACGTGGACTGGTCGTCGTTCCACATCGTCGGTACCTGCCAGGACCTGGAGAAACGCTTCCTGCGGCTCACGGCGGTCAGTTGGAGCTTCAGGTCCCGCCCCGCGCCGTCTCGCACCGGTCTAGGACAGTCATGCCATCAGCATGATCACATCATCGGATACTCCCACGTCACCATGCCGATTGAAGCCCCGCTAGCCCTGTTACATAGAAGCACTGGCGATAGTCTCGTGGTGCCGTTTCATTTTTTGTCAGAGCAGCGGTCGTTCTGTGGAACAGAGTGCCTGAATGCTAGAGTGCCGGCCACGTTTTCTGTCTTCCTCGGCAGAATTCAACCGCGTTGTCCCCAGCGCGCCACTCAGCCGCGTTGTTTTGTCAAGCGCCGCTTTTGGGCGCCAAATGTCCTTGATGTTGATGCGCTATAAAACCCAGACGACGTTAATGAGTGCTTGCCGGCGATTTGATTACAAACATAACGGGCTGCCGTAGTCATCCGCCGTTCACCTACCGCGGCCGTATATCCCCGAACGACCACACAGTCCGCATGCCCGCCCTCTGAACACACCCCGGGCCTTGTGGTGGGTCCTCCGGCCCGTGACGTCACGTGACGCCGCGGCGACGGTCGCCAGGCGCCGGAGGCGGGGTCGGTGCGGCCGCCGGACGTGCTACGGCGCTCGCTGGAGCTGGTCAAGACCAAGTGGAAGGAGAAGCAGGACTACCACAACACCTGCGACCAGCTCAAGAGCATACGGCAGGACCTGACGGTAGGCGTGGCCGCCGATCGGGGGATGACGTCAGCAATCGGTCAGATCATAGGGAGGGGTATGCTTGGTGTAGTAGGGCTGGTTGAGTATGTGTTATTTTGCACATAAACGGACCATACATGGGGCTGTGGATTTCACACTCACAGGGTCTGTGCAACGTCAAACTCAGTTGTATAAGCCAGATAGGCAGACGATGCGTTAGCGTAGTAGAAGATGCAGTCACATGTGGATGGCTGGAGAGTTGGCATTTCGCACAGGCTTCATGGCGGCCGGGCAGAAATGGGCGAACGGAGATGCGGAGTTACACCAGTGTTGTTAGTCGTCTGCACCCGGCTTCCGCGCTCACCGCCGGAGCTTCACCGGCCTGCGCGTCACCTTTCAGGTGCAGGGCATTAGGGACCAGTTCACCGTGCACGTCTACGAGACGCACGCCCGCATCGCGCTGGAGAAGAAGGACCACACCGAGTTCAACCAGTGCCAGACGCAGCTGAAGGCGCTGTACCGCGAGGTGGGCGGCCTCAACCGGCTGGAGTTCACCGCCTACCGCCTGCTCTACTTCATCTTCACCAAGGCCATCATGGGTGAGTTGTCGTCTACTGATGCTGACAGTCCGGCGGGGATGGGGCCTTCACTGGTCCGCAATAGAATTACGTTGGAGTGAGGGAAACGGATTGGACGTTTCGGCTCTGCAGAGAAGCCTGTAGACGTCATGGTGATCTCCGTATCATTGGCGGTATGAAAGGCGCTGGTCGCCCTGAGCTGGCAGCAGCGGGGCGAACGAGTGGCGCCCGTGACGGCCGTTTCCGTCCCCAGACATCAACACGACGCTGGCCACGCTGAACGACGAGGACAAGAGGGACCCGACGGTGGCGCACGTCCTGCAGGTCCGCACCGCCTGGTCCACCGGCAACTTCGTCAGGTTCGTCAACATCAACTGACGAGGCCCCGGCCGCCACCGGCTCCGAGGCGGCCGCCGGCGGCCGCCGGCTTCGCTTGTCTCTGTTTTTTTTAGGTTAGGTTTCGAGGCCGTGTGCTCACGTGTCACGAGATGTTCCACGATGCGTTTGGTTTTCGGGCAATCATGGACAAGGCGTCGTGCGTCACGGTGTGGTCGGGCGAATTTAGGAGCCTGCACGTCGTTGCGACGGTCGCCCCGGCCAGCACCCCTTGCCGTTTGAGGAAGGATGTGCGTTGTGAGTGGGGTGTTCGGCGGGGTATGCAGTGTCCCGCGCCGGCGGCGACCTTCAGTCGACCTTGGCCGGGCAGGTTCTTCCGGTTGTACCTGGTGGCGCCCAAGATGTCCGGCTTCCTCATGGACTGGTTTGTGGAGCGGGAGCGGAAAGAAGCGCTCAAAAAGTTTATCAAAACGTACGTATCCTTATCCGTATGTATCCATAGACTATAGTCACTGGACAGGGTATTGTAACCTGTATGTTGCGTCTGTGTCAATTTAAAACAGGCTTGAGTTTTGTCTGGATTGTGTACTGGGTCGGTATTCATTTGCTTTAGAGTTGTCGGGTTTGAAGGCAATGTGAGTCTTCGACTATAGTAATAGATCTTCAGTTCGACTAGTGACGTTTAAATGGTATTCTGACTATATCATATTCCACTATAGTAATAGATATTCAGTTCGACTAGTGACTTCTAAATGGCATTTTGAAGTGGTGTCCATAGTTGTAAATCCAGTTACTCTATTCACGTTAAGTTTTTTTTTTCTAAAAGATGTAATGTCGAGTAGTAATCGGTGCATAGTATATCTTTGAAAATTTAATTGTGGCTTACACCAGTTTGAGATGTGCATTTTTTTCAGAGGTTATGATATTTTCACGATGCGGTTTAGATGCTCCTAACTTACTCATAGTCATCTGATCCCACTTTTCATTTGTAAACGTGTTTGTTTTGAATGCATAGTGACAGTTGTATTGGCTTAGTGTTGTAAGCATTTGCGGAGTATTAGTATTGGATTGTTACTTGAAACCGATTTTACCTTTGCACCAGGCATGGTTGGAAACAATTGCTCTTGGTGCCGAGATTTCCATAAATGTACTTTCCAAAAAACATGCATTTGAATAGAACATATGACATGCGTGCAGCGGAAACTACGATTCAACCATGGTGCCGAGGCTTATTTTGATGTTTTTCATCGAGATATGCAGTCATTGTGTTTACTACGTATAATCCCAGACTTGTGCTCTGGCTCCGAGGGGGGCCCATTTTGTACTGAGGCCCTCATGGACCCGTAAAGGAGGAGCGTGAATGGTCAGCGCAAGGTCAACAGCGGTGCAGTTTGTCAGAGTGGAATGTTCGTGTATACTCTTGCCGTGAGTTTTGCAGGGACTTGCTTGCCTTTTGTTTGGAGTATTTTGCTAGAAGTTGGCATTTCGCTCCTCATCTCAGGGAGTAGTGCGATAGAAATACTTGTACCTTGTTAACCCGGCCAGTAGTGGGCCGATCATTTTTGGAGAGCAGCATCTTTACTGGCCTGGCTGACCTTACCCTCTGGATCCATGAAGAGCTCACTCCAATCTGGCCCAGTACGGAATTAGCGCACAAGTCTCGTTTCTACGGCACGCAGATGCTTTGCCCTGTTGCAAATTCATTCTCGAGCACCGAAAAATCTCGTTTCCTACCATGTCGCCAGACGTAGTTTTCACAGTCACGTTTTCGGCCGAAAGTGCTTGCTGGCGCCGTCTGAGGCGTCTCACGCGGCCGCGTACTGTCACCAGCTTTTCCACTGCTCTCGCGCGTGTGTGTCCGTGTGTGCCGCCGCCGCCGCCGCCGCCGCCGGCGGCGGCGGCGGCCGCCCGCTGACCCGTGCCCTGTGCGTGCAGATACCGGCCGACCGTTGAGGTGTCGTTTGTGTGCCGGACGCTGGCGTGCTCGACTGACCAGTTTGAGGCGCTGGCCCAGCCGGCCGGCCTGCTGTACGCGGACGCCGGCAGGCGCCAGCTCGATTGTAAGGCCAGCATGGCCTGCCTGGCGGCGCTCTGAGGCGGCCAGGGGTGGCGGCGCACGGCGGCGGACGCACAGCTGACGGCTGAGGGACGGCAGAGGGGAGCAGAGGCGGCGCAGATGGCACAGGGACAGCAGAGGCGGCGCCGGAGGAGGCAGGGCGCAGCAGAGGGGCAGCAGAGACGGCAGAGCAACAGCAGAGGCGACGCGAGAGGAGCTGAGGGCCAGCAGAGGCGACCGAAGATGGATGAAGTCAGCAGAGGCGACAAGGAGACAGCAGAGGCGACTGGATGAGAAAGAAGAACTGAAACGGCGGCGACATAATGAGGGAAAAGGCCATAATCTCTATGGGAGACATCTCAGTTGGACGGGAATCCCTGGGAAGAAGGGATTGGTTTTGGTAAGCTGGTAAGTTATGAAAGCCAGTTTCTCGTTCAGAAGGAGACCAAGAATAACGACTCGAAGAAAACTGTTTTTTTAGAAATAGCGAAGCTCAAGCTTGTAGTTATCTAGCAGTTCCATACGCATCGTAAATAAGAACGAACCGTAACTAAGTGACAAAAAAATTGGCGAAGAAATCACCGTTTCCGAGATAAGGTAACAAGAAGCCACGAGCTGAAATGGAAACGAAATATCTATGGTCTAACTGTGAAGCAGAGGGTACTTTCGTCACCACGACTACTGTTCCTTGCTTGGCAAAAACGGATGCATCGCCGATCACCGGAACTGCTTGGATGTATCCTGGCAAGCGTGATCCTTGGGCAGAAGACTGGAAATCTTTCAGAAATAGGGTCGCAGCACGACTAGGTCTTCGGCACCGTTCCGGGTCTGGAGACTCCTTTTCCACGCTGCTCGGCGTCGGTAGGGTTTGCCGTTGTCAGGTCGTGCTCATCGGAAGCTGGTATTGTTTTCCCTCTGTGGTGTCCTCCATTCTGTAGGGTTCGCTCCGCGGTCGGTTTGTCGGTCTCAGCTGGGCGCGCTGCGCTGTTCCGATGTGCGCTCGGCACGCTGTCGTCTGTGTTTCTTCAGGCCGGCACGTTTGGCGGCCGCTGCCGGCGCTGAAGAGCAGGAGCGGCCCCGGCGGAACGCGGCGGTCCCCGCCCGCCCGCCTCCTCCGAAAGTCTGAAACTACGGCGACTAGGGGAGCGGGGGCGGGTCTGGGGCGGCCCAGTCCGCTGGGGCCGCGCGCGCTGGACCGTCCCGCCCGGGGCGTCTGTATGCGGCTGGCGGAGGGAGCCAGCGCTCCGGGAGGCTGAGTTCAAGGGAGTCACGGAGGGAAGAGGGGGCGTCGTGAAGAGGAACACACGAAGAAGGCGGCGTGGGATGCTAGGCAGAAAGTAGGCAATTGAGGAGAGATAAGCTAAGCGAATAGAAATGAAGACATTGCCCACAGAAAAGCACCTTTAAGTGGGGCTTAAGGAAAATCGTCAAAGCTTCTGCACTTTGATTCTCTGAAGTCATGCTCTCGTCCAACCCAGTGTACGTCATGAAGTACATGAAAACCGAAGACGGCTGCCTCCGGACGAAAACAGAAGGTTTCACTAGCGGGGGCGTCTTCAGGTATGTGTGGGGGAAGGGTGCGGTCGCAGCCTGCCGGTCCCGTCTCGCTGCGGCGCGGGGGCAGCGCCACCTCGGAGAGTGTAGTCATCACGCCGTCCGTCTCGTCTCGGAGAGTCGTCTTCCGGCTGGTGTGGACCTCGGCGGCCGTCATCAGGTCAATATCAGGTCCGGAATTCCCGCCGCCGCCGCCGCCGCCGCCGTCCGTCCGCCACCCCGGCCCTCGCCGCCGCCGCCGTCGCCTCGCCACGGCGTCCAGCGTGCCGCAGCGTCTCTCGTGAGGTCTCCGGAGGTCCTGCTCCGGCGTCTTCGTCCCCCGTCCCCCCGCTGTTCCAGCCTGCCGCTCCGCTCGTGACGGTTTCAGCTGATCGGGACGTCGCCGGCTGGCGGCGGCCACCCTCGTCTGGCGCCGTCCTGCCCGGGCTGCAGCTGCAGACGCGAGCGGCCGGGTCATCTCGCCAGTCGCCGGCGGAGGGCCGCGCCTGCTTGCCGCCGGCTGTCGGCGTCGGCGACACCTGGGGAGGCGTCCGACCGCCGCGGCACCGTCTGGCCTCCTCCCGTCGGCTTCGTCTAACCGGCAGCGTGACGACCTGACCCTGGGGAGTCACCGACCGCCGGCGTCACCCCTGCAAGACAGACCCTGTCTGACCCCGACCCCGACCCCGGGCTGGGCTTCCCGCTACCGCGACAGCGCCGAGCGACCCCGTCCTGGGTCGCAGCGCGCGCTTTAACCCGCTGCCGACCTCACGTCCTTGACCCGTGTCGCCTGATAGTCCCTGGCATCGAGCCGTCTTCGCGCTGGTCCGGAAGACCCATCTGACCCGGCTGGCCGTCTTCCCTCCCCAGTGCCCTGGACCGGAGGTCACGTCTCGTGCCCTGTGTGGGCCGGCCCTGTGGCGGGACGCAGACGGCGCGTTTGTTGGTTGTTGCGCCGGACGCCCGGCGTCGTGTTGTGGTTTCCGAGCGTCGCGGCGGTCCCGGACCGATCATCGTGTACAAAGTCATCCTGCGCAGAGTCAATACACGTGCTGACGACCGTGCGTGCTGTCTGCCGGCGGCGGGCGGGGTGCCGGAGAGGACGGGTGATCGGACTGCAGGAGACGAGGCCAGCTGCAAGGTGATTGCTGTGGAGTGGACGTGGGGTCGGCCGCAGGACGGCTGGGTCGAAACAGGAGGCAGGTGTGGCGTGGCGTGGTTTGATCAGACTGGGCAGTCGCCGCCGCGCCGGGCGGGAAGCTCCGTGATCCGACGACAGACGGCGCTGCGGTTTCTGCTGTATTGAGCGGCCGTGCGGTGCTGGCCGTCGGCAGGCTCCGCGCTGGCGGGGGGCGCCGCCTGGCGCGCGCAGAAACTCAGGCACCGGTGAGGACAAGGCTGGGCGGACGCTCGAACACCGCGACTCGCGCTCCGAGGCGGGCTCGGGCCGGGCCGACTCGCTCCTGACTCGCGCAGCCGAGCTCACGCGGGACCGAGCACCACGCTGTCCGCGGGGTTTTTAAGGCGTGCGGGACGCGGCTCTGCTCGGCGTCGGGACGGACGCCACACTTCAAACGCATGCGTATTGCGGTACAACGGGGAAACGCATTGGACGGTCGCGCGGACGCGCCAGCTGCCGCCGTCGCGTCAAAACTGCCCGCCGAGATCGGGGAACGGTCGGCCCTCAAAGCGGAAGCCGCCGCGCACGGGCAGGTGGCCTCGTGGTGCCGTCCGAAGACGGTTCGGAGGCGGCATGCGGTTCAGTCCTGCTGCAGTACACGACCACACGACGCACACAACGCGAAGCTCGAGTTTCCATTTCACTCACGAGATGCCGCCCGCGTCGGCGGCCGGGAAGCTGGCGCCGTTTGTCGCCGCTCCGATGACCGTCGGCTGGCGTCAGGCCGGCACGCGACAGGCGGCAGAGGCGCCGCCGGTGCTTCAGATCGAGATGCCGTCACGGGCGGCGGCCGCGCCGCTGCCAGAGACTGTCCCGCCCCGCTGAAGATGACGCACTGCCGGAGGCTGTACGCGGTAGAACGGTGCAAATCATCCCGCAAGCCAAACGAGTCGCTCTGGCGGGACGTAGTCGCGGCGTGTGACGTCAGGGGACGCGTGTGACGTCATCAGCGGCCCATGATCTGCGGCTCGTCGTCGAAGTCGTCCTCGGCCTCCTGGCCTTGGGCGGCATTTCCCTCGGGGCGTTTCTTCTTCTTGCTGGACGTGTAGAGGAAGCCCACGCCGCACACCAAGTTGATCATGAAGCAGATCCAGCCTAGCACGAAGCTGGCGCTGCCGGAGAGGAACGGCGACATCGTCACGAGCATAATCGTTCAGATGTACTTGCATGGAAAACCGCACTCTTGGAGTGTATTTAGAGCCTGCGATACGTATTGCAGAGTAAGCATCACCGCACAAGGAAAGAGTAATAAGAGTAATTTTGATTTGGCCCGTCATTGCTCTCTTGCCGGGACACACCGTCATGGGGAAGTCAGTTTGGTACCTCTTCCAAGATCCAAGTGATTGGTGATTAAAGACTGAAAGTGGCACAATTGGGTAGCATCTTTCTAAAACCACACTATTTGGTGTACTGAACACGTTACATCTTCGGTCAGGTCAGGTCAAAGGAAAGCATGTTATGGCTTAACATTTAACCTAAGCTTTAATTTTAATTATAACCTTGGCGACCGTCATTCTTGTGTCGGTTTCATGGCTTTGAGTTTCTTGGAAACTCGGGTACGGTTCATATTCATATGTAGATTATCAACAGGCAGACATAGATAGATAGATAGATAAATTCGTAGACATTTTCATGGACTTAAGCGCGAGTCCCATCACTTCATTCACGTGACACAATGTAAGTGAGACACTCAAAAGTCATCCGAGGTAATGTCAGATCACGGTTCACGCAGGTGGTCATACACCTTTCGACCCGCGGTGGGGCGGCGACCACTGGTTTTAAACCTTTATGACCCAAGAAATAGCGCTCCAATAAAACAAAACAAAAAAACATCGCTAAAACCGCTGATAATTCCTGGCAAGGTTGTGTGAGTTTGGGGGACTAAGTTACATTGTTCAAAATGTATTTAACGAAAACTGATGTGGATCAAAGTGCCCCACCCATGACTGTGTCCTTAAAGTTAGCGGCGACTTGTGCGAGGGCATCTAAGACGACATCCGAGACGAGAGAGAACTTCAAAATCACTCAACGTATAGACTTCAAATAATACTCAAACACAAGCTCTTGTCAAGAGCAAACGTGGGATGGGGTCACATTGCGCTCCAGAGCAACGTTTAAGCGTGACTCAGACCAAAATCTGTGGTACCGTTTTTCACCCTGGTCTCGACTTTAAAGGATCATCGCAACCATTTCATATGAAAGTCAGGATAAATTACGCAAGGTTTTCTGGCCGACTCAGGTCATAGCTTGACCGTGACCAGAGGTCAAAACATGGGATGCCGTTTTTCGCTCTCATCGTGACTTTGGAGAACAACGCGATCCATTCATATAAATGTCAGGATGTCGAAAGATTCATTGCGTGAAGCTTGCCGGTCGGCGTATGTCGTATTTTGACCTTGACCTCAGGTCAAAGTATGTGGTAAAGTTTTTTCGCCTCTATTCCTACTTGTGCAACTCGTCGCAACCTTTTCACACCCAAAACAAGGACGCCAAGGATAAATTACGCAAGGGTTTCCGGCCGAAACAGGTCATGACTTGACCTTGACTTCTACCTCAGGTCAAAATCTGGGGTAGCGTGTTTCGTCTTCATCACGGCGTTTGTAGTCATCGGGACCCGTTCAGACGAAGGCCAGAGGGCAAAGGTTAATCTCGCAAAGGCTTCCTTCATAGCTAGGCAATAAGCCGCCAAAGGATTTTGATTGCAATATTCGCGGCGACATCAGCGACGACAGAAAACTTCGCAACCATCCAACGTCCGGACTTAAAACAATATTCAATCAAAAGGTCCTGTCCAGACCAAACGTTTGGTGAGGGTAACATTCTGCTTCGAGTTACTGGACGAACGTGACCTCAGATCAAGATCTGGGGTGCGGTTTTTCGTCCTGACTCCGAAGTTGAAATAAGGCGAAAAACGGTACTCCAAACTTTGCCCTGACGTTAATGTAAAATTATGATCTGTGATTGCCGACAACCCTTGCGTACTTTGTCTCTGGGGTCGTGGCTTTCATGTGAATAAGTCCGCCATTTTTCAAAAGTCGTGATCAGGGCGAAAACGGCACCCCAGATTTCGCCTGAGGCGAATGTCAAACGATTACCTGCGCCGGACGAAAACCGCTGCTTGCGACATTTAGCAAAAGTCGAGATCGGGGCGGAAAACGGTGCCCCAGAGTTTTGACCTGAGGTCACGTTCAAACAGTGATCCGGGGCGGAATGCAACCTTCATCCAAAGCTTGTTCTTGACAAGCTTCCGTTTGAGTACTGTTTGAAGTCTGTGCGTTGAGTGGCTTTGAAGTTCTCTGTCGTCGCGGATGTCGTCGCAGATGTCGGACAAATTGCGAACAGCTTAACAAACACCACACATAAGCATGACCCTTCTAATTTAACTCGCCTTTATGAGACAGAGAGACAGAAACCTGGGACCTAAGACATGTTTTTGATCAGTATGATGCATCTAAGGAGGCACACACCCAGGAGTGGAGCTAGACTGTGTACTGGGTTTCGATGAGTGACGAAGTTTAGTCGGTTGTGGTACGTTAATGCACAAAATTTGCTATGTTTCATACGTTTTCGTAGAAAGTAATAACACAGTGCGTGAGACTTTCTGTTTAAAGCTCCGTTATTCGTACGAGGATCTCAGTAATCAGTAATAACATTTAGGAACAATTGATCTCACACGGGTTAGTCGAAAACGTAGGTTTTGTCTCGGCACCAATCGAAAGCAGTACGGACCGCACCAGGGCATTTCAGTGGCAAAATGGGGACTTCAGACATTCCACGTTTTACCATCTCATCTCAACAACCTGTGTATTATCTCCCTCGCATGACAACACACAGCTTCTCGCCTAGCCCTGCCCCATCCCCCGCAGTCCACTCGGTCCAGGTGTACCTGTAGTCCCACTCGCAGCCGCCAGGGAGGACGGAGATGGCCCGCAGGTCCTGGAAGTGCAGCGAGGTCACCTGCACCTCAATCACCACCAGCTGCACCCCCGCTGAAAGCGCCAGCCACGGACGTCAGTAGACACCGGGGCAGGGAGCTACATCCCACATAGCGATGAAGATTAGGCGTCATCGAACAGACACCGGGACAGAGAACTACGCACACCACTCAGAACTGAGCACCAAACGTCAGGGGATGCCGCACTGCACTCGCAACCGACGAGAGCGATGATGTTAACTCACGCCGTGAGATGAACATCGACGGCAAAACGATATCATTGAGCCCAACATGACCCAATCTACCAGATATGAACGGACAGTACGACAGCGGACAAACGCTGACAAACAGACAAGTCATGACCGGACATTTCCAGAAAATGTGGGACGTCTCAACATGATTTCAGGCCGTTTGTTTCCAGTCACTGAAATAATGATGTTAACATTTCTGGAAAGTGGAGGTTCAGACCCCCGCAATCCCACGGAATCTCCAGCCATGGGAAAAGTGCCGCTGGACAAGGTCCGACGATAAGACCACGATTTACCACTTGACGGCATGGCAGATTCAACCGACGGCCGCAGCACGACTGGCCGCCTCCAATTTGGCACAGCGCGCTGTTCCTGGCAGCGACCGGCGCAGCCTGGCACGTTGACCTCGCCCGGCTGGACGCCATCAAACGGGCCGCCGCCTGACCTTTGACCTGCTTCCGGTCGCGCCTGGCTGCCGTGGGCGTCCGTCGCTGGCTGGCAGCTTCCGTGACACGGGACGGCGGTCGCCTAATTGGCTGCCGCGCGAGGCCGTCCCCTGTCCGCGCCAGCCACGCCTGGCGAGCTTGTGAGACCTTGACATTCTCGGCCTTTAGCTGGCCGGTTTTGGCTCGCTCAGGACATATTTTCCGGCACAGGGCAGCGTGGCACAAGCAAACCCTGACAGCATGTGTATGAGTATCCTCAAGCAGGCGGCCCGTGGGGTCGTCTCGTGCCGGGACGTCGTCCTCACCTACGATGAAGTGGAGGCAGGCGGCGACCCGCTTGAAGGTGTAGCGCCGCACGCGGAACGTGTAGATGGAGAAGAAGATGGAGAGGCCGAGCAGCAGCAGCGAGATGACGCTGAAGCCCAGACAGGTGCGCCTGTAGGCTGCCGACGAGACAGAGGCAGTCAGCTGACCGTCACAGGCCAGGCGGAAACAAGTGACGGAGCAGGAAGGAGAGCGTCGGAGGCAGAGTCGTCAAAACAGAGCAGCAGAGGACGACGACGCCAGAGCATGACAACGGTGAAAGGCAGCGCGCCGGGGCGTTAGAACAGGACGGTGACGGGCGCCAGGGCGTGCCAGAGACAACACGACGAGTAATGAGGGCCAGTTTACACGAGCGGCAGAAACGCGCGGCTAGGCGCGGTCTTGCCGCTCGCACGGCCCCGCCTGTCTCACGACTTCCACGACTTCCCTCTGGTGAAACTTCGTGGCCTAATGAAACGTCTTCATTGACTACTGGCCATCAGAGATCACATTCGCCAGTCAACGATGTTGAGGGTAAGTCTTTCCAGCGACAGATCCGCCCATGCCAGACCTTTGACATTGAATTGAAGCCTTAGATAGCGCAACAGTCAGCGTGCTGGGCTTCGAATCGAAAGGTCCATGGTTCGAATCTGAAGATAACGTAAAACTTTCGAGGTTGCAACTCATACATGGTCATCGCCATGACGAAGTATGACGTAAGCAAACACGTGACGTCCACCGTCAGCTGCTGCAGTGCTCGGCCGCCCTGCCACAGCGGCAGGAAAAACCGCTAGAGTAAACTGGCCCTGAGTCAGAAGATGAAAAAGCGAATCCGTTTGAGCCATGTAAGCAAACGAGAGAGTGAGAGGAGTGGGAGGAAATCTGAGAAAGAATAGCAGGACGTAACACGACTTCAGAGAGCGTTCACGTAACGAGTCGCGAGTTGGACCTGGTACCACGTACATTCACCAAAAACAAATATGTCATGCTTTTTTGCATTCCGATAGAAAAGGCACTATCGCAGATACCAAATCTAGAATTGCAAAGCTGGCGTAGCGCAGTTAATTACGAAAAGATGTATGCGGAAACACCGCAGGCCGACGAGTCGCATATGAAAAAGAAAAAGTATCAGGTCTTGATAGGAAAAGCATCACGAACAGGTTCCTCATTTCCGCGAGAGCTCTGGAAAACATTTCCACAATTGCAAGGGATATTGAACTGCACTGCATTTAAGGACTGACTAGACCCAAGAGCTCTACGGGAAAAGCTTGAGTACACTCAGGCGAATTCTGCGCAGTGCAAAAACACCTGGCGTCGTCACGTTCTTGTCTTACTTTCTGGACTGAGCACTAATGAATCATTGCATCAGAGTGGCATCAGAGATCCAGTGCCATCCGATGTCTGTTCCAATTAGAGGTCAGGCCATCAGAGATTTGGTGTCAATGTCTGGCATTATAACAACAGAGCTGAAGACGCCATCGACGGGTTCAATGATAAGCTCTGGTGATTGACCATCAGAGCTGATGACGTGTTCGGCGGCGGTTGACGTACCGATGATGACGTTGAGCGGGTCGTCATCAGAACGGTTCGGGAGAAACTTGACCCGCATGTACCGGCACACCGCTGCAACAGAACAAAACAGCTTACTGTTACACTGTGCTCGTTGTTTTTAGACTTTATTGGTGAGCGGGGCCGCCCTGCCGTCGCAACGTGTGCTGACCCTGAACTCAGGCAGAGCTGCTCCCGCCATCACAGTGTTATTCTAACGTCAGGGCTGAGGAGCCGATCCCGAGCGCAGATCGAATTTCAGGCAGACATGTGCGGCGGCGTCGGGGGCAGTCGGGAATAAAGCGTGGAGACGTTGGGACGCGTGTGTGAGCCTGGCGAGCGAAGGATTGTCGAGACGCAGCCGGACGAGGTGGATGTCCTTTCTTGCCACATAGACCATTACGCAGCCAGTGCATGTACCGGCAGGCCGCTGCAATTTAGCGCCGAGCGGCCGACTGCTCTCCATTCGAAGGACAGACAAATCCATGGCTGGAGATCTCCGAAAATTCTTTGGGGGAGGACACAAAATTTCAGACCATTTTTTCCAGTCATTGCCATAGGCCTAATGTTAAAGCCCATGAATATTGGGAGAAGATCCGGACCCATCCTTCCCCCCAGATTGAGAGACATTGGCAAGTCATCAGGTTAACACCCTGAGGATGAACAGGCCTTCACTTGAACCTTTTCCCTGAAGGGGGAGAGGGGCAGATCCTGACCCCATGCTTTTTTTTGTTCGCCATTCCGGGCTTTTTGGGAGCCGCTTCACGAACTTTTGTAATTTTTCTTCAATACGTTTTTTTTATGAATTGTAACAAAATTTCAAAAATTCACTTCTTCCAAAGGTGGTTTCAGGAGACATTTTTGGCAGTCATGGCTGAGAAATATCGCACTTTCCGGAGATCACACACTTCGACGTGGTCATGCGCCATTTTGATGTCCTTTACAGTGTCACGAGCAGTTCAAATCATCGGAACATTTTTGTCCCGCACACCTTCAAGCATTATCAAGAAAAAATACTTGTCAATAGCGGGTCCAGTGGAATGAAAAAGGGGTAATTTCTTATTCCTAGGAATATATGACTCACTTTAAAAACAAAACAAGTATAACGCATGATAAAGGCATCTTTTTCCTAATGTACTCATATAATTCACTGATATGTACTTCCAGGGGCGTCTCCAGGCATCGGTTTTCGGATGTATATTTCGTCCAATAACATGTTCAGTGGGCCTAACAAACATGGGATCCATGTGACTGGGTTTGTTAATTCCACATATATTAAAATCAAATGTCATATATTTATCTGAAAATAAAATCAAAGACGGCTCCACGGCAATGTAAAAGGGGATATTTTATTCCTTTTCGTTCCTGAGATAACATCACTCAGCTGACGGAATAAAACACAGCTCTCATGATACAGTCATTTTCTCTCTTTTTCTGGTGCCTGGATCTGCCTATGAGCACACGCAATATCTACATAATATGGCATATGACAGATATGAAAATGTTTTTTTGTCATACATCATCTCACCAGATTTGGAAAATATGACAAAAAATTCCACATTTTCGCTCAGAATTGCCACCTTTCATTTGTTGTGGTTACGCCTATGATTCTATTCTTTCAAAAGGTAACGTGATTATAATCTCAAAATGTAAATTTTAAGCACAATGCAAAGTAGTACCCTCGATATGTTTGAATATCATAACCAATTATTAATAGTTCAACGCGTAGAAAGTTGCCCCACTTTTTCTGATAACTTGGCCCGCCTATGGGTATTTGTCATATGCATATCATGTAGCATAGAACACTTATGGAAATGATATCCGAACACCAATAAGCTCTCCAAACCCAAAATATAATAAATCAGCATTTTCTAGAAATGTGTGCTGCTTTTTATGTGCCCAGGTTACGCCTATGATTTTTGCAAATCAACCTCTTCCTATCAAATGTGACAGGCCTACAAACTTCGGGTAGAGTTACACGAAGAAGAACAAAATCGACAATAAAAGGTGGTCAAAAAACTCGCATAAGTAAACCATGATTTATACCGTCTTTGACTCTCTTTTGCTCCTTTTCAGAATTTTCAACGCTTTTTCAGGAATGTAAGTCTTGCTGCTGGTTATCAAACGCCGTTTTCCGCTAGAAAATCGGGCCAATAATTTTCGAGACAGCGGGAGTAGCATCCACCCTCCCCCAGTTCGGAATAGCGTTAACTGGTCAGGGGCACGGAAGAGGGTTTTAAGTCCTCAGGACACCTGCGAGCCCGGACCTGCGGATACGTGTGCTGCGAGGGAAAGCGTGGCTGGCCATTGAGGCAGGGTGTACAAAACAGACGGATCGTTAGCGTTATCACAGGAAGAAAATCTCCGGAAATAAGCGAGACCGTTAGCGAAATCACAGGCTTCATCAGACAAACGACCGTCGGGAAATACCCAGCTTCCTAAACTCGTGGACGTGGGAGGATACAGACGAAGAGTTCGCAAGGTGCTTTTATTTTCCTACGCTCTTTTCAGCTCAGCCTCGACGGTGGATTTCACTCAGTTTCCGTAATTATGTCGCACCCGTAGACGTCAACAAGCTGTCTCAAATGATGAGGTACGCGCCTCCTTGTCACATGATCAAAAGGCTCCAGCCTCGGACTTAACAGGCCGCACAATCCACTCAGACACCCGAGTGACACCTGACGTTTTAAAAGCATTTCAGTCTTCTGGCAGTCCACAGCTTGCTTAGGTTGATCTCTCGCGTGCGACAATCACCTGAAAATCTCCCTGCTCCTTCCGTTCGACAGGATCGCAGGAAAACCTTGAAATCAGTGGCATGTAGAGGAAATTCTTCTCCGGAACTGAAAAACGCGGTGGAAACCAGGCCATTCGTCCTTTTTTCCTTTGCCTATCGGTGGATTCATCAGGGTTTTAATTCCTGAGCAGCGAAGCGGCACTAACCAAACGCGGACCAAAACACCATTTGGAAAATGCATCCTAAGCATCATCTCAGAACGTGCACAAAACCACTTCGGGAACATAGCATCGACGGGCAGAATTTCCTCACAGCACGCCTCATCTGAGTCGGGAGATGAGAACGAAAACCAGCCCATCCATCAACCAGACTAACCATCAACCGAGACCAAAAACGTCTCGTTTCGCCGAGACCCAGAACTCCCGCCTCCAGTGCGGCCGGCGGCGGCCATAGAGTATCAGCGGACAGTAAAGACCTGTCAACTTCACGGCGCCGCCAGCCGCCCGGAACAGGGACGTGACTGCGAGGGCGCTTCGCCGAAACCCGCCGACGGAGGCCGTCTCTGCAGACAAAGCTCTTGCCAGCGCCCCCCCCCCCGGCCAGGGGGGGGGGGGGCAGGACCGTCTGCCGCTTGGCCGGCCGTCAGACGGCAGCTGCACACAACATCAGCGCAGGATCAAGACTTGCTCTCCGCGACCGACAAAAACTGAGTGTCGCGCGGCGCCGGCTGCGGGGGGGGGGGGGAGACGGTGCAGAACGGTGCAGGCGAGAGGTGGGGCTGTGGCACCTCGCCCGCCAGATGGGCCGACTGCCCAGCAGCAGAAACGTCGCTGCGCGGGGCTGCGGAAATTGCCACTCCGGTTCGTAATGAACTCGGATACGCATTTTGAAATCGTGGCGGACACCGTTACGCACGAAGCACTTCGGCGAAGTCCAGTAGTGTACCACGATCGCTCCCTCATATTTGTGTCAAATTATTCGGATTTGGTACATCAGTCGTTCCAAGTAATCGCATTTTTACACGCGAACTGTTAAAACCCATTTATCACTCATTCCGCCTTGTGCAGACCGAGATATCTATTACCCAAACATCTGAGTGATCGAAAGTGCTCACACTTTGGCGTGGTTCTACGTGCAAGGATATTGATGTCAAATCTCTCAGACAGTACCGACTAAGCCATTATCTTCAGGATGTAGGCAACGCCGGGGAGAAACGTATAGTCTGCATAGCACAAACTGTATTTTCAGAACCCCTCAGGCACCTCTTTTATTTGTGTTTGTGTATTTGTGTTGGTCTATGTGTATTTGTATCTATTACGTCCATTTGTGGTTGGTTACCAGAGAGGAGACCACAGACGTACGCTTAAGCGATGACAACGAGATCATAGCCATGACTTGTGAATTTTCATTATTCAGCTTGTGTCGTTGCACGGTAAAACAGCTCCAGAATCAGCCAACCGCTTATTTTGCACGTGCAAAAACAGTAATTCCTCTTCCTTTTGGAAGCATGAAATTATCAGAAATACCACTCCAACGAAGAACAAATGGCAAGTTTATAACTACACGAAAACCGAAGAAGATCTACACCAGGACCGTGATAATTCTGTCAAAGCAGCTGCAAGCCGCGCATTTTTTCAATTCCTGACCGCCTAATGGCGCTGCCGCGGCGCGGCGCGGCTGGTCCTGATGAAGTCGTCAGCTCGGTCACGTGACGGACGAGCCGCGGACGGCGCTGATTAATGACGGCCGCCGCGCGTCGGCTGACAGATGACGGCTGTCACGGACGGGGTCATTCGCGGCCCTGGCGCGCATAGCTGCCGGCAGAAGGCGCAGAGCGTCTGTGTCACGTGCCCCGGCGGCCGGGGCGCTGGCCGGTCACGTGACGTGCTGTCGCGGTCAGCTGGCGGCGACAGCTGACCCCTGCAGCCCAGCTGTGGGAGACAGCGGGTCGTCTGCTCGCCACTGAGGTGGACTGCATTCCGCACGGTTGAAGCAGGATGTCCTGCAGTACGATTCGAACTGCGATGGAAGACTCTAGAACACAAGTCTTTTGAAAACATTGCGAGGTTTCCCCTTCAGTTGCTTGGTAAGAGCTAAATAACCTGTGCCCTCCGCAGGCGAAAATAACGATTCAAATGACCAGAATTATGCTGTTTCCCCTTCTCAGAATTATGACCATTATAAAAACGCTTAGGCTGCCGGACAAGATCTTTTGCGTTCCTCGCCTGGACAAAGAAGCACTTAGAGGTTTAATCGAGTGCTTTAAGACCTGTCATTACAGAAATCACGCAAAGTAACCACAGGGTGCCTAATACGTCCTCTGGCTTATTTCGTATAATTTTGAACATTGTGGAAACGAATCGAGGTAGAAATCGGATGCCCTGTAGGCCCCCCTGTTGGCCTGTGAGCTATAGACCAGTACAGGCCCTTGGAGATCAAAGTGACACCGCGGTATAACTGCAGGGGAACAGCAGGACCTCGCCGATAATGGCTGTTTTTGGCGGAATGGTAGGAGCTGTTTTGACTACCGCTGAGGAGGATCGACTGAAATGCTCCCATTTCAGTAAACACACCAAAAAGGTGTGTCAAAGACGATGTCATCCGAGGGAAACGGACGGCAAATATCGCATCAGACATGACAACCACACGTCACACGCAGGCAGTCGTTAACCTCCAAGGAGCCGCCATTGACCGTGGTAGTCAAACAGAGAGCGACCGCGCAAAACACAGCTTTTCCATAACGTTGAGGCCAGTCAGGGAGGTCATAAACGACCGGGAATCCTGAAGCGCTGAACGACCGATCGTTATCGTCAGGGGCGCCATCTGCCGGCGTCGCGGCCACCGGCCCGCGCCACGTACGCCTACACGAATCAGTGAGTCAGGGCCGGCGCGTGTGACGGCGGGCAACTGTTGATAAAGGCCTGAGGCGATTTCCGCGGCCCGCAGGCCTTCCCGGTGACCACTGCATCAGCGCCGTGCTGACCGCGCAGCCCAGCTGACCGCGCGATCGGCGGACGTTTTCCACACGCGCTCTGTTTAAACGCTCACGCGGCGCGTCAGCTGAAGAAACAAACAGCTGTCGCGTGCGACAGTGGGCCGGTCGACGCTATTATTGACCCGCCACGAGCCGGACGCGCTAACGGCACTCCAAGGACGGCGCCGCACCGCGCCGCTAACGACACCCGCACGACAGAGCCGGCCCCGCGGCGCTAAAAACACCGCAGGAGACGGCTGGACGGCCCCACGCCACAGGCAGAAGCCGACTTCTGCGACACAAAGGCCGAGCGTGTCTCGCTTCTCCTTGAAATGGACCGAAGAGTGGTTTGCTAAGAATCATATCAGTATTTCCTCAGCGTATGGTTTCAGTCATTCTTTAGTTTCTTTTAGTTTTTTTCATTTCATATAGTTTCTCGTCATTGCGGAGAAGCAACGGGAAAGGTTTTCATCATTGCCTTATGTATAACTAGTTAGGCGTATTCAGCATACGCCACGTAAAACTGCCGTTCCATCGCGCCCAGTACCATCTTCAAGGTTATTAATTTTTTAAGTGCTTGCCGTGGAATCACATCTTCGACTGAACACTATTCCAGACGTTTTTTTATTTTATTTGCTTTATTTTTTATTTTGATTTGTTTATTTTTCACTCTTTTATATATTTTGTGCCGTAAATATAAATATCTGTTTCACACACACACACACACACACACACACACACACACACACACACACACACACACACACACATATATATATATATATATATATATATATATATATATATATATATATATATATATATATGTATTTGTACATATATCTAAACAAAGCAGTTTTATGTAATTTATTTATTTATCTTATTCCAACGTTTTTAAAACCCCACCCACGCTCTTGAAGTGCAGGTTTCCACAGACGGAGCTCGGCTGGGATCAAACGAGGGTCCCAACTGGCGTCAATCATCTTCGGGCCATTAGCGGCATTAATCAGAGCGCCGGGCCGCGAAATAACGCTGCCCGCCCAGCCGGAGCGGCCGCCAACGTCTGCCGAGCACGTGCCACCCGCGAGGCTGTGGGGGGGGGAGGACGGGGAGAAGAGGGGTCAGCTGGTCCCCATCAGCATCATTTAAATCGTTTCAGCATCACCTGTGCCTTTGTGACGATACGTTTTTTTGCGATTTCAATGCGCATGTTGGGACTTTTTACATGAATTTCATCCGAGCGATTTGCTGCGATGATGTTCGAGACCAGAGCGCTGTTGAGCAGAGCTTATGCGGACGCTGAACCCCACACCTGATCTAGCAGTCACGTGTTCTGACCCGCGGCGGACCTCCTGCCTGCTCTCCTGGCTGCAGGCCGCCAGTTCTTCCGGTACCGCTGCGTCCGACAGAGGGCCTCTGACGCCGACTGGCGCCGCGCCAGCCGGCCGAGCTGGCGCCGGCCACTCCCTGCAACATCTGCGGGCGACCCGCGGCCACGAGGGGGGAGGGGGAGGAGGCGCGCCACTTCCGTATCTGACGGATGACCGAGTGTGCGCACCACTCGATGAGAGATAGCTGAAGCTATTTTCAGGAGGCTGGTCAAGGGCATGAGCGACTGGCAAACGATGGAAATTTTGATTGCTTTAAAGACCAGTTTTGTCTGCTAGAACAATGCAATATTCGCACCGCTGGGAACGTAACGAAGCCCACTTCACAGACGTGTTGTTCGTGGATTTGTGAAACCTCTGGCTAGTGTCAATAAAGCTTACGACGGCTATCGAAAACCGCACCTGTAGCTTGCCCGTACCCTGAACGCTGAGGCGGATGGGGATGTGGAGTGGAAGGGTGGGGAGCCGTAACTGAGTTACGACTCCGGCCGTAGTTCCCGGCAGCCAGCGGCGGTGACGGCCATCGACCCTCCCCTCCCCCCGGTGAATCGAGCTGAACCGGTCGCTGGCCGGCTGACCTGGCGCAGTGAGCTGGGCTGAACCAGTCGGAACCAGGTGGGCACGAGCGACGCCAGGGGCGCAGCCAGGATTTTCTTAAAGGGAGCGGAGCTCAGTGTGCACTGAGATCACATGAAAACCGCCCGCTGGGAAGACGATGTGCAATGGTTTTCACGAATAAATGCAGGCCTAAGGGTCAGGCCGTCCCCTCCCCCCCCCTTGGTTGCGTCAGTAGGCAACGCCGCAACGAACCAGGCTTGTTGCACGTGGAATGTTGCTTCATAGATTACGCCAAAGGCAAAAGATTTGTCTCTGATTGAAACGGCACACAGCAGCGGACATATCGGCCCACATATGAATGGCATCTGCTGCACTGTTCATGCTGTCAAGGCAATGCCAGTTATTTCAGAATTTAACATTAGGCCCAAGTTAATGTCTGAAACAACGTGCTTCAAAATGACACTGGTAACACCAAAAATTGCTCAAAGATTCTTCCCTTGAACCCACTTGCAGCATAAAAGCGTCACCACGACCACGGGCACCAGCTGGCATGCAATCCAACGACATGGGTGCTTTCGGCACGTAAAACCTTCATATATCGAACATGTTGACTGCATGCCCAGTTTCTTTTCCAGTTTCCACCAACGTAGTCTTACCCCAGGAACTGTTTTGAAGCATAGTTCAAGCTAACCATTGGAAAATATACCGCACTCTCTTTCTGGCATCTCGAATTCGCAGCGCCTATCTATCTCGAAACCGCTTACATCGGATGGCATGTTTGCGGATGATTGCATGTCGGTCGCTTATCGACATGATCAACGGCTTCGAGTTCTCAACCAAAAGATAGCAAAAATCAGCTAGGTGGGCCGCGGAGGGACACGCAGGCGACCGGCGCAACATTAACAGCACACTTCAGCCAGGGAAATCGATGTCGCTGACGCTTTACTTTGCACGCACCAGTGCGGGCGGCGCGCGGGACCATCCTGCTCTGTACCGTCGGGCTTACCTGTAATGCGGCACAGTCTACCCTATCAGCCTCGGAGCGGCCATCGCATGAATGCGGAAGTACAAATTCAGCTCGTTGTTGAGTTGCTTGGGGTTGTTCGAAATGCTTTTATTTCCAGCGGGAGTGACGTCAGATTTTCCCAAAGAATGGTTGTCGGCTCTGTTACCCCAATCGGCTTTCGAAAGACCATTAAAAATGCTCGTTTATGGTTCCTTTAAAAGATATGCGGGAAACGTATCAATGTGCGCCAAAAGCCGGAGGCAGGCGCGACAAAAACGGAAAAAAACCCAGAAAGCGCAAAAAAATAATACATCCAGGTAGTATGAGATGCATCTTTGCACCTAATTATACAGTCCAGTATTTAATTAATTTCTCGTTGCAGTAACGTAGCATTACAGTTAAGTCAATATCAACGTTTATTGTCGACAAGTTTATTCACTGTTTCTGTCGGACCCTTGAGCACCACTCACTAACATCACGGGAAACATTACTGGCGTTGAGGTGTTTAAGAGAACGAAGATTTACGGTACATAAACAACGCAAAGTCATGGTGTACGTCCGCGGCCAATAACTGTGCAATGAATGTTTATGTCTCCCGATAATGATCACTATCACGGTCGCCGAACTCAGGACCGCCCCAGGGGTTTCCCGCCCACCACCAGCGCAGAAATGCGCCGCGTCCATCATCTAAGGCTCCCCACGAGGGGTTTCAGTCGGTCCGACGGCGGCGCGGTCTCCGGGGTTCTCGATAACGACTCGAACGGGCGTCGCTGCGAGCCGGCCCCGCTCGGAGCCGGCTCGCAGTCGCGTGCTGCGGGCGTGTTATTCAGACTCACCGGCCCAGCGCGGCCGAGCGGTCGGCTCGGCTCGAACTGCCGCCATTGATCGGGCCCCGTCCGCCGCACACGCCCGGTCGGCCCGGGCCGCGAGGGGTTCCCGCGGACGCCGCGGCACGGAAAAGGTCACCTGGCGCCCGCGCGAATCGCCTTTCAGTCCGAGTGCCGCCGCAGGTATTGATCCTCGTCGCCGTCTCCAGTCCGTGCGGAAGGCGTCTGTTCGAACTGCTCGATGACTAACAACGCAATGATGGTGGTGCTAGCGTGGCGAGGAGGGAACGGTTTCCACGTAGCCTGGGAAAATGCCACTTGTGCCTTATCGAGCTGCATGAAAAGTAAAAAGCAGCCACTGGAAATCACCTTTGTCCCTCTTGCAATCCTGAAAACGCGCAATGGCATATATTACGTATACGTATATCTGCGATTCCTAACTCCATCCTTGTGCTTGTAGTAGGTCAGAATCCTTATAGCAAAACAGAACACGCTATTCACACTCCGATTTTATTACCGCCGTGGCCGGAAGTTGGCACAATCCTGAGGTAACCCAGCCCCGGCACCGCACCAGATGCCTCTGAAGAATCTTTTATGCGCCATCAAGGCCGCGACGCAGCTACACCGTGTTCCGAGAGACCCTGATGTTTCGGGTCAAGTCGTGCTGGCGATATACGAGCGTCGACCCGCGATGGCTGGCACACACCGGATGTGGGCCGAGCGTGCTGCTGCAGCGCCGCGGGTGGCGACGATTGTGCCCATCAGTTATATGTAGCTCGTCTTAATTTTGGAACGGTTGTTTAGAAAAGCACCAGTGTTGGAAGAAAGAATGTCGGAATAAAAACTTCCGTGAGGACTTCAAAGGTCACAGCCAAACGAAAGCGACCCCGCGCTTATATTCCTTGAATCTGGCTTCTGACCGGTCGGCTCTGTGACGTCAGGGTTTCATACACCTTTCATGTTCTCCCGACTTCAGTGGGGTGACGTCAGAGATCCTTCCGGCCTCAGCTCAGTGAAGTCAGTGCGCAATCACGTGACTGACCTCGGCTCAATAACGTTCAACCGTGACCTAAGGTTAGCCGGCTAAGTGACTTCAGAACCTCCCTAAACTGATGTCTCCTCCTTCCTCAGCTTACTGACGTCAGAGTCGCCCGGACCGTGTCGTGCGATCAGTCGGCTCAGTGACGTCACAGTCCTCCCTGACCGTGGCGTGCCGTCTGTCGGCTCAGTGACGTCACAGTCCTCCCTGACCGTGGCGTGCGGTCAGTCGGCTCAGTGACGTCACAACTCTCTCGGACCGTGCCGTGCCGTCTGTCGGCTCAGTGACGTCATAGTCCTCCCTGACCGTGGCGTGCCGTCTGTCGCCTCAGTGACGTCACAGCCCTCTCTGACCGTGGCGTGTGGACAGTCGGCTCAGTGACGTCACAGTCCTCCCTGACCGTGGCGTGCCGTCTGTCGGCTCAGTGACGTCACAGTCCTCCCTGACCGTAGCGTGCCGTCTGTCGGCTCAGTGACGTCACAGTCCTCCCTGACCGTGGCGTGCCGTCTGTCGGCTCAGTGACGTCACAGTCCTCCCTGACCGTGGCGTGCGGTCAGTCGGCTCAGTGACGTCACAACTCTCTCGGACCGTGCCGTGCCGTCTGTCGGCTCAGTGACGTCATAGTCCTCCCTGACCGTGGCGTGCCGTCTGTCGGCTCAGTGACGTCACAGCCCTCTCTGACCGTGGCGTGTGGACAGTCGGCTCAGTGACGTCACAGCCCTCTCTGACCGTGGCGTGTGGTCAGTCGGCTCAGTGGCGTCACAGTCCTCCCTGATCGTGGCGTGCGGTCAGTCGGCCCAGTGACGTCACGGCCCCTTCTGACCGTGGCGTGCGGTCTGCCGGCCCAGTGACGTCACGGTTCGGCAGGCCCAGCTGCGACGCGCCGGAAATAGCAGCGGCGAGAGCCGGCCGGCCGCTCGGACCGACACCGAGCCGTCGGATCGGTCGTCGCCTGTCGGCTGAGCCGCGGCTCGCCGTCCGTCGCGGCCTGAGACGAGGAGGCTGACCTCGACGGCACGCGCCGCCGGCAGCGGCAGCGCCAGCGCCGGCCGCAGGCTGCCCGGACCACGGGGAACGGGGCCGGGTGCACCGCCGAGGGATGGGCGTGGACTCGCACAGACCGCCACAGCGAGGGAGTATGAAAGAAAAGGAGGTAGGTAAGCGAGTACTATGCAAGAAAAAAAGTGCAGGGAGTAAGCCACCACAGGTCTCACGAATCATTCAAATCTCCTGGAGACAGGTATCACAGCGTTCTTCAGATCCCAGCGAGGGAAATGTGGTCTGCTGGCAGACGGGACAGACGGTGCATGCGGTCTTCCATCTTTCACTGGCGTTGCTTGGCGCTTTGTTCGCGAAGAAGAGCCACGAAGGACACCGTAGGAAGTCATAATCCTGGCAGAGAACCGCCAACTGGACCGCGGTGCGTCGGTAGAATGAACAGCGACGTGATAAGCAGAAAGCTTTGAGCAGCTTTCATACCATTAACGGACCCCTGGTACATTATGTCATCTGGCCTTCAGCCGCAGCCCGTGCAGTTGTCAGCTATTTGGAGCTCCGTTTCCTCGGTCTAATTGATGAAAACTGCATGCCATGTCTGGCAGCTTAATTTGCTCCTGTCATCTCTTCGCAATAAATCTCGCTCGTTTTTGCGCATTGAGCAGTATATGTATATATATATATATATATATGCATATATATGCGTGTACGGATAGCAATGCACTGCAACCGATCAAGCGGTGCTACCCGAAAAATCCTGCCTGCCGGTGGTAGCACAATGGAATGCCGTCCTCGGCTCATGGATCGCCTTGACGGAGAAGTCTTCACGTTCATGCGAAGCGCGTGGGCGTTACAACGTCTGAAGGGTAACTCCCAAGGGTGCCTGGAAACCTACAATGTGTGTGTCTCTTCCAACCTTACCTAAACATTCAATAGGGAATGCATAAATAGCTTCGTGTCTAAATGCTTTCTTTCTAAATCTTCTGAAATACACAGCAGTTTCTCACTTTTACGTGAGTGTTTATCACTCAATACACAGCCACAGCTGATCATAAACTTCTGCCAGGAGGCTGCTTCTGCGGCGTGATGCGAGCAATTTGTCAGGGAGCCGCTCGAGGATCTTTTCTTCGAAGAATTCTGCCTGAATCTACCCACTTCGGCGTCCACCACAATGTCGACTGCTTCAAATCAAGCCGAGCTGCAGAACCAGTCAGCCGGCTCTGACGGTCCACTGCCAGCAGACGGACGGGACGACTATCCCACCTGGCCTCTTGTCCACCTGCCCCCCTCCCCACGCCGGCAGGGTGGGGACAGGAGACTACTTGGGCCCCCTGTCCACCACCTCCTTCCCCCCACGCCGGCAGGGTGGGGACAGGAGACTACTTGGGCCCCCTGTCCACCACCTCCTTCCCCCCACGCCGGCGGGGTGGCGACAGGAGGCTACTTGACCCCTTGTCCACCCCCTCCCTCCCCCACGCCTGCAGGGTGGCGACAGGAGACTATTTGGGCCCTTGTCCACCCCGTCCCTCCCCCCACGCCTGCAGGGTGGTGACAACAGCGTTTGGCTGCAGTCGGCCGGCCGGTTATAAGCAGCGCCAAGGCTGTCCCTGGAGAGTCTCCGGCTGGCGTCGGCCCGCCGGGGGGTGATTCGGCTATTTCTCTCCAGGGCGCTCATCTGCGGCCACACTGCACGGCAGCTACGGCCGACCTCCTAAGAGGGATGAGCGGGTGGGCTGTCCGGTCGAGTGGATAGGCTGGCGTCTGGGTTGGACAGAGTGAAGTGCGTGGACACTGTCCGACTACACTGTGAAGAGGTGTGGATAGGTTGTCGCGGGAGTGGAAGGATCGTCAAGTGGAGTGGAGAGGGTGAGGTGGATGCTGGGGATGAGGCTGCCGTTCCTGAAGCAGTTCTCCGCGCGGAAGCAAGATCGGCAGTAGTTCGTTGCGAATAATTCACGGAGTAAAATTGGTCCACGAGTGTAATCGACCAACTGACGTCAAAATAGGACGCCCGATTAACCATCAGGATGCCAACGAGCTAATAAGTGGGAACAGCTCTGCTTCTGCTTCTGCGCCGCCTCGTTTGAACGGGGCGTTCTATTTTGAGGCAAGCGAAATTCCCGGCTTCAGGCTGTTTTACTCACCAACATATGCTTTGCTCAGCATGTATTCATCCATACGATGCCGAATGCAGTACTCACAGCTATGTTTAGATAGCATGTGGGCCTTGACTAAACGTTTTAAAGAAAAGGAAACTTCCGGAAAAGTCTGACTGAGCACCTTTCCCGATGAAGAAATCGCGACGAGGCCAGACCAGCAGGGCGGACCAGTCAGCCAGGCCAATATGCCAAATCAGCGGACCGAACCGGCAGAGCAGACCGGTGGATAAGACCAGCCGCCCACGCCAGCAGGACAGACCAGCGGGCCAGATCATCCCGCCGGACCACCAGACCAGGCCGTAAGACCGGACCAGTAGGCCACACCAGGAGACCGGACCACCAGCCCGGCTGACCAGCTGACACAGCAGGCCAGAGCAGCGGGCGGACCGGCAGCAGGCCTCTCGGAGCCGGTTGGGACCGGTTCTCGGAGGCGCCGCAGTCACTATTTGGGCCGCGGCCGGCTGCCGTGTAAACCGGCCGTAGCCCTCAGCACCAGGCCCGGCCGGCCAGGAAGCCATGGATCATCTCTCCCGCCGGGGGGCGGCGGCGTAGCCACCGACCGCCGCCGGCCCCCGGGGCAGACGCAGCGAGCACCGGGGCCGACGCAGGGGCTCAAACGCAGGACGAGTCTCCAGAGACTACGATGACGTGCGGGCCGAAGGGTGTGTTTACGTCTCGCACCAAACTTCGCACTTGAATTGGCGCTAGCAGCCAATCAGAGGGCCTGCGTCTAGCATAAGCTGTGGCCAGTATAATAATAGGGTTTACCTTAGCTCACTGCTGACGTAAGTTTTCTAAATCTGACCTTAGCGCGGGTGTCACGGAAATCAATGCAGACGCCACTCGTCTCTTCCAAGAATACCATTCCTTTCCCACCTGCACGTGACCAGAGTCCCCCTGCCCTAACTCCTTGTGAGGCGGATTGGACATCACACATTTCTCCCGGCGTGCCACCGTGTCCCGTTCGCCCGTCCTGCGGTGGCCTGGGCGCGCCCCCGGCCCCGGAGGCGCGGGAGGCGGGCCGAATGCCGGGCGGGGTTCCGGAGTCGGCTGACATACCCTGGCAGAGGAGGCCGGAACACACTGCCAGTTGCAGTCCGAGAAACAAGGCGCCCGCCGGCGGCGAGCAGAGGCGCTCCGAAGCAGGCCGAGAGGGGACCAGGGGCTCAGAGAGAGGCACCGGGGACGAGAGAGAGAGAGAGACAGGAGAGAGGGAAAGGAAGAGAAAGGAGAGAGAGAGAGGAGAGAGAGAAAGAAGGAGACTGGGGACTCGAAGAGATTGACAGGGGACCTAAGAATGAGATCAGGAACTGGGAGAGAGGGGCTGAGGACTCGAGAGAGGAAAGGGGACTAGGAGAGAGGGATCATGGCCCCGGAGAAAGGGATCGGGAGCCTGGGGGACGAGCGGGGTGTTTTCAGGGAACTGGAGACCAACGGTGAAAGCTGGTTTTGCACCAGACGATCTCAGTTAGTGATTTCATGGTCAATTGGCACTCAGCTGCCCATTCCCACCTTGATGAGGTCGGTATATTTTTAGTTAGACAATGACGAGGAATGTTATAATGGTCTTTGGAAATTATCAATGCTTATGTTTCATTCAACATGACTAGCAGTTTGTTTTTCAAGCCATGAAACAACACATAACCATAAAAATATTACCATAATATTCGCCACCCTTTCGTGGTAGTTAGGGAAGCCGATGCACGAAGCCACCACGTTATTGAAGAGACCGTTTTAGCCGACTTGAGGCGGATCAATTCCCATGACGGAGGAGAAGTATTTACTCCGACTACACGCCACGAAAATGTAATTTGAACGACGAAGTTCGGTTGCGTCTCGTATCTTCAGAGAATAGCAGCTTGTTTTTTTCCGAGCAAAAGGTATGCATTTGGCACCATTTCCTGCAAAACATAGTTGGCTAAAAAACAGTAACTATGATTCTAGGACAGCCAACAAAAATTATTTGAGTACGACTTGATAACGTTACGGACGAATGTCGAAAGTTCAAATGACAATTTCCAACAACAGCAAAAACGAAATCGAAAAGGAAACAATGTCTGCATGACTTGCAGGGGCAGTTTGATCGATGTTTTAATTCCCTTTCATGTGTTTGTTCAGAAATCAGTGTTGGTCTATGTATAGTCTATATGGATTTCATCTGTGTGGATTACTTTATTTTTCTTTCCATCCAAATGATTTATACACCTATTTCTCCATCACTTTCATTTGCATTGCGTGCTAAACAAAGGCAAACACTGAACATACACACTGCGCCATTGGATTCTGATACTATCAGTTAAGTATTGGGTAGAACAAACAACGGCCCGGTTCGACTTCAGATGTGACCTGTATGTCCAGAACGGTTGTCCACGGAAACTATGGCTGGGTGACTTCTTGGGGCTGCCCCGCCCGCATTATTCACGGCTCGTGGGCTTCACTGAGGCCGTTCCCCCGCGCCAGCCGCCAGCTCCTCGCGCGGGGGGGGGGGCACTTCGAAATGCCACAACATCAGACAGTGGAACTGGAGCCTCTCAAAGTGGGCCTCCTACGCACGTGCTGACAGACGCTCGCCGCGGCGTGTGCCAAGCCAAACGCTCCTGACTCGTCCAGCATGATTTTCACAGACGCACGTCACTGACCCTGGCGGGCGAGCCGTCCCCAGATGTGGTCAGCTCGCAGAGCCCGCTGACCGCCGCCCCACATTTCTCAGGGGTCGGCGGGCTCGTGCCAAGCTGGCGACGTCTGAACGTCGGGAGAATGTCCTCGGCATGTGATGGACTGCATGGTGAATGTCTGAGAGTTTTCAAGAGGATGACAAGTTTCCAGACTGATTCACAAGAAAGTGGTTGTACTGTATGATCTTGAGCATCGTGCCTGGTCGTTGAACGCGAAATACTCGTCATGCATTGGGGCACAATGCTTGTAATAAAGACGTCTATCGTGCGTGCTGGATGTGAAGGAAATTTTACGCTACAAAAAAGGAACAGTGCGATGTCTTTCCATGCATCTATTTTGCCTCGTTCGTCAGTGTGCATTCTGGATTATCGTGAGACCTTTTCACCAACTTCTGCATGCATTATCAAAGCTCAACCACGTGGACGAATGAGAGATGGCGCACCACATGGTGGTCAAAATGTGAGGCGGCGCATCACATTTTGACCTTTTGTTATATTTATTTGGTGCGGTCCTTGGTTTTCGCCACTCGTCTGTTTGCCGTCTCAGATTGGCTCATTTGTCCAGCGGTGTCGCCGTCACCTGCCCTCAGCACTTACTGGTCGTTTTGCTGTCTGACGATGTCTCCGTTTCGTTGATGAGCAGAGTTTTGCAGGTGCGCCAGAGGCCCGAGTGGGAGGAGATGAGATGGCCGGGGCCCAGCTCGGCCAGCGCTGCGTTTTCGACATACGACGCGTTAGCGCAGTGAACAGTGAACCTGAAACACGGAGGGCAACGTGACATGCAGTGGAATCGGACTTGAGGCAACGGGATGATTGGGCAGCAGCAACGTGTCCTTTTGAGGGGTGCGTGTAGCTGGACGATCAACCCTGAGGTGCACAAACCTGCCAACCTGCCTACTAGCGTGGTTGACAAGTACTGGTTAAAGTTATAGCAGACGTATGACAGATAGCCATTATTTGAGAAGAATCAAACGCCAGACATGTAACATTACAGAAGATGTGAAGCAAATTGTTACTGAGGGTATATACTTTCCTTTTCGTCAATTTTTCTTTGTGATTTGCAATAAAATCTGGTCGAATTTGAAACGTGACAGATATGGGGCTTTTAGTTTTTGTATGTGACGGTTTTGACGTTCTGCGCACCTCTTATTTGGCCTGCCGTTGAAATACGCCACTAAAGTCCGTTGAGAATGGTGAAAGAGATAAACGAGGCGGAAAAGGTTATGACGTATACTGATTCTGTTAGGCGCAGGGGAATTTGTGCACAAAAACAAAAACAAAAAGAGACCGCGTGACCTAACGGAAGTGCGTTCAGATATAACCGTGCATTCAGGCTCGCAAAATGCGGACCCTCCTCTTTATGCAGTGACCTTGAAAAACTATCTACCTTCTATCGAGAGCTAGGTTCGCCAAGAAACAACGCGGCAACAGGAAATTTCGAACGAAGCAAGTCGGTGCTTGAAAATCCGCGAACCACTCTCACGACGACACGGCCATCCTCCTGTTGGGAGGAAGTTTAGTCGATATGTGGCGGAACGCGAGGACGTCAGGAACGTGCCAGCGTAGCCAATCTCGGCCATCAGTCAGTCTTGGGAACACTTCACCACGGCCAGAGGGGTCCATTCCGGTAGGAGGAGGGACAGTGTAATGACTGTGGTCACCGTTCATGCCGAGTTATAACAGCTGTCTGCAACTTGGTTAATGTGAACGTTTTCAACACCTGGGCTGATCAGATTCAGGCTGCCTCCCATTTGCCCTGGAAGCTCATCAACATCTTCGCAAACACGCAGACCCGACAATCTCAAACGACTTGGGACTCGCGCTAGCACCAGTAACAATCGTCATCTTCAACGCCGAGGACTCTAATCCAGTAAGCGAGACGTCCACGCCATTCGCCCCAGGCCCTCGCCGCCCGGTCCAGCGGCCGGCCGCCTCACCAGTACTCGGTGGAGATGGAGACGACCCAGAGCACCAGGCCGACCAGCACGGACAGGGTGCAGCCGATGAGCAGGCGCCGCTCGAAGATGACCGCCTTGGCCGCCTGCTCGCTGTCCAGCCGCGTGCCGCCGCCGCGCATGCTCATGGTGGCGGCGCTCCGAGTCCGGAAGCTAGGAGTCCGGTGACTCGGAGTCCGGAGACTCGGAGTCCGGCGGCTCGGAGTCCGGGGGCTCGGAGTCCGGTGACTCGGAGTCCGGAGGCTCGGAGTCCGGTGACTCGGAGTCCGGAGGCTCGGAGTCCGGAGACTCGGAGTCCGGGGGCTCGGAGTCCGGAGACTCGGAGTCTGGAGGCTCGGAGTCCGGGAGCTCGGGGTCCGGAGACCCGGAGTCCGGTGACTCGGAGTCCGGAGGCTCGGAGTCCGGGAGCTCGGGGTCCGGGAGCCAGCCCCTCAGGCGAGAGTCGCTCCCCGGCGCCGGAGACGCTCGGACTCCGCCGCCGCTCCTGCGGGCACGGGTCACGGGTCAAGGTCGCAGGTCACGGGTCAGGCGCCCCGTCTTCGCTGGAGGTGGTCAGGTGATGGTCGGCCTCTCCACCCTGCAGGCGTAGAGGCCGACCGTGGCAGCTCCAGGTCAGGTACAGCCGTGATACGAAAGACAAACAGAGCCTCAGTGGCTCTCTATGTACAGGACAGACTCCCTGGGACCTCAGAACGGGCACAGATCCTTTGCGGAGGCTTTTTGTACGGCTGTGCTGTTATGGCAGACCCTCTAACGGTCTGTTTCCGCCACAGAGTAGTCAACAGACCTCAAAGACGCTGTGTGCGTTTCTGCTGTCTCGTTAGGCAAACCTTTGGCCCTCTTCTTTACACGGCATCGTGGTGGACGGGCTCTGTGAGACCTCAGAAATGATGGACAAATCCCGTGGTGTGTTGTCCGTTTGCCTGTGCTCTGGGAGTCCTAATGCCCGAGTGACTGAATAGTGAGGGACCAACATGTGCTGGGTGTGCACCAACAAATATGTCAGCCGTCTGTGTCACGCATTATTATGGGTCGTTTCAGATCGTTTATTTCTCGAACAAACGACACATCAGTCACTAAAACACTGGCACGGCCCAAAGACAGCTGGCGGCTGTCACACAAGACAAATTGTCCCCCATTGATGTCATGCCTAAAATAAATATATTGCTGAAAGATTAATTGGGTCCAGAAGACCCAGGGATGCAAGCACAAGTCTGTTGGTGACAGTGCATGTGGTTGGGATTCTTTTACATTGTCCTCGCCCGGCCGGGGGAGGGGGCTGGCGGAAGTTCCCCCTAGGTTTGCCGAGCGTAGTCGCTGTGTCACTGTGTCGCCCAACTTTTCGTTATCTTACGCCTCTCGTTTGGCGTAAGAGGTCACCCCTGGCGACGAGCATCTACGTCTGATTGGTTAGCGAAAGCGCAGCGAAGAAACCTGTGGTAAAAGCGCAACGAAGGTCGCAATTGACCCGCAGATCTCCCAAATATTTCGAATTTTTCTTCAATCGCATTTTGTAAATTTACGCACTAACGACCTCACTTGACCCAGACTGACGTATGGGGAGTGGAAAGATTTGCGAAGTATTTTACAATGCTACGGGTATAATCGGCAATCTAACTCGTTACCAAAACCACGGGGTAATCGAGGCGCTATATATCATAAAAGCGCCACAAACATGCATGACATTAGGTCGTGGCTTGATCTGACCCCATTATTTAATTGTCTAAATTGTGGCATGAAGGTGTTCATCATGCTGATAATCATTTTAGCATTCCACCACAATGAAAATCACATCAATTTCTCTCACTCCTCACTTCGACCCCAGCTCAATGTGACGTTTTATGGCTGATGACCTCAATATTGACCCAAGCATGGGTGCAATCTGCGGGGGCGGCGGGGGACATGTCCCCCTGTCTGGAATCCAACAAAAGGGACTTCAAACGCAGTTTTTCATGCAACGCCCGAAAAGGTTGAGAATAGACTGAATAGCCTGAATAGACTGAATAACCCCTCTAGCTCAATAATTGATGGGCTATTCAATATTATAAGTTCCATAACAGCTCTGCAGCCGGGACCCTTGAGAGGCCCGGCCGTGGCTCGCTGGTTGCTGATGGAGGCAAGCGGACGTTAACGAGTGGTATGATCGACCTTGCCCCGCGCGGTGGCCGGCCGTGGCAGACAGTGTTGGCCCCAGGCTGTGTGGTTTCCCGACGGGATCGGATGTCTGACGATGACCACAAGGTCGGCCGTCCAGCACCCCTGGCGGATCGCGGTACGCTCACTTCCCTCAACAGTGAAACCAGCGGATGTGGGGGGCAGGAGATCAAGGAGCTCCGGTAAGAAAATTCGCACAAAACTCACGCACGTACTTTCTCACATGTTTGCATTCCTCCTCTCCGACACTGTCAACGGCTCCTCTCATCCAACAATATTGAGTCGCCAACGTTGTGAAAGTTGAATGTCAGTACTTCAGTCCGTACCACCGTAACCAGAAGTCCTTGCAATGCCGGATCAAATAGGCTGATATCCTTGAAAACGTACTTCCCGGTCACTTCATGTGGGGATCGGAATCTGACAGCGAAAAAATGGCTACGTACCAAACATTAATACATTAATTACGATGGGATTGCCAGCGTAAGTAAAACCTTAGGTTTGAGCTTAGGAAAAAAGGGCAAACCACATTTCCCTGGTACAAAGTAAATGCTTCTCTTCTCATGTTCAGAAATGTGAGGTTATAAATGACCCGTTGTGCTGATAAGGAGTTTGGAAGTTATCAGTTATGTTCCCGACGCCCCAATGGTTTTTGTTGGATTTCGGTTGAACGTGGAAGCATTCCCCCCCCAAAAAAAATGCGTTCAATCTGGCCGCAAGATGGCAAATATAAATTCGGGTTCTTGAATTCATAACAGAATGAAATTTAATAAGCGTTCCGCAGTCTCAGTTTTGTTAATCAACAGTAGTAACTAAACTGGCATGATCAGCTAAACCTAAAGTCACTAAAGCATCTTTGCACATTATATGCATATCTTCAGCCCCTCGCGCACCTCAGCCTTTGTCGTCTCCAGGGGATGTTTGCTGGCGAAAATCGTTCTTTGAACTGCTAACCGTACGGTTTTTTTCTGTGGAAAAAATTATCGTAATAACTTCTGTAATAATACAATGTATAGGGGGAAGTGTAACTTTCCACACAACGTCGTAAAAGAACGCCGGTGACGTCAATTTGTAAATTCCTTTTTGTGCTGTGAACCTCATCCACCTTCTGTGGATGTCGGGCGAACCAGGACGTAAATGCCGAGATAAGAGAATATAATGGAATTGCGGCGCCGACTGTGTGCAAAATAAGAACTTCAAGGGGTGGTACGTATAAAGGTCCGAACCCAAACCATGTTTCTTATTTTTGTTAGAAAATCCAGCATCTGAAAAAAACGGAAACAGCCAAATCACGACTCAGCGATCAGGTGGCATTTTTTACTGGGATCTGCCAGCCCAAAATCTGCAGCTGGCAATTCGATAGCCGCACGGGAGAAAGATTCATTTTCATCGACTTGTCTCATAAATACCACTTGAGAGGAAAGTGTAAAAGTTTTGTTTTGGCATGCGTTTGCGTGGCATGCGTTTTGGCATCAGTACAGCTTTGCACGCCCGTGACCTATGGGACGTAAATTGCCATGACGATGGCAATATAAGGCCACAGAAAGGCAATTGTGCGTTGTAAAACACAAATGTTTAAAATCTCATCTCTACGCAAATAAATGTAAGGTGTAACTTCCTGACGGAAACGATACTGTCAGTTTCCATGACCATAATTTGTTCCCATTTTCTCGCCATAGAAGATATCAATAGGCACCATCGACAAAGTTTGCATGATTATATGTCGTCCACCGTCTTGCAGACAACCCTGCAAAGAAGAGGCTGAAATGCCACACCCAGTAAAACCTGGCCTCCCACTTAGCTAGTATGTCTTTCATCAGGTGAAGCACTATTTTTAAAAATCTGCCCTTTGCTTACAGAGCGAACGTCAACCCGTTGACGTCAGACTTTTTTGGCAGCTACGTAACGCTGACAGCGAGTGAGAAACAAACGAACGATGGTTCCAACATATCCCGACAACATTCGAAAAACCCCAAGATTTCCGAAAAGACAAAAAAAATAATTTCGTGAACCATGAATGTTTCAGACATGGCCGAGCAAAAGAAGTTAATTAACAAAATGAGAACTGTTGTCCGAAGTTGAAGGGATAGTGCCTTTGGTACCAAGTTATTTCAAGAACACTCTTTTTGGGATGACTGAAGACTGAAAAAAACAACTGGTAGTCCCGAAACCTGGACAAAAAAACCTCAGATAGCTGCGGCATTTTGAATGGATTCATTTCATTGTTTTGTTCTGGGCAATAGGTTACGCGAATCTCTCCTACAGTAGTGTTCGAGCCGACTGCGGGTCGACTGGAGACTGAAGTTGGCGAACGACATTGCAGGCTCGACTGACGACGAGTTCGTCACCTCTCGGTAGCGTGACGGCAATATCGAGTGACGTTGCGCAGGTCTCGAAAATTGCTCCGGTTATGGTACCGGAGCAATTAAATAAACGTACAAAATGACATTCTGCGCATGCTTCTAAGGTGTTTTCTGTCACGTCTGTTTCCGTTTTCTCTTTCTTAAAACAAGCAGAAGTGACTGTCCATACTTCCCTCTGTCTCGTGGTTTTTGGTATCATCATCGATCTCAAAGTCATGTAGTGAAGTTGAACCGGCATGCAGGAGTTTTGGAGACTTTTGGGACAACTTTTTGAGGCCTTAAGGGAAGTAAAAAAAAAAGAAGCAAAGATCTACACCTGAACATCTTCTAGATACACCATGGACGAAGCCAGCAAAGCCCATATTGACACGTGAGTTCCCCCACCGAACGTTATTGATCGCCTGCGGGTAGGAGGCTCTCGTAGTTTTGCGCACGTGCAGACTCACACAGTATTTCACGCCCCACCAGTGACGTGACGTCACAGCAGCACTCACTGGTACCACCAGGACCGCCGACCATGGATTTACAAAAGAAAATTGCCCCGTCGTGGACGATCAGCGGGTAAAGCGCTGATCTGCGGACCCCGCCCAGCCGTATTGCAGCTGCCCATGGCGTTCGATAAACGGGGCGCTAGACGGCGCGTCAAACTTTCGCCGTAAAATCGGCCGCTACCTGGAACTGTCAGCCGGGCGTATGGGTCGGCGTCCATGCAACAAGCCATGCTTGGAACAAGCTCCTGACCCCAACTTCACTGTGGCATGTTCATCAGACAAAATAAAATGAACGTAGCAGAGCCTTTCTCTGTCACCACGGTACTTAATAGAAAATTGGAGCTTCGTGTTAATTCGCCAATCAATTTATTTCTTTCCCAGAGTCTGCCATGCGCGGTCAAAACTGCAGCGCCAAGCTTTCATTTCGTAACGTTAGACATTTGCTAGACATTCCTGAGATTCATCGCCGTCGAAACTGCTCAGACTCGTTACGTAATTCGTCAGTTTTCGGCGTTTTCCCCCGCCGTGACCGCCATGATTTTCATATGCGACCGCCATGGGTGGCGCAATGCACCATTTGGTCCGGTCCGAGCGTCTGCGGCGGAACTGTTGCTGTTGGCACTGTTCAGCGGAATGTTCGATCTAATGCCAGTGGAGGGATCTCGGGGTTATTTATTCCTACGGTCAGCATCTGGCCGCAATGTGCGGCCGCGTTCCCCACCCTGCGATGGGTACGTCACTTACGCCGCGTATGGCTCTATTTCCGTCGTTGCTGTAGCGAATCGTCTGCCGTCGCTATGCGGTCGCTAGGCAACCTTTCCGCTTTTGACTAAATGAAACAAAAATAGCGTGTGTTTATGCTGCAAAATAGACTGCTAAATATACCACACCGTACCCGGATACGTTTGCCAAACATTCACGTCTAACCATTTGTGGTAGACAATGAATGTTCGATGTGTCTCTATCTCAAACGGTTCGCCAGCTGCAGGTCACGCAAACTGTGTGCTTTGACACAAGGCAACTGCTCTCATTGTCGAATCCTAAGGAGGGACTAAAAGGGCAGCTGACCCGGAAGAATCCAAGCACAAAAATGAAGGTTTCTTAATCCGTCTGGCTCCTATAATGACAGCACATTGACAGAAATGCTCCTGACATCCTATCGGCATCCCCAGAAATCCAGTTTATCTTTAACGCAAAGAACATTACATAAAAAAACAATGTGGGTCTAAAGCCTTTGCCCCAACTTCACCATTTCAGCCCCTCACGAGTCCACCGCCTGGGTCTGCCTCTGACCGCGCCGTGGAGAACGTCTGAACACGCCCGACGATTCAGTGATTGTCAGCCGTCGATTTCGCGATCCTGAGCCGTCGTCTGTGTGATTCTGAACCGTCGTCTGTCTGATTTTGAGCAGTCGCTGGCATGTTTTTCAGCCGTCATCTGCGCGATTTTCAGCCGTCGTCCGAGTGATTTTCGGCCGCCGTCTGCGTTGCAATTTGCGCCGTCGGCGGCGCCGTCTGCGTGGACAGACGGCTGAGAGCAATCGGGGCGTCTCCGTCTCCGCTCTGAATGCGGGTCACGATCCTCATAACACCGCGGGGTAAACAGGAGATCAGCGGCTCTTCCAATCGCAGGCCTCCTCCCTTCCGCAGCCTGCATGGAAGGCGGCGCATTCCGGTCAAAGTTATGTGACTGAAATATCTAGGTCCCAGGCTGCAATATAAGCACAGCTCTTCAAATTAATATCTCTGTCTGTGCCAGATTCTGTACCGCATTTCGATGATACGCTTTGGTCGCTGTCGCAGCCAGATGGTGTGCCCTTGGTTGATTTGCAGAGCTCGACTTCAGTAATGACATCTGATAAAAAGTAGGGAAGTGGAAACGAACCGTTATCACGCCACCGTGAGGGCACCGACTACAGCGTCGGGCTGTGGGATCCAGTCACTGCCCCGCTGAATAGTTATCCCCTGTCCAGAGGGCATGAATGCGTCGACTTGGAAGCCGCAGACATTCCGTTTCGTCTTTCATTCTGATCTGTGACACTGTGTCGGCTGAATAATGGGGATTTTGCTGACGCTGGCTTGTGACCCAGACCACAGTATTAAATTGCTGTCGGAACAGACGCCATCAGAAGCACCAGCAGCATGTATCACGATGCACAGCGACGGGATATTCTGAAATGGATCTCTCGATTTCAGTGATGGCGCTCATCTGTGGAATGATCTTCACTTACGATGACAAGCTGACTTGCGGGGTAGCCTTCAGGTCAAGGTCATAGGATTTGGGCGGGTGAGGCTTCTGAGTTTTTGTGGAATTCACCTTGACGCATACGAGTGCTGCGTGGCAAGAAGCGGCAAACAAACTCCGGCCAGTAGCGTAGGCAGAGGGGATCAGAGGGGTCAGCTGATCCCACATATGGTCAGAGGTCTCCCAAAATTAGCGATTATCGGAAGTGACTTGTTTTGTCTTACAGGCAAGAACGTTTTAGCATAAAAAGTAGTAAGTCTATTTGCAGAGTCTCCGGTTGCGCTATTTGGTGGGGTCAGTGTCCCCAGTTTGCAAAAAACTAAGTGTAGTATCAGGCCTTTCAATTTTCGCCTTGCCCCCCACCCCCACTTCCTTACGAAAATCCTGGCTACAATACTGACTCCACCCACGGGCCTATGATGGTACCTTTGGTGACTGTCGGGTATATAGCTAACAAAAGTAAGCATAGGCAAACGTGACATTTAAATACGAACATTTGGTCATGAGTCGTCACGCTGTCGAATAATCTCTGGGCATTTCAGACTGTTCAGGCTCTCTTTTTTGCATATATTTACAGAAAATCAAACCTGGCACCTTACGTGCCAAAGTCGGGGGCCATTGGCCGGCAAAAGTCATTTTACTCGCTGCACATTCAGGCATTTCTTCAGCACTGAAGACAAGTGACGCCAAAAATCATCACGGGCTCTACGAAAAAGAATAAGTGGGTGATGTTTCTCCCTGCCCACACTTGTACAAATCTGCATTGGTCTGATAGGTGGCGAGTGAGGAGCACAGTCACAGAAACACCATTTATTCAAAATTTGGTCGGGGGCAGCAATTTTGAATGAAGTACAGAACTGTTTGCACCATGTACCTTGTACCCCTTTTTGTATCGTATGGTGTAGTGGCGGATGCCTAGGTAGGGACCATTGGGGCCATGGACCCCCTACGCTGGAAGACCGAGAGCCGACATATGTTTCGATCCCCGTTTTCCGACGAAAATTACGAGAAACGTTTCGGAGGCTTGTCGATATAAACACCACTTTTCAGACACGGCGAAACAAAGTGACCAAAGGCCTGGGAAAAATCAGCATTTGGGGGCAAGTCAGACGTTAAGGGCGATAGACCTGGTCCCCTTAGCACACAGCCTGGATCCACCACCGATCCTGGATCCTGGTACCCAACCGCTCTCGCATGTGTTGCAAACCCCGCTCAAACGAGTCAGAATGTACGATTTTATCATAATTCTAAGTAACAGAATAGACCAAGCAGTGCAGGGACAATATCACAATTTACTGTGGTCACGCGCGGGCGCATCTGAGCCCTCCGTTGCCCAGGAGATGGCCGTCAGCTCCCTGCAGCTGTTCCCGGCACTTTTTGCCGGCGTTCTGCCGGCACTGGAGACAGGCGTGCGGCGGGGAGGGACGGAGCCTCTTCACGGGCCGCTGGTGCTTGTCAAACTGAGCGCTCGGCCGTGGCGCATCACCGCACAGATGCGGCCGTGACGCCAGTCTGGGATGACTTCCTGAGAGTGAGTCCGCGTAGGATCTGCCACACGTGTCCGTTGCGTCAAATTAAAAGGGAGGCTGGACGCCGTTGCGTTGCAAAAAGGAGGGGAATGAGTGCAGCGGATGAATGATCCTCGCGGAAGTCAATCGTCGATAAATGCTGAAAAGAACGGCACTGACGACAGACATAATGCCAGCTGAGACGGACAGCGTGTTGCAATCGCTGGATCCCCTTGCTTTATTTGCAGGCGGAGAGCAATTTCACGGCACAGCGTGGTGCGGAGTCAGGGGGTATGAGATGGACAGTCGGAGGGTATAAGATGGACAGCCACGGACGCAGGGTGGACAGGCGGCTGTCAGGTTGGCCAGGTCAGGTCAGGCCAGGGCAGGGTCACAGCGAGCTGTCAGGAAAGTTGTAGTGATTAGTAAAGACGGTAAATAGTAGGGCTCGGCATGCTGGTTAGTCCGTGGAAACACAGCACCACGACCAGCAGTTACACAGCACCACGAGTTTCTACCGTCCGAGTAATAGAGCAAGGCTTTGACGTCAGACTATCGCACCAAGCCCTGCTCTGGGTAGGTCAGTGATGAATGGACGCTGTTTGGTCTGCCTCAAGCGCAGCCAGGCATGACAATCCATTCCCGTGGAAGCTCTCCATTTCAATGCAGTTCCCCAAACAAGAATCGGCTCCACACAGCTCCCGATCCGCAGCCTCTCTGGGCGCTCTCGCTGCCTGCTTTCTTGGTGACGTCATCACTCATAAATCAACAGCTCGCCGCTCAGCGACAGGATCGGCGGGCTGGGGAAGGCGTTTCGGCTGGTCTGGTCTGACCCGGCCTCTGCTGCAGACGATGGGCGGGAGAGGAGGCGGGGAATAGGATGGTCGGCTTCCTGCAGCGCCAGCTCGCCGCCGCAGACAAAGAGCACACGCTGGCCGCACGGCCTGGGGTCTTTCGGCAACAGAGCGCTGCCTACAATGGAGAGACCCCCTCCCGCTACCCAGACGCCGCGGAGGCCACGCATCCAGCAGCAGGCAGGTCTGCCCTCTGTGGGGCGCCCCAGTGGAAGAGAATGGAGGTCGACTGCAGAGCCAGGCAGTGGAGCGGGTACACGGAGATACAGGACAGGTAACGCGATTGGAAAAAAAACATCCACGGGACGTTTTTTTAGGCAGGCGAAGCCAGTCCAGACTTAGAAACATAATTCTCTTCTGGCGGCAACTTCCAAGAAGTTGAAAATGCAGTACGTTAGGTATATCAGGGTTTGCATTTATTTCAACGATTTCGACGGCAGCAGAGGCGTGAATCTCCGACTGACCAGCTATTGGACTTTCTTGGGTTTTCTCACCTGTCGTGGCTAAATCTAGAACATTGCAGTCGTTTTAAAGACAAAATGGGGGAACACCATTTGCACTGCGTGGGTCGCACAGTGTTGTGTAACGAGGCTTCCTTTTACTGCTCCATGTTCAGGCGTGAAAGGTAATGTTCGAACAACTCTGTTATATAAAGAACCACCCCGACAGCAGACCACCCGTCCATTATGGAAACCAGTTCTCGAAGCAATATCCAAGGCATCCCACATACGCTGTTGAGGATTATTGCACAATGCACTTCAGTATAAAGATATGCACTCCCGTGAAACTTTTTGTGGCGGTTTCTTTTTGCCGCGTGAAAACAGTGATAATGGATTCACGACTGGGTCGTAAATGCTGGAATTGTCATCACCGCCAATGCTGGATGAATATTGGACCGCTGAATAATGGATACTGAACCAGATCCGCTTAGCATCATATAATCATCCATCAAACAAGATATCTACGTCGGCTTACCTGGATGTAAAATCTCATACAGACTGTCTCGAATCGTCATTAAGAACTGCACAGAACTATCCCGTTTTACAGGGCGTGAACTTGAACGCCATCCCTTGACTTAGGTACGGGGAGGGTCATGCCCCCTCCTACGGTCCTGACGCCGCCAGTACTGACAATTTCTGCATGATAATGTGATGAAACCCATGCTTTGGACGCGAGTCAGCTTGTGATGCATCAGTCGGCCCTGTTGACTTAAAGCACATCTCTCTGGGATAACTAGCTGCAGACAGGGGACGCACGCAATTTTCCGCGGAATTAACAAGGTTCCTTATCAATACTCCAGGCAGAGAAAATGTAGAATGTCATGCTTGTCAACGACGGGGCACAAAACACGAGGACCTAATGGCTCGTGTTCAGCATAGAGTTCTAAGGAATAAATCGCTTGTACGGTTCCAACGCAATCAAAGTATTTATTTGCACTCAGCTGTAGATGTTCTTAGGATAACGTATGCCACGTCGAGTGCGAACCCAAATACCTAACCCTTGATTGATCGCGCCAATCTTTACTGGTGATCCCACGCCCTCACGGCGGGCGTGTCTAAATACCCTCATCAGCGGCATCAATCAGAACTGCGAAAACCCCGGAGGCACCGCGTCCGCCAGCGTGCCCGCTGCTGACGATGAATAATCTGGTCGGTAGACTTGTGCGGCGTGATGTTTTCTTTGTGACGCCTGTGAGCTGAATAAGCCGACCAAACGGATCAAAAACAAAAACGGACCCTCGCGCTATGTCGTACGTTTGTAGTTCATTAGCATTATTTGTTTGTTTTCATGCATTTCCTTGGAAAAAAAGTGAAAAACGTTGAACAATTTGGTGGCCCCTGGTAACACTGTCAAGAACTGTAGAGAGCACGATACTCACGGCGTATGAATGTGCCGTGGGATTTCATCTCAAGAACGAACGGAGACCACGCCTGCGATTTTCCACGGACACGGAGACGCCTCGGACATTCGCTGTCGAAGCCGCTGGAGACGACAGTCTGCTCTGCGGTTTCCACAGGGGGGAGGGGGGTGCTCTCTGCTGGGCCGGGGGCCTTGAGCCAGCCCTCTGGCTCGGACTCGGACGGCCCGGCGTGGTCAGATGCCCGAACACGCCGGACCGAGAGGGTCCGCTCTGCTTCGGAGGACCGCGAGACTGCGCTCGGTCTGCGGACCAGACCGCGGCAGACCGGGCCACGGCAGATCAGACCACGGCAGACCAGACCATAGCCGACCAGACCATGGCAGACCAGACCACGGCAGACCAGACCACGGCAGACCAGAACATAGCCGGCCAGACCACGGCAGACCAGACCACGGCAGACCAGAACATAGCTGACCAGACTACGGCAGACCAGACCACGGCAGACCAGACCATGGCCGGCCAGACCACGGCAGACCAGACCACAGCAGACCGGGTTACGACAGACCAAACCATGGTGGACCGGACCAAGGCAGATCGGGCCGGGCCAGGGCGAATTGGACCACTGCCGCAGGCTGCGTGCTGACTGACTGATGGGTCTTTATTTGCAAGGCGCTGGTTTGAGGTTCGTTCAAAAGGGCAAAACTGGAGCTTCAGCGTCCTGATGCTCTGAAAGGCTTGAGCTGTCCTCGTGATAATCGCCTGGGGAGCCTCCAGCTGTTTATGTGCAGTAGTGAGTGACTTCTTTGAAGACAGGCCGAAAAGAAATAACGGCGCCGGCGCTTTCGAAAGACAGGAATGCTTACTGTATATGAACAGCCGGACAAACCGTAGGTGGCGGAGAGCTCCAAACCAAAGCAAACATAGATTAAACAGATATGATACAGAGACTTTGTTGACCATGATACGTATATTTTTCCACAAAACCTTGGGGTCTGGGCTGCAAAGGGGCGCATAATGGCCGTTCTTTTTATTCTGTTTATTCATAATTTTGTGGGGTCAGAAAGGCCTCACAGAAAGTTACGTGGAAAAGGAATGAAAAGTCGAAGTCAGGCTCCATCACTCTTGTTCGACAAAAGCGCTGCGTCTCGTTGATTACTTCCAACACATTGTGCAACGTAGCAACGGTAATAAAACCGATTGTCATTCTCTGGAGATGGAGGATCAATGTTTCAGAGGACCCCGTGCATGCATAGGCTTTGGCAATTTGCGCGTTGTGCAACAGCAAAATGGAATCGTTTTCCCAGTAAGCACAGGAGTCCTAATCGCAGCTTGTTCAATATTTTCAGGAGTCGTTTCAAAACGGGCGGCACGCTGTCTGTCTCGGCGCACTTGTGAGCAGAACTGTGAAATGATCATCTATAGATCAGCAGCGAATAGCGGCAACTCTCAGGCTTGAGGTGTACCCGGCTCTAACGTGGCGACAGATGCGAGATTAATTCACACCTGTGCGGCAGGTAAACATCCCTCCAGTCATTGTCGGCCAAACGGCGGCGAGAAATGCAGGTGCCAGTCTTCACGCTCCATGGTGTCAGCTAACTACCGTTACACCAACGGGTGCCCGTTTCGAGAGCTGCCACGCGGGCGAGCTCGAGGCCGGAGACACTGAACCGGCGAAATTTAGAACGTTTGTTGGTAGCTGATTCGCTGGGAACAGAATCCCTGCTGTCGCAATCCCCTTGACGCAAAGACGGAGGGGAAAAGCGAATCAAACACGCAACGTAAAATGTCCGTCAAGATTCAATGCACAGGATTATACGGTTGCGTGGCATCCTTCGAGCGGGTTTCATGCTTCTTTCCGTCCGTTTCGTGTCGATTTGTTCCTGTCCCCGTTCATGCCGCCGATTATCTTAAAACAAAAACAGTCGTCATTTTCACTGGCCATGGAAAACGACTTCCCTGATTGGCGATGATAGCCGACGAAGACGGCGTACAAAACAAAGACTTCTGCCTCATTTCGCTCCGCAGGCATGAATGGCTACGGCAGGACCGCGAAGCAGAACTTCCTTGTGTGACATCGAACCAGCCCTGAGGTCAGTGACTATAGCCAGGTGAGCAGTCAGCCAACCGATGGTGACTATGGGGCCAATCCTCTGCCAAGTCCAAGATTAACAGGGCCCAACCAGCTTAAAAAGTCAAATGCATGGTGAGGGAAAAACGTTTGGACTTTAAGGTGATCAATGTCTTTCAACATGTTGGTGCATAATTCCATGTGAAGAAAGAAAGGTACAATGAGCCCGATGAGAGCAATTTTGGAAGGGTCTGGACACCATGACATCGTTTTCCATCGGTTTTGAACCAGCTCTGCAAACTTTCCTCGCGCTCCTACGGTCCCCATGGATGTAGGTGGAAAGCCATCCCTGGAGACCGGAGCCCCCCTTACCGCCCGAGCTATGTGGGCCCCTGCAGCGGAGACTCACCCTGCAGTGCCGCAGCCGCCCGCCGCCGCCGTCTCACATGGTCACCACCACCCGTCTGCCGCCGGCACCGCCGCGTCGACACGTGAGCCCCGACTGGCCCGTCGCCGCCGACGGCACCGGCGGCACGGCCGCAGGCGGTCACGTGGTGCCGCGCCGGCCGGCCGCGCCCGCACCGAAACCGGCGGCCCGAGGTCACGTGACCGGCAGCCGGCGCGCGGAATGCGGGAGGCCGCTGCAATGGGCCGCCGCGCTCGGGCAGAGGTGCAAAAAGAATCCTCCGCGCTGCGTCAATTCTGTCTGACGATATGAACTGTTCAAAGGGTCCGGTACTGAAACTGTTCAAAGGGTACGGTACTGATTAAAAAAACTTTCTGACGGGTCTTTGGCCACTTCAGCTTGTTCTTTTATCTGTCATAAATCTTTTAAATGGTTTTATAACAGAACTGCAATAAACACGTACGGAGTGATAATTTTTTGCTCTGCGATGCGTTATTCGTGCGCTCGTGATATACGGCGAATTACGAAAGTTACCAAATGTTTGGCTTTGCGTGCAATTTCGCACATTATTGAGACGGCAGTCGCTTTGGCTTCAAGGACATGAGCCCTTTGTCGTCCATCCCACCCCTGCAAGTGTGGGCAAACTAATGAAGAAGTAAAGCTCATGTAGTTTACTTTCCAAAGGTACCAAAGGTAGTCATTAGAAAACTCATATTCTCTAAAAGAGCTCGTGATACACGGCGATACGCACAAGAAACTATCGATAAAATACTTAAAAGCACTCGTACTGCGCATCGCCCTTCGCGAGGAGGGGTGCCGCAACTAAGTTTAGTCATACTTGTATTTTGGTGATGAACTTGTGTGCCGTCCAGTGTTCCTAAATGTTCACGCTTTTAGAAAATGCACCTTAGGTCACGCGTTTTTTGGCTCTGATTAAATCACCGAAAAGAAATGATGGAATGGCGCCATACCGAACGTTCCTGTGTTGCATTTTAGGCCCCGGGTTGTGATCCGTTTGCGCTACGTATTATGTGCGGTGAACGTGCGACTGTTTTAACCTCTGGCCCGAGGTAGCCGGCGGGCTGAGCGGCTCACGCCGCCTGGCCTCTCCTCTGTGCCGCAGTACTACCGGGGACCGTCTGAAGTGCGGGGGAGGGTGCGGGCTGCATCGGGCGTCACCAGTGGCATCTGAGAGGAGACAAGGCACTTCGGATGGGATTTTTGCGGTTTTTGGTAATGTTTTTGCGGAAACGATTCGCACTGTTTCGCACCTTGCTCCCAACATCGACCGCACAAGTTCACCATCAGCGACACTACTGCTAGTAAACAGGATCTGTCCACGACAGCAGCAGGAACTTAATATTGCCAGGACCTTATTACCCACTGTTCAATTTAAACTCCGTCTGTTTCCTAACTTTAGCCCCAGTTGTACTTTTTTCTGGCATTGTCTCCTTATTAAAAGTGCTATGTATATACATATATGTGTATATATATATACATATATACATATACGCACACATAGGATGTATACATATGAATATGTATGTGTTACGTTTCTTGCACATATTTCATATTCCAGTGAGGTTTTTGGTAGCGTCGCGCATATGTGGTTGTACAACACTGATAACAGAAATTCAGTCAGGCGTTGATCATCTGTTCGCGGGCCGTCATGCGTTCTCCTGGCAGGTGGTTCGCATAATCCTCTATGCCCGACCAATGAACTCCATTAGAACGCCATATACAAGTCTGCAGATGGGACAGGTTCGCTACATCTGAGAGGACCATAACGAGGAAACGGCAGTTTCCTGTCAGAAATACGAAAAACTGTTAAGGGACAGAAACCCTCATCTCCATTAAATATCTCTCAAAATGGCAAATCAAATCGTCGGTGCAAAGCAACGCCCTTCATTGCTCATCCCGTTTTTCTCTCAACGTTGACATCATGTCAACTTCGGCGAAAGTTGAGGAATGCGTCTTCCTTGTCCCCGCTCAGTGGCTGACCATGGTAGCATGCGGTCGGAGGGCCGGGGTTAAAGATTCGAAAGAAATAGATTTTCCACTTTTCGGAGATTTTAACCCAAGAACATGACATTTGCCAAAACAAAAACGATCTGAGATTCCATTCAGACCCATCCTCGCAATAAGTTCTTGAAATCTCCGGTGATGCGTGGTGGAATACTCACTTAAACATTAATTCAAGTAGAACATGCTGTTTCAGTTCTCCTTTATTTTCTCTTTCAAATTTCCATATGACGTGCGAGCCGCACTGTCTGCAAACTTCATTCGGGTCTCTCCTGAGCATTGTCTGGAGCCGAGGAAAATCTTCCCTCGAATCCACGGGCAGCACTTTCGTCAGGAACTTTTCAGGTGAGGCCGGCGTGCTGTATCCTCTACCTGGAACTGTTGGCTGTTTGTTGCATGCGACCCACTGTTCGGTACACAAAAGACTCGTTTGATGGATAAACATTTATTATTCGCCCGCCCAGTGTTATCAAAACACAAAACCAAGCCACGTAGTGTCAGCCACGCCACAGATCCACGGCGGAGGACCCAAGTTTGAGGTCTGCTCGAGCGTCCGATGCTCGAGACCCTGATGATGGGTCGTGGTGAGGCCACTGGTTCAGACGGAGGTCAGGATGAGCGCCTGGTGCTGGGCCACTGGGTCAGGTGGAGGTCAGAATGAACGCCTCGTTCTGGGTCACTGGAAGGCCACTGGTCCCAGCAGGCTGATGTCGGCAAAACGCTGCCGAACTCATGAGGTCAGACAAAGTGGAGTCATGCTTCTTCAGTTCGCTGAATGTAGGATGTGAGTGCAAGATCTCGCCCATGGGTGAAGAAGGCTAGGGTTTCTATGTTCTCTGACAGCACAAGCTCTCGAATTTTGACACGTGCTATATTTTAGGACAGCACCTACTCGTAGCTCGTCTGGACCATATCTGCCGACGTTGAGCTTTCTTTTCCGATAGCCCTGCCGGAGTTTCGTATGTGGCGACAGTTGTCTCTGGACTGAGCTGTGTGGGATGTACGGTCACGTGGCGCCCACAAAAACACTGCACATTGCCCAGACACCGCGTCTGGCAGTCGGACATTGGCGGTTCTAGATCATCTTCAGAAGGGGAATCTACACCACTGCGGCCTAATGTGCACCCAAATGATGACCTCCCCGATTTCGGTCGCTCTATTTCGTCATTTTTGAAATTTAACATTTTTACCTTTAAGTAAATTTGTAAGTACCAAAAATGAGAAACCAGTAGTCTCCGCCGTAAACCGAGAGGCCAAAGAACACATGAATCACGGGATTTTAAATAAAAGGGGAGATTGTGAATGAGACAGCTCCCCACGCACACATCCTGGAGCCGCCAGTACAATCGGATGCCTTAATGTTCCGGAAAAGGACGCACTGCACACTGCCATCTAGTGAGTAACAATGAACCTACGTTTCTGACAACGGCCGCCATGCATGGCCGGAGGAGCAGCTCTAGCCGAAAATGTTCCAGACCACTGACATCAGGCTGGGGAGAGCCACGCTACCGCCGGACGTGCTGCCTTCGTAACGGGATCTGGTCGTCTCCGGACACTGCGGCGGGTCTTCCAGGCGGACCGAGCCGTCGCTGCTGTAGACGAAGCGGTAGCGGCAATTGTCGCTGTTGTAGAAGTCGCACATGCGCTCGTTCCTGTCGTTGGTGACTGTCGGCGAGGGGAGAAAGCATGAGGTTCGGTTGTGCTGGCCAGCTCTTGAACAAGTCCTCAAATTGGCCGCCGTATTCCTTATAATTCATTCACAAAGTTCAACATTCGGTCCGGCGATGGTGATGAGAAAAACAACTACGGAACAAACATTTAAAGTTTGCACTATAACGACACACATGCGCCCAAACCATACAAACACGACATTGGGCTAACGCTCACCGACGGCCTCGTCCACTCGTGTGAGCTGCACGTGGCTGCACTGGACTTCGCAGCCGTCCCTGAGAGGTCCCGTTTTGTACGCCAAACACTCCACGCAGGGTCGGAGGGCCGCACAACTTCCCGCGCACGTCTGAAAGCGGGCAAAGCCTGCTGCAGGGCACGAAATCGACCGAAAGGACGGCTCGGACTCAGATCGGATGGCAGGGGCCGTTTCAATACCCAGTCGTCCTGTCCACGTGTTGGAGTCAGGGACTCGGATTCTGACGGGGGGGGGGGGGGCAATTGGAAAAATAGCCGCCCGTAGCGTTTTTGGTCCATTTTATTGCGATCCATGCAATATTTAACTCGTCAATACTGTTCATTTAAACAAAATATATCGCGAGGTAGCAGGGATAGTTCAAATAAAACGTAAAAACTAATGTAGATGATGTGCCAGAATTATTAAGTAGAAATGGCTGCCATATTGGGACACCATTCAGACCAGATGAGGAATATTATGAAATACCTCAAAAGTAGAAAGAAATGCATATTTGTAATTGACAGGCGACAAAAAAGGAATACTGAACTCAAGTTATGTATGTCTTTAATCGTTCCCATTCCTATTTACGGTTTTTACGGGGGGGGGGACAAAAGCCGTTCACGGGGTGGGGGCAGTTTCCATCACTGGGGGCATTGTCCCCCCTCTCAATGAACATCTTATCCGAGGCCTCGGTTCGAACGAAACTGATTCTTCTGAGCGTTTTCTTTTATGGAAGGTCACTTTCATGCCATCCTTATGTCATTCTCATACCATTATCGTGCTTGTCGCCAAATAAATCTGTCACCCGAAACATGGTGGGACTTCACTAACACGTCACTAATAAGTCATGTCTTGACTCGTAAGTTAGTTCCACCTGCCTTTTGTTCGTGGCTGCAATGCAGTTTTATTTGTGATATATACCGATGCGATTTCATCACTGTCACCATTATCATCATCGCATATTTTCTTGGGATCATCCACGTAAAAGACGCTAGGCTTAAACGAACCTGCGTCAATAATAAAAATGTCACTTTAGGTGCGAGACAAAAGAACGAAATATCGCATCATTAAGATCGAATGGGTGCGGGTGGAACGCGAAGGTGGAGTCGCAAAACCAAGGGTAAAAGATCGGAACATATCACATTCAGACACATTCAGAACGTTCAACGCTTGTCCGCGAGATGACGCCTAAGACCAGTCGCAAAACTCGCTTGAGGGCAGTTAATGATGGCTGCTGGCAGGGTGTCACATTGTCTAGGGGTTCTAAAACCGAACTGGCGTCGTCCAGAGGAAAGAACGTGAAACGTCTCGTTCCGACTTGTTCTACGATTTCGCATAGTGCTGCTTCGCACGAGCTTGCCAGCCAGATCCCCCGGCGCTCCGGTCGCTTAAAGTTTGTGAGCGAGAGAGAAAGCCTGGAAGGCGGCAAGGTCGCCGACTGAAAGCCATTTAAGATTCTCCATCAAGTCAGAGACATGATCGGACTTTTTCTACCGTAAATTGTCTCGCCCGGAAAGTCATTCATTATTTTGTTGAGTCATACAGTTATTTTGTATCCTTTGAAGGTTGGTTTTTGTAGACGTACCGTGAACGGAAATGAAGCATCAGACCTGTGAAAGAATCAGTACTAAGATGACAGATGTCAGGATGGGCTGCGGAAGGTAATACATGAGATGGATGAGGAAGGCCACTATTCCAAAGCAGCGACGAGTGAGAACCAAAATGTGTTTTTCCCAGGTGAGATCATGAGCGCTGATGACGATGTGAGTCCCTTTGAATTTTAATCCAGTTTCGTCAAAAACGATACCAGATAGATTTTCATGGCTACCGAATGGCATGATCTGCGTTTTCCGTGGATTCACGTTAACATAATTTGTGTCAAACCGAGAACCAAATGACACCAAAGAACTTCCCATGCGAGAAATGAGATTGGCGAGGGCTACCTTTTTGCCGCTGACGAACACCTGGGTGTGGCCAGTATACTGAATGACGTCAGCACCGGCTGAGAAAAGCCTGAGATCGTTAGAAATAATGGCGCACACAAAGAGGCCCCAGGCAGGATCCCTGGAAGACTTCAATGTGATTCCAAACAGATTTCGAAAAATACTTTTGCTCTGTTTGTCAGTAAAACTGGTTTTTTGAGCGTGTCCTGAAGGGGACAAAGTGAACCAAGAAGTGCCAGTGCCATAGAGATGCAATTTTTACAAAAGAAGAGAGTGGTCTATCACATCGAAACATTTCGAAAGGTCGATAAGACGCAACAGGGAGATTTCGCCGCGATCGGTAGCTGCCAGGATTCGGTCAGTGACAGAGAGGAGGGCAGTCTCAGTGAAATGATTAGGACGGAAACCGTGCTGGGAATGTGGCAAAAGATTGTCAGACGAAAGAAAGCGGTAGAGCCGGCGTTGGACGATCTTCTCGGCGGCCTCACCCATGCCAGGAACAACAGAGATGGGCCGAAAGCAGGACGGGTCGGAAGGGTTGTCAAACTTGAACACTGAATGAATGAATGAATGTTTCCAGGAGCTGGAGAAGTCTGAGAGTACCAGGCAAGAGATTAACTCTGTGAAAAAGGACATGACTGATAGCATCAAAGGCAATTCTGAGGACACGCAACCAGAGGCTGTTGGGTCCAGAGGCAGGAGAGTTCAGCATTGAGAAAATGATACGACGAAGGGTGGTGACGTCAGTGGGTCGAACAGAAAGGCGTTCGCTGCCCGCACGCGGGAGTCGACAGACAGTCGCTGGATCTAACGCCATGTTGCGCACCTCCTCAGCCGCACGCGGACCCACACCGATAGAAGACTCACTCGTAACACCTGGTGAATCTGGAGGGACAATCTTGTGACATGTAGTTCTTGAGCCTATGATCTGGTTGATGTTTCGCTAAGTTGAAGCTGGACCTTGAGCAGAGATTCGCCTGCATATGTCGGCGCGCTGGTCGCGCCGTATGGATGAGAGTACCGATCGGTCCAGCGCCCGGTATTCCTCGGCCGCGTGACCCGAGGCGCTCAACACACGGCGACGGCAGGCCATAAGCGCTTTGATCGCTGGCGAAACACGTGGCGCAGAGGGATTGCGGATTGTTCATGAGTCAGAAGAGCGCGTGCCGATACAGTGTAGGCTTGGACAGATTACAGAAACACTCCAACTGGTCAGAAACGGATGTGGACGAAAACACTGGTCTCCAGCGCAATGTTCGACAAGTCATTGTGGAAACAAGTTAACGTTTTGAGCTGTCGCAACTGGACCATGAACGGTTTGAACCGTGGTCTAAAAGTGTGTAATGTTGTGCGGACAGTTTTGTGGCGGCTGAAATAACAGAAAGTGACTCCAGAGGGCAGAACTGAGTATGGAGACCTGACAATCATGATATCAAGTGGTGAGCCGGTTGCAAATGCAGGCGAATCAATGGCTTGAATCGCAGTAAAGTTGGACAGAAACGCGTTAAGACAACTTAAAGGGGTTGCTGTCTGGTTTAAGTGAATCACATCTGACGTCATGGCAGAGAAGGCAATCCGTATTTGGGTGGTCGATGATTACCCTCCGAAGCCACGACTCCAGCGCCGCCAAGTGGGCGTCGAGAGCAACGACTGTGTACCGTGGAGGCCGGTACAGACAGCCGATGATGAGTTGACGGCCGCCTCCCAGCTTCAGCAATGTCCATCCAGATGCATTCGAGAGCAGAGTCACGGCTGCTGTGATGCCGGGCCTCGAGGATCGTCGAGTCGATGTCCGCTTTGGTGACGGGAGCCATTCCTCCGTAGCGCCGACCTTCACGCCGGTCTGCTCGATTAATTACATGGCCGGGCAGTCTAAAGAGTGTGCTCGGAACTGAAGGCTTGAGCAAGGTCTCCTGTACCGCGACATCGTCGTCCTGGTGAATGTCCAGCTCGTGGCAGAGTTCGAGGAGTTTCGGCGTCAGAGACTGCAGGCTGAGCGACCCGACGAGGAGACCGGATCTGTGTCTCCATGCTCCGCCTCTTTTGCCTCGCTGACGAGATTTGCGTCCGCGCCAGTGCCGCCGGCCCTGTCCGGTTGGAGCGGGGCGGCGCCCTGCGCGAGGCAGGGCAGAGTACCGTAGCGATAGAGCCTTGGGTCAACTGGCTGGACGGCGACCCGTGTGCGGTCATTCTCGCCGCCGCGGGGCACAGCCGGCCGGTCGAACACAGCACCAAGCGGGCTGGTCGACCGGGACGACGGGAGGTGACGTCACGCATCAGGCGCTCCTCTGGGTACGGAAAGTTGTGGCTCACGTTGCAGAAGTTGCTGGAGCCCCGCAGGGTGCAGGCCATGACCAGAACCCTGCAGACGGCGAACAGGGTAGCGAGAGGAGCATGTGATGGCGCATGATGATCGTGATGATGATGAGCATGATGACCGCATCACGATGCATCGTGATGGCGGTAGAGTTGCAGCGGTTTGAAGCATGTTTATGCGCGGCACGTCATCGATATCACATTACGGTGATTCTCCATACAAGCCGTGAATTTGCATGCTAGCTCTGTGGCACACAAGCCAAGAAATATTGCCATGTGAACACGAGAACATGCCATCTAGCACGCAGCCGTGCTATCACCAGTCTGACCATTCTGAGGTCTAGTCATTTTGAAATTGTGCGCTATAGTTGGGAAAACGTCCGCGCAATGGTGTCGATTTTTTTGCGAGAGCCATGACCCTCCAGCCTGGGTTTCGGCCCCTCCAAAATCGATTTTCCTCCTCCCCAGTTCCATGCCAGTGTTAACCAGAAAAATGGCTAATAATTTCGAAAGTAAAAAAAAAAAAAAAAAAAAAAAAAAAAAAAAAAAAAAAAAAAAAATAAAAAAATTAAAAAAAAAAATAAATAAAAATATAATTTTTTTTTTGTTTTAAAATTGTAATATTAAAAAAATTATTTATATTTTTTTTTTTTTTTTTTTTTCTCTTTCTTTTTTAATTTTTTTTTTTTTTTAAAAATAAAAAAATTAAAAAATTTATAAAAAAAAAGGAAAAAAAAAAAAAAAAAAAAAAAAAAAAAAAATAAATAAATAAAAAAAATAGAAGGGGGGTATTTTTTTTTTTTTTTTTTTTTTTAAAAATAAAAAAAAAAAACCATGGAAAAAAAAAAAGGGGGGGGGGTTGGTGGGGAATTGGGTAGGTGGGGGGGGGTGGTTTTTTTGGGTTTCTCTCCTCCCCCCTTCAATTTAAAAAAAAAAAATTAATTCCCTCCACCCCCCCGGCGCAACGCAAAAAAAAAAAAAAAAAAAAAAAAAAAAAAAAAAATGAGGTAGGAAAATAAATTTTTTTTTTTTTTTTTTTTTTTTGTAGGGTGTGGAAAACCCCAACCATTGTTTTTTTTTTAAAAAAAATATTAAATTAAAATTTTTGTAGAAGAGGAGAGGAAAAAAAAAAAAAAAAAAAAAAGGTTTTTTTTAAAAAAAAAAAAAAAAAAAAAAAAAAAAAAAAAAAAAATTTTTTTTATAAAAAAAAAAAAATGGTGGTAGTAGGGGTATAAATATATTTTTTTTTTTTTTTTTTTTTAGGATATAGACATATATATATATATACATGCATTAAAAATCAAAATAAAGTGGGACAAATCAGTTCAGGAGCCCACATTTAGTGGAAGGTTAGGTTGTCAGGTCTTGGCCCGGCTCCTCTCCCCCCAGTCATTTACCCAAAACGACACCCCTGCACATGAGTAATCACAAGCAGGAACGGTCCTAAGTTCGTGCTTATTGCGTTTGACGTGGGTCCTCGGCCATCCGGTATCTGCCAGTTGTAAGCACCAGGCGTTGCGGGGGGTTGAAAGAAAATTAGAGCTGCGAAGGCTTTCATTCAGACAGTGGGGCGTCGAGAAAGTCGGCGCTGCCAGACAGCAGCTTTCAGAAAACGGCCAACGGCCAAAACCCTCAAACATCAGACGGTCAACCACGCGGCCGTCCTGGGTAAAGTTCCACCGGTTGTCTGTTAGTTTGACGGTTAACGCAGATCAGTAGGCGGTTCACAATTCGGACATTTGTTGATTTCAGTCAATGGTTTTTAGGGTGGACGTTGGTTTCAAAATCAGTCGGTTTTCTGTCAGGCAGTCAATTATTAGTCGTGAGCAGTTTCGTTCTTTTAAAGCCGCGTTCGTCATCGGTTGCCCGCCACGTGCCAATGTGTTGTTGATTCTGATGTAAGGAGCTAGCATTGACACCCTAGCAAAACGCGCTTTGAGTGTAACGATAAGTTTTGCCTTCCATTCAGAGCACCTTTTTTGGAGAGGGGTGGGGAAATATGAGCGGGAACCACGTAAAATCGATTCGTGGGTGATTTCTTGTATCCTTCTTTATGAAGCTTTCGAAATTCAAAGGGTTTCAGTGTTCCAAATGGCACCTTGATTTCAGCCAAAAAGAAAGCAACTTCGGCAAAATTACGGCTTTGTTACTCCTGAAACCAAGCACAAATGGTTAGCAAAGTGATTGTGACGAGGTGGAAAGTGGCCGTGTCGCCATCATTGCACCGATCACTGTTCTAGGCAGACGACAAAGGTAGTCTTAATCCACGTCAATGGCAACCCTTCTTCCCTCATCACGCTCCTCTAAAGTTTTTGTTTTCCACGGCAAGGCTGAGAAGGTGGTCCCACTTGGGCGCAGCCAGGATTTTCTTAAGGAGGGGGCCCCGAACTCAGAGTGAACTGAAATCGTACGAAAACCGCCTGCCGCGAGAAGACGATGTGCAAAGGTTTTTTTTACAAAAAATGCGGGCCTAAGGGGGGGGACGGCCCCCAACCCCCTTAGCTGCGGCTGTGGTTCCATTTACCGGGCAGGTCTCGCAGTACTTTCCCATGTATGCCTCCCCTTCGTGTTGAAAGCACTTGCACTGGCCACAGGAGCAGATTCCACGGTTTGAGCAGACGCGGCTGCTGCCTGGAAACGCAGAAAAAAGACAGAGGGTTGGATGCGGCAATACTGTTTGCATGTTGGATGACCCTTTTTAAGTTTGTAACGCCTTTTGTTGTGCAGAAAGTAATATGGAGCAGGAAAAGAAAGGAAAAGAAAGAAAAAACGGAGAAAGGAAGAAAGAAAGGCAGAAAACAGATCCAAAACTAATGCAGCCGGTGACAGAGCTCACAAGGCAAAACTTTCGTGACTCCTGTGTTTTGAAGTATGAGTAATTACATTCAGAACAATGCCCAGTGTGCTGAAACTAAGCTTCCCCTTCCCTCCCATCGACCCCACATAACCATAAAGTCACGATACATTAGAAGCCTTCTCGTCCGACAGTTTTTCCCCCACAGCACCATCCGCAGTGTATCAGGCGAGGGTAGGGCACCAGAGCCCGCTGGCCTGAACACAACAGCGAGCCTGAAGTCTCCCGGTGATCCCACGTGAGCACGCACTGACCGGGCTCGACGCAGGAGTCCGTGGAGGCGGAGCAGTCGCAGGCGTCCCCGGTCCAGCCCTCGGCGCAGACGCACAGGTCGCACTCGGCAGCGGCCCCTGCTGGTGCCGCCGCAGATTTGGCCGTCGGAGCGTGGGCACGTGAAGTTCGCGCACTCGCAAAACGCCCCGCTCACCACCTGTCGACACGGCCGCCAGTGGACGCGCTGCAGCTCACCGACAGCTGGGGCTGCAGGTCCGCAGCTGGGGGTCTGAGGCTGAAGATGGAGGTCTGGAGCTGGAGCTGCGGCCGGAGCTCCTGGGGTTGGAGCTGGGGCCGAAAGTCTGGAGCTGCAAGCCTGGGGCTGGAGCTGGAGCTGGAGCTCTTGGGACTGGAGCTGGATCTAAAGGTCTGGAGTTGGAGCTGGAGCTGGAGCTGCGGCCGGAGCTCCTGGGGTTGGAGCTGGGGCTGGAGGTCTGGAGCTGGACGTCTTGGGCTGGAGCTGGAGCTGGAGCTCCTGGGGTTGGAGCTGGGGCCGGAGGTCTGGAGCTGGAGGCCTGGGGCTGGAGCTGGAGCTGAAGCTCCTGGGACTGGAGCTGGAGCTCCTGGGACTGGGGCTGGATCTAAAGGTTTGGAGCTGGAGGCCCGGGGCTGGAGTCGGAGCTCCTGGGGCTTGGGCTGGAGGCATCTCTAGACGGACCAGGCTCTGTGGTTTGTCTGCTGCCGACAGCTGTGATGCCAGGATTGGGAACGGAGGGTCCGCCTCAGAGTTTACCAGTCAGAGGCAGAGGCAGAGGCCCAGGCTGCTGAACAGACCACGGTCGGCGCAGCACGCAGTCGGCCGGCACAGGAACGTTCCGCTCTCACCAGAGGGCATGCCAGGCTGGCAATGGCTCCCGAGGGGCTGACTGTACGTTAACGAACTCTGCGGGCCACCGTGGCCTGAACAATGAAACTACGCCGCATCGCCCCTGTTCCGCGTCAAGAGGCCTCAGGTGTTTGGTAGGATATTCAGGTTCGAAATGACCTGAGACTGGACATTTAACCGCGCGGGTCGACTGCCATGATGGGACACTCGAAGGCCTCTTGGGCCTCCAGCGGTCCTGACGTCCACCCAGAGAGCCCCTGGCGAGGTCCGCTCCCCTGCCTGGCGTCTGGCGCCGCGCGCTGGCGGCCGGCGCTGCGTCTGGCGGGCCGATCGTCCACCCACCTCGCTGGGGTCAGACCGCCGGTTGCATTCGCAGGCGCCGCACAAGCACCGGCCCCGACCGCCGCAGACCGGGTCTGTCGGGGTCCGGCGACAGGCCTCTTCCGGCGGGCAGTCGTCCTGAGCGCCGGCGCTGGCGGCCGCCGCCGCCGCCGCCAGCAGGAGCAGGCACCGGCCGGCAGACATCGTCCCTGCAACGGCGGCAGACGCCACGGGCCTGTTGGTCAAAGGTGCCGGAGAGGGGCCTGTGGTCCGTGGCCCTTCACTTTTCTGCGTCTCTGGTTCCACCCCTCTGTCGCTGTATTAAAAAATCGGCTAAAACTTTGGCTGAGCCGCCACTTTTTGCAACGTTCTTATTTCATGCCGCCTTGGTTTATATTCTTGCGTTTATCGCAGTGCAGCGATACAGTCGCGCGGTGTCAGATGCCTGTTTCGAACGAGGATGGGATGCCAAACGAGGACCATTTCATCAGGGTCACGTGCACGGCGTGGTCAGCATCCCGCGTTTATTCATTCAGAGTTCGTGGCACCAGCACCAGTAACAGAGAAAACCGCTAAACCGATACTCTCGGCGGAACCTTCCGCACCGACGACCAATAAAGATTGCGTCCACAGTACGCTTTTCACGGTTACTTCGTGACACATAGCTCTGAAGACGGCAGTGAAAAGCATCGCGAAAAGCGAAGTATTATTGATAACCGCGCCCGGCAGATCATACGCCGGGGACGGGAAGCTGCCGAAGCTGAATGCCGACACCAGCGTGGGATGACACCGTGAGGTGGCGCCCACACGGCCAGGGGCCGTGAAGACCAGTGCCATAGCGACAATTCATACTGCCCAAACTGCACAGTACGTAACCACATGAGAAACGTGTCATTCGGCTGTAGGATGTTCACGTCATAGGATTTATGCAGTGTTACGAATACATGTGCACTGGCGAGGACCGTGACCTGGCAAGCCTTTGCGAGGTAGCAAACTTCAAGGCGTGCGCAGTCTGTGGTCTTCATTTATCACGTTAAAGTTTATGTTCCGGCCGGCGGCTGCATGCCCTGTGCGGCGCGAACCTGCCTCCTGGCGGCGGGATAACGCAGCACTGGCCTGTGGCGCCGAAGCCTGGCTGCTGCCGGCCACCCTGTGAACGGCAGCCTCAAAGCGATATCGACTTGACAAAGGATGTCAGATTAGGAACAGCTTTCACTTGCGCGTAATGTTCAGGTCTTTGTTTGGTCTCCTGCGTACCGTTGTTTTCAGTGGCCTATCTCAAATATTCCATCCGCATCCGGTATCCTGTATCCAGTTCCCGGTATTCTGTGCCCAGTGTCCAGTGTCCAGTATCCAGTCCCTGTACCCAATGTCCAGTGTCCAGTATCCTGAACCCATTGTCCAGTGTCCAGTATCCAGTCCCTGTACCCAATGTCCAGTGTCCAGTATCCTGAACCCATTGTCCAGTGTCCAGTATCCAGTCCCTGTACCCAATGTCCAGTGTCCGGTATCCTGAACCCAGTGTCCAGTGTCCTGTATCCAGTGCCCAGTGCCCTGTACCCAGTGTCCAGTGTCCTGTATCCTGTGCCCAGTGTTCAGTGCCCAGTGTCCTGTATACAGTGGCCAGTGTAGCCGAGTGGTCTGACGTCAGACCGCCGGCCGGAGTCCCGCGTTCTGCGGTGTTCAGCGGGCGCCGTCGGTGTTTGTGTCGGGGTTCGTCGCCGAACGATGGTCTGGAGAGATGCCAGCCTGACCGGCCCAATCTTGGCTCCTCGCTCAGACGCGTAAACCACTGCCAGCGCCATGGTTTTTAACGGCGCTATTCTTAGCATTGACCGTCTGGCTCTGAACGCATATAGTTGTCACCAGCCAAAGGTCAGTTACTTGTACCAGGTAATAATACAACCGTTTCCAGCATACACATGCATAAGTTGTTTCCAGAGCGTCTTAGTTTCGAAAAGTCAGTAACCTTTCGAAAGGGGCGCATATTTTTTTAACGTTAAAGTATTTGCCTTTTTCAAAAACTGACATCATTTGGAAACATAGCGAACAACTATTACGATGTATCGGGGTTTTTCTTGTGTCTTGACAGATTTTCGTACAGGTTCTGAGTAGGTTTTTGCTTCGTTGCAATGTTTTGTTTGCTTCCGCTTTTTTAAGGAGGCAAAAACTCTTCGTCTTCCGTGCAATTATACGTTTGTTTACTGTCGTTTTTCGTACGTTAGGAAGACATTTGTAGCCCGTATCGAGGTCTTTGCGCTGACCGATAAAAAATGCGCAGTTATCCGTGACTTATACGCTGCTTTGGTTAAGAGACGGACTGTGCCCGTAAACTGCGAATCAGGAAATGGCGCAAACGCTCGTGAGCTTTTGAAGCTCCCTGGCTCTATTCACCTGACATTACCAGTAAATAACAGGGGACGAGTACCGTTCTTGTCAGTTTTGACCAAAGCCTGCTAATGCTTCGCGCTCAATACTGTTTTCGTTAGCAGCACCACCAGCCAGGCAGCGTTAATGCTGACGTCACCGGACATTTTTTCCCAGTCGTGTTGGGTTTGTAAACGTTCGACGGAAGCGAGTTCTGCAGAGAACAAAACAGGCGTCGCTCCCCGCCCCCCACGCTCTGCAACTGCACGCTGTCGGCGCGAGCCGCCCGTTGCGGCCTTCAATTACACCGTCGCGCTCACGCTGATGACATGCCAACAGATCACCTTGGAAACTTTCGCCGATGCTAATCCGGCCTCTGGCGATGCTAATCCAGCGTCCCGCCGATGCTAATCGCATGCTAAGCAAACGCTCGTGGAGAGCCGTCGTGCTCGTCAACACACGCCTGCGCTCAGCGGCGACATTGCTGCGAGCACGGGGAGCTGGATAACTCCAGGGTAGCTGTTGTTGGCTTCCGCAGTCAGCTGCTGGCTATGGCCAAAGTCTCGCCATGGATAGCGTTGCTGTAACAATTCTTCCAAGTGTCGGCGCGATTCAGTAATGGGTAGCTGTTAGCATCTTGAATCAAAGACGTTTCATTTTCATGGCACGCGCACTGTTAGAAACATCGACAGATTTATCGAGCTGTGGACACTGAAAGAAGCGAACCGAAAACGGCGATCCTAAATCCAGCTCGACTAGCCAACAAAAGAATTAAGGCACGCCTCAGAGTACCTTTCATTTCAATTCAGTTTAGGCCAGTATTATTTACGAATCTTTCCACAGCGTGGATTACTGTTTGATTCTAGTCATTTCAGTGCAGCACATGCGCAATAGTCATACAGGTAAAACTAGGCAGTCAGCCACGTCAAGGTAAAGAAAATAGTTCGTCAAGTTTATGTATAAGCTCTCGACGGGTTCGAGAGGCGGTGATGTCCGGCGGCAGGCGGTTCCAGGACGAGGCCGCGCGATGCGAAAAACCCTGCGGGCCACAGACAGACGAAAGGTCAGCGGCTCTACGGCGCTGGCCGCCGATGCCCGGGCGTTACGCTGGGACACATCGGTACGTGGAGTGAACAGGGAGCTCGCGAGTCGTTCAGGGCGCGGAAGGCACCAATGCTGTTGCGCCTCGCAACTAGGTCACGTACGGCGCGCCAGCCTAGCGCCCTCAAGATCGCCGACACCGAATCCCGCTTATGAGCCCCGGAGACGATCCTGACCCCGAAGTTCACCACCCTCTGAACTCTGTTAAGGTGGTACGAAACGGGCCCGCCCCAGACCGAAAAGCAGTAAAGGATGTGGGGGAAAAGATGTGACTGGATTAGGAGTGTCAGGGCCTCGGGCGTAAGGTGGTGACGTGTCTTATACAGACAGAGGAGGATGGAGTTACACTTTTTGGTAACCTTGGATTTGTGCTCCTCCCAGGACAAGGAGTTGTCGATAGTGAACCCCAACATCTTCACGGACGGAGAAGGGGTTAGTATGTGGCCGGCAAAGTCGAGATGGAAAGATGTGATCTCTTGAGGTTATGAGCTGTGCCGACAAGGAGCAGGGTTTGTTTTGGATGGATTCATTTTCAAGGAGTTGGATGTCAAGAATGATACGACAGCAAGCCTCTTCTTGTATGTCTCTTCTTGCCGGGATTTTGGGATGGATAAATGATCATGATGTGCAGAGTGTAGCAGCTGGGTGTCATCGGCATAGGATACTAGACGTCCGTGAGGCAGATAGGATGGAAGGTCGTTCGTGAAGATGCTGAAAAAGATAGGACCGACAATGGACCCCTGCAGAACACCGTGGAAGAGAGGAAGAGAGAGAGAAACCTCTCACCACCTGCCGCCGATCAGCCACGTAGCTCTCGAATCACCTGGGATCGATGCCATACCACTGGAGTTTGGTCAGAAGGGCGTCATGTTCGACTGAGGTCAATGGAGGTGACGGAAACGTCGTGGCCACCGTCAATCCAACGCACCATCCACTCAACAGCGTCAACCAGGGCGCCCTCCGCCGAGTGATATGGTCTATATGCATGCTGTGATGGAGCTAAAGGAGCTAAAAGACCGTAGGTAGCGAGATAAGAAGACAACTGTGTGCACATGATCTTTTCACATATCTTCGACTGCGCAGGTAAGATTGATATGGGTCTAAACTTGCTGGCGATGTCATGTGGGCCTGATTTGTGAAGAGGAAGAACAGATGCCATCTTCCAGGAGGAAAGGAAAACAGAAGAGGCGAAGAGTTGATCGGATCAAGTAAATGCGCCCCGAGAAAGGGGAAAACTTTTCGCGGCGCATACAGCGGCACGCCGTTATATCTCACCACTCTCGACGATGACAAATCATTCTTAGCTCTCGTGAGTTGAGGGAGAGTCGAAGGACACGGACTTAGACTTGATGTGGTCACGCATGGTGGTCTAGGTGGAGGCGGGGTGCCACTGTGGCTGCCAATGTCAGCTCGGCAGCAACACGAGGGCCGGCGGACGCACCTAAAACTTTTCAGAATTCCGGTCGCAGGAAGCACAGCCTTCCCTCCACTGTATCCGGCCCCATCACCTATCGTCCGTCCTGAAGGAGGTCCCTGGTGACGGTGTGACTGCCGCCCTCGACTTACCGCCTCAGGTCGGCCGTCCGTCTAACACAGCGCACAGCACACAGCACGCGGTGCACCACCGCACCCGGCGCCACTTCCCGGCAGTGCGTCCGCCACCAGCAACTGCCGCGCGCCTCTCTCCGCGCCTCTGCCACTCTGACCGTCGCCACCGCTCTGCCTCGGTATCAACACGGTGGCAGGCCGCCTCCGCTCCCAGAGACCAGCAGAATTACCCCGAGTACGAGACCGGCACTTGCCCGATTCCGTCGCTATCGAACGATGAAACAAATAGCCGTTATCCATTGCCTCCACAAATTCGCTGTCTCTGTGTTAGGCGAACTAATTTCAAATGTTTTTTTTTTTTTTTTTTTTTTTTTTTTTTTTTTTTTTTTTTTTTTTTTTTGTTTTTTTTTTTTTTTTGGGTTTGTTTTTTTTTTTGTTGTTTTTTTGTTTTTTTTTTTGGTTTTTTCCTTTTTCTTAAAAATTAAACAAAGTCTTAAAAAAGGACAAGAGTTCGTCTAGGACAAAAGTTTATCTCGCGGAAGCCCGTTAGGACAAAAGTTTGTCTAGGACAAAAGTTCGTCTAGGGCAAAAGGCTAGGTTAGGTTAGGTTAGGTGAGGTGAGGTTAGCTTAGGTTACTATTTTAGGTTCATTCCTTTTCCGACACGAACCGTAAATCTATGAACCCTTGGTTACGAATGTTCAGCTATACGGACTTTTTTCCTTACGAGCCTTTTCCTACGAACTTTTTCCTTACGAACTTTTGACAGTACGAACCTTTTCAATTACTGAGATCAACTTGTCCTAGCCGAACTTTTGCCCCTGGCGAACTTTTGTTTTAGACAAACTTCTGCAAGACGGACTTTTGTCCCAGACGAACTTCTGCGATACGAACTTTTACCCGAAAACCTTCCATCCATGTCTAATGTCACACCTCCAGTATTAATTGTGCCTGAGTCGAGGGTACCGTTTGACGTAAATGATGACGGGGGAAAGAGGGCGAACCAGGGCCCAACAACCTAACCTCTCCCAAATATTGGTTTCTCGACGGATTAACCCTATTCCTGGCGGGGGGACTTGAATCGCCCCCCCCCTGGGTTTTTTGCTTGCCAATTCCAGGCTTTTTGACGTAGCTTCACGAAACTTGACCAATTTTCCTAGCTTTTTTTTCTTCCGAGTACCGAGACAAAATTTTGAAGTTCTATTTTATTCTGGGGCGGAGTCAGGCAACGTTTTTGGGAGGCACCTAAGGCTATTTTTGGCCCTGTTGAAGATAAAAGGAAAATGGCTGTCAAAACTAGCGTTTTTCAGATACAACTTAAAACTTTATATGGATGTATAGCTAAATAGCTGGGCAACGTGCAAATACAATTTTGTCTATCTGAGGTCACTTTAACCCTATTCCCGGCAGGGGGGGGGGCGGAATCCGCCCCCCCTCAGGTTTTTTGCTTGCCAATTCCAGGCTTTTCAACGCAATTTCACGAAACTTGGTCACTTTTCCTAGCTATTCCTTCTACGTGCCGTGACAAAATTTCGAAATTCTATTTTGCTCAGGGGCGGAGCCAGGCAACGTTTTTGGGAGGCACCTCAGGTCATTTTTGGCCATGTTGAGGGTAAAAGGAAAATGTCTGCCAAAAACAGAGTTTTTAAGATAAAACTTAAAACTTTATATGAATGTATAGCTAAATAGTTGGGCAATGTCCATATGTAATTTTGTTTATCTGAGGTCACTTTACAAGGTCAGGTCAAGGTCAAAAGTCAAAATTTGTTTTTTTGCTATAATTTCGGCACTGTTTTTTCAAATGCCAAACCCGGAATATATATGACGTAGAAAGATGCCCTCTACTTGTGTACCAAGTTTCAGCTCGGTATCAGGTCGGGTCACGGAGCTATGACCTAAAATGTCAGTGCGCGTACCCTATATCGCAAAAGTCAAAAAATGAATTTTTTGGAATAGAGTGAATTTAATCGATTAAAAACGTTTACAGATAATATTGAATGCACACGACATCATTCCAGGTGACCCCAAGGTCACTGGAGGTCATTTAAGGTCAAAGGTCACAAGTTGATCTGAAGAACGTGTGACCATGACAGTTCCCCCTTTTTTATGTCGCTGGCACCGCCTATGCTAACATTATACAAACATTGTAATGCGATTTGTACTTCTTTAGCATAACATGACTAGCAGAAGCTAAAAAAGTGCTTTGGCCTCTTTTGTTCATTCCGTTATTAGAAAACTAGTCCTCCTATTTTTGAAACCCTGTGAGCGCCCATGAATTTTCTCAAAATTTTAAATTTGCATACTCATGGTAAAAGCCCTATCCATAATCTCTCGATTGATGCCAGTTTCATCGAAATCGGTCCATAAACAACGGAGTTATAAGAAGTCAAAAAGTACCCCCATTTTAACATTTTTGCCCCCCTGTATCCACAAATTTCAAAATTTTGAAAATTTCTTTTTATAAAAATGTAGTCGACGTCAGGGCAAATCGATTGCCGTTTGTTGCGATGAAATCGGATAAGTAGTTCTCGAGATCTCAGGGGGGGCCGAATCCGCCCCCCCTGCCGGGAATCGGCCATACCGTCTAGCCCTCCGGGAATAGGGTTAAAGGGTCAGGATAAGGTCAAAAGTCAAAATTTGGTTTTATAGTAATAGTTTTGGCGCTATTTCTTTGAAATATCAAACCCGGAACATATATGACATAGAATGTTGCCCTCTACTTGCGTATTAAGTTCCAGCTTGATGTCAGGTCGGGTCACGAAGCTATGACTTAAAATGTCAGTGCGTTTATATCACAGTAGTCGTAAAATGGAGCTTTTGGGTAAACTTTCGGGTAAACTTTTGAAGTACAATTAAGTCAAATAATTGAAAACGTTTACAAACAATATTAAATGCGCACGAGATCATTCTAAGTGACTCCAAGGTCACTGGAGGTCATTTAAGGTCGAAGGTCAAGAATTGATCTGAAGAACATGTGACCATGACAGTTTTCCTTTTTTCATGTCCCTGGCACCGCCTGTGCTAACAGTATGCAAACATTACGATTCGTACTTCTTAAGCATAACAGGACTAGCAGAAGTCAAAAAAGTGTTTGTACCTTTTTTCATTCAGTTGTTGAAAAATTAATCCTGTTTTTGAGATACTGTGAATGCCTACGGATTTTTTCAAAGTTTGAAGTTTATGGACCAGTGGTAAAAGCCCTATCCATAATCTCTCGATTCATGCCGATTTCGTCCAAATCGGTCCATAAAGAACGGACTTATAAGAAGTCCAAAAATATCCACAATTTGGATTTTTTACCCTCTATATTCACCCTTTTCGAAATTTTGAAATCTTCCTTTTACAAAAAATGTAGCTTAGGTCGTAGCAAAATCGATTTCCGTTTGTTGCGATAAATCGGACGAGTAGTTCTCGAGATCTCAGGGGGGCCGAATCCGCCCCCCTGCCGGGAATCGGCCATACCGTTATCCCTCCGGGAATAGGGTTAAGCCCAGTTTATTTCGACGGGCGGCATTTTTTTTCTTTGCGCTATCGTTTGTTAAATAGCAAACTGTGTCTCTTTTTTCGTTCTGGGTCATGAAACTCCTGATTCTTGGTCCAATTTCCGCACTGCGCTGTTTTTTTGCGAAGATTTGTGATTAGACTTTTTACGGAAAATAAAACGTTACTAGGATATTCACACTATCAGGCCTTATACAAAACGACACCCCGACCACTGTCCATTTTCGCCCACAAAACACTACTGTTGCTTCGCTAAATGTTTTAAAGGTCATTTGATGATACACTCTATACTTTCTGCCTATCTGTTATGTATTGTGGCCATTATTTTCGTAATCATTGACTATTTCCTTCAATTCACTTCGGAACATTTCCCTTTTACGATGATTCTGACAACGTCACGGCCCTTCTTAAACAGAGCTGGAAGCAGACCAATCAGGAAGGTGGAACTCGGACAGATTTTATTTGGGCGCAGTGCAAGATTGCGCACACTGCGACAATGTTGCAGCTCAGTTCCCTCTCCTCCCCTATTTCCCATTCCTATCTTCTTCCTCAGCCCCATATTCCGGCGGTCCTATCTTCCGACGCATAGCCTGTCGGTGAGCTAGGGCCGGCTGGGGCTGCCCTATCTGTCGGTGCAGAGCTCGTCTGTGAAGAAGGGCCGATCGAGGCCGAGCAGGTCGGTGGCGCTGCGGCCGATCCAGCAGTAGTTGTCGACGTCAGCCAGTCGAGCGAACACGTCTGGCCAGCCGAGCGTGCCCCGGCAGCTGGCGTTCCAGGAGAACAGGCCGACCAGGACATCCCGCTGGCGGTCGCGCGGGTCAGTGCAAGTCAGCGGCGCCCCGGCCTCCACCTGCGGCACAGGCAACACGCGCTCACTGGGGGAAGTTCCCCTTCACCTGCGGCACAGGCAGAACGCGCTCAGAGGGGGGGGGGGTTCCCCTCCACCTGCGGCACAGTCAGCACAGTGTTTTAGAGCACGTGTTAGGACGGGGGTCTGTCTGCGGCATCAGTCTGCGGCAGAGTCGATACAGTCTGAAATGTCAGGAAGTGTACGTGCTATTCTCTCTCTGTTTGTGGGTGCTTCGGCACCTCAGTATTGGAACACCCCACAAAAACTGGTGAATCTAACATGCGATCATAAGATGGGCACTAATAATGATTTGCGGACCCCAAGACAAGGCAGAGGCGAGCACCCCAACCCATTTTACAAAGTCTCGTCTGCTAGGAAGGCTACTTGGTTTCATCAGTGGCGGAGGAGCCCAATGGACGGATTGCATTCAGTGTGATCTCGAGGGAGGAACGATTTCTGCTTTTGTTTCGCCTGTGCCAGACAGCATCTCATGCTGACGTACACGTGTCTCCCCAAATTTACAAAAAATAAACAGCATAATGTTCATATATATATATATATATATATATATATATATATATATATATATATATATATATGTGGGTGAACCTACCATTGTGAGGTAACATTTCATAAGGGTTAATAAAAGTGAAAGTGAGACTTTGTGATGATATCTTTTGAATTCTGAGGCTGAACCAAATATTACGATTGTAGTGCAAATTAACAGAAACAGGAGCAGACCATGTCATCGGGCACTTTAAGCAAATACCAAAGAATCGATATAGTAGATGCATGGCATAGGGAACTATCGAAAAGTGGCACCGGAAATTACACAGTGGATTAAACGGCGACTGCTGAGCGACCACACGCGAGGAAGCTTACCCTGCAAGCAGACTGGGTGCCGTAGTCCGTCCTGGCGCAGGTAAAGGAAAAGTGCAATCCGAACGTGTCCTTCACCTTCTTCGTATCCCTCAGCTCCTGTTCACAGTTGCGTCTGTGAACCAGCTGTTGATGACGCACTTGCAGGGCCCCGCCGGACTTTTCTGTGGAAAGCAGGCGGTAGTGCGCCCTCAGCACGTTTCGAAGCGTCCCAGGCCAGCTGCCCATTCGAAACAGATTAAAATGAAAACGTTGGAAAACTCAAACCATGTCTACTTCGGCTTACATTGCAAACAACGAACCAAAATTTGTTCGTTATGGACTGAGGGGATGCGGTTAACGCCCTTCCCTCAGTCAACAGAAGGTGGCGAAATTCCCCAGTCAGCACCGGGTAAATGGGTCTCTTTGTCCAAGGTTACGCACTTCTGAAGCAGACTAGACCGTTCACAAAGCCGTTTTGGGAAAACGGTTAGCCTAAGAAGTGTCAGGTTTTGCGGGTTTACTGGAGTTACCTTTGATGAAAGTCATACTGATAACCTTTAATGGCGGATAGTGGTCAGCACCACGGAACAGTGTTTCGAGAGACACCAGCATTACAGGTAGGAAGCCACGGAGCAGGATTAATTTCAGTTAATGCGCGACGACTGATTATTTCGTAGCAGAGTTAGAGACAAAGGATTTAGTTAGAAGAAAAATATTCGCCTACAGTTACTGAAGTTCGAGAGGATATCGTTTCACACAGATGCACAGTTACAAGAAACGGTTTCGTTTTTGTCAGTTAGTCACCATATTAACTGCCGTCACTTTACGGTGCATTGGAGACTCAAAAGCTCGCTGTCATTCTGTACATACACCCTGGCCCTTTCTTTACTCGCTGTCATCTCTGGAGACGGTCTGGCAGCTGAACGCACTGACCGTCATCCCTGGAGACGGTCCGGCAGCCCTACACACTGACCGTCATCCCTGGAGACGGTCCAACAGCTGCACACTGATCCCGCACACTGAACTGACCGTCATCCCTGGAGATGGTCTGGCAGCCCTAAACACTGACCGTCATCCCTGGAGACGGTCCGGCAGCCCTACACACTGACCGTCATCCCTGGAGATGGTCTGGCAGCCCTACACACTGACCGTCATCCCTGGAGACGGTCTGGGAGCCCTACACACTGACCGTCATCCCTGGAGACGGTCCGGCAGCCCTACACACTGACCGTCATCCCTGGAGACGGTCCGGCAGCCCTACACACTGACCGTCATCCCTGGAGACGGTCCGGCAGTCGGCGAGCGCGAGGGGCGCCGCCGGGTCGAGCGAGGGCGGGCCCAGGCAGACGGTGGCCGTGTCGGGCGCCGGGTCGGTCAGGTCCAGCAGCAGCAGCGCCACGTCGTGGTAGAGCGAGCGCCGGCTGTGGTCCGGGTGCGAGCTGTTCCTGAGCACGGGGCGCAGCTGGCCGGAGTCGGGCTGGCCCCTCCGCTGGCCCAGCCGGCCCCACAGCTGGTCACCCCTGCGGCAGCGACGGCGGCAGGTCAGCGGCCCGCGCCGGCCCGAGACCAGAATGGCGGCGCTGCACTTTGCGGGGAACAGAGGGCGCTGCGGCTGTACGCCACCTCACACGTCCCTAAGCTGTGTTTTAACCGGGGTAGGTGCCATTGCGGCTTGCTGAGATCGAACCAAAGACCTCTGGCGAAATGGAGAGTCGGTAAACCGCGTCAGCAGTGGACCCAGGCTAAGCGAGGTGGCTGGATTTTCGTCTCTTCAGTTCGTTGTGTAGGCCGGTAGCAAAGCTCGCGAGTCATTCCGGCACCACCTATCAGGGGAACTCCTATCCAACGCATCACTACCTTCAACGCGACGCCACCAGCAAGGCGTCGGCTCTCACCTCTCCAGCACGTGGGCAGCCGTGAGCACCAGTCGGTGGTGGATGAGAACTCCCGATCCGACCGTCTCACCTCTGTCGCTCACCAGAGAGACGAACCACGGAAACTGTTCTGCCCCGCCCTGAGGAGACCCGAGGAGCAGTGAGACAGGTCAGACTGGAGCCGTGAGACAGGTTATACTGGGGCTGTGAGCCAGGTCAGACTGGGGCCGTGAGACAGGTCAGACTGGAGCCGTGAGGAAGGTCAGCCCGGGGCCGTGAGACAGGTCAGCCCGGAGCCGTGAGGAAGGTCAGCCCGGGGCCGTGAGACAGGTCAGACTGGAGCCCTGAGACAGGTCAGCCCGGACCCGTGGGGAAGGTCAGCCCGGGGACGTGAGACAGGTCAGACTGGGGCCGTGGGGAAGGTCAGCCTGGGGTCGTGAGACAGTTCTGTTGGGAACCATAAGACATGTATGACGGGAACTCTGAGACGGGTATGTCGGGGGCGGTGAGACATGTATGACGAGAGCCGTGAGACAGGTCTGTCTAGGACCGTGAGACAAGTAGGTTGGGGACTAAGAAACAGGTCTGTCGGGCATTGTCAGACAGTTCTGTTGGGGACGACCGTGAAACAGGTCTGTCAGGATCCGTCAGACAAGTCTGTCGGGGACTGTGAGACAAGTCTGTTGGGGGCCTTGAGACAGTTCTGATCTGACAGTTCTGGGAACAGTGAGATAAAGATCTACGACTGAAAACCAGCACAGACTTGCAATGAATTTAGAATCACGCGTCAACATCAAAGACGCGCCAGCGGAATCTTATGAGTAACTGCTCGGGCAGTTACGCCTATTTCCAGCTTGTTCACTTCCTTCAGCACAGATTTTTCAGAGTGTGTCCCAGCCAGGTCGGGCCAGAAGATCACGTTATCAGTGTTGTGGTATTTTTCAACGAGCCGTTTTAGCTCAGGCAGGCACTCTTCTGTATGTAGCCCCGTTTCTGGTGGCTCTGTAAGCCACAAAGTACTTGCTAATTCCAAGCTTTGAGGTGGCTGCCCGAACCAAGACCTTCTTTGGGTGCTTCTCTTTTCCAAGACACCGAGTGTCCGGGTTGATGTTCTCTTTGTCCCCGCGTAAAACCATTTTTTTAGCCTGAACTTCTGAGCAGTCGAAGCTGAAATATCTTTCCTCATCCATTACGATCGCAGTGTCTTCACTTGGCTTCAGGATTCCATCTCTAAGTTTTCGGCATCTCGCCTTTTGCTTCAGTTTTTGTGCCTCGGTGTCACCGGAGACTTTTTCCGGCGGCGATGCTCGAGGGATATCTTTAGACGCAGTCACATTGACACATTTTATTGGAAGACGCTAAATTTCGCTGAAACGCGGGCCTGAGAGCGGCCAACTTTCAACATGTACTTTTTTTTCAGAGCCTGCGCCCTATGGTTGGGCATGTTCACTCCTGGGCGGCCACTGCCGGACTTTTTTGCCAACGGGATTCCCTCATCACAGCTAGGCAACACTGCGTTTATCGTTTTCTGGGAACCTTTATGCAGAGGAAGTGCCTGATGCCGTATGTTTTGCCCTTGTTCCAGTGAACTCTGTAAAATTCGCCCCCGGAATTTCTACGGTCCTCTTTAGTCAGTTGCTGTACAGCCGACATTTTGGGCAGAAATAAAAACAAACGGATGTCATTACCACATGTAAAAATTGTCGCCACGTGCCCAAAAAATTTCGCGTGCCTATGAACCCTGCATCGAGAGATAGAACAGTCTAAACTTTGTGCAGATTTCTAGTTATAGACCTTAAGGCCTGTTGGGGACCGTGAGACAGGGCTGTCTGGGACCGTGAGACAGGACTGTTGGGGGCCGTGAGACAGGGCTGTTGGGAACCGTGAGACAGGGCTGCTAGGGACTATGAGACAAGTTCGTTACGGCCATTACACAGTATTGCTGAGTACCAGCAAGTTCGAGCGATGAATGGCAGAAAAATGGCGAACAATAATGGCCTGGAGTGCATAGAAAGATCACATGCAGGACTGCGAGAACATTCTTATGGCAATGCTTATCCGTATGAAAAAGAAGCACGCGAATGCTTTCGCAAGTGTTCAGCAGCGGAACTAAGTTAAGGTCTTAACTACCGTGAATGCTAATCCATGAACGCTAGTCGCACGTATTCAAGGATCAATCAGGACAGCCCCACACGCGTATGTTTCAGAGGCTTCAGACTGGGTAGCGACACCGTGTCCGTCAAAAGCACCGCCAGGCCGTCTAGCGGAACGCTTGCACCGTCGCAAAGCGGCAGAAGCGCCGCGGTCGCAGTATTCACCTCGTCGGGGATCTCTCTGGGCAGGCACCAGTCGGCGTCACTCTGCCCGGGGCTGTCTGCCTGGACGGTCAGGTGTGCCGTCTGAGGCTCGCTCGCGCAGCAGACCTCGAACGACTGGCAGGAGGCCGCCGAGCCCCGCGCCGCCCGGACGACGTTCTCAGCGGGGCAGAGCGCAGTCAGCGCGCACTCGCAGTCCTCCGCCGTCTCCGCTGGGGCTGGCGCGTCCTGAAATGAGCCGAGAGTCGCAGAGAGAGCACGTGCGGGGAGCCAACCGCGTCCATTCGAGCTTTAGCAATAGACCAATGGCGTTGCCTGGAATGCCGCTCCAAAGGAATGGCTCGGCTCAGAATTTGTCAGCCCTTACCCGTCACACATCGTCAGCTGAGGAAAAACCTTGGTACCAGCACAGTCACCACACAAACAGGCGCGGGAATGTTTTTCAAGTTGGCGGGACAAGGGCTGGTTTCAGGTAATTCTTTTCATGCAACACAGGGAGGCCAAAACAAACACATTGAAGGCTGGTTAAGACATCGCCCTGTCTGGCCCACGCCTACCACGCTCATCATCACATAAAACTTAAACGCATGCTATGAAACGTATTTTACGGATAAGACCAGCGACTGGGCTGCGACAGAACTGAACCAGAATCCCGAAGGTTGAATCATTATTCAATGGCGTGCAGTCTAGTTCGGAGGGCACCTGACCATCACTTTCAGCCGTCAGTCGCCCGTGGTGCCATGGATTTGAGCGCGCATGACCCAGACTCCCCTCTGGAGCCACTCGGCTGTCCCTGTCCCCGCCGCTGTGTTGTAACATTATGAGCCGCTGGGAGGTCGCCACACGCCTGCCGCGGTCTCGCGCCTGCTCTCACCGCGCTGGCTGCGTGCTGCTGCCACCCCGTCCCGGCGCCGGCGGGGGCCGCCAGCTCTGTGCACCTGATCGCCGCCTCCTCCGGAGTGAAGAGGGAGCGGCAGAACTCCAGGTCGACCAGGGCAGACTCGGCTCGGTCGCCTGGGGGGCTCTGCGGGAGGCCGGCAGCGGGCGCAGCGAGCAGGAGACAGCTGACGACCGCCAGCGGCCACATGGTGCGCGGCGCTCAGATCTCCCCGCCGGGGAAGTGCGAAGTGCCTGTAATAAACAAAGCTGCATGACGAAAAGCATGACCCGGATTTTCCCCCGGCGGGAAGGTTGTGCTTGACGGAATGCGCACGGCATAGCAATTTACGCAACTGTCGCTTCATGCAGTCGGCAGTTTGGCAAATGCGAACGGTGGTGGAAGCCGGACATTCGTGTTTTGTTTGCGATTTGGGAGGTGTGGTTGTTACCTTTGTGAAGTCAAGTCTTTATTTTGACCAACATTCTACCGTACTGACAGACTCATTTCCAGAAAGAGAGAGGGTGAGAGAATGAGAGAGAGAGACAGAGAGGACCATCCTGCGGACGCACTATCCCGTTTTCCAGCCCCTTAGCTGTACATGAGGCGTACGAATTTAATTCGTTTGCCAAAATATTTGCTCGGACTGCTTGTGTTCAATCCGAATGTCAACCTTAAAAATCGATCTTAGTCACGAAAACGGCATGCGCTCCCGGAGCACAACGCTACGTCATATCAAACATCCCACCCGTCAAGCCGAACATGGGGAATGGAAGAAGCTTTCCTTTGTTACTATACTGCGCAACCGAAAACCTACCTTCCCTGGGCAAATCACGAACCACTGCATCATGTCAGAGACTTGATAATGCTAATGTTGGTAATGGTAAGAATGTTCATAAATTTCATAAAAAATGGGGTCAAGGCAGCTGATGTAATCTACCTATGTTTCGGATTATTCAGCGTTTTAGTATTTCATCAGCTAGAGATCTAGCCCGGCTAGCTTGGTATATTTTTTTTACTCACAGGTGTACGACACCTCACCCCCTAAGAAAACATGTGGCCAGAACTACCCATGACCTTTTGCAGGATGTGCACCTTGCCAATCCAAGATCGCTTATTCCGAAGACTGGCTGCGCGTCGAGCTGGGTCAGCTTGACGGAGATCTCATCAGTGATGCAGTCGGAAGTGGTGGCGTGCTATCTCAATTGCAGGACAATAGGGCAATCTGGCCTACTAACTCATTCTCGGCCGAGATGCACCAAACGTTGCTTTCTGGTGATACCTGGATCACATTACCCGAGCATGAGGCAGGCCTATCCTCCGCCTGATGATATAATTTTGCGTTTCCCTCGAATGATGAATGGTACGAAATACTAAATCTCCTGTTCACCACACTTGTGTCTGGGATAGCCCGAAATGTTCCGCATTTTGTTGTGTGTAGCGATGACTTGCACTCTGCGCCGCCTCGCCGCTGACCTCAAAAGTCAGACGCTGATCAAATGCGAGCGCAATTATGACAAAAACATACTTTTTGAATTAACATCCGCTTCAAGTATGCACTGAATATTTAGTGGTCGATCGTCGCAATGACTCAGAGGATCAGAAGTGATCCCCCGGTGGAAGCCTGGGCGAAACATTCTGGGTGCAGGTATTCAGAGGCGGCTCGACGGAACAGATTTGGCCCGACACCAAGATGTCACGACCAGCAAAAGACAAGAAAACGACAAGAAAAGCTTCAGAAGACAAACTGAAAGTGTCAGTAATGGGAGTTTCAGCAATCACATAAAGTGATTGCTGAAATTGATTGGATGACATTAATTTGCTTTAATTATACAGCTTGGGCCAGACTTGACAAAACCACCGACGACTTAAGTATGAGCGAGAAACAGTCTAGCCAAGGATTTCACTTTGTCCGGCTTTCTGATGGCTAGAACGGTTGCGGCCAACCGTTCATGTCACCTAGACGGTAAAGAGGCAAAGTCATATATGGTACTCGTGCAAAGACCAACGAAATCCAAGACTGGTTAAGCCGACAACGCCATTAGATCCATCCATCCAACGCCATCCACACTTTCACAGAAATTATACCCAACAGCCTTCATCTCAATGCTCCTCAAAAAGCTTTACACCGGTGTCGTGTTGCTCACCTCAGTCCACTGCACACTGGCGCACCGCTAGACTGCCCACACACAGGCGGTACACGAGCAGCGTGTGCACGAGCGCGGCTGCAGAGGCTGCGGCCGGGATCAGACAAACCGGTTCTGCTCTGCATACAGGAGCACGACCGTCCCCGTCATTCCGGGGAACACCACAAACCGGCGAGGCACGTACCCAGGGTCTTCCTCGGGGGCGGGCAAATGTTACATTTCGTCATGTACCCCTGCCCCATGACGAAATTTTTAGGAGAAAGCGGCAGTTTTATGTAACTGACCGCATATTTAACGCGCAGGAAGACACCTGTTTGCTTTTGCAACATATATATGACCACTATTCTGTATCCCTGCAGAATCGCTACATATCTAGTGTAGGGGGGGGGGGGGGTGGTAGCCATGGTCCTCCTTGGCTACGTCCCTGCAACCGACTCTCACCTCCTCGAAACGAAATACCTCCGGGTCCCGTCTTACCGCAGCCCACAGCTGGCGTCCGGGGGCCCTGTCTTACCGCAGGCCGTCCTCGCAGGGTGCCCCGGGACCCGGGACCCAGGCAGGGATTGGTTCAGAATTCCTCCAGGGGCGATTAGTCAGAGAAGGCCCCGTCGATATTCGAAAGTCCATTCGTACGTTTTGGTCATTGCTTTCTCCTTTTTTAATGTTCGGTACACTTCAGCGAATTTCCGCACGCTCCGAAGGCCTGTCCAACTCCCCGTGGTAGGGGCGATGGCCCTTTGCCCCCCACCCTGAGCCTGTTCCTGGCTCCAGTTCCCCCAGCAGCCCGTCCCCAGACTGGCCGGTCAAGAGATCGTGCTGCTGATCCACTGTCTGGTGGGGTCAGTGCAGGGACCTGATCGCGCCGCTGGTCGCGTCCTGCAGGACGACGCGCGCAGGGACCCTGCAGACCGGATCTTCGGGGCTCGACGCCGGGGACTTGTTTTAGCGGTAGCAACGTTCGGCAAGCTAGCGAACGAATTGCACGACTTAGTTGACGAGATGCGATGGCAGGCCGCCTCAAGCGAAAATCGGATGCTCTGGCTTGATGCTAGTTATGCTTGAGATTAAACACCGCGATTCTACATTCCTCTGGAGGTGCATGCGGAATGTTTTCACGCTAATTCCCGCTTTCAGCAGTTGCGTGTACTGGAAACTATCAGCCGTTGAAATACCTCCAACATGGAAGTATCCTGTCCCTATTCGGTGGTAGCACTGACGATTCGCAAGTCTCAAACAACCAGTTCCACTCCAACCATATATTAATAAGTGTAAACTTGCCCTAAAAATAACATTACGAGGCGTATAACCCCAGTATCACCATGCGTGATGTTAGCATATTACGGAATTATGCTCACTTGGAACAAAAAACTATCACCGACTATGACTATGACACGGTGCGCTACGTTATAAGATTTCTGGTACGACGAAACCTTGACGAGCGAAGTCAATGACACACACATAGCAGTACGGCAAACAACGGTCATTTTAAGCCCTCGCGACGCACCACGCCCCGGCACTACGGACACTTGTATCACGTGCGAACAGGTATCAGACGTGTGTCCCTCGGAACACGACAATGGACGAAGTACAGCTGCAAACCGGTAAGGCACCGCAAAACCGAGCGGGGAAGACGGGTCCCGCGTTTCAGATCTCCAGTTAAGTCTCGAGTATAAAACTAGCGTGCTCCCACATCCGACAGCGTGAACAGGAACACGTCCAAAACAGCGTGCGGCACACGAGCGCCGCTGTAATTCAGTGGCGATGCTCCTCCTCGCATTTCTGTTCTGCACGGAGATTCACAGTCTAATTAACGTCGCACCAGAGTACCAGGCTGGGTCTCGGCATTTGCGACTTAGCAGTCTCCTACCACTACCTATAACCATGGCATAATCGCGAACCATTTCAAGAAATGCAACATGGCCGCGCGAGGGCAACGCGTCGGCCTCGAGATAAACTTCGCACACGCCAAAACATCTCCCCACCCCACCGTTCAACCAAATGTTTCCTCGACATTCAGCCCCCCACAGCTCAATCGATAGCCGCCCTCGACAAGCTGCTGCACGCGAAATCGGAAGTCAACCCTCTGGACGGACTGAGTCGCGGAAACTCGCTGCTATTGGTCGAGAGCGACGCATGCGCAGTGGTCGAGCTGCGGGCGCTGCCGGCGCCGGCCGCCAGGCTGTCGCCGGAGGGGACGCGGCGCGGCCGGTGCCGCTCCTCGGCCAGGTCCTCGCAGCTGGCCAGCGGCGCCGGCGACTGCGAGAAGGCCGCCGCCATCAGCAGCCACGGGTTCAGGCTGGCGGCCGGACGGAGCGTCAGCCGCAGCCCAGAGGCGCGCCGGCCCCGGCCAGGGGATAGCCGGTATCCAGAGTGACGGGTATCCGGGCCAGGGCCGCGTGTATCCGGGGACACAAGGTTTCCAGACATCAAAGCCCCCGTCCGGAGGCACAGGGTATCCCGTCACGCCGGCCGGTGTCCAAAGACACAGGGCATCCGGGACACGGTGTCCAGTGTCCAGAGACAAATCAAGAGATAGAAGTGACCGCATCTCTCAAGATGTGCCGTACGCTGCACGGCATATCCAAGGCAATGGCGGACGTATCCTAGCAACGGAATCGGAAAACAACCACTGAGACCGGTATCCGCCGAGGGCCGGTATTCGGATACAAGGCCGCCGGTATCTGCGGACTTCCAACCATACCGTTGCAGTCTCATCGGCCCAACTTAAGGGGCTGCTTCGAATTGCAGTCCTCGAGTCCCCACGCGGACATGGCGAGTCTAACCACGAAATAACAACCGAACACTCGCGACAGTTTAACAAAGTAACATTCCTGACGTATGGCACATAGCAGAGACCAGACGCACAGAAAGACGAAAAAACGAAGAGCATGGACTCTACTCGAAGAATCCAGCGAATCAAACATAGTTGTTATACATGCTGGTCAGGTCTGGATACCCCACGAAAACACTCCATGCAGCTATGCTACCAAGCATTCTGACGTGATTCCTGAGCGTTCTTCAAGTCTACATCTACGACACCAGCTCTCCAACACTGGCGGCGACCCGCGCAGCCGTAGTTTACCTTGCCACCGCTAGATGGTGGTCTGCATGGGGACCAGCACGGGACGGGCCCCTTGGAACAGCATGGCGTCCGTGTCCTCCACTCTGCGGCCGGGCAGACCACATGCCGGTTAGCGGTCGGCGGCGCGCCAGGCAGCTCGAGCTACAGGCGGGCGCGCGGCACGCGCCTGGTTAGTACGTCACTCGGCGGCGGCCACGGCAGGCCCTCGGGCGCCGCCCGGGGCGGAGCGGTGAGCCGGCCGCGCCGCAGAGAGCAGCGGCCGCGGTCGAGAGCGAGAGCGAACCAAACGTCACGCGACACGACCCGCGCGTCCCGGCAAGTATGGACAGAGAGAGGGACGGCGCGGCCCGGCGCCGGCCGGCGGCCGCCAGACACAGCACACGTGCGCCGCCGGCCGCGCGCGCCCGGCCGGCGCACATGCGTGTCGCCGGCGGCGCGCGGCCACTCACCCTGTGTACTCGTCCAGGTTGTGTTTCACCAGCCGGTCCTGTTCGTCCAGCGGCAGCGTCGTGGTCGGGTGCGTGCTGTAGCCGTTCGAGATGTTGTCCGCCTCCAGACGCTGCGGGCGCAGAGCGGAGCGTCAGCGGCCGGCCGGCGCGGCGGCGGAGACGGCGCGGCGGCGGTCCGAGACGGTCGAGGCGCGACCGACGAGCGCTTACGGACAGGCCGGCTTCTACGTCGGCCTCGACGTTGAAACGCGGACTGCACGGGGGCTGCGATAAGGCACGACAGCCTGTCTCTGGCCCCGTTGCGTGGAAGTTGGAGCTGTCTGGCCCCGAAAGAAGAAATCTGAATTCCGCACTGGACCGCCCAGCCAGCACGCCATACCGTCCGTTCACAAGCGTGAATCGCTTCTCCGCGGCCACCTAGCGGCGGCGCCGGACGGCAAGACGGTTAAAGCCCATCAGGGCCGGTCAGAGACCAAACAGCAGTCCGTCATGACGTCACTGCGAGCACCCTTCCAGGGGCCAGTCCAACAACGGGCATCCACACAAAAGAGCGGAACATCGCGGCAGTGGGCAGCCATGATTTCAGAGTCCGCTGACCAAAGGACGTACACCTCAAGCCTTTCACGGACAGAGGCGAGCCATTCCTCTCACAAAAGACACATGCACGCTAAATACGAGGAAGGCAAGGGCGGAGTGCATTGAAATCCCCACAAGAACACCAAAAGTGAAGGCCACGGATCGATGGCAGCATCGGTCTTTGGCTGCCAAACTTCCGCCGACTGCTGGCACGGCCCATCCGACCAGTCCGTGCCCAATCCTCCAGAGTCTACCAGAAGAACAACCCCGCAGCAAGCCCGACAAACTGCGGAATCACCCCGCCACCCCAGCCGCCAGACATCCAGCAGTCTCTGCCACGACCCCGTCGCCGCGCCACGCCGCCCGCCCGGCACCGCGCTCCCCAGTTCAGCGCAGACCGACGAGACCACGCCCCTCCGCACAGCGCGAGCGCCCGCCTCCCACCGCAGCCTCAGATGGAGGCCGCGAACGAACACCAAGGCCGCGAGTTCAGCAGCGCAGCGGCCAGATCAGAGCCAACGTTTGTCCGCTGCGGCCGGTGTTTCCCGTCACCGCCCGGTCGGCCCGCCGTCGGCGTCCCACGCCGGCGGCCAGTCGGCGGCGACCGCCGAGCCGTCGCCGGCTCCCACCTGGGCCTCGAAGTGCTCGCGCGCGCGGCGCCGCTTCCTGGCGCCCGGGCAGAGCGGGCAGTACTTGCAGCGCCCGGTCCTGTACAGGTAGACGATCCAGAGCAGGCAGCCGAGCGCCAGCAGCGGGATGCCGGCGTACAGCAGGATCTGGTACAGCAGCATCTCCGAGTGGCGCCGGTCGCGCTCCATCGGCGTCTCGTACTCGACCGGGTCGCGCACGCTGACGTAGAACAGGCTGCCGTACAGGATCAGCGACAGGCCGCCCAGCACGGCCAGGATCCCGACCACCACTGAAACGGACACCAACCGCTGAAACGGGCGCCGACCACCACTGAAACGGACACCAACCGCTGAAACGGGCGCCGACCACCACTGAAACGGACGCCGACCGCTGAAACGGGCGCCGAGCACCACTGAAACGGACGCCGACCGCTGAAACGGGCGCCGAGCAACACTGAAACGGACACCAACCGCTGAAACGGACACCCACCGCTGAAACGGGCGCCCAGCAACACTGAAACGGACACCAACCGCTGAAACGGGCGCCGAGCAACACTGAAACGGACACCGACCGCTGAAACGGGCGCCCAGCAAAAACGGGCGCCGAGCAACACTGAAACGGACACACTGAAACGGACACCAACCGCTGAAACGGGCGCCGAGCAACACTGAAACGGACACCGACCGCTGAAACGGGCGCCGAGCAACACTGAAACGGACACCAACCGCTGAAACGGGCGCCGAGCAACACTGAAACGGACGCCGACCGCTGAAACGGGCACCGAGCACCATTGAAACGGACACCGACCGCTGAAACACCAAAAGACATCAACGGCTGAAACGGGCGCCAATCACCACTGAAACGGACACCAACCGCTGAAACGGGCGCCGAGCAACACTGAAACGGACGCCGACCGCTGAAACGGGCACCGAGCACCACTGAAACGGACACCAACCGCTGAAACGGGCGCCGAGCAACACTGAAACGGACACCCACCGCTGAAACGGGCACCGAGCACCACTGAAACGGACACCAACCGCTGAAACGGGCGCCGAGCAACACTGAAACGGACGCCGAACACCACTGAAACGGACATCAACGGCTGAAACGGGCGCCAATCACCACTAAAACGGACGCCAATCACCAATGAAACGGAACCCAACCGCTGAAACGGGCGCCGAACAACAATGAGATAGACGCCGAACACCACTGAAACGAACGCCAATCACCAGTGAAACGGAAGCCGCAGGTGTGGCAGATCTACACGCAAGCTCGGCTGCGGCTACCGCGGCCTATCAGACCGGCTCGACAGGAAGAATCAAACCACAGACCACCCACAACAAACTATACAAATCTACAACAGACAGCAACAGATAGCAACAGATACAACAAAAGATAGCTAAAGATACCAAGCAGCACAGCACACAGTAGTCCAACCTTAGGAAAATGACTGTCACCATTCTACTATTTTATACCCTACTTTAAAACTCTCAACAACAGACCCAGGGAGTGTCCACCGAACACAACAAACCTATGGCGACGTTGGCGCATCGCTTAGGGTTGAGTGAGGCATAGCTGATGTTGTCCAGGTAGCGGTTCTGCGCCCCACCGGCTGGCACCGTCGTGCTGTTGTAGACTGCTCCCGTCTCCATGGCAGCAGGAAACAGCTACCACTGCACAACCTGCAGGCCCATACCGCAGCTACCAAAGGTGTGAACACCACAGGGTGCTCTCCATTTTGGTGGTTACTGAATGTTTTACAGTGGACGAAACTTGGAGCATTGACTGTCTTTCACAAAGATATGCACAAACACAAAAATAAGACAGAGGTGGTGAAGACTGGTTGTTTTATGGTTTTTGTGACAATATACAAAAGCAAAAGCATGCACAAGAACTGCAAACTGACACTGCAAGTGCAAACAACCTCAATATCTTACTTTGCCTGGAACATCAATCAATGATTATGCTGCATACCTGGAATAAAACTGCTGACAGACTCTCAGAGATCTTCAAGCCTGAAAAAGAACAAAAATCTTACAACATGCCAAAATAAACATTTGCATCAAATGCAAACCAGAAGTGTTGCACTGGTCTCGACCAAGTGAAAAGGTGTGGAAAGATTGTTTTCCATTTGTTGACAAAATAAACTCATCACACAGGTGCAAACTCCCAAAGCTCTGAAATAATAATGGAACCAAGACAATCTCATGAAAAAATGGCATTCTGTACCCTGGAAAGGCAATTACTCCATTTGGATTTTCAAGCTAGTGTTACTTTTATTCCAAATCGCCATCAATAGCGATAAGCCCTGCTCACAGGCAAAGCCAGTTGTAGGATATTACATTACACAATAACTGTATGGATCAACAAAATGGCACATTAAAGGTAAAATATACTCCACGCACACAACAAGACATCAATAAAGACATGAAAACAAAACAAAAACAAGCAAATGGGAAACATAACAAGAAATACATAAGGAAACAGCTAACTGGGCCATCTGATGGAATATAATCCGGACTCCATGCATGGCATGTTCCAAGAATTGTTCCAAGATATGTTGGGATTTCCTAGATCTGCATCACTTTGTTTTTATTTACCCACTGGATTGGAGCAGTAAAGCACATTTCAAATAGTGAAAGACACATAAGTTGATTAGATTTATTGAGCAAAATTTTGTGTCCTGGGAGAAAGTTGACTAAAATGTTAAGGCAAGTTACAACCTAAGACACATCTATGTAATACAACGTCAACTCCAGACACTTATCTCATGTACATTAAAGGTCATTCATAGTCTCTACATACAGCTTTCCCTGGGATACCCAAGTCATCTGGCAATTCCTTCTGGATGGAAGTTGAAATCAGGGGGTTCACAGAGACCATTCTGGAGCCTATCAACTGCATATCAGCAATCACAACTGGTGAAAAAATACAAACATGTAGTGGTTACTGCAGTCTGGTCAACCTTGAAGGAGACCATTGACCAGTTTTCGACCCACTATTCAGTGTACATGACACCAAAACGTTATGTAACATCAACGGCTATCATAGGCACAGGTCTCGCACCTCTCATAACTCCAGAACTCCAAAAAGTTGCCAAGCCATAATAGCACCAAAAGATGTGACATGAAAAATAGTCCAATCAACAGCATTTTGCACCTTTTCAACATCACAACTTCCTCAAAATAATCCCCTGAAATAATCCAATCACCCATCGCCCCAACAACCAGCATCACTTCGAAGCACGGCATCTCCGGGGCATTTCCGTGAGACAGCTAACACCAACTCTTAAGCGATGACGGTTGACAGCCGTGCCGTGAAATATGACGTCACTGAAAAGCCCATCAATACGTGGCCATCTCGAAACTCGAAACAAGCTGACACAGTACTGGAAAGGGACATGAAGGTGGACTGGGACTGAACAAGGATAGGCATGGGTGCCTAGGATGGAACAGTGACAGAGAAGGAAACCTGGATCAGTACAGAGATATGGAGGATCTGGATGAGACAGGGAGACAGATGAGAACTGCGACAGGACGGGCATGGAAGGGTGGAATGATTTGGGGACAGTATGGTAAAAAAAGGACTGAGCTGCAAAAGGGACAACTAAAGGGATAGAGATGGGACAGGGACAAGTAAGGGGAGAGGAACAATATGGAACAGGAACGAGGAAGAGCGAATGTAACAAGACAGGAGCAAGGAGTAGATTGGGATGAGATTGGGAGGGGGGAGACAGGAAAGGGGAACAAGGATGGGTAGAAGCAAATATGCAGACTGAAACAAGTATGGTGCAATGATGGGAAACTGGACCGTGCCATTAGCCTGGTCTTGAATGGGGTATTTCACCACCTTCTATTGACTGGGGCCTTAATCACCCTGGCCATGTTTATCTTGAGAATTAAACGCATGTTTTGGCTCAACAGCAATCGATAGCCCTATCTTCTTACTTGTCCCTGTCCCATCCCCATTCCATTCCCTGTCCCTTTCTCAGGCTCGTTCTTTTCACCATCCAGTCCTTATACCCTTCCATACCTGTTCTGTTAGTCCTTGTCTCTCTCCCATCCCCATCCAGGCCCTTCTGCAGGGGAACTCTTCCAAATGTGTCGGCACATGACGATAGTTCTCAATCGACTATGCTTAGGCAGTGCACAAGCAGGGTAATGGGCACCAATCTATTTTGGGGCACCCACCTGATCCTTGGCCAGGCTTCAGGTGAATGCCAGCAATGGACATGTGTTCACTGGCTTCCAATACTCCTCCACATCTCTGTACTGTCCCAC